>JAWNPI010000018.1:14010833-14617500 GCA_035047625.1 Drosophila mettleri
ATAATATTTAAATAATCTATTTTTAAAAGCAAATTAATTGTGTCAGTTTTAAGAGACTTGAAATTAGGATTTAGAAAAAAATAAATCATTATGAACCTTGATTTCTTGTGTAGAAACCATTTTTCTATGGTCTCTTTATCTATCTACCAAGGAAGTAAAAAATATATTTTTTCACTTTAATAAATATTTTGCTTGTTAAAAACATGAAATTTTTCATTAATTTATTTATATATATCATATTACTTGGACATTTATTTATTCATATTATATGTTATATTTTATCATATCAGTATTATATATCAGTAATATATAAATGATTTCAAAACTGTTTCATACATTCCTAAACTATTTTTATACCCTGATCCCATTGAAAATGGGAAAAAAGGGTATAATGTTTTTGTTAAAAGTATGTAACAGGCAGAAGGAGGCGTGCCACACCCCCAAAAGTATATATATTCTTGATCAGGACGACAAGACAAGTTGATTGAGCCCTGTCCGTCTGTCTGTCCGTCCGTCCGTCCGTCCGTCCGTCCGTCCGTCCGTCCGTATGTATGAACGCGTCGATCTCAGAACCTATAAGAGCTAGAGACTTGAATTTTTTTTTGTTAGGCGCGTATATTGGGCGCGCATATCGAGTTTGTTTCAGAAAATCGATAACTATTCCTGAATATTTGTTATCGATTTAAAACCATATGAAAAAACAGTTATGATTTTTTATCTTTTTTATCTTAAGAGCTAGAGACTCAAAATTTCGCATGTACCTTTATGTGTATTTTTACCAATTTCGGTTTTTGTTACATTTGGATACTGGCCCCAAATTTCCCCACAATTTTGAAAATTATTTTCAGTTGCAATATATATGGTATTTGGTCTTTTTGAAAACTAAATCAATTATTTAAATCATATGGTGAAAGTTTCATCAAAATCCGTTGATAAACACAAAAGTTATTAAACAAAATGTTTGGCTAGATCAACAGCGATTGAACTGCAAGCGCACACAGACCAGGTGGCGCTTATACATGTTCAATTTGTATACATGTGCACACATACATGCAAATGCTCGCGAACAAATTTTCTAAGAACCGCAATTGCCTTTGAGTTTGGGTCGAATTGTGTTCGAATTGTTTTTGCTACCTACTTCCAATTGCCGCTCGCCGCTGTGTGTCGCAGTCGCAGGCGCTGTGTGTCGCTGTGCGAATATGTTTTCGATTCTTCTTCTTTAATAGTAACGGAACGATTCTTGTGAGCTATGTGGCGCTGTGTGTCGCTGTGCGAATATGTTTTCGATTCTTCTTCTTTAATAGTAACGGAACAATTCTTGTGAGCTTGCAAAAGTGTGCTGGCATAATCTGTGTGTCGAATTTGTTTGCATAATTCCTCTTTGATCGACATTCTTAGTACCATTGGCATAGATTTAAGTCGCGTGATATTGTTGTACATACGAGTTATGGACTATATTAAGAAAACTAAGGGGGGGTGGGATTAGGGTATCCCCTAGTCGGGCGCGCCGACTAGAGTTTTCTTACTTGTTAAATTTATATTTATGTATATATATATGTATATATATATATCTATATATATATATATATATATATATATATATATATATAGATATGTATTTATATAATTATTATTAATCATATAAAATTTCACGGCAACATATATCGAGAATTATGTGCAATAATAAATGTATTTATAAATAATAATAATAAATATGAATAAATTTATTTTATTTATAAATTTTTAAATTTTATATAATTTATGCAGACAAATTATTTAAATTAAAATTAAACTTAATATAATTTGTATACACGGCGTATGCTTGATTTCTTTTATAGATGAAATCCTTTGCAAATTGAAATATTTCATTGAATAGTAACAATCGAGTGGCTGGAAAAGCATTTTCAGGCTACACAAAGAGGCTTGAGACTTGAGACTTGACTCACTGCGAGACTCGCCAGATGCAATGGCAACAACTGCATTCTAGTTGTTCCCTTTCTTGTTCTTGTGCGAGTTGTTGTTGTGGCTAGTTTTTCTTTACATTTTTTTTTTTGTTCTCTTTTTGTTCGCGGAGGCCGCCATTGCTGCGGCAAGTCGCGACGTTCTTCTCGGGCAATGCCGAGAGTCGCGGCGTTGATAATGGCGATGACGTCGTTGCCATGGCGGCTGTGGAGTACAGTCATAGAGCGAGACATGCACAGAGGCGCGTATAGAGCGACGGGCGAGCGAGAGCGGGTGGGGCGGGCAGAGGGCACACTCTATAACGTCGCATCCATAAACTACACAAATTCCTTTAAAAGCGTAAAATGCATTCGATAGATACACACATAGCGAGACGGGCTGGCAGAGTACACGAGGCGCACATAGCTACAGATACATTCGCACAGTTGCAGATACAGATACGGCTATAGATGCAGACGCAGATACAGATAGACCAGCTATAGTTGCACACTTACACACACACACACACACACACACACACGAATGTATCTGTGGGTGCATGTATGTGTATCTGTAAATGTTTCTGTTGGCGTATCTTTTGCAGTTGTTGCTTTGGCATTGCTCATATTTACTTGAAATTCAATTTGCAAACATATCTGACGAAGTCTTTTGTTTGCCCAAAGTTTCAATTGTCTGTTGTTTTGTTTGTTTTCATTGCTGTTGCCATTGTTGTTGTCGTTGCCATACAAAATTTGCAATTAATTTGCGATGCTTTTGCCTTCAATTACGCATCAGTTTTGATAGATTGCCATAAATATATATATATGTAAGTACATAAATGCATAAATATATATATATAAATATAAATATGCATATAAATACATATATATATATATTATATATATATACAAAAAAAAAAAAAATATATATATATATATATATATATATATATATATATATATATCAATGTATCTTTTTTCTGCCATCTTCCTTTCTGCAAAATCCACATTATTTATATTAATAAATAAAAATCATGTATACGCCCTGTTTGGCCTGTGTGGCCTGAGCTGGAATTGCTGCTTGAGCTGGCCTCAGCAGCTGGCTTGTCATCAATAAATGAATAAGCATAATCCCTGCTCGTACACTCAACCGGGCCATTAGCTGTTCCAACTGCCTTTTACTGCAGCACGAAACCCTTTCGAGTTTTGGGCTCAGTGGTGCCTCGCTTGACTGAATGCTGCACTCCGCTTTTGACCAGCTCAACTTAAGTTGTTGTGCCTGCGAGCAAGCATAACGGCAACTCGATTTTGTGATGCTTGGAGTGCAGGAGAATACTGCGTATTTAGAGCGTGACAAGAAACGGATCGCTGATTGTTTGATACCCTCTTCGACAAGTGCATGAAAATATATGAACTTTCAAAGCCTTATGACTAACCCAAACTGAATGTTTATCTATATATCTTAATATATACCATCAACAGAGACATAGAGAGTGTGAATGAAAGGGAAAGAATTGCAATGGCAAATGCATTGTAATGAATGTCATCCGTTCATTAAAATTATGTCATACTCGCATATTTTGACACACATTTGCACTCACACACACACACATATGGAGACACTACGTAAGCCCAACCAACAACTGCGCCTCATTAGCAACAGCAAACTGAACCACCCCGACAGGGCCCGCCCCCTCGCTCCGACTAACGCACGCTTTGTTTCCGTTCCTATTCAATGCGATACCCTACTAAAAAAACAACTCCTCCCTCCCTCACAGACACACACCCTCGACTCGACATTTTAGCTGACCAATGAAATTCGAGCGACGCTCTGCTTCGAATATTTTTGTTGCTTGCTTATGGCTGCTCGTATTTTTATGGCCTAGCATAGATTGACGTAATGTCGCCTGATCATAAATGAAGTAATTGAATATATATAGATATAGATAAAGATATAGATATAGATAAAGATATAGATATAGATATAGATATAGATATAGATATAGATATAGATATAGATATAGATATAGATATAGATATAGATATAGATATAGATATAGATATAGATATAGATATAGATATAGATATAGATATAGATATAGATATAGATATAGATATAGATATAGATATAGATATAGATATAGATATAGATATAGATATAGATATAGATATAGATATAGATATAGATATAGATATAGATATAGATATAGATATAGATATAGATATAGATATAGATATAGATATAGATATAGATATAGATATAGATATAGATATAGATATAGATATAGATATAGATATAGATATAGATATAAATATAGATATAGATATAGATAAAGATATAGATATAGATATAAATATAGATATAGATATAGATATAGATATAGATATAGATATAGATATAGATATAGATATAGATATAGATATAGATATAGATATAGATATAGATATAGATATAGATATAGATATAGATATAGATATAGATATAGATATAGATATAGATATAGATATAGATATAGATATAGATATAGATATAGATATAGATATAGATATAGATATAGATATAGATATAGATATAGATATAGATATAGATATAGATATAGATATAGATATAGATTCGAAATGACATGATTCTGGGTAATACTCTCAACTTTTATTGCTTTTCTCGTGCAGTTTCCCGATGTGAATTGCATCATTTTGCTTGGGCTTGACATTTTTAAGTAGCTGTAAATAATGGAAGTAGTTGGAATTAGTTTGCATAGATGTCGCTTTTCGCTCTCTTTTAGCGCACACAGTGCCCCCATTGCTGTCTCGGTCGCACTCACACTCTTCTCTATGTTATGCAAAATGGCCGACGAATTTCTTGTATGATTTGGTCACACTGCAAAGTATTTGTTTGCATTCTGTTGCTAAGGCGCTACAGCAGCTGCTATTGAGCTCGTTTGTTCTTGTTTTGCTGCTGTTGTTATTGTGTTTGTTGCTTTTCTATTCATTTTTTGTTTCGCTCATTAATTTCAATTCCCCATTTAAATAGCTGTCGAGCGCTTGCTGTGCACCATTTTTTTTTTTTTTTCATTTATTTATTGACGTCGCGACGTTATTCGAATTTTCGTTTTGTGCTCAGCATATTCGTTCGCTTTCGAAATGCTGATTAGTAATTATTAAGTGCTGCTAACTTTAGACTATCTCGCATTGTTATTTATCTAGCTTAATTGGTGTGAACAAAAAATAATTGAATATCAGATATCAGCACTTAAAAGGCAAGTAAAACAAAGAGGAAAATTTCATTTTACAAGTATTTTATCTGGAGAGGTGTAATCATAATAATAAGAGAAAAAAATATTATATAATATATAATAATAATAATAATAACAATAATAATAAGAATAATAATAATAATAATATTATAAATAGTAGTTTCAATTGTAATAATAAAAATAATACTAATAATTATAATATTATTAATTATAGTATAATATATAATAATAATTATTATTTTGATTTATATATATTAAAGTTATTATTTGAAAATAAATCTAATAAAAAATAAATATAATATAATATATATATAATATATAAAATTATATAATTATTATATTTATATCTATATATTTTTATAAAAATAAATAGTATCAATGGAATAAATATAAATTTGAGTGTTGGTCAAACAATATCAATACAAAATCAGATTGGGTTTTGAGTGTATAAATATATTTACATATATTCTGTCAGATAAGCATATATGTATTAGTTATATTGTATATATTTAATTAGTTCTATAGGTTAAGAATATTGTAAAGAAAAAAAAAAAAAAACAATTTGCATTTTAAATTTGTGTTTGACAGCAATGTTCTTAGGACTTTTTCTTAATTCTAAAAATGTTAAGATTTGACTCATATGTGGAATCAGTTGCGAGAATATGGTCAATCATATCAGCTTAAAGGAAAACAAATTCAAGTATTTTTCTTAGTTCTTTAGTTTAATATTATTTTACATAAATTGATAACATTATGATAATAAATATGCTCTTAAAATATATATTATTAATTAGTTAGGTCTCATTTATTTCCATTCCCAGTCTAATGCATATTCGCAATTTCCCTCCTTTGTTTACTCAACCAATCCATATCGAATTCAATTAAATTCGACTTGCTCTGTGTGTATAATTTTTGGATATTAACGATATCAATTTCAGCATCTCATTTGACCCTTTTGATAAACTTCTTACAGTAATCACGCCACTTTTAATGCGAACGCTGTTGCATACACTTATTTGCAGTCTTGCCACAGCGTCAAGTCCCATAAAAATCAACAGATTTTTGTCTTTAAAATTGCGCACAAATTATATGCTGTGGTTGCAAGTGCCGCTTTGCCTGCCGCTTCTTGTGGCCACTCTACCCGCTGCGCCATCTTGCTTAACGGTAAAGCTAATTTATGCCACAAGTTTTTGAGGAATTGCTCTCTAAAGCGCAAAGGCGGAAGTTGCTGTTGCTGTTGCTGTTGCTGCTGTCCAAGAAGCCAATTGAATGCAACAACAGCAGCAAGCATTGTGGCAAGTGGCAAATGGCAGGTTGCAACTCTCTTGGTAACTGGTGAAAGGGGCGCATTATACCGTTGGCTTTCCGAAATGTGTGTGTGTGTGTCTGTGTGTGTATCTCTCTTCTGACCTGCACTTGTTGGCCAGCTGCAGCTATAGCAGCTTAAAGACTAAATGCAAGTGCTTGGGCCATGGCCGGTTGAATTTTCGGGCTAATACGCGGCGTATGCGTAGTTCGATTTACGCTTGCTGCGCTCGCTCACTAATTGGCCTAAAGCTTTGCCGCATGCTACTCGAAGTTGAACAGACCCCAACAAAAATGGGTGATTTAGAGTGTTTCGTATGCTGTGGATCGACTACGAGATACCCTAGGCGAGGGGAAGAGGAATGGGATGGAAAGAGAGAGCATGTAGTTAGAGTGTTTGAAATGCGGCTGATTGACAAGAGATGTCAGAGAGGGAGTGAGACAGAGAGAGAGAGAGAGAGAGAGAGAGTCACAAATTATCGGTTTTAATGTTTGGGAATATGAGAGAAAATTTAAGAGAATCCAATAGTTAGGTAAAAAGTCTACAGGATATATATTTAAAAAATTAAATTAGGAACGAGAGTAAATATTATCATAATTACTTGTTATTAGCTGAATGATACGCATAAATAATAATACATATATTATTAAGGGTTTTCATTATATCAAAATTGGTTAAAAGTTACATTGTATTAGGTCTCAAATCAGTTTGAGCCAAAATTTACTCAGAATTTCAAGCCTTGATGATTCGACAATGATCTGTGCCCTTCTGCTGCTTAAAGATATCACATATTGAAAATAAATACTCTTGGCATTGCTTGCTTATTGAGTTATCCAAAATTATATAATTTGTTAAGAAAATGCAGGGTATTTAGCAGTCATATATGCTCAGCTCTTAGAGCAAACTTTTTGTCCTGGGGCAAGGAATTGCAAGAAATGATACGAAAAATGAGAGAAAAGAAAAAAGTAATTTCATGTTTAACGTTCACTGATCCGCGTTTTGCTGCTGCTGCTGCGGCGCTGTTGCTTCTAGCTGCCTCATATGTTGTGCCTCGCTGGGGTGCCACTGCGCTCAGTCGATGACGTTGCACTTTTGTGCTATTCTGATGTTTTTTTTTTTTATTATTTTTGCAACGTCAATAAACGAGTTTTGCGGCGAGCCAAGCGAACTGCCCAAGCAACGCTCTATTGGCAGTGGCAGAGGCATGCACAAGGTGTTGTCAAGCGAGGGGGCTGGGCGAGGTGGCAGAAGGGAAGTTGGTATCGGGTTTTGACTTCGACTTTGGTTCGTCTACCTTGTGCGTTATTTTCGCTGCTGCCGCTGCCGCTGCCGCCTTTTGTTTAGTTGTTGCCATGTTGCATAGGATTTTGAACCCGTTTTTGTAGTCATGTCGACTCTGCCTCCTAGCCCCGGTACTCCATGTGGCGCGTCCATAACCTAACCTAACTTTTTTTATAGCCTCCAGATGAAATAGCGTGCGGTAAACGCTTTGTTAGCTGTTTGTTTTTGTTATTGTTGCTGTTTGTGTCCCTTTTGTGTTGCATGTTAAACGTTTTGATACTCTAACTGTTCCCTCTGCTTGCATAACCCTTTGTTTCATGACCTTTGTTTAAATGCATTTTATAGGTAAATGCATTTATTCGTCTGTTAAGTGCTTTAATGTTACTTTTAATATGCATTTTTTTTTTCACTAGAAATTGATTGCTCAAACGAATTGTCTTAAGTGCAACAGAGAAAGCTCTAAGGTAATAGCTACTCTATTCGAGCTCATATATATAAGATAGAAAGAGATAGCTTTAAATTTGCGGCGAATTAGTAGAAACTATGCTTGACAAGCAGCTCGTAAATTAGCTGCATTATAAGAGTCAACTCACTCCGCTCTCTTCACTCTTCTTACTTTTTGCCTGTCAAGACTTCAGAACTTTGTGCTAAGAAACTTTTTGCGTTCACCTTTGCTGCTGTCTTCGCCAACCAATGAAATATGCGCTTAATGAAAATAATTGCATTTTTTGCATAATTTATGGCACACACATGTAGGAAGAAGACACACAAGAGCCGTTGTCACCCACACACACATAACTCAATGTTGGGCTCAAGAGCCTAAAAAGGATGTGCGGTTCGCTCTTCAACAGACGCTTGATTTTCGGTTGTGTAAAGTAATTTTGTGGCACATGTGGGTGTCAAGCACCGTTGGCAAAAGCCAGCGTAAAATGCAATCAACAACAATGAAAAATTTGCAAAGGCAACAATAACAACAACGTGAGCTTGCGTATTTCCTGTGTGTGAATGAAAACAGCAGCCGAAGCAGCAGCAGTAGCGTCAGCAGCAGCAAAAAGAAATGAGCACAAAATTCAATTTGTGCACATTTCTGCAAAACGTTAAAGAGAGCTTCTTGAAGCTGGACAAAAAGAGCGCGTTAGGCAAAAGCTTTTGGTGCTCTCATTGTTGGTATTGTGCGCGTTCTCTTGCTCTCTGCTGCTGTGCTGCGCCGCACGTTACGTGTCATTGACCTTTGAAATTGCATTGCATGTGGCTTCGCTAATGTCGCTGCCGTTCTCGCTGCTTCTGCTGACGTCGCTGCTGCTATTGCTGTCTTTTGCTCTGCTTTGCTTTTGCTACGTCATTCTACGTTATTTCGCATTGCCCACATGCCGCGGCCCTCTACGTCTGCCCTGTCTGCTTGCTGTGACTTCGTCATCAAGCTCACACACACACACATACACACACGAACACAAGTTGAGCTTGCGAGCGACACGTGTATTTGTTTGTGTGCCGTGCCATAACATCAAATTATATTAAGGCAGCTGTAGCGAAAAAGAAGAAGAAAAAAGAGAGGATAAAATAACCAACGCTGCTTATCTGCCGATTCCCTCCCACCTCATCTTCTAGAGTTCCATTGTGTGTGCCCAGCAAGTTATTTTAATATCTTTCAATATCTTGCGCTTTTTGAAGCACTTATTTTTCTTGTTCCTTGTTGTTGCTGTTGCTTACTTCGATTATCGCTCGATAGCAAACAAAAACTTTGACAATGGTTGGGAGACAACACTCCGTCCGAGATTCACCGTCCGAGTCGCATTGTCTAAGTGAACGAACAGCTCCAACAGTAGCAAGAGCAGCAGCACCAGCAACAGCAGCCGCCACAGAAGTTCATTGAACGCCTCGCAGACATAAAGCAAACTCAATAAACGAACGCACAGCGCAAATAAACAGCAGCCAATAAGAAAAACGAATACGCAGATAGAAATCGCAACCAGGCAGAAGATGCCGAAGAAACGAC
Organism: Drosophila mettleri; assembly: GCA_035047625.1. NCBI lineage: Eukaryota > Metazoa > Arthropoda > Insecta > Diptera > Drosophilidae > Drosophila > Drosophila mettleri. The sequence continues at coordinate 14,020,611 of JAWNPI010000018.1, forward strand.
ACCCAACACAAGACCAAAGACTAAGACAAGGCGCATGCAACAGAAACAGACGGAAACAAAAGACAACAAAAAGAGAGCCATTGTATAAGTAGCTGCTACCGTTTATATATTTGTATGTACATATGTATATACACACTCTCTCACACATGCATTCGAACAGTTGATTTTTTTAGCATGATTATCACAGTATGTTATGTGCCATAAAACCGATTCAATCTTAATATAACAGGTGTGTAAAAGCTCATTACAAAAACTGTTATAATTGCACCGGTTTAAACCGACTCTGATATGAAACAAAATGAAATCGAATAAAACACGGAAACGAATTTTTATATAAATTTGTAACATCGAATTAAATTGGAGCGTATAGGAAAAGCAACGGAATGATCGCAATGTGACACTGAAAGCTCTCTTAGATATAGAGAAATATTAAATTGATATATTTTTTTATTTATCAATTAAAAAATTATACATTTTATGATTAAAAAAACTAATAATAAATAAAAATGTATAAATTAAATCGGTATATTCTCATAAATCTCGTATTGATCTTAATTAAAATCTTATTAAATTTGCATTTAAAAATGTATGCCTATTATAATAATAAGCTCAATGTCACTTATTAAATATCGGAACATTTCCCGCACCAAAATGCGTCATTCACATTATGATTTAATTGCACGAAAGGCCGCGGCGACAATATTGTTCAATTTGTGAGCATGAAAAGAGCAGTCATAACAGGGGGCGAAGGCGAATCCGCTGTCCAGACTCGAAAGCAATGCCACAGACGAGATGTCACGGCGAGCGGTGGGAAGAGCACATGCCAAAAAGGAGCAGTCAGTCATACATACGTATGCAGCAGAGGGAGAGTGAGTGAGAATGTGTGTGTGATTGTGTAGCCATGACGCGGCAGCACAACCATGACCCACACCAACAAACAGGAAACGAAACGACAAAATAAACGCCAAAACAGCTTTGCCGAAAAGCGGCAACTGTAAAAGAAATACGTGCAGAAGGTAACGAGTGGGAGAGGCAGAGCGAGAGAATGAAGGAGAGCAAGTCATTTACTCGCTTCAACGCCAAATTTCAATTACAATTACCAACACGGCGAAGGCCGAAGAGCTGAAGAAGAAAACTAAAAAAATAAGAACATCGAAATATGCAAAGCGAATAAGAGTGTGTGTGTGTGTGTGAGTGCAGAGGCGTGCCTTTGCTGCATAGTGTGAATGAAGCATAAACTACGAAACGCAAATAGCAGCGCACAGTGGAGTGGAAGAGAAGAAGAAGACGCAGCTGAAGCAGAAGAAGTCGAAAAAAGAACGTCGCCGTAGCCCAGACACAACCAGGCACACAATCACACACACACACATGCATATGTATGTGCATGCATGTGTGCGTGTACATATGGCTATTAAAAATGGCTGCTAACATGGTTGCGAACATGGCAGGCGGCGCAAGAGACAGAGACGTAACACACACACATACAGTCAGACACTCACTCAAATAACTTCAGCAGCATTTAAATCGGAGCAGTGGTAGCAGCAGCACCAGCAGCTCTGGAGCTTCTGCTGCTCCACGAATGAAGTTGCAAAACAGAACGCGCAAAGGTTAATCAACTCTGCGTTTGGCTTTGCCAACAACTTCCCAACTCGGCACTGGGATTTTTCAAACGGGCAGAAGAGTCGCCTTCGCCACCGTCAGAGCCAACGTGCGGCTCTCCGTTGCGCACAATGTTGTTGTCTGTGGCAAAGGAGTTGGTAACATGCACAAACAACAAAAGCAACAACAACAAACGGCATCTAATTGAATTGCTTGCATGTGCCGCTTATCTCACTGTTTGTGTATGCGAGCGCGCACACGTGCGTGTGTGTGTGTCCGACTCCCATGACAATGGCATTGAAAGAGTAGCAAGCAAGAAGTGACCCAACATCGCGAGAGCGTTAGGCGAGCAGAGAGCGAGAGTCGGTGCCAGAGCGCGCTTAAGAGAGCGCGCTTGCAAATGGCGTATTGCATAATGATGTGCAACTGAGCTTCGTATAGGTGCCATAATTTCTGTGTGTGTGTGTGTGTGTGTGTGCGTGGCATTGGTTTTTATGCGGAGGCGCCTTTGGCCTTGGTTTTTTAAAATTGTTGTGAAAAGGCGAGAATTTCCCCCAGGGAAGGAATTAAAAAATAAAATAAAACGAATACAAAGTAAATATTTGAAAAAAATTCAAATTGGACTAAAATATGGGAAAAATTCCGATAAAAGCGAAATTTAAAAGTAAATAAAAAAGGACAATATTTAAGAAATTAAATTAACATAAAAAAATTTAAATTTTTTTTACCAATTAAAAAAAAAAAGAAAAAAACATATTTTAATAAAAAAGAATATATAATATTTAATTTTTTATTTTATTAAAATATATATTTTATAAGAAAATATTTAATATATTAAATATATTTTCTATAGAAAAATATGTAATATAAGTTAAAAAAGAAAAATTAGGATATTTACAAAATATATATTAAAAACATTGATATGTAATAATTATAGACAACATTTGTTAAGAGCTTTGAATGTTTCCTGTATACAACAATTTAATTTAAATTTCCCGCACACATTTTATAATCTGTCGAAGAAATGCAATGCCCTCAATGAATCAGTAAATAAACCCATTAAACAAAATTTAAATGGGCTGCAGGCAAATCCATACATGCACACACACACACCCGTATGCGGTCAGCATTAAAAATGAAAATTAATAGCCTGCGAGTTCATTTTCCATGCAAACGTTTCCACATGATTGCGCGCAGTCAAATGAAAATTGTTGATTAATGTGCAAATAATAAGCGAATTTCGATATTGTGGGCAAAATGCAAATAGCCAGCTCCAATAGACAGAAAAATGTTAACTAACAGCAACTGAAACGGCGTACCCGGCGTATGGATAACATTATATTTTACCAATCCCAAAATAATTGCAGCTTATATTGAATGGAAAAGTTTTGCTTTTCGAGTGCAAAACAAAAACAAAACAAAACAAAAGAAAAAGTAAACAAATGCATGCGAAGAGCAGCATAGCCCAAGTGTAAGGGAGCGTAAGCCTAAGAGAGCGAGAGAGTGTGTGAGTGAGCGAACGAACGCAAGAGAGCTTTGGTAGCTGCAGGGGCAATGGCAATGCAAAGCTCATGCTGCCGGCAGAGCCGTTACCGGTTTTTTTTTGCGCAACGTCAACGTCGACGGCAGCGTCGCAACATAAGTAGGAAGGAAGCGCGCGTGTATGTGTGACGTCGTTGTTGGCTGTGTGAATTTGTTGAGGCAGGTCCTGGCTAAAATAGGTACAGCCAACGAACTGCGCGCAGACACAGCGCGACAGTTGAGTGTGTGTGTGTGTGTGCGCTGCTGCTGCTGCTGCTGCTGCGGCTGCTGCTACCACCAAAGAATCATGTGGCAGGCCAATGGGTGAAGACACAGCAGCATTTTGGCAGCGTCTCGCTTCTGTACATATATATGTATGCAACAAGAACAACAACAACAACGGACACAACAAGCAACATATAGCCAAAACACTCGATAGATACAGCGACACACACACACATACACATATGCAGTAGAGCGCTCAGCTGCAGCAGCGCAGTCGCTGCACAGCAGACGCTGCCGCTGCCGGTGCCGCTGCCACGCTCAATGGCATTTCAGTTTCAGTTTTTTGTTATTCCGAGGCATTTGCCGTTCAGGAAGCGCAACGCCAAGTTGCTCAAAGCAGCCAAACTAAAGCTAACACACACACACACACACACACACACACATACGTGCATACACACGTATATGCATAACATATATAGCTAAAATAGAGCTAAAAACTTAGCTAGATACGGCTAAAAGGCAACTTTCAGTGTGCAAATTGTTTTCGTTATTTGTTGTTGTTGTTGTTGTTTTTGTTTTTTAGTTGCTTCGTGGCTATTTCTGTGGGCTTTGCATGTGTGATGGCAGCTGAGCGAACGTTTCTTTGTTGCAAATTGAATTGCAGCTTGCAACAAGCAAGCGGCTTACGTGGCCAGCAGACGTAAATCTATAGAGGATTAGGATTAAACAAGAAAAAAAAAATAAAACTAACCTCTTTATATATATATATATACGATTTCTATATATTCTAAATAGATTTATTAAAAAACAAAATCTTTTCTTGCAGCTTACGTGCCGCAACAACAACAACAACAGCAACAATTTGGCCAAGAGACACACGCAGCAAATGAAACCGAGTAAGATTTCTCTTGGTCTTACACAAAGATTAAAAAATGTTCTTCTTCTTGTAGCTTTGACAATAGCTCTTCTTCTTCATGGCCGACAGACTGGAATTTCGCAAGAACTCGCAATGCTCGCTCGTGCATCAATCAAAGAACTTAGCAAATCCCATGAGAAATGGTGCATACTTACATATGGACCATTAACAGAAACCCGTAAATCCGAACTTGTGCTGTTTTATATCTGTTACAAGACCGGCATTATGGGAGTCTGTCAATGCAAACAACTTGGTTTTTGGCAACAAGACAAAGCAACACCCAAAATACTGTCAAATGAAGCATAAATAATGCTCAAATAAATTATATAATCAACATACAAATAATGATAATAATTAACAACAGTTCATGCACCATAAAACCACAAATAAAACCCTATAAATTTTCATAATTAATGAATTGAAGAAAGTATGTAAATACGTGGTACAAAACTCAAAAATTAATAAAAATAGAAAATGTGAAAAATTAAAAAAAAAAAAAACAACACAATATAAATATATAAAGAAATAATAATAAAATACTTAAAGAAATAATGATAATAAAATTGATTATTGATTGATTAAAAGTAAGAAATCAACTAGTAAAATTAATAAAAATAAATGCAAATAAATTGAAAACATACACCAAATTAATAACAAAATAAAAATACAAAAGTAAACGTAAATAATGATCTAAAATATAAAGTAAATCATATAAAAATAATAAAAATGTTAAATAATCCTAAAATAAATAGTACAAATAATAAATAACATAATATAAATATCATAATATATTATTATTATTTATATTTTGGATTATTTATTATTTTTACAATTTATATTTTTCAAAGATTTGGCTTATATTGTGGATTATTATTTTTTTAGAAATAAATATGAATGCAAATTTAATTGCAATAAATACTTAAATTGATTTTATTGGATTTTTTAAAATAATATTAAAGAATTATACAAGTTAATTAAATTAACAAAATATAAACAAGAATTTATTTATATACATAAATATATATATATATATATATATATATATATATATATATATATATATATATATATATAAATCATTGAAAAAGTGTATATAAAAGATAAATAAAAAAATATTTAAAAAAAAACCCAAATAAATAAAATAAAAAATGTTTAATAAGCATAAAACATTAAAATGAAAATCATTTTATTGTGTTGCATATTTATTTATTTTTTGTATACCAAAATATTGTTTATTTATAAAATAATAATAAATATATATAATATAATAATAATAATAAAAATTACACGTTTTCTACAGAATAAGGATTAAAGAATTTAACATCTAAAAATATAATCAATTTTATAAAATATTCAATAAAAGAACGTGACTTAATATCAATAAAATATATATATAATATATAATATAAAATAAACAGTAAATAATAAACAAGTACCAATAAAAAAACGTAATACAAAATAATATATATAAATAAATTAAAATCATATATAAATTAATAAAAACCATTTAAAATATAATTAGTTAATATTATAAATAAATATTAATTTATTTATTTAGTTACACTAAAAAATACTGATTTAAACATTTTTAAATTAAACACTTGCTTAATTTAGCATTCATTTTGTATGATATCAATCCATATTGCTTAAGTTCTTATTTGTTGTATTTTATTTTTGTAAATTTAATTTGAATGATCCCAAGATCCGAACCTAAAAACCAACTGACATAAACGAAGCAAGCAAAAAGGACTACACCAAGGACCTTTTTCTCTCTGGCAAATTGAGGTAGTAGGTTGTATAGTAGTATTTATGGAGCATACTATACAGCGTGCTAGCTTTCTTTGCTTGACTATAAGCCGCAAATACAACCCGCACACACGCTCCCAGCCATACAATGTGTTCTCTCTCTCTCTCTCTCTATCAGTGTGTGTGCGAAAGTGTTTTCACATTGTTATTATATAAATTGTAAATGATCTGTAATCATAAGAAACTCACTGCATATTACACATTGGTATTAGTGACATGTGCAAATGTTTGTATGGCTGATTCCCTGAGACCCTAACTTGTGACTTTTAATACCAGTTTCACAAGTTTTGATCTCCGGTATTGGACGCAAACTTGCTGATGTTAGTAAAAAGTACACATCGAGCTCAATCTGCATATATATATATATGTTTATATATATATATATATATATATATATATATATATATATATATATATATGTATATATGTATATATGAATATATATGTCCCTATATATGTGTCAACTAACTGGACAAGGGCTAACAGCGTTTGTATACAGTATTCATAACACTCCATTCATGAGTTATTTCACTTCATGTATTTTCTTTTTTCTTATCCTGCTATCCAGGTCTGGTATTGTTGATAATGATGTGATCAGCTGGATGTGTATGCCGTCTGTTATATGTAAGTATGAGCGCAACTTGACATACCAAGGGCAAGAAGTAAAATTAATGAGAAAAACTGGAAAGCAGTGCCTGAACATCAGCTAGTTCAGGACCTAACTTTGTTTTTAAATAAATATTTTGTTATAGACTTAAATATATTTATATTCACGCGTCTGTAAGGCAACTTGACTATGTTGAAGTCAACTCAAAAATTCCAATAAGAGACAAATATGTAACAGATCTGCTCGGTCTGGGTCAACTTACGGACTCAGACGCAAGTGAGTGCTCGCTGCTCTTGATTTAGTTTTGTATTATTTTTATTAGACGAATTTAACATAGGGCGAGCGAGCATATAGAGAACGATCATTAGAATTATAGGTAGAGCGAGCATAGGGTGAGAAAGCATATGGAAAGAGAGAGAGCAAAGTGAGAGTGGTCTTAGAGAGAGCGAACATATTAATCATAGGGCGTGCGAGCAATGGAAAGCAATCATAGATAGAGCAACGTTAACGCTCACACAGCTCATAACTGATATAATTTAATTTAAATCATGGAATTACTTAAGCGATATTTCATAATTCAAGAAAGTAGCATAATTATCTTTCTCTTTAAACTCTTCTATAAGTCCAGATAATCAGTAATGAATCTGATTCTAATATGAATGATATATAAGATCAGTAATGAATCTGATTCTAATATGAATGATATATAAGATAAGACTGAAATTATTTTATTTTGTCTTTGCTACTTCCAAGGGATGCAGATTAAATGAAAATCATATTTTTCTCAGCAATTATTAGCCATCCCTTACAATATCTGACACAATAAATAAATGTAAATAAATAAAATAAATTGCTAACAATCAATTAACATTGACTTTTTATTATAGGCACAGAATATGCGAGAGACGAAGCGAATGCATCGGCATATAAATATATATGCTTTATATTAAGTAGAGCTGTCTGCCTGGCGCTTAACTGGATAAAACTTCTCATGGAATTTTTGCTCTCAATCAGATCAGCCTTAATTATTTTTAAAGACCCAACTAGTTCGTAATATAAAATGAAATTCTCATACCCAATTATTTTATTTTATTATTTTCATACAAAACTTGTTAATTATTTTAAGACTACAAATTCATATTCTGGAATCATTCATTATTATTATGTCTACTAAAGTAAAATATTCTCTTCACAAATTAAACAACAAAATAATAATCAAAAAAACATTTTGATGCTTATTAACAAACATTTATTGTAAGTCCAAAGTTCAGTGGGGATACACACAACAAAGGATGCAGATAAAGCTTATCTAAAAACTACAAACTAAACTAGTTGAAGTTGTGAGTCTGATGAAACTTGATGTGTGAGTAAAACAATTTCATTGTCGTTTATAATAAGTGTGTAAAAGTGAGAGAGAGAGAGAAATGTATGTAGAGTGTAGATCTGGCTATGAGCGCAGGACGGCTTCATTGATGCGTGCACTTGTTGTCCTTGGATTTCTTTTTACGATCTTCACTTGAATTTGATCGTCGCGTACCCTGAATTGGCATGTAAGGCAGCGTAGGGCTGGCGCTTTGATCTACGGGGAGACAGTGAGACACATTAATATATAGCGGCTGATTATTGCGCCGGGTTTAAATACATATATACCAAAGTTGCCGGACTTGGAGTATTTGAGTTGCGGCGAGACATCGTGTCCGCTGGACAGCGTGCTGTCATGAGAGCCCGCCTCAGAGCCATACTGCTCCGAGCTGCAAGTGAAAACAGTTGAGACATAACTCTAAATGAAATCTTAATCCATTTACCGCGTCATGGAATTATGCTGCTGCTGCTGCTGCAATGCATCCGCTGTCAAATGCAAGGAGATGGGACGCTGTTGCCCGGGCCGACAGCTGTCCACGGGCAGCGTATAAATGTCATCGTCGCCACGTGCCAGGCAGCTAGCCGCTGTGGCCGTATGGCGCTGCTGCCGCTGCATGGAGCCGTGCGAGGAGCCGCCGTCTCTGGTGAGACTGCCATTGGTCAGCGTGCCGTTGGGCTGGCGCTGCTCGCCTCTACTGCCATTGAGCAGATCTATGGGATTCGAATAGGCCTCCACATCGATGTCGTTAGACATTTGCGACGCCGACATACAGTCCTGCGGCAGTGCCAGCAGCGGGCCGCAATGCGAGCCATTTGTGCCGCAGAGCAAACTGTTTACGCCATTGGCTCCAGCTCCAACACCAGCTGCTGCTTCCGCCTCCTTTTGCTGCGATTTGCGCAGGCGCGCCTTCTCCTTGGCACGCTTCACTTTGGCTTTCTCCTGCGAAAGGTGAACGAATACATTTTGTTAACTCTTGAAATTTAAAGAATATAACAAGAATTTTATGCAAATGATAAATAAGTAAATTTTGTTTTTAATATAAAAATTAATTAATTATGAATATAATAAATGTAAAAAATATATTAGTTATCAATATAATATTATTTTATTATTATAATAAGTGTAAAAATATATTTATGAATATAAAAAATTGTTTTTTTTTATTATTATATTAATCTATGAAAAATCTAAGATTTGATGGAGATTTATTAAGCACAAGTTTTGGCACAAAAATAAAATTTTCTATGCAATAAATATGATTGAAACTCTTTTCTATAGAAAAGCAAATATTTATATTTTTATAAATAAATAAATAAAATAAATAAATGGTATTTATTTTTTTAATACAAACAATGTATTTTTTTTTTTTTATTAATATAACAAATGTATTTTTTAAATACTTTATTATTATACAAATTTATGAATTACTAAATTTCGCAATGCTTAAAACTTGATCTAGACTTATAAAAAAAATGTGGAGCACGAAAAAAAAAAACATGTTTGTAATAAATATATGATTAAGCCTTTATAAGCTCATATATATAGCTTGAGTTATATATTAAATATATAAAATATATTCAATTTAAAAATAAAAAAAAATATTTTAAGCAGCTTTTCATAGAGCTATTAACACAGAGACAGAGACTGAAACTATTGCGTTAAGCTTAAGATGAATTAAATATTAAGAATTGAATATATTAAGAAATTAATTGAATATGAGAAGATTTTAGATCTTGAAGGATATATAAAATATATATATATATATATATATATATATATATATATATATATATATCTAGAAAAACACATCGACTATCTATCACATTTTAGCTGACATCTTGATACTCGTACACTAGAAATAAATACAAAAATGTATTCATGACTTGGGGCACAGAAATTTTTCTACTACTCTCTACTCTGCGTATTTATGTAAATTATTATAAACAATTTCCATGACTTTCCAATGAGACTGCGCACATGCTTTTGACTGGAGTGAACAACTAGCTGCAGCGGCATAAGCCTAATTCAGTTAAGCATACGAAATTCCATTCATTTGTTTACCTTAGCTGCAGAAATTTTGAGTTTCCGTAATTCGAATATATTTTTGCCGTACTTGGAACAGGAATTGAGTTAAGTTGAGGATACATAATAGAATATATGCAGTTTGACAATTAGGATTAGGTTTGCTAGATAAAGATACACAATTTGCGAGCTATTCAACTTACGCGCTCCTGCAGCATCTTGGCGAGCTCCTTGTCCTGCGCCTCAATGGCCAGCAGGCGATCGCGTTGCTCCTGGCGCACGCTATCCTTGCTCTCAATGGCCTGCAGGCGACGCGCCAGCAGCTGCAAGAAAGTAAATCGGATTAACAATAGCCGGAGTAGTTTATCTCCGGTGCAAGTTCACCTCATCCTTCTGCTCCTGCTTGAGCTTCTTGCTAAGCTCGTGCAGCTCCTCGGGCGGCAGGCCAATTTCGCGCAGGCTCGCATAGTCGCAGGGATCCACGTAGAGCTCAATGTCGTCCGCATGCTGTTGCATGTGCCGCTCGACGGCCTTCGCATTGCCCAGCCCAAAGTTGCCCACCATCTGATCGTACTTCTCTGGCGACAATTTCTGAAATTTCGTTTCGGTACGCAGTAAGTTTTCGTGTGAGGCCGAACGCTGTGGCATGACAGCATCGACGGCAGTTGCTGCTGCAGCGGCTGCAGCGGCTGCGACGACTGCTGTTGCTGACAGGCCGCGTATACTGTCAGCAACATCGGCATAGTCCACCAGCTCGTCTATGTCAGCTGCCTGATGATTGATGCTGTGATTTTGTGTGTGTGCTGTGTGCTGAGATGTAATGCTGTGCGCTAGGATGGATGTGGATGTGGATGGAGATGTTGGTGCGAGGCGACGTGCTGATTGATGTTGCTGATGTGCATGATGGTGGCGTGCTTGTTGCTGTTGCCCTGCGACTGTTGTTGGCGCGTGCTCAGCATCACTCACCAACAGCTGACTGTGTGGTAATTGTGCTGGTTTTTGTCTAGTGGGTGTGCTAGTTGCTGCCGCTGCAGCTACAGTTGCTGCCGCTGCTGTTGCTGGCACATCAACAATATTTGGTATTAGCGATAATCCTACATAGTTGTCTGTTTGTGAAAAGTGCTGCTGCTGCAGCTGCAATGGCGGCGGCTGCTGCTGCTGCTGCTGCTGCTGACTGAGATATCTAGCTTGCTGTGAGGTGCTGGGCTCGACTGCTTGCAGCTGATGTATACTTGCTTTGGCTGGTCGCGGCGGCGGCCGGCTCTTGTCCCGTGTTGCTGGCGGCGGCACCGGCGGCAGATTCACATAGATTTCCTGCAATTGTGACGGATTAGTTGTGTGATTGACTTCAAACGTGTTTACAGACAAACTGCAAATTAAGCGTTTATATTTAACACAGATAACAAGTAAAAGCTTGGCAGTCGTGCGTAGCCGACTGCCTGATACTCTGTTGCCGTAGCGGTGCAATGGTGCAATTTAGGCTCCAAAAATTGGTAAATATAAATTATAGAAATTGCAGTGTATTTTCTATATGCCACGCCTCTAAACAGGAGTCAAATTTAACATCGTTGGGGGTAGCTCAAAAGGAACTCAAAGCTCAATTTTCCTAGTTTCCTAGCTTCAATATTTCAGTATATATTTTTAGCTTTAAGTCTCGCCACGCCCCTTGTGGGCGTAGATATATTATCTATATTTTATTTCTTTTATTTTTCAAAGTGAATAAATATTACAAAATTTAAGTCTCTAGCACTATTAGTGCACAAATATATGAAATATACTTTATATTTCTCTATCCGCTTTACCATGCCCCTAGAGTGCATTCCTTTGCACAGTGGGTCAAGCTGCATATTTATTGCCCGAAACTGTCACCGTTCCATACTCCAATAGTTAGTCAATTAAAAGTTCTCTTCTTGCTACAATTGAAGTCCATTTGTTGGCTATTCTATCAAATAGTCAAATAGTTGGCTATTCTATCAAATACCTTTCTACAAACTTTCTCCCTATCCTGCCTCATCGAATCTAATATTCATTTAACCATCAAACGTTAACCTTTTTAAATTCTACTTTAGGTTAATTTACTACATCAATTAGTATTTGTGTGCCTGGACCAACAGACCTGCATTTTCTGTGCAATTAGCTCGCTCTGCTGCAGCTCCTTTTGCTGCTGCTCCTGCAGATCGCGTTCCAGCTTATCGGCAATTTCTTTGGCCACACGTTTATCATGCTCCTCCCTGCAGGCAGAGAAAATAGTTAAGCATAGAGAAAAACTAAGAGATTTAATATATTCTTACTGCTCGGTGAGGCGTCTTCGGTAGGCCTCCACCTGGCGCTGCGCCTGCTCTGTTTCCTTAATTTGCTCATGCAGAGCCGTGGGGAAATCTTCGCGCACCGTCGCATTCCTGTACCGATTGCCCTTATAAAAGTCGTTAACTGCATAGCGAGAGAGAGCGAGAGAGAGAGACAAGTAGAGGACATTAAACTGCAATCTAATGCTGTAAAAGGCTAAAGCACTTACTCTCCTGGGACTGCAGCTTGTAGGCCAGGGCGCCGTCCTCACGCACGAGCCATTCCTTGCAAACTGAAACGGCAAATGAAGAAGATGCTTAAGTTATTAAGGCTCGCTCTAATCACCTTTTGATGGCTCGGCCATAAAGCGCCAGCTCGCCCAGCTTGATTACAAGTCATAAAAGGGCACTGGGAACCAAATGTGACTAGACGTGACTAGAGCATACCCTGTTCAATTCCACACGTAGCCCAAGCCAATATACCCCTCCTGTCACACACTCATGGATTTATATCTACTAAGCGCCAACTGATATTTTAATGCATGCTTCCAATCGCTGAGCCTATCAAATTACCCAAACCGAATCGAAATCTAATGAAGCAACGCAAGAGCATATTATAATCTCGTAAAAAAAAAAGAAGTGGAAAATAAGTAGAAAAATAAATAAAACTGCGATGAGTCACGTCTGCGGAGTGAAGTGGCTGAGGTAAGGCGCGGGGATATTGAACAAAGGCATTCCATTGAGGATGCACATGCTCGTCGCGTTTCACGGAAATGCACTTCTTCGATGGAACTCCAGATATGCCTCAACTCACACTGTAGGGTGGGGGCAGGGCGTTTGCTTTGGGGGCGGGGGCGCGGCCGGCAGTCAGCGGATGTCAGCTTTTGATCGATTTGATGGGGCACTAAGATCTTGCTCTGCCGATAAGCGAAAGCGTGGTACAAAAATTTCCGATTTAATTACGTGAGTGTGTAAGAGAATTTATCTGCTCTTTCTTCCTCTTCTTCTTTATCTTTTATCTTTTTCTTTTTTGATTGTCAGCTTACAAGTAGCAACTGTTGTTGTTGTTGTTGTTGTTGTGGTTGTTGTGTCTGCCTCTGTGTGTGCTCCTCATGTTTTGTGCCTCGCTGTCATTTATCATTAGTCGCGGAGCAGTTGGTAATTGGTTGCTTTGGGGCTCTAGGCTATGACTTATAAAATGGAAAGTGCCACACGAGAGCCGAAGCACAGCTCAAGTGTGTCGCATCTGTTGCACTCACAGCTAAAATTATTTATTAGCTTTGCTCTATTGAGCGCACTTTCTCAAGGCAGTTTCTTACATACTATCTGGGAGTTACTAGGGAATCTCGTTTCGCTATCTGTTAAGAACCGCTTAATTTCTTGTTATATTCTATCTTTGCATTAATTTTCCACTTCTTAAAATGAATTTGGTCAAATTGCCTTAACTTTCGCTGAACTTTCAGGTGAAAGTCGCCAAGAATTCTTGTTGGTAATGCTACCAAATCACAGCCCAAATATTTAGTTTTATAATTTTAATCAGATTAATTTTCTTCAGTTTGTTTTATCTTAATTCCAATTTCAGTCTAGTTTATTCAACTGTAATTAGAAAACATTAATAACTTTAAGATCTTCCAAGTCTCCACATATACACCTATATCATTCTCAGACAGCCAAAAATATCTCTCATTAATTAGTGTCAGACAAGTCTCATATTTCTTTCTGTTTCTATGCACGTTTGCCAAGTGAAACGGGCATATTTGCACTCAGCTTCTGAAACTTAAAACTCTGTTTATCAAGTCGTTGATACCTGAGTCTGAAAACGTCTTAAGATTATAGTGCTGCGAGCAGTGAAGTAGCGTGTGTTGCAGAAAATATTTACAAATATATGAGACAATGCACACGTTTCATATGAGTTGAGTGGATGCCATGCGAGAGGCAATCAAAATGTTGAGTCTTAAAACTTCCGTAGCAATAGTAGTAGTAGCAGTAAGATATGGAGTGATGGGAGTAGAAGTAGTAGTTGTATGAATGGTAGTAGTAATAGTAGTAGTAAATATAGAACTAGATAGATATCGTAGTAGATTTAGTTAGGTGTGGAAATGGCAGAAGTAAAAATAGTAGTAAAAGTATAAATGGTAGTAGTAATAGTAGAAATATAAGTAGTATTAGTAAATATAGAACTAGATACAGTAGATATCGTACTAGATTCAGTTAGGTGTGGAAATGGCAGAAGTAAAAATAGTAGTAAAAGTAGAAATGGTAGTAGTAATAGTAGAAATATAAGTAGTATTAGTAAATATAAAACTAGAGACAGTAGATATCGTACTAGATTCAGTTAGGTGTGGAAAGGTAGAAGTAAAAATAGTAGTAAAAGTAGAAATGGTAGTAGTAATAGTAGAAATATGAGTAGTATTAGTATGCACAATGACAGAAATAAAAATAGTAGTAAAAGTAGAAATGGTAGTAGTAATAGTAGAAATATAAGTAGTATTAGTAAATATAGAACTAGATACAGTAGATATCGTACTAGATTCAGTTCAGAAAATGGAAGAAGTAAAAATAGTAATAAAAGTAGAAATGGTAGTAGTAGCAATAGAATTAGATTTGGTAGTTGTAGAAATACTAAAATTATAAGTAAAATTAGTAAGAATAGTAGAAGTAGTATAAATAGTGGTAGCAGTAATATTAATAGTAGTGTATACATGGAAGTTATAGTAAAGGGTGTAATAGTTATATTGGTAGTAGCAATACCAGCAGAAATTTATACTTGTTAACCTATATACTAAGCTATTAGTCTATCCATAGTTGTAGTAATGGTAGTAGAAATAGTACGGGAATAGTAACTGTTAATGCAATAGAATTGGTAATAGTATTATTGGTATTAGAAAACAGTGCATAAACCAAGTGAACTCACAGTAACTCGTACAAAATACAAAATACGGTTATTAACTGTAAATTTCTATCGAATTGTAATTGATTTAACTCAATACATTTTATGATTGATTGAAAAGAAACTTAAACTGCAACTTTTAACGTTTTTATGTGTATGCTCAAGCTCCGATGATCGATTACGTAAGCAAACGTATAAAAAATTGTGGATGGACAAAAATCGATTCAGCTGTTCGTTCAGATTAAGATATATATACATATTTATATAATTTAAGGCATCTACAGAATCAGGCATTCTGTCATCACAATTAAATCAGAATTCACATTTCGTGCTAAAGTTTTTACAGCTCGACTCTAAGCGAGTGTTGTTCAGTGTGTTACACCCAATTGCAACTTTCCACTTGTTGTTTATCTATGCTCAAATGTCAGGCACGCATTGAAAGCAAGCAATCGCTTTAGTTTAAAGGTTCTTTGACTTTTAAACTGTCTCTCGGCAATTAGTTGCCCTCTGACCCGCAATTAGAATTAGTTTGTCCCTAGTTGAATTATGTGGCATGGCAAACTGTTGTCTGCTGCGGTTGCTGCTGTCGACGTTAGCTTAATTAACTGCAATTTGCGGAAGTGCAAGTGCGCTGAGAACTTGCGAGACGAGGGCCACAAGCTCTCCCTCTCCCTCTCACATAATTTCTCTCTATCTCTTTCCGGCTTCGTCTGTGTAAAAAGAAACATTCGCAGCCATAATCAATTTAGCTGTTTGCTTCAACATTTGATTTCTCACTGACCTAAGTATGTAACACTCTCAGTGTGTGCTTGTGAGTGTGTGTGTGTGTGTGTTTATGTATCTGCAGCTGCTGTGCATAAACAAGAGCAAAAGTATCTTTTTTTTCAAGTTTTGTTGCCCCACTCGATGTTGGTTCAGCGTGATTGCTCAGGTTGGGGCCCGACTCGTCTTACATATTTGCGCTGACTCCAACATTCGTATGCACATATTAACCCCAACCAGTCATGCCCCCGCCCGACCGCTCGTTCGCCCCACCACATCATGGGCAAACAGTGCTCAGTCTCCCCTGCCCATTGGCATGTGTTTATTGTGCTTTCAGCATACATATTACTTACAAAGTCTCTTGTGTTGTTCTTTCGCTTGCGCTTTGCTTTGCTTTTTTTTAATGCCCGCAAAAGCGCAGCTTAATATACCCTGTAACTAGTTGTTCGCGGCGTGGTATGCCAATTTATAGTGCACTTGTAAACCTGCAGAAAAAGGCAGCACAGCAGCTTGTTCTTTCAACTCTATTTTTTTTTTTACTCTTTCTGTTTTAATATTTAAGCCAATTATCTAAATCTCTAAATATTATCAAGTTGCTTAAAAGTTTCTAAAGTAAAATGTTTCTTTAAAAGTTTATTCGTGGTATAATTAATATTTTTTTTAGCTTCAACTATTTATATATATTTATATTTATTTTTATATATTTTATAATTTGATTTTTAACACATTTGAAGCTGGCAAAAATTAAATTAAATTAATAAATATGATTTTTTATAAATATAATATTTTATATAATAAATCTGCATTATTTTTAAAGAATCTAATTTTTAAATAAATATATATATATTTTTTTAAATTTATTTTTTTACTATATTTATTGTGCTTATATGCTTATATTTTTTTAAGTTATTTTTTGAAAATAAATCAAAAATAAATACAATTTACTTTGTCAAATATTCTGTGCAAATCTCGACCTATTTTATGTTTTTTTAATCGATTTCTAAATATTTTCTGCACTTACTAAAATCTTTTATAAATTCCAGAGCAACCTAGTAGTCGTGCCTGCCATGAGCTAGAGCATTTACTCGTTATTATGCACACCGAGCCACGTTTCGAGAATGGTAAAAATAAGTTAAGTTTTGCCTTTGAGTGGTCAGCAAATGTGGAAATCAACTTGCAGTACATTTTGTGCTGGCCGTTAAATAAATTTTCATTTTTTTGTTTACAATTCGTTTTGTTGGTTAAAGCGTCACAGGAAATGGGCTAGGCCGTTAAATATGGCAAATATGTCTATTATAGCATTGTTGGCCAGCTGCTGCTGCTGCCGGTAAGAGAACCA
The DNA here is from genome assembly GCA_035047625.1 of Drosophila mettleri. Taxonomy (NCBI): domain Eukaryota; kingdom Metazoa; phylum Arthropoda; class Insecta; order Diptera; family Drosophilidae; genus Drosophila; species Drosophila mettleri. Next base: position 14,037,946 of record JAWNPI010000018.1, read on the forward strand.
ATGGAATGAATATGCATTTTTCACAAAAAATTTGAAATTTATTTCATTTCCTGCAGTGCTAAAAACTCTTTGATAAAACTCAGAAATCATATAAAAAACTATACATGCATATTATAATGACAATTGATTTATTGTTCGAAATATATTTTGTGAAATACGTATGTGTGTGTGTGTTTACCCTGCACTGAAACGGGTTTTTTGGGCTAAATAACAGTTAACCCCAGCAACACCTCGGTGGTGTTGTGTGGTGCATGAGTTTGCAATGTGGGTCGCCAACAGCAGTTTATTAACATTTCAAAATCAAACAAAGAATAACAACAAGATCTTTTCCAACGGGTTAGTAAGTCAACAGAATGCGAGTCGGACTCATGCGTCACGCGGAGTTCTTCGAAATTCCAATTTTGCCACAGTCATTTGATCTTGGCTAAGGCCCTACCTGGCATACAGACACTCAACACTAATCAGCGGATTCCCAAAAACTCATAACATATTTGGAGAGTCTTTCCATCATTCTGGGTTATTTTTTTCATTAAATTAATATTCTTTTATATTATTATAAATTAATGAATATTAACTCTCATGGAACTTGCATCGCGGATTGCTTGCAGTAATTGCTTCCAACTAAATAATAATGTATAATCACATTGAGTTTTCTTCAGTTTATATTTTTTTGTTTCTGGTGATTAAAATGAACATAAAAGAAGCAACACAATTTCTTTTTCACATGCTTCGTAAATTAATGCTTGCCATATATATAAACCAATTATAATTACTCAATTTGCATATGATTAAAAATTTATTTTTTTCAGTTGGTATTGCTTAAAGGATTGAACGTATAATTTTTTTTGCCGAGTGTATATCGTCATATTTTCTTGTAGCAATAGCGGCCTATTTTATATCCAACCACAAAGAAGTCTATTAATATAGATTCCATTTATTGTGTTGTTATGTCAAGAAGTTATTTTTCAATAATTTTATAATTCCTTAAACGGACATGACAAATCGGTAACAATATTTATCGTATATAACAGAAATACCACATAAATAGAAAATCTTGAATATTTATTCGTGTAAGCACTAGTCTTGATCTAGCAAAAATATATATTTATAATCACAACTACCCATTGCGAGTTAAATAGTAAAAGTCTTTGATTAATTTTAGTTTCTGCTAAGTCAGTTATAGCCCCTTTCCCCTTTCCTTACGACTTATATCAGAGATCACAAAAATCAATTGGAATTTGGCAGGCAAGTGATCAATTTCATAGACTATGTGAATTGAATATCAAATAAATTATCTTTTTCAGTTAAGAATTCTATCATGATTAGCCACCATTCACGCATTCGAATCATGTTTCAGCTGCCTGACTACAGTCAAGTGTTACATTTTGTGGGTGCAGCAAATGAAAGACCTCCACCTGCATTTGCTTTGATGGAAAACATTTGATAGCAGACCTCAATTAACCTTCGCAGTGCATTCAATTCATGAAATTCATTTTCAGCTCACAGCATTTTGCATTGCGGCACTCTGTGGCACTTGTGTTTGTGGGGCTTCCCTCAATGATTTTACACATCTCCCACTCTTTCCGTCCGACTATCTATCTCTTTCAGTTTTTCACTTGCTCTCTCTTTGGCCAAGTTCAAACAGCAGTCCATGCTTGAATGGTTCGGTCTGTGGATCGCGTGAAGCGTTACGAAAGAGGATATGTAAAAAAATGGAAATAATAATAAAAAAAAAACCGAAAGAAAATATATGCATATGCTGCAAGCTATACTGCAGCGATATATGAAAATCTATGGTTTCGAGTGGAAAATCGAATTGGAAAGTCGAAGGAAAATTTATGAGAGGCAACAGCAGCAGCAAAAGCAGGAAAAACGCTGTCGACGCTGTTGCATTGATTAGCGGCTGAAAGTGGAAAAACCTGACTCAAGGTTGTTGAACATGCCACCACCAGTCAGCCAGCAGAGCCAAGAGGCAGCATAGGCGGGGGCAGCAACGACGCGTCGCTTGCCACAAATAAAAAAAAATGTGGCCGACAAGATGCGACGTTGACTATTTGAATGTTGCAGCTGATGGATACACACAGAAAACGAGCTAGAGATACAGCAAATGTGTGTGCATATATACATGTGTGTGTGTGTCTGTGTGTGTGTGTGTGCATTGTGTTACCAAGCATTGACCTTAGCCACGGCCAAAGCCGTTAATAAGAAGCTGCTGCAGCTGTGGGAAGAATTTAGCTCGTTATGCAGCCGAAAACAATTTAGATGCGGGCTGATTGATTGACTGATTGATGGATGGATTGACTGGCTAAGAGCTCTGCTTAAGCACGCGCATCATCAATAATTATGCATTTGACTTAGCAAATTAGCGTAATTCGATATATTCGCCGACTGAGCCGAGCACAGGCAGCTGAGGCATTCGCCCATTAATGTAACTTTCTCCGAAATTGGGGTCCACAAATATGACTCTTCCATGGGCAAAGCACAATTGTGTGTCACGTTAAGAGTCAAGCTACTTAAAGCGAGCAGCTAGTTAGGCATAGAAGACACAGCAAAAGCAATAGACGAAGAGAAAAGAGTGGAGAAGAGAGGAGAGGAGCAGAGAAGCGAGAGCATTGCCCATTTGCGCAGCCGGGCAAAGAGTTTGAGTTGAAAGCACAAAAGAAACTTGTTCTATGCTAATAATTTTGTTAATTCAATTACGATTTGTTTCCATTCCCAAGTGAATCATTATATGGGTATATAAGATTAGCTTGCGAAACATTAAGTAAAAGCAAGATTAAGTTATATATATATATTTATATATATATATATATATATATATATATATATATATATATATATATATATATAAATAAATTTAAAAACAAAATCATTATCAAGAACATTTTGTTAGTTTATGTTTTAATATTCTTGGATTATAATTTATTTCTTAAACTAAAATCACATATTATAGCTCTTTTATCTCTTGAATTGTAAGTAATTTAGAATTAAAATCAATAAAAAAAATATATATATATATATATATATATATATACTACATAAAATAAATAAATTAATGTAGGTAATTCAATGGTGCTGCTGTGATATTGATTTCGAATTTCAATTTATCTAATTAATGCACGAGAATCTGCATTAGTGTAGCATGATCATTGGCTTAGGTGATCAAGCCAATGAACCGTGAGAACGAAACACGCATTACGAATGCATAGAAAACGGAATGGAACGAAACGACCGAAATCTCTTTACAAGTAAATCTCTTATGATTTCGAAGACTTATTATGATGACGAATTGCCGCTCTTAAGTCAACTTGCTCAGGGCACAAATGATTATATTTTTAGAAACTTTAAGATCGAATGTAATGTCATGTTATATATATATATATAAATAATATTATTATATTATATTATTATAAAAATAGGCATAAATTGACAAACAAAAAAGTTTTTATATAGATTATGAATATAAATAAGAATATATAAGTGATCAGCTTCGACACGATTAACATCCATTGAGCTTTAGATGATAGTATCCAAAATCATAAATTAGCATATAAAGTATCAAAGTAATAATAGTAGTAAAGTAGATAAATAATATCTATATTTATCAATAACTAAAGTACTCTCTATTATATTGACTAATTCTGATTAGTTCTCTGGATCAGAGCGACGCTTATCGTGGTTCGATTTCCATTTGCTCTAGCATATTAGTTCATATAGGGACTAACTTTAGATGTTGGACTATCCAAAGACTCGCTGTAAATGTGTTACAGCTTCTAGTATATAGTTTGAGCGCACATTCATACTATATTCAAAGCCTACTTTTAGTTAGGCTTTGAGCACGCTTCAACAAAAAAAACCCTTTTAGAACCTTTTGTGTGCCAAAACAATTATGTAGCTAGCAGGAACTGGAGATTGGGAATTGTGAGTCTTTTAGGTGGCATCGCTAAGCTGAAGCCAAGTGGAGACCTCTTTCTGGCACTTGCACATCCTGTCGCCGACAAGTGAATCATTCGTGGCATGCAACAAAGAAGAAGAGTAGTTGTTGCAGATGAAGAAGAAGCAAAAAAAAAAAAAACAAAAACATGCCACATAAACTGCAGTCAGTGAGGCAGCTCCGGCATCTCGTCAAGCAACTGTCGACTGTTTCATTCTGCTCCTTGGCTCCTACTCCGCCCGTCCTCTATCCCTGCCGCTTTGCCGCAGCCGGCCAGTTTGTCAGGCAAACAAAAAGTGGAAAAAAGGAAAAAGAGGCCAGCATTTGAGTGGCAGCGTCAATGCTTGCAATGCTCGGAGCTGTGGCTACACATTGTGGGGGTCTCTCTTTTGTCTTCTGTTATGCGTGCTTGGGCGCAAATGAAGCGGCTGCCCGAAGAAGTTGCCAGCGGGCAAGAGGCAAGGGGCCGTGGCGGCCGCAGCTACTGTCAGCTGTTGCCCGCTGCACGCGCGTATCTTTAAGATACAGAGATACATTTAGAGTGGGGATACTTTTCTTTCTTGCTCGTTGCATTAAATGGAAAGCGCTTAAGGCACAATTTTTTGCACCTCCGGTTGTGTGTAGATTTTCGCTTTCAGCCAGCCTCTAAATAGAGTGAACTATAAGCAAACGAGGGCTGATCTGTAAGTTTTACATTAAATGTGCGATTAAATTTCTCATTATTCTGTGCATTAAAGAATTTTAGGCGAATCGAATAAAAAGTCTAATCATAAGTCAAAGAGAAATAAAAAATGTTTCCGAATATCTTCAAGTTCTGCTCTTCGTTACATAATGTGTGCGGCAGCCCTCGCTATTTCATGCCGCATTTGTTTATTTTCAACAGAAATGTCTGCGTTTTATGTTTTGGAAGTTGATGTTTAATTTGTCTGTCGGTTGTTATTGTTGTTGTATTTGCTGCTGACTGGCAGTTCATTGTTTTTGTTTATCGTTTCATGAAAAAAAAAAAACTTTCAAAAACTTAAATTGCACACAGAGCACCCCTTCCAAAAACATGAGAAAATGAAACCCAAAGAAAGTTCGTTGGCTTCGGCTTGGGCATTAGCTCTTCTCTTTTTGGTTATACGAACAACAATTGCTTTGATTAGCATAACTAAAAATGATGACTAAAATCTCTTGGGAGCTTTTGTCAACTCTTTGTCACAGATCTCGAAACGTTTCTTTTCTTCGCTTTTTTTTCTTTTAATTTATTTAAGTTTCGTTTTTATTTCAACGCTTGCTTATGGATATTTCTCTCAAAGTTAAAATTTTTCATAATTTATACAAATTTATTGTTATATAAGATTTTGCAACACAGTTAAATCAACGTGCTGCTTACTAATTAATGAAGATTGTTTTGTTTATTTGTGAATTATACAGTCAGAAAAAAAGATTTAGGATTTTTTTATATTGCCAAATCAATCCAACTTGCTTGTATTTAGTATTAATTAAATTAAAGCTTTTTTTTTTTTTTTAATTTGACAAATAATAGAGAAAAGTCTCACAATTGTGACAACTAAAACACTGGAGTGATGAATTCCTTAAATACATATATTATTTATATATTAAAATCACTAAAAGCAAGCCATTTTCTAATTTAACATGCACGTAAATCAGAGCTTGAGCTAGTTTATATGTATGTGAGTCATCTTAAAATTGTATCTAAGGCACAATTTAGTCTTTCGCTAATGGGGAATGCGGAAGAAAACTTTGACTTGATCAAAGATAGTATAAGATTTTTTATTCAGCAAGACAAAGCTCAGCTGATTTAAGATGCAGTTTAGAGATACACAAAATAAAATTAAGTAAATTAAGAGAATAAATACGATATTTTTTTTTTTTTTTTTAGTTTTAAGAAGCGTTTATAATTTAGAAAATATTTAATTCGTTGATCGCTTTAAGAGAAACTCTCAAATTTTTTATATAATTTTAGCATACATTTATTCACTTTAAGCATGCATATATTCACTTGGAATATTCACATATAAAAATGGAATATATTAAATATATATTCTTATATATCAGCAAATTTATATGTAGAATAAGAAAATTTAGAACTTTTAAATAAATAATATTAAAAATTTTTTTTTAATACATTTACAACAATATTGTTATAAATATATATATCGGGGTACAATTTATACATCTCATATTTTACAATAATTTTTGTCAAATCATCGGTTAAATCATTATTTAAATAAGACCTCATAAGTATTTGCTGAAGCTACCAACGTCTACTGAAAATTCACACATTTTCACGTTATAATTTTATTTCTCGCCTCAATCATAAAATATTTTTTGTGTTAAGTTGAGTTGAAGTGCTTTAAGACCTACTTATTGTTCTCCTTTTTTTTATTACTTTGAAAACGTGTTATTATACTTATTACAGCAATTTACACCACAATTAGAAGTGCGACTCAATGAGGCACTTCCTGTTGGAGCAAAGAGTATGCGATACGATAAAGTGCGCTATATTTAAAACTCACCCCAAACTAATTGACATAGTTTCATAGTTGTTTCAGAACAGGTCTAGCAGAAACACTATTCCCCTCCCCTTCCCTCACGCCTATTCATCAATTCGTTTCAAATGTTATGCTATCTCTGTTCAGTCAGGCAAATAAGCCCAACAGGCAAATCTGAGCTGCTGTTGTTGTTGTTGTCACGCTCTTACCCTCATTAACATGTCCCGATCGTGGCAGTGCGTCCTTTTTTGGCACTGCGGCCGTTGTTGTTGTGAAATTGTTCATCTTCCTTTGTTGTTGTTGATTTTTGTGAAATTCTCTTCCCGAAGTTGTAGTTGTCGCGTCGGCTGAACAGGTGTTTTAATTATGAGCTCAAGGACGCGCCTTTTTGTTGTTGTTTTTGTTGTCTTTGCTCAATTTCAGTTTCAGGTTTCGGTTTGATGCTGCCGCACCTTCCCTTCCAGTTGAGCGACGTCGGCGGCGGCGCGTCGCTTTCAACAGATAAACAATTAAGCTGAAGCAAACCTGACTTTGATTTTTATTTAATTTTAGAAATTTTTCACTTAATTGAGCCGCTCTGGCAGCGCTCGTTTTATGTTGTGTGGAATCCACTTTAGTTATGCTGCTTGCAACGCATTTCACTTTCACGCCACGCAATTTATTTATAAATTTCACACCAACACTCACACACGCACTCACTCACAAAAACACAACACAAACAAAGCGCGCGCGTCTTTGGGCAGCAGCTGCAATTTTTGTGTCCCACTCGGCAAGCACGTCGCACTTCTGCCACAAATTTCTAACGCGCTCGCAGCTCATGCAACAGCGAAAGCCGCTCAACGAATGCGGCAATGGGGATGGCTGGCTTGGTGTCTAACATATCGATTGGTCGATAACTTGCACGCAATCACTTTTGTGTATTCAAAATACGTTAACTTATTAAGATACTTCAAAAACATTAGCATTTGGATTGAGGTGTCGTAAAAGGCTTTTATTTATATGGGTTATTTTAATTATTAAGAGAAATTTAAGTAAAACAAATTCCAAAAAACTATATTCAAGTAGAAAATTTTGAAATTGCTTACAACTTTCGATATATCGATAAGCATTGCAATAGTAAAGCGCGAAACAGCTGCCAATTTGAGTTAACAGTGCTGCCAAACAAGAAAACAAATATGTATATATATATATACAATTGAAAATTAAAGTGCTAAAAATAATTTTTGTTTTTCATTTGTTTATTACGAATGTGTAATAAGCATTAAACACATAATTATAACTGACTTGTATAATCGAAAGACATAATTTTAAAATATGTACAGCATTCATATGCATCTAGCGAAGTCATCCACCCTTAGCCTGAATTTACACCACATTTGAAAACTCTACAAAAAGACACTCAAACTTGTTTGCTTTGGGTAAACAGCAATAACAACAATTTAATAAGAAATACGAATGGCAACAATAATAAGCAACGTTTTATTGTTATTCGTTGACTCATGACGTCAAGTGCTGGTACATATTTACAGGCTTCAATGTTACGTAGCTCTTTAAGCTATAACTTCCTTAAATATTGTCAATTCATTTTCATCAACATGATTTCTGTTGTTTCTCTTTTGTTTGATACTCGCAAAAGTTCATTCATAAAAATAATTATTTGCAAAAAGATATAGTCAGGTGAAGGGCTGCTGTGCAGATGAGTCAATGTCTTATTGCAGTGCCAACTGAAAAATAATTTAAAAATAACTCTTTTTATATTTCTTGGACATGCGCTCAAATTTCAATTATTATTATTAGAGATTGCCGAAAGACGTCGTCAGTTAAATTCGACTCAAAGTATGCGCAAATCAAATTCAAAACAGAATAGAAAACACACACACCAATGCATGCATACCTGTAGAGCATGTGCATACATACATAGATATAGATATGCATGTGCATAGTTGAAAATCAGTTGCTGCTTACCCACACAGTTGCAATTTTCAACTACATTCCACTAAGTAAACAAAAGTCAAGTCGATCGTCGAGCGTGTGCACGCGAGAGTGAGAGGGTGAGAGCGAACTTCATGCGAGTGTCTGTAAGTGTGTGTGTGTGTGTGTTGAGTGTCTGTGTACGTGCTGAGCTACGCTTGGTAACATTTGGCTGCGCGATCGTCGGTGTTTCCAGTTTTGCGTTGAATGTGGCTGAAAGCAAAACGTTTGTGGCAGGCAGACAAAAAAAATAACTCCAAAAGCTGAAAATTGATCAATTTCTGTTTATTTTTTTTTTATTAAAAATAAAAAGTGGAAGAACAAAAAGTGTTAGTGCATTAGAATAACAAAAGTTTACAAAGTGTTTATGAGAGGCAGTCAATTTTAACTCAAGTGAAACTAGTTTATAAAGCGGCTCACACACATACTCCCTCCCCTCTCACACACACACACACAAACTTCACTCAAGTTAAAACTGGACTCACCGTGAAGTCAACAATCAACACAAAAAAAAAAAAAGAAGAAGCTTTGCCAAGAAGCTGGCAAGCCAAAACGTTATGAATCATAGCACAGGTAACCACTGCAGCGGTGCCTAAAATAAATCAGTTTCCTTAGTGCATATAAGCGTTATGTAAAACGCAACAAGAGCGACAGCAAAAATTTGAATAAACAAAGAAATTATAGCCAGATCTGATCTCGTGTCCGGCAGCGAAATGCGTCCGCTGTCGCTCTCCATTGGAGCCTCGCTGCTGCCCAGCTTCTCGCTGGTGAGCGCAGCCAATGGCCGTGCAGCTGGCTCTGGCCAGGATTGCCACGGCAAGGTGTGTCATTCGGTGAGCGAATATTGCTCCATGTTCGTCGAGAGCTGCATGCCGTGCGCCGACATTTGTGATGCCAGCTCGCACAACTATCACGCGGACACCTGTGCCAAGGAGTGCTCAGGTGAGTTGCAGGCGTGCAAAAAAAACTTTCCATTGCATCAGAAAGCAAAACAAATGTTTGCCATCAGTTTTGTGGCTATAATTAAACTTTACATGGGTGGGCAAAGGTGTTTCTATACTCTGTGTGCTGGAGGGGCATATGCGGGCTAACTAATATAATACTTGATTGACTTGTGGCCAGATTGGCGAGGGTAGTTTCATGAGCTTACGAACTGAGCATAAGCCAACGATAGAAAAAGGAAAAAGATAGGAAAGGGAGAAACAGAGACCAAGTCTATAAATCAGAAGAAACTCCACCTTTGCCGATATCTATCAATTACAACAATTTGAGAGCTATTGATGAGTTGATTGGCGAGGGTAGTTTCATGAGCTTACGTGAAAGATAGAAAAAGGAAAATGAGAAAAAAGTCAAGCCTATATAGAAAATCGAAAAAGAGGAAAAGAGAGGAAAATATGGCCTACCTCTGCCGATATCTATAAAGCAACAGTTTGAGAGCCACTGAAGAGTGAAACAGCTCAATGCCTAGCTTCACTTCGGCTGAGCTGAGAGCTGTGTAGTACACAGTTGGCGTAATTCCAATATGTTTTGCTTATGGATTTTCCATTGGACATCTCCCGTCTAGAGTTCACAGCAGTTAATTGTCATGTCTTAACAATTGATTAGCTCATTGTATTGACTGAATATGCAAATCATGATAATGGAATTTACAATATCCCGGCTATTTTTTTAATCTTGTTTTATTTGAACAGCTTTTTTGTTTTAAGGCACATCATGGGTGCAAAATGTGGAAATATTATGCAATTTATTTAGTTTATGGTTTAAATCATTTAACTTATAACAAGTAAACTATATAACAATAATAAAAATATTAATAAATCTAATATAAATACCATGATAAATTTAAATTAATTCTCTTCTTGATCCCATCTACAGCCTACAAAACCTTTGATCCTCTGCTGGCTGATATACAAAACCGCGTGGTGCCCAAGCTGGATCAGATCCAAATTGTATTGTTCATCATTCTAATATTATTGCTAATCAATTATATGATTAAGTTCCTGCGTTGGTTGGGCGTCAGGCGTTGCCTGCAGCGCTGCATGACGCGGCTGCAGTCCAAGGCACAGCAAGGCACTGGCAAGGAGCTCAATGGCATGACCATACAGAATCCCAATGCTTTTAACCGTGACATTGAGCGTGCACCTTCGCAAATCTACAGTGTAGCAGGTAAAATAGAAAATTTGACTACCTGTGCCATGCATTTAATATGACAATTGTTGATTTTACAACTAGGCGCTGCCGAGGGCTCGGTGCTGACCATGGCGACGCCGGTGAGCACTCGATATCCAGCTGAGAATAGTACAACACCAACAACAGTAGTCACCGAAATTGGCTATGGACAGGGATATGATAATCAGGCGATGGTCGTAACGCCCGTTACAGAGAAATCCGTTACGGCCACAACTTCAAAAACGGCGGGCTTCTAAGCAGCGTCAACATAAGCTGACATTGCAAAAAACAGTGTGCATCACATTGAAACTAGTGATATTTCTTTATTTGATAAGCATAAGCACAGTGTCTTCGAATGATATTGAATACATAGTAATACATACATCTACATATATATACACGTAACATCATATCATATTGATTAAATACCCACTCTTGATAAATCGATTGATAACTGAGCATATTTTGAATTTTCGATAATTTGTGGTGGTTGGGCGATTCAAAGAGAGCGCAAGCGTAAGTAGCTGAGAGCACTGTTTTCATAAGTGCGATAACTTGTGGTGGCTCGTCGACTCACAAATCGTTGATTACTTGTGGTGGCTGGGTCTGAAATTGTCATTTAATATAATAAGCTCAGTATATTTGCTTAAAAGTATTGTCATTTATTTAAAAAAATTCGCAATTATAATCGTTTTCCAACACAAATGCTTAACACTAATATTGAAAGTTGGCAAACTCTTACAGCTAACGAGTATAACTCATACATATATGAAAACATATGCAATGATTATTATATATGGCAAAATTGTTATAGATTTTTGAATTTTCTTGACTTTTCGATATGCAACTAGAAAATGTATATATATTTTTATATGTATGCTATCAAATGCTGATTAAAACTAACAAAGTCCGTTTGCTTACTAACTAAAACGTGCGAATCTCATAAATCAGCCTTAAACGTACCTAAATATTAACGTAAATGTATGGCTAAATAAATAGATTAAGACTATTTTGTCGTAACTGCTGTTGAATTTGTTTCGTTCAGACCCAATACTGATTTCGGCGCAACAACGGATTTGTGGGCGGCGCTGAAGGCGGCGAACTCACTGAGCCTGAAATCGATATGCTCTGCGGCACGGATGCATAGCCAGCAAAGTCGTTGGCCATGTCGCACGATGAGCTCCATGTATCGTGATCTATATGGTAGGGATTGTAGCGTTGCGGCAACATCATCTGCTGTGGATCGCACTGATCGTCTGTCTCATCCTCATCCGGATCGTAGTCGGGATACTCGTGCTTATACGACTCCACCGGAATTATCTTGCAGTGGGGTATATTACTGAAGCCTGGCAAAGGCGTCGAGTTGCCCGTGGCCGGCACCGAGTCAGCCTCGGAGCCGGCATAATGATGATGATGATGGTGATGATGATGCTGCGGACTGATCGACGTCAAGTCTGGTGGACAGGGCAACGGTGGTGGCTGATCCTTGGATATGTCGGCCTTTCGCTTGCGCATATTTCTCATCTTGAGCAATACCAGCACAAGCAGCAGACAAATGAGCAGAACGAAGAGGGCACAGCCGACAGCAAGGTAGTTAATCGATATATCTGCATTGCCCAGATGCACTGTCTCCGTCTCTTGTAGCTGAGCGCGATACTCAATGGTCACCGTTGCCTGTGCTGGCTGCACCGTCTTGATCAGCAGCTGATAGTCGAAACTATCGCTATCCGCCTCTGTATCATCCACCGAGGCGTGTGGCACAAAGTAGACAACGCCACTGCGTAGCTCCTTGTACGAGAATATGTTGGTGGAGCGTTCATTCTGCCCATCGGCTGCTCCATTGAGTCCCGCCTGAGTCAGACTGGTGCTACGTATGATCTTCCTCAGCTGACCCGTCGCGGGCATGCGTGTGATAACGAACTTGGGATTGAATTTGTTCAGCTTCAGTGAGAGCGGATTGTCGTTGACCAAAGAGCTGCTCAACCGGATCTTTCCACCCGCCGCGCTCGAGCTGGACACCGCCTCGCGCATGGCTATGTCATTGATCTTAATGACCGGCTCAACATTAACAACGACATCCACTTGGGCCGCATAGTTGCTGCCGGGCACATAGGCGCTCACCTGGAACGTGTCGTTGGAACGATTGAGATCCGTTTGCATATAGATGATCTGTGACAATTCCAGCTGCTGCTGGTTGAATCTTAGCGTTGGCTGATGCTTGTACAAAATGATGCCGTAGAGCGGGGAATTGGTTATATTATAGGCCAGCCTGTCCACCTTCACATTGGTGCTCAGTCCAATGTGCTCCAGCTTCATGGCCGCACTGGTGGCGCCCTGCTGCAGACTCACCGGCAGCTGCGTGCTCGCTGGCAGCAGACTTATGGGCGCCACTTTTATGGTAAATATCTCGTAGGCCGGATTGAACTGGCCATCGGTCACGGTGAAGCAGAAGGTCGTGGACTGCGGCATGCCGAAGTGCACATAAATGATGCGATCGTTGTTGATGTCCGCCTGCGTGAATTGATTGGAGAACGCCAACAGGTCCTCGGCGTGGCCGTCGTTGTTCAGCTTCTTGAGCACACCCAGGGTGGGGCCGCTCATCACATCGTACATAATCTCCTCGGGCGGCGTGTCCTTATCCTCGGTGAGCAGCACATTGCGTGTTATAGTACGATTCTCGCCCTCAACGACCTCCATCTGCGGCAGATGCGTGGCCAGCTGGAACGGCTGATCGTTCACCGGATTTATGGACACGGGTATGGTTAAATTGCACAAGAAGATGTTGCTGCAATGGCAAGTGGATTAGAGTTACAATTGGTTGATGATGCTGTTACGCCAACTCACCCCTGCGTCAGGTAGACTCCCATCAGAATGGTATCCTCAAGGGTGTCCGTGTGATCATGTATGTAGTAAACTTTCTTGGTAAAGAAATCGCTCGGATGATATCGTTGAATGGCCTTAAATTCATGGCCCAGCCCGATGCTTCCATGCGATGGCTTCTGTGCGGCCTCAATGAACAGTTCCGGATTGTTGATGCCCGCGCGTGTCTTCAGATACTCTAAGATTTTGGAGAAATCCAGTTTGATGGGCACCGATCCACCCTCATCCACCGTTAGCTTAGATACGGGCAGAAAGCGTAACAAGCCACCAGATGAAACGGATATTTCGATGTTGAACTTCTGATCCAACAAGCGATCACTGCGCTCGGCCACCACATCGAAGGCGAAGGAATCATTGATGCGAAACTCCATAATAACCGCCGTGTGCTCATAGAATATGTGCCCATTGTCCACATCGTGCTGCGTGAACTCGCTAATCTCCCTGGCATAGCCATTGCCCAGATACTCATTGACAATCCGTCCCAGACCTGGCGGCACTGTCACATTGTAGCGTATCTCGCGCTCCTCATCCGAGCACTTGAAGTGCAAATGATCGCGCAAGATTTGCTTCTTGGTGAGCGGAAACACGTGCAGGTTCTCATTGCGCTCCATCAGAATCTCAATGGGCTTGATCTCAATGTTGAGCAATTGAGTGCTGGTATTGAAGAGTCCATCTGTGACCAGAAACGACAGCTCGTTCTTTCGGGAGTTGGCGTCGTGTATGAAATAAATGTTCTCTGAATTGATTTGCGCCTGCGTGAACTGTTCGATTTTATGCTGTGTGGAAGATTTCTCAGCCAAATATCCGCCGTAAATGTGATGCACAATATAGGTGAGATTCTCCGGCGGTGTATCATAATCCTGGGCCACTATAGAGATGGATTGAAGTATTAATAATTTCTTGAAGGACAGCCTCATCGGCAGCTCACTTACACAAATCTGTATTCTTGATGATATAGCGTCCTCCGTTCCACACCTGCAGACCCGTATTGGTGACCATCATTGGCTGCTCATCGTTGACTGGCACCACAGCGAACTCCAGCTCGAAGGGCACGCTCTCCTTGTTCCTGGCCACCGCCACCATGGTCAGGCAATCCGTGCTGTTCTCGCTGCCATTGTGCACATACTGTATGCTGCCCTGCTCGAGTTGCTTTTGCGTGAAGCGCTTGACCTTCGAGTTGCCAGCCAATATATGACCCGATGCTGGCGTTATGGTGACTATATACTCCAGCATCTTACCTCTGTAGTACTCCGAATAGGGCTGTATATCCGTGGCGCTGATCTGCACCGTTTTGCCCTCCACCACAGAGATGATGTTGGTGTGCATGTACAGCTTCTCCGGTATGATCACAATACGGAGCATCAGCTGACGCAGCCAGGTAATGCCGTTCGTCACATCGAACACAAAGTAATCGGAGGATTGATTAACGCCCGCTTGTATGTAGAACATCTTATCCGTGTTGACCGACGACTGGTCGAACACTTTGCAGTTGTACTCATCGTCAAAGGACATGGACTGCATTTCCAGGTAGCCATGCATGGGCGACGAGGTGACCAGAAATGTTATATCACCTGGTGAAATATTGGGATGTACGACCTGAGAGAGAAAATCGTGATGAATCCAACTAAGATTGCCTTATGGTAATTATGCTGTTACCTCGAGTACATCGCGTGAGATCAACACGCTCGTTGACTCCTCCACGTAGAGCGTGTGATTCTGCTTCACCTGCAGCGGCTCCCAATAGGCCGAGGGATAGATGCGCAATATTACCTCGCCTTCAGCTGTGATGTTCTTGAGGTGCACGCGATATCTGAGCAATGGTTAAATATATGAATATGAATAGAATAAATATAGCATCTTGAACCCACCTCACTTTGTCCATCGATGCAATCTCCGTATTCCAATAGACCAAACGCTCGCGCTCAATGTCCAAGTGTGTGAAGTTGCCCAGCGATGTGAAGTTGGTGGCCTTATGCAAGACTGTGCCATTCTCGCCGCGCTGCCCGCTCAGATACATGAGTATGCCATAGGAGGGCGGCTTGATTATCTCGTAGTAAATCTCATCCAGTTTCATATCCAAATTGGTTTCCAGCACAAAATCTTTGTTCTTCAGTATCACAAATTTGCCCTCCTGCACAATGGAGGCATTCGCTGGCAGCATCGATACAAATGGATCTGAGGCGCGTATCTCCAGCTGACCGTTGACCTCGTGCTCTCGATCCGTCACAATGAACGAGGCGATGCCCACATCTGGTCCGCTGTGCTGGAACATGATGCGTCGATTGGCGATATCATCCTGACTGAAGCTGTCTATGAAGTGGCCGGACTTGTAGAAGGCGCCATTGGTGCTGGACACGTGTATGTAGTGTATGTCCGTGTGATTGGTGTTCACATCTGCGTCGAGGTACTGCAGCGCCGTCGGATTCAGCGTGCGTATGCCATTGCGCACCACATGAAACACCCGCTCCGCGGCACTCCGATAGGGTTCGTTGTCATTGATCAGCTTGATGTGCACCTCCATGTTGGCCACAAATTGCAAATCGGTTTCGTCGCCGGAGAGTATGAGCAGCTCGAAGCCATCCAGCGTGGATTCCGTATCATCGTGGCAATAGTAGATGTCATTGCGGAACAGCTGCTCCAGCGTGAACAGCTCAATGGGCGTGGTCAAACCCGTTTGCTCATCGTATTTACAGATGAGACCATGAGCCGGCGGCACCGAGACATGGAACTGCAGACTCTCGTAGATATTGAATCGTACCTCAAAGTGATTCTTCGTAATCAGCGCGCGCTCGCCCTCCTGCACCTGCACCACGTCGAACTTCTGATAGTGCAGCGTGTGCGTGAGCTCAGTCAGCGGATTGAAGATGATCTGCAGTTTGCCCACAACATCATCGCACTCCGCCACAGTCACCACAAACTCCAAGTGATCCGTAAAGCTGGAGTAGCAGTTGCGATGCGTCCTGTAGTGTATGCGACGCTTGTCGATGTCCTGCTGGGTGAACGAGTCCATTTCCTTGGCCGCCTTACGCGATCCCTCCACATAGATGCCGCCATATTTGGTGGGCTTGGTGATCTTATAAATGATCAAGCGCGGAAAGCTGCCAATGGGCACAGTCTCATAGTTCAGCAAATTGTTGGTCAGCAGGATCTCACGCGTTCCATTGATGGCAATCACCGCCGGCGAGTTGCTGGCTATGCGCAGTCGCGTGAATGTTATGCGAAAGTCAAACGTTTGCGTCGTCACAAAGCCAAATGAGGCAATAAACTGGGAAAAGGAAATAAAGTTCAAGTAGAAAAATTCAAATATTTTACAATTGATGAGGCTCTAATGGATAGAAAGTGAACTAGATAGGAAGTCAAATGGGTAGGATAATAGGATGTTCTCGCAACTATTAAGAGTATAAACAGTCTCAGTGTCTAGAGCTATTGTTAGAATAACATGCCGCCTCTAAATTTAGGTCATAATCTTTTGTCTAGTTATATGGCTCTATAAATTAAGAGACAGAACTTAAAAGTGTCCTTAACGTCAGTTGAATAGGAAGGATAATACGATTTTATAGCAATTATCTCTACACTTGATGAAGATCAGATTCTGGGATATATACCCTCTCAAGCTAGGCTCATAGTCAAGTCTTGTAGAGCTCTCTATGACTATATATATTTGTATAAACCTAAAAGACAGCTTATAATAATAATTAAAAAATTTGAAATGCTCGGACACACAACCCCTTTACTGGGACTCTATATATTAAGAGATAAATCCTGATAGGAAATAAGAACTTAAAAGTATCCATAGCGACAGTGGGTTCAATCGCAATTATCAAGTGTACAATGAGATCAGATGCTGACATATACAACCCACTCAAGCTAGGCTCTAGAAAACTTATATCTAAATATATAACTCTATAGATTTCCATAAACCTAAACGATAGTAATCGAGAACTCACCTTAAATTCATCTTGCCACGGGAAATCGCTGTTGTGCAGATAGCGTATGTGGCCCAGCAGCAGTTGGCTGTCGGTGAACCACTCGACGTTCACCCAGGAGCCATCGACTTGGCGCAAGCGCTGCAGAACGCCATGCTGCGGCGGCTTCACCACGTCGTAGCGTATGTCAATGTGCTCGTCGACGGCATTGGTGCCGATGGAGAGATTGGCGGGTGTCAGCAGCAGCGAGCTCTTGTGTATCATGATGAGGCCCGTGTTGTTGACCACGCGCAACTCCAGCGGATGCACTGAGACGGGCAAATAGACCGTGTCACTAGTCTCAATGCCATCGGAGACATGAAGCAACAGCTGATAGCTAAAGGATTCCGTTGTCGTCGAGTTGTACAAATAGGAAACTTTGCCCAAATTGACGTCCGCCTGAGAGAAGGTCATGGTATTGATACCGCCGACCATGAAGCGGCCAAAAGCCTCCTGAGAATTGGATGAAGGCATTATGGTATAGATCAAGTCACCGGGCTCGCTATCCGGATCGGCTATATTGAATAGATCGACATCAAGTATGCGCTCGATGCCTTCGATGACGCGCAGTATTTTGTGCGAATTCAGCTGCAGCTGCGGCGGATCATTGACAGCCGTGATATTCGCATGGAGCAGGAAACGATGCTTGCCCAAAATGTTATCGGGTATCTTGTGTGGATCCCCATAGACTTGCATGTCCAGTGTGGCATGATCGTTGAAGTTCTCCAGGCCGTTGTGCACATACTTGAGCTTATCTGTGGCCAGGTCAACCAGATTGAAGCTGCGGCAGGGCACAAAATTTGCCTTCTCCGGCGAGTAGTGCAGCAGCTGACCAAACTTGGGCTGCTGCACCACATGGAAGGCGATCGACTGCTCATTGAGGCTGGGATAGCGGCGCGTATCCAGCAGTACGTCTATGATTTGTGGGGAGAGAAAGGCGGTGCCGCCCTCCAGCAATTGCATGGGCGAGACATAAAGTAGCTCCAGCTCCGGGCTGGTTTCCGTGAAGATCTGAGAGCAGAAAAAGATGATGAAGCATAGGAAAAACAGAATTACAGTAGAGTTCACCTTGAAGGGACCCTGAAAGTCAGCCTTGATGCAGTAGGATTGATCGCAGTAGCATATGAACTCGTCCACGCCATGCTGACTACAGATGCCGCTCTTCAAGCAGGGACTGTGCTCCACACACGGATATTTCCACACACAGTTGAGGGCCAAGTGGCGCGATATGGTCATCTCGGCGAAACCCAATGCCAGGCTATTCACCTGTATATTACGCATGCAGCCCTTGAAGCTCAGCTCGTTGATGCGCAGTCCCTTGTTAATGAGCCGGCGGCGCATCTCCTCCTGCACGCCGCCAAAGAAGACGCTTTTCTCAAGATTTATGGTCGTCTTGGTGTCATTAGCGTGCTCCCCCCGATAAGTTAACGTTGCATCGTCCAGCCGCAGCTCCGCCATGGCGGCATTATAGCTCAACATCACACGATGCCATTTGCCATCGGAGATGGTCTCATTAGTCACGAACTGCACCAAGCTGCCGGCCTTATTGAATGTCAGCTTCAGCTTCTCATCCTCTATCTCCAGCAGCAAAAAGTCATAGCCGCCATTGAAGAATACCGTGCCCGACTCCGTCATCGTACGGAATTGAAACGAGAGACTGAAATCAAATGGTAAATGAGCTGCGTGAGCATTGTGAATGGCTTGAGCTGTGGAGGTTAGTATCGTGTTGAATTAGTATTAGAAAAACTTCTGTTTTGATTGTAATTTGGGGATTAAAAAAAAAGAAAAACATTTATAATATAAATAAAATAAATAATAATATGATCTCCGATCTGAATTCCAAAGGTACTGCCCCAAGAGCTCCACAAAAACAATTGCTCATTTAAGAGTTTTGATTAATAACCATTTCATAATTCCATAATTCCCTATCCGAAACTCAATAGCCTTAAATATTCTCCTTTATTCTCCTTGTTACAGCTCTGCTTACCTCTCGCCTGTGCCATGAGATTCCTTGAGCATCAGGGCAAAGGAATCATTATTCAAGTAACTGATGCTATCCTGAATGCCGCCATCGAACTCATTGCTGCAGGTCCAAGCCACTCCGGTGCTGGTCGTGTGGCCCGTGCGATCTTTGGCACGTTTTATGATATTGATGTTGTTATAGAAGACCTAACGCCATTAAAAGCAGAAGTAGAAGAACAATAAGGGGAAGATAAGATCAATGAGATTAGACCAATGTCGATTGGCACAGTTGGCGGCACTCACGTCCGATATGCAGCCGCGAAAGCCGATGACATCATTGAGAAATTCGGCCGTAAAATCGCCAACGCCGCCAAGGAACGTGCCAAAATGTACATTAAGAGCTAGTGAATCGGCTGGCAGCTGCTTGCGCATGATGTGACCATCCACCTGCAGGGTGACATTATTCTCGAAGCGCTGCACGGCCACATCGTGCCACTCCAGATCGTTGAGTGGCTGCTTCTTGGGTGAACGCAGCTGCAAAACAGGATTAATGCTCTTGGTTAGCGAGAGGGGATGGAGGCCACATATGTTAACTAACAGGTTACACACGCACACAGACACACTCACCTGAACGACATCCCGTTCGATTTTATAGCTGAAACTGATGAGGCCATTCTCCAGTCGCAGCAGGCAATAGTCGGTGCGACCCGCTGCCAAAAAGAGAAATGCATCCGCCTGATTGGTGCGAAACTTGACGCGTATATTCGTTGACATTTTGGCCTCCTGCAGCGGCATCGTTACATATCCATCGCCAAATAGCGATACTGTAATACAAAAATAATATAAATAAAAGCAAATTGCAATAGACATTTCATCAGATACGGATCCCCCAACTGCCCCCAATTTCCACTTGATTGGCTTTGAGCGTGCTGCCGCTTCTCAAAATTTGTCCAGCCCTTTGGCCAGCTGTCAGCCTGTCACTCACTGTCCGTGCACTCTGTCAATCTAGCCAGCTATCAATCTATCTATCTACATATCAAGCCATCCATCCATCTATAGTTCCATCGAGTACTCGATTTGCTTAATTAGCTATGCGCCTTGAGAGGGCAACCTCTGCCCATATCGTGTGGCCCCATTCTCTAGATCTCTAGCCTTGCTATGTGCTCTGTCAGGTTATTGCAATTTGTTTATTTGTTTTGAGTTCATTTCAAAGATCTGAAGATCCCAAATTTCCTAACTCGTCAGTTTGAGTTTGCCTCTGCGCCTGGTTACGAAGGGCAGCTATTATATTATTTCAATAAATTTCAGTCTATTGATCGAGTAAAACATATTTTTTTCGATTACAACATTTAAAAGGTAACTTTTTTTGCAAAGCATAAAAATATGTATTTTATTTTATAAATAATTTTAATTTTTAAATCAGAAAAAATATATGTTTTTAAATTAAAAAAATTTTTTTTAAACAGTGCCAAAATAGTTTTAACATGAGAAATTGTATATCTATTTTTTTTTTAAATTTATAATTTCATAAATAATAGTAAATTTTACAGTATTAAAAAAAATAGTTTAAATAAAATATATAAAAAAATTGTATCAGTTAAGGATATAAAATATTATTTTTATGCATTGCGAATTATTGTAACTCTGGCAAAAATAATTCAGTAAGAATTTGATTAGCGCCCCTTTAACTTATTTATTAACATTGATTATATATATCAACATTATAATAAAATTGTCCTATATTTAAGTCAACAAATAATGAAATTTTTAATAATACATATTATTATATAATTACAAATCTTATTCCTATTTTTTTTTTATTTTTAGAGCACTCTATTGTATTTATTTTTGTCTCGTTTCGGAGCACAGTTTCCCCTCGTTTCCGAGAAAATCACGAGTCTCTGCGATGCTTTTCTCAGACATGTGCACATGCACAGCTAAATTTTAGATGTTTTTTTTTTTTTTTTTAAGCATAAACTTTTCAAGGCAAAACGATGATTTATGACCCCTTTTTTTTTTTATAGATTTACGTGCCATATGTATACGCATTTAGTTGTCACATTTTGGAATTTATTTCGGATTTAGTTTGTTAGTTTAACAAACTATATACAAATGCGCTCAACTTTGGCATCGATTTGTAGCAGAAATCTCAGCTGCGTTGGACATGCACATATTGACCTAACCCACATAAAGATATTCAGCTGGATATGTTTGTATTTTGTTAGCCGCGTGAATAAACATGAAACAGTTGCACACACGCGCGCGCGAACGGAGGCACAACTGACAACAGTCAACAGTCAACAAGATAAACAAAGCAAAATGAGATACAAATAATTTGGCTGTTGTTGTTGTTATTATTATTATCGGCATGGGCGACGCTCTGCGTTGGCAGCGTCATTTTGACGCCAATTAGCAGCAATCAGGCGTCAAAAACTGTCGGAAAACCTAAGAAACACTTTCCCAACTCAATGCATTGACCTACATTAAGATATCGTTAAGAGCTCATCTGCAAAATATAGTGAGTGAGAATCGGGTCTACTCGACGGGCTAATGCTCTGAGGCAACATCAATTAGCTGTGAGTGCTATGCAGAAATTATGTCGTCTCTGAGGAGGGGTAATATTTTCAGTGATTTACTAATTTTAATATTTGATGGTCGCAAAGTGCTCTAAAGACGGAGTATATATAATTTATTTAAATTTTAAAAAATACATAAAATATATGTATATATGTAAAAAAAACATAATAGAGTATAAAATGTTTAATATGCTCAAGTTAAGCTTTTATAAATTGCTATATTGAGAGCTTCAGAAAAAAATTTGTATATTTAGCTCTTTTTATTGATCTAAGACAACATCGTCAAACTGGAGGCAAGTTTGCTATATTAAAACCTAAAAATTAACTCCTTTAACTCTAGCTCTAATATAATTAGAAATAAATAAAATTAAATAATAATAATTATGAGTTATAAATGCTCATAACACCCAGGACCTTTTCAAGCCTAATGAACGCCTACCAAAAGAAATGTGTTCCATAAGCAAAAGTGACTTATCTTTGTTGACTATAAGCAAGAGCCCAATTTATTTCTCTTTAAATATAATGAAAGAAGCCTGTTTTGGATGTTGTTTTCGGCATAAACAAAGTGAATTTATACGGAAATGGCGTGCGACTTACATCCGAAATTCGACGGCAGCGAATCAAATGTCGCCGCCGAAATAAATGAGACGACATCAGGAGGCAACGGAACACCAAGGCAGCCCACATGCCATAAGTTGCGGCAAGTAGCGCGTTGCAAGAATTATGGCAACAGATGCACTGCAACCGGCTGTGGCGACTGCAGTGCGCCACCCCCGCGTGCAGCCAGCCAAATGTGAAATTTATGATTATCTCCCTCGATCTCTCGCGCGCGCTCTCTCTCACTCTACTCGCTCCCCTCACTCTCTTGCCCCTCGGCTGTGGCAAGCGCATAGGTATTTATGCTATGGCCAAAGTTTATTTTATTTGAGTTAGATGTCGCATTCGGTCGTCCAGTTGCCCAAGTTTATCTGCTTTTCTTTTATATAGATTTTATGCATCTGCTTTGATGGCCGCATCTGTTTCCCCCGTACTTAATTAATGCGCTTTAGGCGGGCCTCAGGTATTCAGATTTCACTTGTCTGTCATATTATGGCATTCATTACAACATTTCGTTCCGACATTGACAATTTATAATTTTTGATGCATTTTCTTGAACTTAATTTTGACTAATAATATCACAGTTTACTTCTGGACGTTGTGATTTGTGAGCTTGCTGCGTGTTGTTCACCGAATTGCATACAGAATTTATGGAGTCTGTTGCCGTTTTTATGAAGCTGAACTAATTGAATTAACGTTGGCAAGAGGTGGACACAGTTTTTGATACTATTTCTGGACTCTAACTTGTAGGCAGATAAAGATTAAGATATATCTGTATGCCTTGGCAGATGCAGATTGATTTTCAAACAGAACTGGCAGAGCTCTTAAGTATTCATAAGGAATAGAGTTAGTTATCGATGAGTGAATGTTAATTTTTACCACTCTTGTCATAAGCATGTTAATTGCCATAGTTAACACATGCTAACAATTCCGATCATTTCTCAGTTCATTATGGGGCTCAATCGTAGCTGAGAACCAACTTGATCTTTATGGCTAAGCCAAAGCCATGCGTTGCAAGTTGCCAGTTGCCAGTTGTGCAACACTTTCACAGCACAGTTTGGCCCCTCGGCGTGTTTTATTTCCTAGATTTTATGTCTTCATTCTACAAGTGAAGAGATCAATTTAAATCAAATAAAACCACCATGAGCATATAGCAAAACACATTTAAGAAACCATTTGGCCGGTTTATGGCATGCCAAGCCACAGCAGATAAACATGTGGAATGTGCATGGAGAGCTCCGCCACATCACAGTGCAGCCTAATTAGACCCCGGGGCCGCATAAAACTCAATTATTTTATTTTTTTTTTTTTTTAATTTTTTTTATCTATCATCAACTGAGAAACAATAATCGAGCAATGGCAATCGACAAATGCCACAAAGACAAAGTCTCTCATGACTCAGTTCCGGTAGCCACTGACAATGGGCCTGAGAATGTCGCCAAAATAAATAAGAATCGTAAATTGAATAATTTTTGAGCACAAATGCAGCTGCACATCTGTCCATGAGGACATAAATATAAATAATCGAGGCCAGACTGATGATATCCAGTATCCATTATTGTTGATAGTAATATATATAGTTGATAGTTATTATATAGTTTATTTAAAAAATGAGCTCAGGCTTACTAACTGATAATATATATATTTTAATATGTTTTTAGATATCTTATACCTATTTATATGCCAAATAAGTAGCGTACTCGAGCTCAGATTGCCAAACTGATGATACCCTGTTGATATTAGTAACTTTAACATCTTCAGATAAACATAGATGAAAATTATAGAAATTTAAGAATATCTGTATAATTCTTATAATTGATACACTCTAAAATTTGTATCTCTCTTATATCTAGAATTTATATTACTCATATATATTTTGTGAAGTTAAATGTTGTATATTGGAAAAGACCTACCTATTCAGATATACAAATACATATTTTTTTTACTGTACTCTTCGATATACTTATGCTTGCCTGGTATAATAATCAATCCTTATCGAAGTTTGAATAAATATAATAAAATTCAAATATTGAAAAATAGTTTTCAGCTTCTGTTTTCTCAGCATGATCATAAGCAAACAAAGAAACTTGAGTGTAATCATAAAGATAATCAAGTTGATTAGAGATCTTTATGTATTTACTCCGCATAACTCCATGAAATGCCTGCTAATGAGTTTTCATTAACTAGAGGGTATAAAAATAATAAATAATCAAGAAACAGCAGGCAGCAGAAAAAGCAGCGGCAGCAGCAGCAGCAGCAGCACATGGAGGAGCGCCAGAGCGGCAACTAAAGATACACGGATACATTTGTATCTGTATCTGTGCACAGAGTGTTAAAATTGGCACAATGCGCTGCGCGTGTAAATGATGTACATTTTATATAGACGAAATACAATTTCTGTGAAAATCGCAGATAAAGCGAAAACATCAACAAATAAGTGGAAATTTCGCGTTGACTTTTGCCGCATGAATCATGCGGCCGCGCCAGTGACGTCACACGCACGAAAATAAATGTGGATATATGTATATATGTACATATATAAATAAAACAGCAGAAGCTGCCAAAAAAAAGCGTGTATATACTATATACATATATGTATATGTGAATAATATAGAAGGAAAATATATGTACATATATAAATTCTCGTCTATGTAGTGATGAGAATTAAGAGTGGGCCTGCTGCCATGCTTGAGTGTTCGCGTTGCAACATTTTGCGGCATGCCACAGCGCTGTGGAGACATCGACGACAAAAGTGCGCACCAAGTCAAATGTCAAGCGTGAAAAATGCGTTAAGTGCACGGCGACGGCGCATTGTACTTAAGTCGTTGGATTTTATGACCAAACGTTTACCAGGCAGCAACAACTTGAGAAAGTTGCGTCCCGAACACTACTACAAAAGAAGAAGAAGAAGAAGAAGCTGAAAAAAAAACAAACACAAAATGCTGGCACAAGACCAACTTAAGTTGGCGGCAGTTAGCTCCAGCAAATTATATAAAAGTTATCAACATTTTTTTTCCCAATTTTTGGCAACTGAAATATCTTCACTTGTGTAAAAGTAAACTTTAATCGAATGCCATTCAAGGCCAGCACGTATCTATAGAGAGTGAATTGGTATTTCCCTAGCAACTATTTCATTCAATTTTCATAGTTTGTTTAGTTTTTTTTTTTTCTATTTTAAGCTTTCTTGTGGGCCGCTAAATCACATAAAATTAATTTAATTTATTTGTTTTTAGCGGCTGAGCTAGTTAGCAATTCGCTGGAAACATTTTGTGATTCTGCTCGCCCCGCCATGCGTGTGTGAAAATTCAAATCTTTATGCCATTCAGATATATTTTCGATCGATGCACAAGTATTTGAAAATGCTGCTCCAATATTGAGCGTAGCTCTGCTCTCTTAAATGCAGAGTTATCTAACTGTGTCTGTGTGAAAGGATCGCTGTTATAGCTTTTGTTATTGATTAGTTGTAAACGATTACTTACAGAATAAGCAAAGCTGTATGTGTATACGGATTTAAAGATTCTGAAACTGTTATACAACATGCATGCTTAGAGAAGCATTAGCTTAAGAGTTTTAAGTCTGTGGTACTGTTATACAACCACTATGCTCAATTGTTGTATAAGTGTTTTCAGACTGTGCTACTGTTATACAAATAACCTTACCTATCCATCTATCACTTAAATTCATCTTTGTTATTGCTCAGATTTTAAATGCTCACAGCTGCTCACAAGTCTGTTCTACTGTTATACAATAGCTCTTTAAATTTTAATCACGAATTTTTGCGCTTATAGAGCTCACAAAGGTCCCTGACTCTGTAACTTTCGCATATATACAAGATCTTTAGAACTGATTTAACTGTTATACACAAATTATTCTTATATTTATTATCCCTCATCAATTATTGCATTCATTTATCATCACTTATTGTTAAGCTTTCCAACGGCCACCCAAGCACTGTTTTTGTAGTTGTCTCTGCTAATTTTACACCTGCTTAACTGTTATACACTATTCTAAACGTTTTTTGCTGACAAAATATTTTGCTAATATTATTGAGCTTTCCAAGGCTGCCCACATAAACTACGCGCCTGTCTAACTGTTTAGCGTCTGTGATTTGTGTCTGTGTGAAAGCTCTCGAAAACTTTCTGTTGCACAGCTGCCCACAGTGCCTGCCATTTAACGAACATGCAATGCAAATAAAAATGGGTGAAAAAAATCGTATCTTGACTGCACCATTTGCAACTCTTTATTTTGACTTTTATTTATTTGTTGGCAGCTAAGTAAATGCAATTTGGACATGGCCCACGTTGGAGCACAAGTTTTGGTGGTGGTGGTGGTGCTGCTGCTGCAGCAGCTTCTGCTCGAATCCGAGTGTCGCGTTTGCGGCCAATTCGTGTCTGGCCATATTTGTAATGAGCATAAATCGTGCGTTGATCATTTGCCATGATAAATCGCATGTTTATGGCCGAATGGTATTAAGTTCTGTGCGACAGCGAAGCGGCTACCGACTGCGATTTCAAGAGCGTAACATTTAATTAACTGTTCTGCAGCAACTCACCTTTCATAGATGCTGCCGTTTGTAGCAATTGAAGTAGAACTAACACCAATCCAAATCCAATTCTACATCCACATCCACATCCAGATCCAATCCGATATCCACAGAGTCGCAACATGGCGCTGCAGCTGCTTTGAAGTTATAAAATTTACGGCAGGAGCTGCGTTCGTTATTCGTTTTTCTCAGTTTTTCGTAGTTTTAATAATTCTGCGTGTTAATTGATTTTTCATGGGGCCACGCATCCGTCGTCGTTGTTGGAGCCCTGTCCCTGTTTATGTGGAGACCAGTGTGCTCATAAAAATAGCAGCAACTGAGACGCAGCAGCAGCAGCGGCAGCAGCACGTCCTGGTCTACGGCTACATAGACAGATGCTGCATGTCATTTCGTTGACAGAACTCATGCGTTTGCACCAAGGGGGGCAAACGGACAGACGGACGGACAGAGAGACGACCGGAGGGACAATCAGACAGCCACACTTATAGACAGACAGGCCTTTGAAGCTATCTATATAGAATTGCGCTTCGGTCTGTCTATTCAATATCGCAATCTTGGCTACGTTTCTCTTTTGCTCGATTACGTTTCAATTTGTTGTTGAAGCGTTTTCATTTTTCACACTTCGAACACGATTTCTGCTCTCCGTGCGCACTGAAAAAAAATTTTATATATATATTTATACAATATTGCCTTATATATTTCTCTGATATATTTATATATTATTGTTTTGATTTGTTTTTGGACTCGTGACTCTCGTTTGTGGTTTGGGGCACTAAATTAGTTTTTTACGATCAATTTGAAATGCACAATTAAATATTTTAATAGACACACATTTATCAACGGTTAACATTTGACAAGCTGAACTCAATTGAAGTTTTATTGATTTAATATTTTAAGTAGAGCTCGACTTGGCATAGTATTGGTGAGCTTACAAAGAGCTCCAAGTTTTAGTTGAGATATATATATATATATTTTTTTTTTTTGGATTTATAAATAGTTTAAATGATTTATACATTTTTATGTTTATTTATATTTTATTATTATTTTTATTTTTTTATATTTAATTTATATTTTTTATAATTAATTTTAAGAGTAATTTTTGATACATTTAATTTAATTTCGATTTTTTGATTTATTACAGTTTTTGATTTCAATTTGTACTCGTAACACTCAGTGACTTATTTCAATTGCTTTCGGCATTAGTTGAGAATAAATCTTTTGTAAGTCTTGAAAAAAAATAATCCGCCATTGCATGGCGCACATCCCAAACCAATTTGTACAATCCCCACATATATATCATTGATTAGCGTATCTGGATATTTTATGGACACTTAATTGAGTTGCTGCAGCGCACTACCCACTGCTCAGCAGCCCGTGCCCCCTTTGGAGGCCCATCAACCACTTCACTTGAAGCTGGCGCTGAGTAATATTTATTGTATTTTGGGCCAAGTAAGAGACGCCCATAAAAAGCAACTTAAGTGGCATGCCACGCAGCTTAACATTGTATGTGGCATGTCGTGTTTTTTCTCTCTTTATTCTTCTTCTTTTTTTTTTCAATTTCTTATTTTATTTTTATTTGATGGCAACAAATTGCCAAAGTGGAATTTCTAGTTCATGATTTGGCCAGGCAGCGCAAGTGCTGTCAAAGTTCAATGCAAAGTTGCTCGACAGCCTATTTAAAAGTAAAGATTTTTTTAAATGAAAAGCTAGGAGGATGAAGATCAATTGGATATTATCAACTGGGCAATACGCTGTTTGCAATATAATAGTTATTTTGATCGAACTTGGAGAACTTTCTCAGATCAGTTTAGTAACTCCATAGAATGAAATTATCCAGTCTGACCACATTTTTTAAACTTAGATATCATAGATTTATTTTAACAGATATATACCTATCTATCACAGATGAAGCTACTGTCATGACTATTATATTATAAATTTTATAGAATACAGAACCAAAAAACCTCAACTCTAATAGTGAAATCCCTATTTTGTCTAACAACATTTAGCATGTAGATAAATGGAGAACTGAACAGCCAGTAGTCAAGCCAATATACCACTCTATGAGTCTGACAAACAGGGTATCGAAGACATATCAAAAGGCCAAATAGGGCGCATAAACACTTTCAAGTTTAGATGCAAATCAACAGCGACGCAAACGTAAACGCAAATCCCTTGGGTGGAAATCAAGAATTGAACCTACAGCCTAGTGTAGGGAAGGCAGAAGGCGCGCTGAAGCTGTCGAGGAGGCATTTCCCGTTAGTGTTGCTGCTGCCAGGCACACCGCACCGCGCGGCCGTCATTTTGTGCAACATTCGTGCGACGAACGTCAACAACTGTGACTGGAAAATGAATTATTTACGCCTTGGGCAGCTAAAAATACGCAGACAAGAAGTCGGAAAGTCGGAAAGTCGAAAAGTGGGGAGACTCGGACAGAGAAACAACGGTGCTTAAGCATTATGAATATGTTCAGTATGTAGAGCATGTTTATGAAGGGAGAATGCAAATGGCAACTTCAGGAACTTCAGGTTCGACATCCTGGCGGGGTCAATTGCTGGCAGCCGCGGCTTGTTAGCGCTCGTTCAGGCTAATTTTACTAGTTAATTTCATCTCGCCATATGCATGTCTGCATATACCCCATTTGGAGTGGGTTGTCATTAGTTTTATGGCCCGTCAAAATACAATTTGAGATGGCGACGCACTGCAGCCAAAGTGACAATCGTTGCTGGATTTTTATGACGAGCGCGTGTTGCCAACGCATTTACATAAAATTTCATAAATGCATCCGAATCTGTGATGCTCGGTCTCTAGCAGTTGCAGCGCCAAACATGTGCAGCTGCATCTGTTTTGTTTTGGTTTTGGTTTTGGGAAAGCTCTGCCGTATTGTTGGCCAGCTACTTTGGCCAGATATATATTTTATGGCAATTAAAATTAGTGGCAGCCAAACAAAACGCCGCTCTTTAAGTAGTTCGGAATCAATTTGATAAGCCAAAATGCTTTGAGCTGCGGCTATTTTAAAGAGAGATCATTTTCTTGTAGGCGTCACCTTCCCACGCCGATTTTCGACACTTTTCTGATCGCTCGAATGCAGATGAGCTTCACTTTAGGCCTAGACATTCGTATAATCTATTGATTCATAATTGAAAATTCAAGATGAATGAATAATGTTAATATTCACTTTGCGTTTTCATTTGAGTGGGCGGAAAATATTTCAAAATGTATTCAGCTATAGTCGCATCTGCTTAGCTATCAAGATCGTCTAAATGGGCATATTAAAATCCTTTATGGCCAAAAGTAAACTAAATCGTGAATCTCTATCTATTATATAACATATTTTCGAATAATTATTTATGTTTTTACTTCTTTTAATTTTATTAAATATGTTTTTTTTTTTATAATGTTTATTTTTTATGTATATTAATTTTTTTCAAACGGAATTCTATTTTTTGTTGATTTATGTTTTATAATAGTAATTTTTTAAAATATTTTAAATATATAAACTTGTAGTTTTTGCAACACAATCACTTTATTTATTTTATGAATATATCATATAGCACCTATATATTTAGTTGTAATATATTTAATTATAATTTTTTATTCATTTTATTTTTAAGTTTTGTACTAATTTTTTTTTTTTAATTATTTGCTTAATATATTTGCATATTTAACTAAATATTTATATTTGAAATATTTTGGTGTTCTTTTCAACACGTTCATAAAACACTCATTTCCGTTGTACGAAATATTTTTATTCCCATTTCACATCTGTTGTAAACACATATATATATCTCTCGAAAGCCCCTTAGCACCACAAAGCGATCCATATTCACGGTCAATTTGCATTGGTTGTTAAGACTACACATGAGTGTGTGTGCGTGTGTGTGCATGTTGTGCACATCTCAACACATTGAGCTGCATTTTCTCAAATGCATCAACAGACGCTTCCATTCAGTATTCTTTTTATCCAGAATTCTCGATAAAAACGACAAAAAGCGCCGACAGAAGCGAACCACACCGAACGAAAAAGACGAAAAATAAGTAACTTAAAAATAAATTAAATTTTTTAACTGTGCGGTGATTGGGCTCGGTGCGCTTTTCCACTTACTGAACAGGCACACACTCGCACACACACACAGAGATTCGTTCAGACGCGCACACTCACATTCGATGTGCGCAGAGTTTTCCGCGACGTTTTGCCGCCACCCGCAACAAAACAACGAAATTCGAATTGGTTCGATAAGCCAAAGGCCGCCCAGGCAAATGAAAAGCCAATGCGCAGCGAACAACCGAAAACAAGAACCGAAACAACCCAAAACAACCAAACGGCCCGACGTTTACTCACAGACTAACCGACTGGCACCCAAAACCGAACCGCGCCGAACTCGAAAAAGAAAATTCCGCACGCAGTGCGCAATGCGCAGTGAGACAGACCCCGAAACAGCGAAACATCGAAAGACTGAAAGACCGAAGACCGAACACCGAAAGACCGAACACCGAAAGACCCCGACAGGCCACGGCGCACCCGCGAGTCACTTTTACGCGGTTCACTCAGCTCCCTCGACTCAGCGATCTCGGGGCGAAGGCGACCAGTCCAATAAGCATGATTGTATCTAGATATACCAAAACAGTGATGAGCTATATTTTCAATTGCTTTGAGTAGATCAGAAAGAGGTATGGGCACAAGCTGGGTAGTATATGCTATATGGGATGATATGCTAAGGTATAATATGATGTGGCATATCAAAGGATAAGTATAAATATAATTATTATTATAATTATTTTTTATTATTATTATTATATAAACTTATTATTTTTGATATTATAATTATTATTATTATTATTGATATTATTATTATTTTTTTTATTATAATAGAATATATCTGTAACTCTATTGAAATATATATAATACAATATACACTAATAATTTTATGCATAGATATAAGATACATAGATTCATTTTATTTATGATATATTGCTTGAAAAATAGCAGATTATATTTCAAAATATATATTGTAATAAAATATAGAATAGAGCGTATAATTTAGTATTATATAATAAATATTACAATGGCAATTCGCCTGCCATCAGCTGCCTTTCTCAATCTGTATTTCAGTTGTTATACAGATTGAGAAAGGCAGCATATGGCAGGCGAATTGCCATTGTAGTATTTAATATCTACATTATTGGAAACATAAATTGAGCTAAATATAAGGCACAAATTTAATATATAATATTAAAAGTGTCTCTAAAAGTAATTCCGTTTTAATTTTATACAATTGCCAATTACAGAAATCTGCTCAAAAATAATTTATATTTAATTTCCATCCACAGTGCAACATTGTTGAATATTCAAAAGCTGATGAGCTGCGTGCGCATCTCTGGCAATGATGAGCGACCGAGTTCACTGTAGTAGGTACTCTGTACTTGTGCGCTGGGGAACATGATCATCATCTAGAGATGTTGTCGCTGCTCCCTTTGCAATCTTTGTTGCTGGCTGGCAGCAAGCACGCGAAAAAAAAATATGTACAAAAACGAAATAAGCTCGCGCGATTGAGCAATTGCGAGCGCCAAGAGGCTGAGGACTTGAAATTTTTCAATTTGTTTGCCTCACTGGCAAATGCTGCCGCTGTATATTGCTATTGCAGTTGCAGTTGCTGCTGCTGACGATGATCATCAACATTGTGGGGCGAGCTGCGAGTGAGGCACACATGTGGATGCAATTTGGTGGCTGTGGCCATTGCCACATGTTGTTTGCCTTTGCGACGTCGTCAACTCCTTAGCCCCGGAGTGGTGTGTGTGTCTGTGTGTGTGTGTTGTTATTGCCGTTGTTGATGAGTGATAAAAATCTACTAGACATTTTTTAGCAGCCTATTAAGTTACATAAGTCACAGGGGCGCATCGTGTGAAATATCCTTTTGGCGTGCTAATGAACCCTTTGACACCAACGGCCGTACCCACCATTCATGCCAACGTGCCACATGCAGCAACGAAACATGCCACTGACAACGCATGCCCCATAAATCAGTGTGTGGCCAACGGCATTCGCTGCGGCTCAGCGCGGCTCATTAATAAATTACAAGAAAACGCGGAAAATCAAAAATTTACCTATGAAAATGTGGAGCATAAAATGATAGTAGAACGCTACGCCCATCAGCTGCATGAGTGTTTGTGTGTGTTTGTGTGTGTTTGTATGTGTTTGTTTGCATTCGATATCAGTTACACGCCCCCCCTTCCATTCAACTATCCAAGCCTGCTCATCTGCAACCCTTAGAGGTTATATTTCGGGGTGTGATAAGGCGAACGACTTGCAGGCACGCACAATTTAGAGCGTATCCAGAAGGAGCAGCAGTTGGAGTCGGAGTAGCATCGAGCTGCACCCAGAGGGGCAACCACTTGAATACAATGCATACACATATGTATATGTATATATAGATATACGTAGACATATCGAATATGCATGTATCTGGGTTAGGCCACACAGCTGTGCGCCCTGTGGCATGTAAAAATATAAGCACATAAAACTGCACTTTTCCTAATTGCGCCAGGGAGAAACTGAAACGGATAGAGCGAAGAGCGGCTACTCAGATATTCAAGAACCAAATCGGCGATAAAGTCACATGCATATAGTTCAAGTCAAATTTATATATACATATATACAGTGTGTCAAAAAAGTATTGGCACACTTGTAAAATCCAACTTTTATGTGCTGTAACTTTTTTTTAAACACAGCTATAAGTAAATGGACAACGATATTTATTTAAATCATGTATTATAATACTATGAAACACAAAAAAAAATTAAATTTCAGCTTTGGTTCAATTGCATTGACTAAAATATAAAAAAAGGCACAAATTTACATCAAAAAAGTATTGGCACACGCCATGTGTGCAACAATCTCTTTCGTTACAACAACCGTAAGTTAACGGTAGTTACCGTTTTTTTCAATCCCTCGTTCAACCCTTGCTTTGTATCGGCTGTTGCAAGTGTTTGTAATTACTTATTATTGGACATTTAAGAGAAAAACAACAAAATGGGTAGAGGGACAGAAATTTCTTTGGAAATACGGAAATTGATCATTAAACTGTGTTTAGAGAATAAATCTTATCGTGAAATTGGCACTCTTATACACAGATCATGGTCTAGTGTAGGAAATATTTTTATGCATTACACACAAACAGGTCAAATAGCTCCAGAACGCAGATCCGGCCTACCAAAAATATTAACAGAACGCTAGGAACGGATTCTGGTGTCCACAGTGACAGTGACACAGTCCCAAAATCCACATACTTCGGATGTGAAACTATGCGACAGCCTTCAGGAATCTGTTGGTAGTAATTTCAGCCCCAAAACTTTTCGAAATACTCTGTATAAGGCCGGTTATCATGGTCGTGTTCCTAGGCGCAAGCCTTTTATTTCGAAGGCGAACCAGAAAAAGAGTCTAGAGTTCGCCAAACAACACATAAATAAGCCGGATTCATTTTGGAACACAATAATTTTTAGTGACGAGTCTAAATTTAATATATTTGGGTCGGATGGAGCGCAAAAAGTCTGGCGGAAACCTAATAAAGAGCTTCAGCAAAATAACATGCTCAAAACGGTTAAACACGATGGAGGTAATGTGGTGGTTTGGGGGTGTTTTGCTGCTTCTGGAGTTGGCAACCTTGTATTTGATGATGACCCTATGGACAAACATATTTATAGAGATATTCTAAAAGAAAATTTAAGTCCGAGTGTTCAAACCCTGGGTGTCAGTGGCAACGATTGGCAGTCTCAGCAAGATAATGACCCAAAACATTCGTCGTATCTTGTTCAGGAGTGGCTCATATATCATCGCAAACAATTCAAAACACCGCCCCAATCACCAGATTTGAATCCCATCGAGCATGTGTGGCACCTACTGGAACGAAATATCCGATCTCACCAGATAAGCTCAAAGGATTCTCTAAAAGAGGCCTTACGCGCCTAATGGGCCAAAATCACGACTTATGAATCATAAAAATTAATAAGAAGCATGAAGAAACGTTTGCAGGCGGTTATTCAGTCAAACAGAGGACCCACAAAATATTAGCGTGATTCAGTGACGATGGAAAAAACAAATTACGTCTTGTGTGCCAATACTTTTTTGATGTAAATTCGTGCCTTTTTTTATATTTTAGTCAATGCAATTGAACCAAAGCTGAAATTTAATTTTTTTTTGTGTTTCATAGTATTATAATACATGATTTAAATAAATATCGTTGTCCATTTACTTATAGCTGTGTTTAAAAAAAAGTTACAGCATATAGAAGTTGGATTTTACAAGTGTGCCAATACTTTTTTGACACACTGTATATATATACTGTCGAGGGAAAAGATCTAGCAGAGGCACACGTGCGCTGCTAATTGCACTAGCAGCAGAGTTGTCGAACTGAGCGCAGAGCTGAGTTGTCACACTCAATTTTGAGTGCTGAAAATATTAACATAATTTATGAGCTTGAGTGAAAGTCAGTGTGAGGTCAACTGCAGCAGCATAGGTATAGGCAAGCAGAGTTCTATGGGCATATTAGAGTTATAGAAATTTCAAATAATTTCTGTGCTCAATTTAGTAATTTTTTTTTATAGCAATATATATATTATTCCCAATAGTCTGACAACCCTGTTGAATATCTAGAAAGGAAGTCATAAGTACACTTACAGTTACCTACGCGAAGGGCGCATCCTTTTACGCATCAACAGTTTTTATAGTTGTTTGGCCTATCACTTGGCTTATACGCTCGAAATTTCTTTGGAAATGTTTTGGGGACCCAAGGAAGGGGGCGTTGCTCGACCACGCAGTGAATCACTTTCAGGGCGTGTAACCAAAGTGCATCTGTGTGTGTGCGCCTCACTTTGTAATTTATGCATTCGTGTAGGTAATGAACTTGGAATTTATACGCAAATACCATGTAATTTGCTCATTAATAAATTGTTATTGTTTGGGCTTAGAATGGAGCACAAAGTACATGCATTTTGGGGTTCTGGTCGTAGGCTTATCTAGTGTTGTCAAGCGCCACAGATTGTGGTGCCTATTCGTGTCCTTTGCACACTGTTCTCGAACCACTTCAGTTTTCCCACCCCTGTGGCAGCAATATTCGAAGGCGTCTCTTGTGTCCCATTATGGCTCAATTTTCCATTTTCAATTGCGTATAATTTTATTTTTGACATATTAAATTAATATTGACACATTGACAGCTGCCTGTTCGTCAAAATTGCCGACAGCCTGCCAAAACAAACTCCCACCCGCCCCGCTCTAACAGTCCATTACGAAAACTATCAACAACCATGTCCAAGTCTCAGTCTCAGTCTCAGTTTTCGGGCGCTGTCGGCGTCTCAGTTTGGACGAGCGGCTGTCGCTGTCGACCACCCGCTGACAATGTTCTGTGCAGCGATCAACCAATGCGGGCGCTGATCAAGACTATAAATGAGAGAATGAGAGTACCAACACAGTGATAGACTAGCTGATACCCTACGCGCAGTTAAGCAAGCCAAATTTGAGTAACAAGCCTGGAGCAGATTAGGTTAAATTTTAGTAGATTGGGGTTAAGTGAGGTGAAGTAGATAAGACTAAAATTGAGTGTTCTAGGGAAGGCTGGAAAAGAACTAACTCGAATGGAGTAATGTGGGACAGAGTAGAATTTAGTTTGTAGATTTATTTTACTGTTTATAAATTTTGTCCTAGTTTTTTTTTTTTTTCTTTTACATATGTATAAATATTTATCTATGCTTATCGACATAGATAATTTCATATTTTTATTTAAAATCAAAGTTCTAGTTCATTGAGACAATAATATCGTTTGTATTTTGAAATAGAGAGTAGGGCCTGATAATTTCTTATCTTAAATATGTCTTTAGAATAGAAAGTTCATTAACTATATGTATATAATTTAAGAATACTTTTGTATTCCCTTTCAAAACCACAATTACTGTGTACAGGGTATAGAAAAATAAAAAATATTTGCTTTAATTTGTCGAATTTGTGCGCTAATCATGCGCAACGTTTACTTTTGGTGAAATTTTTAATTGCCGCTTGAAACGCCAAAGAACAAATGTGAGCCATGGGCTTTACTTCCGTGGAAAACGGCAGTGTCATCATTTTGGGATTGTGTATTGTTGGGGTGTGTGTGCGTGTGATGTGTGGTGCGTGTGTGGTGCGTGTGTGTGTGTGTGTGTTGCGTTTCCCTTTATCTAAAACGCGCCTGGGAAAACGCGCGCTGGCTTAATTGATAGTTAGATAGATGGCTGGTTGAATGGGCAAATGGAAACACATAGATACAAATACGTTACAAATGGCATCTCGCACAAAGGTTCACGTTTTTAATTGCTCAATGCGTATCTGTTTGGATTTGCCCAAATTGGTCGATGGGCTCAAAGTGCAAAGTAAACATTAAATTGGCGCAAACTAACAAATTGACCTTTGTTTCAACCACTCCAATGGATTTGGGTTGGGCTAAAGCCAATATGGTAGTGAGTGCGTGGTCTGAAATCGAGCCTCAATTGACAATATATAGCTTATGTATATATATACATACATATATATTTTATAACTTGTAGTTGACACCTCATAAAAAACAGAAATGAAAAGTGAGTTGCGATGAGAATTAAATTGTTTTCTTGTTTTATTGCAGTTTAAATATGTTTGAAAGGGGAAATTTATAATATAAAAAAAATATGAATGCATGAAAAATATAATAAAAATATAATTATATATATAGAGCAGAAAATATAAAAATATAAATTTTATAAATATAGTATTATATATTTATATATTTCCAAATATTTAACTAATTGCTTATAGTTTATAGAGTTTGATATATTTCTATACAAGCCGAGTCTGAAATTGAATTTCCTGAGTTAAATAAGTTGTTAAATTAATGCATTCCTTATGTGCTTTACACATCACAGATCTCCTGGTATTCGGTGGCCAATTTATCTCAGACGTAGATGTATACAAAGTATCTTTATGTCTCTCCTCTCGGTTGCTCTCGGACACATTTCGTTGCACGCAATTCAGTTTCATTGCACCGTGGCAACATTTTGTTTGTTGGCTGCTTATGAATGAACTTTTCGCCGACAGAGAACAGTTGGAGTCAGCTCTGGCCTGGGCTGCTCTCTGACTGCCCCTGTCTGTGTACAGCTGTGGGCTGGGCAGTCCATCATCGCCCACGCCCCACGCCCCACACCGCGCTGCCCTGCCGCGTCCCGCAGTGACCTGCGCTCCTCCTGAAGTTGCCTTCGTGTTCGCTTCATTGAAGCGTGCCAATTTTTATTGAAATGTCTCGGCATCTTCTGTTGCGAGCGTTTACGTATTTTGGTTTCGAGAGGGTATTACAATTTGCTTATCAGCTGTGTAACTATTGAAGAAAGACATAGGGATAAAGGGAGATGGAGCAAGAGAGAGGTTGGCCGAGATGGATAGAGGATAAATTCAAATATAAAGACTCAGAACAAAAGAAAGATTTACAGATAGAGAGAATAAAGAAAATAAAGAAATTGATGATGAGCGAAATAGAGAGAAAAAGAAAAAGAGAAACAGAGAGAAATATAGAAATATAGATAGTAGAACGAAAAATAAAGACTGAGAGAGAGAGAGTCATAGAGATACAGACATATATAGAGATTGGGAGAGATAGGTATAGACAAAATAGATACATGTCGATAGTTGAGAGAATAACACTTAAGGATATGATCTTCTCTACCTTAACTGGAGCCTTAGTTTTAAAATCCTTTTTGAGTATTATCTCATTCAATATATCTTATAGAAGAGAGTATACACACGTCAGTTTGCTGTTCTTGTCTCATTCGCATTCATCTTTAATTTGTTGCATGTTTTACTTATGTCTCTTTATGGCATGTTCGGTGGCGACACAGCAGTTATCGGCAATGTTTTTACGATCCTGTTTCTTCGCGCATTTAAATGATTCCAATATTAATTATTAATTATTTCCTTTTCGCTGTCCGCTTCCAGCTTGTTAGTATTTATCAGCTGGCAGCTGAATGGAATTTGTTTGTGCTCAAAAATGTCGCAAGTTGAGGCAGGAATAGTCCGGTTGAAATTCTGGTTAAGCATTAATTAATTGATTTATTTATACATTGCGCACGAATTTTCGATTGTTTTAACTCAATTGTTTGACTAAAAATGCTATTTATTT
Organism: Drosophila mettleri; assembly: GCA_035047625.1. NCBI lineage: Eukaryota > Metazoa > Arthropoda > Insecta > Diptera > Drosophilidae > Drosophila > Drosophila mettleri. The sequence goes on from JAWNPI010000018.1 coordinate 14,077,208, forward strand.
TGTATTGTTATTTAGTGATTTCCACTGAAAGGGAAATGCTTGCATTTTTCGCAAGAAAATCCCAATAGGGTTGATCGAAACAGGTTCTACAAAAAGCAATTCAATTTGTTCGAGTTGATTGAAGCTTTAATTATTGCTTTCTAAATTTTTGTTTTTATTTATTTATATTCTTTTTATTAATTTATTTTGTTTATGAAACAGTTAAAATTTAATATTTAAGTCCAATTACTTCCTGTTCCACAGGTTTTATTTGTTCTCGATTGTAATTTCTTTGCTGCATGAGTTAAGCTCTGTGTTAAGCATTAATTAAAGTGTATTTTATGTTGTTAAGAAATTTAAATAAATAATATATAATATATATATATATATAAATATATATATATATATATATAATATAATTTCTTAATGCTGTTTTCTCAAATACTTTAACAGCGCATCATGGATAAAGAATAATACGGTGTATACATACTACATATGTATGTACATCAACGAGGCTTTTGAACCTACTTAATGAGCTCTCTGTTATATATACATACATATACACATTGTATGTATGTGCCGCTATCCGTCTATTATACTGCTCATATAAGAGAATATTTTTGGCACTTTGCTTGACATGCACAGAACATTGCAAATGATCGTGATTATGAGCTGCAAAGCAAGTTGAAGTCCATTCATCTCTATTGAAAGTTCAAGGCAGAACCGGTAACTGGTTAGCAGTAATAAATTTTGATATTGTGTGTCACAAATCAAAATCCAAATACATTTTTAACACGTGCGCATCAGTCACATGCGACAGACAATTTAATCGATCTGTTGCGATCTGTTCTACTGCAATTATTTGGCAATGCACACGGTTATTTATAAGCACAATTGCAACTATAATATACATATATGTATGTATGTAGATTAATACTTACACGCGAATAAGGAAACACGAAGAAAACGCAATCAAAGCGACAGCGACAATGCCATTCGCAATTTTTTTTTTTGCATGTCTACGCAAAAGCAAAGGCATAAACAGTTATTTGTTATGTTTGTTTTTACTTTGCATTGCTTTATAACGTTGCCGTCGACGCTGTCGCTGGCTGCGACGGCAGCGCTGATTAAGCAGCAAAACGTAAGGTGCCTGCATTCTGTTCGGTCAGTGATAATTGCAACTTGCCAAGCGACGGACGCGCCGATTGATTGAATTAAATTTTAACTTCGCAATAAATTTAATCGTCAATTTTTAAATTTAATTAAATTTAAAGTGTTTTCGACTTACTCAAGTTAAAGGTGATTAACAAGTGCAACTATGAGGAATAAATAGAATTGACCTATTATTTAGGCTTAACTTAGTAGGTAAATTCCAGCCAGAATGAATCTACAAATATATCCAAAATCCAGCAAGAATTTAGCTAGACTATAGCTAGACTATAGCTAAAAAATAGCTAAAAATAGCTAAAAATACAGCTAAAAAATAGCTAGAACATATCTATAAAATAACCACAGAATCTTACTATGAGGAATAAGTAGAATCGACCTATTATTTAGGCATAACTTAGTAGGTAAAATCCAGCCATAATGAAGTTAAAAATATATCCAGAATTCGGCAAGAATTAAGCTGGAATATATCTAAAAAATAGCTAAAAATACAGCTAAAAAATAGCTAGAGCATATCTATAAAGTAACCACAGAATCTTACTATGAGGAATATAAGTAGAATCGACCTATTATTTAGGCATAACTTAGTAGGTAAAATCCAGCCAGAATGAATCTACAAACATATCCAAAATGCAGCAAGAATTTAGCTATAATATAGCTAAAAAATAGCTAAAAATAGCTAAAAATACAGCTAAAAAATAGCTAGAACATATATATAAAATAACCACAGAATCTTACTATGAGGAATAAGTAGAATCGACCTATTATTTAGGCATAACTTAGTAGGTAAAATCCAGCCAGAATGAATCTACAAATATATAAAAAATCCAGCAAGAATTTAGCTATAATATAGCTTAAAAATAGCTAAAAATAGCTAAGAATACAGCTAAAAAATAGCTAGAACATATATATAAAATAACCACAGAATCTTACTATGAGGAATAAGTAGAATCGACCTATTATTTAGGCATAACTTAGTTGGTAAAATCCAGCCAGAATGAATCTACAAACATATAAAAAATCCAGCAAGAATTTAGCTATAATATAGCTAAAAAATAGCTAAAAATAGCTAAAAATCCAGCTAAAAAAATTGCTAGAACATATCTATAAAATAACCACAGAATCTTTCTATGAGGAATATAAGTAGGATCGACCTATTATTTAGGCATAACTTAGTTGGTAAAATCCAGCCAGAATGAATCTACAAACATATCCAAAATCCAGCAAGAATTTAGCTATAATATAGCTACAAAATAGCTAAAAATAGCTAAAAATAGCTTAAAATACAGCTAAAAAATAGCTAGAACATATCTATAAAATAACCACAGAATCTTACTATGAGGAATAAGTAGAATCGACCTATTATTTAGGCATAACTTAGTAGGTAAAATCCAGCCAGAATGAATCTACAAATATATAAAAAATCCAGCAAGAATTTAGCTATAATATAGCTAAAAAATAGCTAAAAATAGCTAAAAATACAGCTAAAAAATTGCTAGAACATATCTATAAAATAACCACAGAATCTTTCTATGAGGAATATAAGTAGGATCGACCTATTATTTAGGCATAACTTAGTTGGTAAAATCCAGCCAGAATGAATCTACAAACATATCCAAAATCCAGCAAGAATTTAGCTAAAAATAGCTAAAAATAGCTAAAAATACAGCTAAAAAATAGCTATAACATATCTATAAAGTAACCACAGAATCTTACTATGAGGAATATAAGTAGAATCGACCTATTATTTAGGCATAACTTAGTAGGTAAAATCCAGCCAGAATGAATCTACAAACATATCCAAAATCCAGCAAGAATTTAGCTATAATATAGCTAAAAAATAGCTAAAAATAGCTAAAAATAGCTCAAAATACAGCTTAAAAATAGCTAGAACATATCTATGAAATAACCACAGAATCTTACTATGAGGAATATAAGTAGAATCGACCTATTATTTAGGCATAACTTAGTAGGTAAAATCCAGCCAGAATGAAGTTAAAAATATATCCAGAATCCAGCAAGAATTTAGCTAAAATGAAAGAATAATAAAAAAAAAAGAAAATGAAAAAGAAAAATGAATTTAAAAATTAATCTATTTTTTTGTAAAATGTATAAAATTTTAGTTTGAATTTAATTTGCAAAAAAAAAAAAACTAAAAAATAAATTATTTTTGTGCTTTATATTACAAAAAAAGTGTATTTTACTTACAATTCTAAAATATTTGACAAAATATTATTTAATTGGTATAAATAATAAAGAAAAGTAATACAAAATATATTTGGGATAAATGTAAAAATTAATAAAACGCGAATAATGTATTTGACAATAATTATTATATTATTAAACTAAATGTTGCCTGGCTATAAATTTTTTTTACATATTAAACATAGACTTTTATTACTTAGTTTTTGCAACAAATTGTTCATAAATTAGTCAATTAGGCGCGAGACCTTAAAAAATAAATGCATTTATGTGTGAAGCTTCAACTGGGAATAGAGCTCGAAACCTTGGTGAACTGTGAGAGTTACACCTGAGCAGGTGCAACGGCACGCCACTAAATAAAATACAATATCATTATTAGATATAACAGTAAGGTAAAGCACGCGCTTATATATATATACCTGTGTGTGATTATGAGGAACATAAAATAATTCGCAACGCAAGACTCGAAATTCACCCAACGAAATTATATACATCGTGATAGCATTGCATATCGTATATACACTCTAGACTAAATACTATAAATATATATACGTGTTTATTTAGCACTTTCGCGACACTCAATGTCGCAGACAATTGTCTTTATATATACTTATGTAAATATATGTTTTGTTTGCTTGTTTTACTTTGTGGATCGAGTGCAATTGAATAAACAAAGACTTTAAAATTTAAATGAAACCTTGATTATTCATATCTAATGAAACAAATGTTACGTAAGTTTGTTGGCTTAAAGACTTAAATCCATTTATGTTAAGATATTTATAATAATTTAAATGACCTGTTAAGCTGTCATTAGGAAAACTGTGTCCAATTAGAGTCTAGCCTTATATGTCCAATAAGAATGCAGCCCCGCCTGTTCTACTTTTTATGCGCAATTCATAAACTATATGAATAATTTTATAATGATGAAATTCAGTTGTTGGATTTCAATCAAATATTTTAATCAGACACTTGAACAAGAATTTAAAAAAATTTAGAAAATATGCCGAATATCGAAATACTCTTCGGTAAAAATTAATATTTACAAATATCTAATATTAGAGAAGAAAATAATAATTTAAATTTTAATAAAATAAAATAATAAAATATTTGAATTAATAAATATTAAAAATAAGAAATACTTAAAATTAATTATACATAATATATGGATAACAAAAATTGATAAAAATATAGTTAATACAGATAGTCAATAAATATTTGACAATTTATATTGATTTATTTATAATTATACGATTTTATTGCCATCAAATTAGTAGAAGCCAAGAATTGCTATTATTGATTGATTTGATTGATGTTAATGACCCGATGAATATGGAATGAAATTTTACTGTATATATATTTATATAAATATATTATTCAGTAGAAACTTTTCCATTGAAAAGTAGTTTTAAACGCAATATTTATGTAGATAGAAGAAGAGATATTAACTGGATTATAGGCTATGCATTATTGAAGGCGTTGCATATTTCCTGCTTCAATTAACTACCCTACCATACGGTATATATAGACTTTTGCATTTGCCTATAAATCCAGGTATTGAGGAAACACAAGCAACATGTTTATCATTTTGCGTAATCAAACAACATTAATTGCAAATGTTGCCGCGTTTATGCAAATCTGAATTGAAATGAAGTCGCCAAATGGAACTGGATATATGTATGCTAATCTGGCAGTCATAACTGGCATTTTAATTGGTATTTCAGATGCAGCTGCAGGCGAGATCTTTGCTCTGGTTCACAGTGCTCACCTTATGTGGAGTCTACACTGATGCCTATCGTATACTGTTTATGGGTCCCTTCCCAGCGCCCAGTCACTGGATGTGGCTGGAGCACTTTCAACGGGATCTGCTGCAGCGTGGACATCACGTGACGAGCCTTAACAATCATCCCACAAAGACACCACACGAGAATCTCACTGAGATCATAATCAATCCCAGCTTTGATATACCCAAGCACTGTGAGTATATATCAGAGCTTTATAGAATTTTTTTTATTTTTTTTTCTCTTATTCCAGTTCCCAAGAAGAACATTTTCTCTATGCGCTTTGCCAGCGATTTTCAGAATCTGCAACTGTGGTGGAAAATCGGTGAATTGACCACGGAGCATGCACTGCAGGATGCACAAGTGAGGCGACTCATTGAGAGTCAGGATGAGCACTACGATCTGGTCATATTGGAGCAATTCTTTCACGAGGCCTTCCTGATGTTTGGCCACAAGTTTAAGTGTCCCGTGGTCACAATTGGCACCATGGGCTATGCGGATAACATGGATCATGCCATGGGCATACTGACGCCCTGGTCGGTCATACCCCATTTGCTGCTGTCGCACACGGACAAGATGACATTCAGCCAACGTGCCTACAATACGTATCTGTCTCTATATGATGCCGTCATTAGGCGTTTGTATTACATGCCACGCATGCAGCAGCTGGCCGAGAAGTACTTTGGACCAGCTATCAAAGGTGGGTGGTGACCAGATCTAATTCCTTATCGAGAAATATTTAATACCTTTTCAAACACCTGTAGGTGCCTTGCCCAATGTGCTGGATCTGGAGCGAAACATTTCACTGATGCTGATCAACAGCCATCGCAGCGTCGATCTGCCACGCCCCAGCATGCCAGGTCTTGTCAATGTGGGCGGCGCGCATATAAAGCCCGCCCAGAAACTGCCAGCGGATATGCAGAGCTTTTTGGATAATGCCACGCACGGTGTGGTCTACTTCAGTCTGGGCTCCTATATGAAGAGCACGGACATGCCGGCCGAGAAGACAGCACAGTTGCTCCAAGCCTTTGGCAGGCTGAAGCAGCAGGTGCTGTGGAAATACGAGAATGACTCGATTGGCCAGTTGCCGGCGAATGTGATGATACGCAAGTGGATGCCGCAGAACGACATCCTGGCACACCCGAATGTCAAGCTGTTCATCACGCACGGCGGCATCTTCGGCACCCAGGAAGGCATCTATTGGGGCGTGCCCATGCTGTGCATTCCCCTGTATGGTGATCAGCACAGGAATACGATCAAGTCCGTGCGCGAGGGCTACGCGCGCTCCCTGGTCTTCTCTCAGCTGAATGTCGAGGATTTGGTGAGCAACATTGAAGCGTTGATCTATGAGCCGGCTTACAAGCGTAGCGCTTTGGAGGTGTCCAAACGCTTCCGTGACAATCCGATGCATCCCCTGGAGGAGGCTAGCTACTGGATCGAGTACATTATCAGACATCGCGGGGCGAGGCACTTGAAATCACAGGGTGCCCACATGCCCCTCTATCAGTATCTGCTGCTCGATGTGATTGGCAGCGCTCTGCTCGCCCTCTGGCTGGCCGTGTGGCTGCCCTGGTGCATGCTGCGCAAACTGTACAACTGGTGGGCAGTGGCAGCGACGAACGCGCAGAAGAAAGACGCTAAAAAACGTCTGTGAACTCCTTTTGAAATAGTTGTAGAATATCAGTTTTAGTAACATCAAATAAATTTGTATATAATTATAGAAATCATTAATTGCTAGTGATTAGCAAGAAGTAATATTTACGTACATTTACCGGTATCTCATAAAAATCAAACATGCATTTGCATATAAGAGGAAAAAATAATATAAGACCTTTTTCGCTTCATACAAAAAAGAACAACAAATTATAAGAGTGAGACAGAAAAAGTGCCGAAGGGCTAAATAGACTCTGTTTGACATAGCAGAATCTAGAGTATGTATAAGAGTATGCATACTTATAAAATAAAATATAAAATGATTGAGTGTATAAGAGTAAGCAAATCAGTGTAAGGAACGAGCGCAGTCAGCGTTCTTTTTAAGTCCTACTCTTTGGCTGCATATTCGTAGCTCTTATTGTAGTTCATGCATATTATAACTTATAAGACTGAGCTTTAGATCAGTATGTGGATAGCCGCGGAGAGTGCTAGTCCAAGTTCATCTGAGTGCGGTATTTTTTTTCGGTTGTGAGTTCAACGCGCTGCCTACTCTTAGGCTGTAATAAAACTGAAGTAATTAAGTTGAGCTATACATAATGAAAAGTGTAGCAGCCTTTTATGCAGCAACAAGTAAATAATATAGTGTTTAAAATGCGTAATATATATTAATATTAATATTAAAATACAATGTTTTGTAATCATGACTTAAAAATCGATGCTATTTTTTGCTAAAGTTATATAGCTGTATATCTTCACGATTGCCTACTGTACTTGTGCACTCTCTTAAAGTTCTCACCCAGACACACACACATAAACAGACATACACAGATGCCGGCGTCAGTTAAAGGTAAGTGGCATAGCTGCTGCCCAGCATTATCTATATATACAATTTTTTATTTTTCTATTTCTATGAATAATTTATGTCCCAATTAATTAAATCGAAATAGGCAAATAGAAAAACTTAACGAAAATATATCCAAATCGCATGGCATATATTGTGCGCGCCGTGTTTTTTGTTTTTTTCTGAAATTGTGTTCTTTGTTGCTGGCAACAATCACGAACTAACAGCCAACTCCAGCCTCGATGCTCATAAAACGCCCTCGCACTGCACGTTCTTTTTTTTTTTCAGTTTTTTTGTTTGTTTTTTTTTTTTTTTTTTCTGCTCCAAGTCAAGTCTGTAGTTTTGTCACACACATGGCGCATATGGAAACTGTTTAGCTATGCTGCAAATGCAATAACAAAGCATTTGACTAGGCAAAAAAGGCGAATTTAGGGCTAACTAAGTTATTGTGTTACATTTACACTGAAATCACGAGGTAGCTTTAAATAAAATGATTTATAGCTTAAATATATAAATATAGAAATAAGTTAAAGAAAAGAAGCTAGCATTTAGTTTTTTACTTCCTTGATTTTATCTTATGGCAAATATTTTTAAGCTCACCTTTTGAAAACTATTTTCAACCGTAATTTGATCAAATCATGATGCGCAAAAAATTACAGAATATTTAATTTAAATATTAAATATGAAAAAGCATGTCAAAATTGGAATCTTTTCTGAATTTTTACTTTTTATATAGCTAAAACTTATTTTAAATGCGGCCAAATTAGTTACTTCTAAGAATGAGATTTGTATTTTTAATCAACACCAATTTAAACGAAGGAATTTTTATTATTTTCCATTTTTTTCACATTGCTTATTTGGGGAGCAACAGTCTTCAAGCCTAAATTGATCTGAGCGTAATCAAACAATATTCAATCAGTGAATTAAGCACATTTTCGTGTTCGTCTGTATCAGAATTGAGCATTTAAAATTTATTTGATTATTATTTTGAATGGAGTCCAAATTAATTACCGAATTCAGCTTCAATTTTTAAGCTTATTTTATTTAAATTTCTTATTAAGCTTGCTAACATTTCATTTATGCTAATGAGCCATGTCTTTTACAATTTATATATATATTTTTTTTAACAAGCTGGCTTTCGCTGTAAAACTGATTGTTTCATAACTGTCGTTTGAATTTAGTTGAGACAGTTTCTATTGGCCATATTGAAATGATTTCATTATAGCTAAGTTAATTGCCACCATCTTTTAGTTTGTCATTAACATCAATTTGACATCCACAATTCAATTTCATTTTGTTATCATAAGATTTCATCATCGAACTTGTTGGCTTCTCTCGTAATCGTAAATCTCAGCTCGGGTCCTTGAAAGCGCATGCATAAGGTTTTTCTGATACATATTATATTTATATATATTATATATATAAATATATATATTTATTGTGAATCTTCAAGCTATTTACCTTTAACATTAGCCACATGATGCTTTCTGTGTAACAGCCACTGCTTGGTACGAGACTTTCTCTGCATTATCTTTTTTTTTTGTTGCTTGGTTTTTCTTCTTCTTTTTTTTTTTTTTGGCAATTTATTCATCAATCATTATTTTATAAAAAAGTACTATCTATCTGTATTGTTTCTTGATTATTGCAACAGCTAATCAATTGGGGCATGTCGCATATAACTGATTCTACTGGATGCCATTCGCAATCCTCCATTAACGAGGCAAAAATTCGCTTTGGTTTGGGGTTTATGTCATATGGATCTCATTTACTTTCACTGCGATCACCTTGTGAAGGTTCAAGTGCGTCCCCATTGTTGTTGCCGTCGTTATTGTCAGCTCTGTCTGGGTGCTCGGCTGAGCACAGTGACAAACTGAAAGAGACTGTGAGATGGATAAGCTGGCTGCATCTTCAGCATTTTCTTTATTGCTTAAATGGCTTTCATGTTGTCCGATTATGAATTGGAAACTTAATGAAATATACTTATAATTTAGCTGATCTTCAGCTCCGTAACGAGAGCTTGCAAATAATTTGACATAATAACTCAAAACAGCGCCGAGACTTCAAAAGCAAACAATCAATATGCAACACTTGACTGATTTTACGGAATCAACCTTTTGTTATATTTGACTTTATTTTTTTTTTTTTTTGCCGCAGCTAACGGTATTTAATCACCTATGCACGTGTGTGTCTGTGTCTGTCTGTGTGTGTGCTTCAAATATCATTTAAATGGTATTTGAATGATTACGTAACGAACAGAAACCGGACCTACGAACAAACAACGTGGCACAGACATAGACATAGTTCCGAGAGCGCTGGAATGATGGTATCAGTGCCTGGCACGCGAATGCTTGAGCCTCCAATATTTTGATTCTGAATGGGCCACTTTACAGCTACGAAGTGCGTTGCCAATGAGCAAACAGAAGATAGAAAATTGAGAAAGCACTACTTGCAATACCCTGTAACTTAATACGAAATTTGGTGCTCAGATTTGTTTCATATATTTGCCTCAACCTGATGGGAGATTGATGCCCCGAATAAATTCGTGTATCTTGTGAATCAGCAAGATATTCAAAATCAGAAATGGAAAAGTGGGGCAGCAGTTTATAAAATATCATGTATATCATAGGTTTGTATGGGAATGAAATTAAGATAAGAGAGACTTAGGTGCTTGATCGCTCTCAATTTAGAAGCCAATCATTAAAACACTCTAAGAGAGAGACAGAGATGTTGATAGTTCGCAAGCGGTTTAATTATATCTTAGGTATAAGTGCGAAAGTTGAAGCTACATATGAATTTTGCTATATCGACTTTATGCTAAGCAAATCTACTATGTCATCTTTTGTGGTCTTGCCTTCTCTTTTTATTTACATTTTTTATATTATATAGCTAAACAGGGCGACATGCATCTATTCACTTGGCTTTAAGATTTTAACCTGTTACATACCTCATCACAAAACCCATATACCTGTACCATTTTCAATGTGCACAGACTGTAAATAGACAAAAAGAACCGCCATCAAGTTCATATTATATAATCTTTAAGCGCCGGCCTACAACCGGCTAAACTATTCTCGGCAGATTTACATAAATTGCCATCGATATAAAAAAAGTTGAGAGCTGTCCATAAAAACTCAAGTTTGGCAAATGAAAACGAGATGAATTTGGTAATGCGATGGGTGAGAGCGAGCTCTGAGCCCAAAGACGGACACTACACATCCGCATTGATAATTAGCAAGTGCTTCAGCTAATTTGCGATAATATTTACTTTATAAGTTCAATTTGGTAATACAAAACAAATTGAAAATTTGAAAAAATGCAAACGAGTTGCCAGTTTGTCACATGGAGTCAATAAATGTCATAAACAATGACAAAAAGCAAACAAACTGCTTTTCTGGCCGCTGCTTTTAATGTTTTTTTTTTCTTCTATTTTTCGTTTCTGTTACTATGGCTCCGCTTGGAACCAAAAAAAAAAAAAAATTATTTAAAACAAAAAATGACTTTGAGAAAATAAAAACCAAAATGAAATCTAACTTCGAGAGCACGTGATGCGCTGTCACAGCTCATATTTGGCTTTAGTTCATAACCTCAACTTATTGAAAATGCTAAGGCAGGGGTATTTTGGCTAGGTGAAGATGTCTGCCATAGGCTAAAGAAGGCGCCTGACCTCATTTTGTATTTTAGCTATTCGAAGATTTGTTTAACATGGGTGACCTCCTTAAATTATACGCATTCTTGAGCAGTCAGACTTGATCTTGGATTGAGAGATATATGTTCTCTATAGCACAAGAGACTTAACTTAAATATTTATTCCTGCATACCAGACTTAGTTCGACTTTATCAGTTTCATTTCGATAAATAATATCAATTTATTATTATTGGTATTTCAATAATGTGATGTAATGATGTAATACATATATCTATGTATTACATCATCTATATATATATGTATATATATATATATATATATATATATATATATATATATATATATTCTAGATGCCATTTTAATGCCTTGAAAATGTTATTAAATAATGTTGACTAAAGTAATTAAGTAAAGTTCGTAAGAGCAGCTGCAGCGCAGTAATCAGAGCTCAGGTCTTAGTGTGTGTGTGTGCTATGCGCATATTTGTAGATTAATTCAGAGTATCTTCTAGTCTGTTACTCTCGAGCAAATCACACTTATTTGTTTTTCTTTGGGTTCCTGATACTGACGTCGCGGCTTGAAACGAAAAAAATATTAAAAACTGAAAAATATTATCGAAAAAAAAAATAAATAAAATGAAGACGAGTTTCGAGAGCACGTGATGCGCTGTCACAGCTCATGGTTGGTTTTTTTTCCTTATTTTTATATTTTTTTATACCATTTTTTTTAGTTTTTGTATGTGTTTGGGGCTGGCGGCCCGGCTGTAACGTTTGTGCAGCTTTTGCAATTAGGCGAGCGGCTGAAATGCTCATTTAAATGTAATTTGAAATCAGTTTTTATTTTGTTTCTTTCGTTTTAGTTTTTAGCTTTTTGGCTTTTTTTGTGTTTTGGTCAACTGAGGTGACAAATTAAGGCCCTGGCAAGGTCATGTGAGGGGCGTCCATTAGCCATGAAGCAGAGCCGGTGCCTCTACACATTGTGTGTGCATCTTGTTTCATTTTCAGCCTCTGAACCCTCGTGTTCCATCGTCTATCTCTCTGTTTCTTTACATATACTTGATTGGAAAGTTGTTGCTTTGTGCACATTGACGAGCGCCCTTTGACAAACAAATGATGCAAAACATAATTTGAACATAATGCGGCGCCATTATGCAAATAACCATAAATACATTGACCTGCATTAATGCCAAATATTTGCCTTTGCTCGTCTCTGCCAGCAATAAAATTAAAGAAGTTATTTCGCAAATCGTTGATGGGATTTGTTGGCCTGGAAGCCTAAAGCGTAGGCCTTTACTTACGTTCCTAAATAACTATGCCCTTTGAAAAGGTTTATAGAAATCTGGCTGCCAAAACGAGCAAAACTCCCTATGGTATATTTTAAATTATTAATTGACAATAAATCGATTCAACTCGATATCAATTTAAACGCAGCTACACATTTAAAACAAACTTGTTCTACATGTGCTCGGTGCGAGCCTGGATAAATAAAAATAAATTGATCTTTTATTTGCATGAGATTGGAAAACAAAAACTCTACAATATATTTCTATAACATAAATGTTTAAAAAAATTAATATTTTATTTTTCTTTTTTTCTGTTTAAATATTTTATTTTATTTATATTTTTATATTATTCCTTTGTCAGCAAATAATTGCTATTTCCTTAGAAATCACAATCCCTATGACCTCAGAGATTCCATTGATTTTTGTATTGCAAAGTAAGATCTTGACCTTGATCTAGCTCAATATAAATAATATTAATAAGAAACCATGTGACATATTTTAATTTTAGGAACTAAACCAATAAATATGTTGTTTGGAATTGCAAGTAAAAACTTTCTAATTCCAACTGTGCTAAAGAATATTATATTTATCATATTTTGTTAATGGCCACATTCCATTAATAGTAATTGCACCTAATTTAACGTGTCATATTATGCTGTATACAGTAACATTCAATAAAAACAAAAAACAATACAAAATTGTTCGCTCAATCATCAAGTGAAAAGTATTGAAAAGAAGACGAACATTCTTCCCAACTTATTCTGACGACTTCACTCAAAACGTATTCAAAAGACATTTTTATCTCCTTATGCATATGCTCAAAAGACATTCGCATATAGCAAGTTCTGTTTAAATTTTAGAAAAATAAATAAATAATATTGTGCATGAGAGTTGCTTGAGCAGCTTTAGCAGATTTGCTGATTGGCTGATAAAATTTGTGTGAGAAAAGATTCTTGCGGCATTATTCACACAATTGTTAGACGATATCTGGAATCGAGACGGAGTTGAACTGTGCCTGTATCGAATGTTGTAAAGTGCGCAAACACGTTGGGTTCTAAACGAATTTGACTGATTTTAATTAGCCAAGTCTCCGATTACTTCGACGACAATTGACAAATCTTTATCAATTTTATGATTACCTATTGTCACCTGCCGTCCGTGTTTGTCTTAGAGCTTAGCATGGCGATGCTAAGCAAAGTGTTTGAGCTGCCCATTAGCAATGTCTATGCTCGCACATCCAGACACTGGGGATGCCCAGCTGCTGGGCTTATGCAGATATTTTTGATTTCTAATGCAGGGAAACGCCCACCACAATGAGCTTGTTTGTGGCTAACCAGATATTAATTGCCCAACTGGCGGGCCAGCGAGACCTTTGGCAAGCTTACATCACACAGCAGGAGTCGTTACTCGACGCGACCCAAGAGTCAGGTCCAACAAGCCTGCTGAGAGACACAGCTGTGGCATATAACTTGTTTGCTGAGACGCGACGCGACGCGACGCTTCGACAGCAATAAATATTTGCCTCTTCACTCAGGTTTCTGTGCAAATTACAAAAATAATAATGAGCGACGCAAAGCGCGTGATTCCTTTCACAAGCACAAAAAGTGCACACAAAAGGTGTTAAAATAGCCCCGAATGAATATAGACTGTGCACACATACATACGCATACGCATGTGTATATAAAATGTCTGACCGCAAAACAAAAAATTGAGAGAGAAAAACAAAAGCCTGGCCCTCATCTGACTTTATGAATTGGCCTGATTTTGCTTTCGTTTGGTTACACATGCTGTGTTGACGAGTGTTTGTCGCATCATCTTTACTTTCTCCGTAGTACAACACACACACAGACACAGACATACACATACACATACACATACACATACACACTCATGCACACCCGATGCATACGGCTGCTTGCGCTGGTATGTGTGAGAGGTGTAACCGTGCCGGCAGAAAAAAAGCTCGCAATGTAGCGCTTCGCTCTCGCTCTCGCTCTCTCTGCACCTCTCTTTGTCTCTCCGTCTCTCTGGCTTGTGTGCTTTGTCTTTGGCTATTTGCTCTACCGGTTTGATGTCGAAGCTTGCAGCCGCATCCGTTTTGGCTCGTGTGCTTTGCCTTTTAAGCCCGACCACCAGCTCAGGCAGCTTTCAGATACGTTTTTGCTGTGCCAGCGAGCAAGTGTTGGCTCCAGCTGTCTTTAATCTGTTAAGCTATCGGTAACGGTTTTCGGTTTTCGGTTTTTGGTTTCGTTTCGGGTCTTGTCGCTGCTCGTTGGGCGGGCTAAGAGTTGTGGGCCGCGCGCTTAATGCAAATCACATTCACACCGATCGCAAAATAGGCTCGTCATCGCTTTGGTTCTATCAATGTTGTGCTCCGTATTGCCTGCGTTATGCTAATTACCGAAAGGATACAAATCGTTGCGTACATTATCGGTTACAATCTCTTTGGCAAGAAGACTGAAGTCTGACGTCTGTTGAAACAATTCGGCTGCTACAAAATTGAATATCCTCAGCGCTCAAAAGTGTTAATTCAAACAAGAATTCCAATCACAATTTAATCACAAGCGAAACGCGCCCAATACAAACGCATCATATTTATTGTTTATCAATTTGCAAAACGTGCCAAATATAATTTAATAATTCTAATCTATTTATTCTCATTAACAAAGAGCTAATTAGTTTAACTATAAATTATTAAGTCGTAATCTTAAATACAAACAAAACAAAGCCAACGCAACTAAGAAAGAGAGAGTGTGTGACGGAGCGAGAAAGAGAGAGAGAGAGAGAGAGCAAGAGTTTGCCTCAAAATGAATAGGCAACAAATGCTATTAAGTTTAATGTTATGGTGAGTTTACATATTGTTAATAAGAAATCCGTTACATCACCCATTGTTCATATGGAATTTATGATATTCACTGACAAGTTTTATGTAATAGATAAGAAATATTTTGAGACAGTAAAAAATTTAAAATTTAATCAAAAGTTGATAAATTATAAATATATAGATATCTATCTATAATCTATATATAGATATATAAATATATATATCCAATCATTTGAAATAATAAATAACTTGGAATATATTACTCGTCGAACTGTTAGCAAATATTTGAATAATTTATACATTGCCAGCGCATCTCAAATGATTCAAGCTGTATGAGGAAAATGCTTAAAAATAGCAGCGAATTAAGTAGAATCCGTTAGGTAAAAACTTTATCTGCTTATCAAAAAAAAAAAAAAAAAAAACCTGTGCAATCTGAGAGTCCTTCAAAAATGCTTGAAATTCTTTGTTCACCTTCGGCTGCAGCAATTTTTGTTTTTTGAACACGCCCACAAATGAAATCACAGTTTCAGCCTGGCCTTGTTGCTGCCAAGTTCGTTGCCTAAGTCTTTCGTTACAAGCCCACGCAATTGCTCCAATAAAGCGTGCAAAAAATGTTTATAAAATATATATATTATCGTCAAAATATTATATTTATGTAGTTTAAAGCTCATCTGAGCGCCGGCTAAGCCTTGACAAAGTCAATAAACAAATGTCAAGCAACAACAGCAGCAGCAACAACAAAATTTGTTGTGTTTTTTGGGCTGTAAAGCAGTCGAGAAAACTTTTAGCAAGAATTCTACAACAACGCGTCGTCGTAATAAGTGACTTAAGTGTGTCAACTAGACAATGTCAGTGGCTCGACGGCGATGCCAACGTCGATGCCGATGCCGATGCTGATGCCGATGTCGACGTCGACGTCGACGACGACGTCAGTAGCAGCACAAATAATGCTGTGCTTAATTTGCCAGCGCTTACAAGTTGCTTGGCTGCATTCTGAGTGCCGCCGGATGACTAAGCCAAAGAAGTTACAGGCAGTCAGGCAGGCAAGCGGCCAAGGCTGCTGTTACCCCTCCCCATAATATCGTGCAGATCAAGCATGAATATATATGCAGCACCTGCATATATCACAGCTCGGATAATACACTTGCGTAATGCCATGCCATGCAAATTGAGCGGCGATTTGCATAGCATCGGCTTTGATTAACAGCAGATTGCGAATAGAAGAAGAAAAAACTTTCGAATGGCTTGGCAGCTGCGTGTGAATTGATTTTGGTTGGCCCAAAAGAGCCGTTAATGAAATTTAGGCCGAAGATCTATAAATTAGCTGCACTCTCTAGCGCAAATTATGTAAACCATGGCAGCCAAATTATGTCAATGCGGTTTCTGTTTTGTTAACATTAACACACACACACACACATAAACACACACGCACGCACACAACAAAAAGAAAACCAAACTCAGACAGGAAAAAAAATCAAGTCATGATTAGGTAATCGTTCCAAAAAAACTACCTGGCACGACACACAAACATCAAAAAGCACTAGTACAACAACAATAACAATAACAATGTCCAACAACAACCGCAACAACAACCTCTAAAAGGTCTTTCGCTGTGTTAAAAACTTTTTCTCTTTAGCGCTGGGCATCTTCGTCGAACGCGTGCAGCGCGAAATGAAAGTGAAACTTTTATTTCTTTCAGATGCTCAAAACAACACAAAACCAAAAAAAAAAAGCAAAATGAATTTTCTGAACAAAGAAATATTTCAAAAAATTCAAATTCAACTCGATATTATGTGATCTTTTCCTATATGGCATAAAATTAAATATGCTTCGATTAGCATGCTCATGAATATTAAAAAAAGTAAAGATAAATTAATAAATAAATAAAAGTGGGCAGCAGCCAGATTGTGGCGAGAGGAATTTAACAGCTCGCTATCGCAATGCAAATTCTAATGCTTTGCATGATTATGCATGCCGTCAAGGATAGTCCAGGGGAGGTGTGCCATCAGACAGGCGGTGGATCTGCGCTGCTTCCGTTGGTAGAAACCAAAACCAAATGATTAATGATGCGCATTTGCCACTTGTAGACAACTCAGACAGCTTCATGTTAGGCCCAATGCCCACGAAAATTGCCTAAGCAAAAATTGGCGTGTAAGGTCAGCCGCGCAGAGCTGAGGAATTTAACACAGAGACAAAATCTCAAGAGCAGTTAAAGCCGAATGACATAAACCATATAATGTTTATTTCATTTTTGGTGTTCATAAAGTAGTCGAAATGTCGTATCTTGAAATAGCTTTAAATCTGTCTAATTAGCAATAAATTATTTATCATTGAGCACATCTTAATTGTTTTCTAAAAAAAAAAAAAAAAACATAACATTGAAATTGAATTTAAAACAAATATTTTGCTTTACTGATAAAAAGTTTATTTAAGAAATAACTCCAATTCGCAGCGGCACATTAAAAGTGCTGGTCAGTCATTAAAAGAGTTAAATTATTATTATTTTTTGTATAATCAATAAATACTTGAAATATATAGGCAGCTTATGCATCTCAAATAAATTGTTGGAAGAAATTTAATTATATTTTTTTTTCAATTTATCAGTCAATTTCGTTTAATCAAAATTTTTTATATTTGTTCTTATATTTAAGCGAAGGAATATTTTTAAAATTATTTTTATTTTTTTTGTACAAGCAATACTAAATTTTAATTCAATTTTATTTAATCAAAATTAGTTTTTAGATTTTTAGATATTTTTTTGTTTTATTTAAATATTTTGTGATTCGTAAAAATATTTATTGCATTGCAATAGCAAATTTTTAATTACATAATAATAATAAAAAAAAAAAAAAAAATTCTTATATAAAGAGTTAAATGTCGACAGCTATAAATCTTTACAGACTTAAACAAGTTTTCTCAGCACATTTTAATATTCTTTCCGCATTCTAATCCATCTCTAGGCACACTTAGAGCCTAACTCATTTGAAACACTTTTACATATTCTTAATTAGAAGTTTATTAGCTACCAAATTAATTCAATAATTAGCAGCAAGCGCTTCGATTGCCCGATAGCAGGCAAGAAGGCAACTAATAAAAACTCGAAATACCAAATCAAATGAAATCAAAATGAAGAGGCAAAGGCAAATTGAATTAAGAGAACAAACAACCGATGCGAGTTCAAGGCTAAGATAAATACTTCAAGTCAAGTGGAAAAGAAGTTCGCAACAAATCTGAAATATATTGACTCTAGATGGGATAATTATACTTGATAATTTTATGCGCAGCTCAGTTGAGCTCAGTTCGGATCAGCTCAGTTCAGCTCAGCTCGTTTTTCTAGCGCACAACCCATTTATCATTTGATTTTTGAGGACCCGTTTTGATTGAGTTTCTGCTGAAACAGCTTTTTCAATTAATCTTTGTTTATAGTCCGAGAGAATTTATTTATGCAAAGCTGAAAGTTGAATGCACTTTGTACCGAGTCTCGATAGCCAAATTGCAGAGTTGAAAAGTTAAACTCTTCAACTGAAATCCGAACTGATCCCGAATGAGTTTCCTGGTGCTGGAAAGTGAAAGGCGTTATCAAGTAGCTGACCCTGAGTTAGCTGGAGGCGGCTGGAAAATAAATCAAGAAGCCAGCAAGTTCGTTGCCTAAGTCTTTTATTAACGGCGGCCAACCAGTTTGCCACCAGAATATGCATATGTGTGTAAGTGTGTGTGTGTGTGCGTGCGAGTGTGTGTTATTATAGCTCGCTCTAATGATAAATTGTGCATATAGATCCAACGCGCTTGTCCAACCACTATTCAGTTGTCGGGTTAACCTAAATAGCATAAAATATGCACACAACAACAACAACCAGGTGACGCCCCAAAAACAAAAAAAAAATATGTGTGTTATGTTGTGTTTCGCTGCTGATCTCTCGCTACATGCAGCTAAGAGTGTTTGCATGGCACTTGGACTGCGTCACTGACACAATCAGCCACCCGAGAAATAATAAGAAAAAAAATAAAATATACCAAAAAATATTGACAAAAAAAAAACAATCTTTATCGAGGCACAAAAATCTTGTTTCGCCCGACTGGCAACTGGTTTATTTGGGTTAAAAAGAAATTTAACTGATGCGACTTTGCAGCTGGCCGCAGTTAACGGTACCAGGCCTCTGTAAAGATGAAAGTGAAATTTTTTCGTTGCTAAGTAAAAAAAAAAAACAAAAACCGAAAAAATCGGAAAAAAATATGGCAGCAGAGACAGCGACAAAGACGTAATCAACTTCAGGATGAAGTGGACCCCCCCAACAGGCTTGACTGGGCACAATTGTGGTTGTCGCTGCGGTTGCTGCTTGCGTTTGATCAACAACAGTCCCAAATGGTGGCAAAGGTTTGCCTAGCTCTTCATAAAAACGTTAAGTTTATTTTTCAAATTGTTTTTCAATTTTTTGTTTTTTATTTTGGTATTTCTTTGGAGTCGATTTGTAGTGCTTTTTATTTTTTTTTTATTTATGTTTTGCGAGTCTTATGAGCTTTAACAGTTGGTGCATTTAGGCTTCCGTCATTTTTTCCAGCCACCTTGGACTGTCTTTTAGCTAAAAATAAAACTGTCTGAAGATGCCAGCAGCGGGAAGTTGCTGTCTTTAAGTGGAAATGTTGTACTCAAATATTTGAGTTTTGCTAAAACTTGGCTGACTCTTTCAATTGAGAGCTTTTTGAGTTATATTGAAATGTATGTAAAATACTTACGCGGCTGCTTGACAACATGGAGCATGTTTTATATAACTCTAAGTTATCTTTATGCAGACTGGAATACGTGGTTAAACTAATTCGAAGTTCATTTCTGAACTTAAATCAAATAATAATTAAGTAATTGTCTTGTCCTAGCACTCAAATTCTAATAATAATATCAATTTTGTTTATTAAAATATAAAGAAATATTTTACTTTTTTCAAAATTTCTAAATAAACAAAAATTAAATATAAAATTTCCTAATAAATTTCTATCGTCACATTAAAAGGAATTTTTTAATAATTAATTTATGTGCGCTCTGACAGAGCATGCTTATGAGCTATGTCTACTGCGTGTTCGAGCTATTAGCAGAACTGAGCTCGAGTCAAGCTTATTAAAGCCTTAAATGAAATAAATCTGTCTAAATATCTTTGTTAAATAAGAGCTATATTCTGTATTCAATATTATCAAATATGGTATAATACCATTACTAACTACAGCTATTATCATTAACTCTCAACTCCCAACATCATCTATTATATTTTTAGATAATTGTTTAGTCAATCAGTTGCAAACTCTTTTCACTTTTGCGCATTTCACCAAAAAGAAAAAAATTTGCCTAAGCTATTTAGCCTCGAGGCTACGGCGGCAGTTTTCACAAAAGGTGTGCATCTATAATTGCAGACACACTTTGCTTTTTCTTTGTCATTTCGAGTAATTCGAACGTTTGCGAGTACTTGAGTCAGCGCCAGAGTTTGTGGAGCAGCCGACAACACTTTCCATGCCGAGCAGCCGCTTGGGCCGCGAATTGCACAACAAATTGATGAAGCGGCGACCTTGATGCCCGCACGGCAGTCAAGAGCTGGTTAATTGAGCGATCATACATCCCATAAATTTCATAGATAAATGCGTACGGCATTAGCATGCGCCGCTGTGTTTGGGCCAGAAACAGAAAACGGGCCAACGAAATGAATGTGGACGTGGGCCAAGTTGAGAGCTATTGCCATAGCGTTAGCTCTTGCTTACCAATATCAAGTCGAATGCACTTTCGCAATGAAAACGAAAGTTTATGTTGAGTCTCTCTCTCTCTCTCTCTCTCTCTCTCTGTGTGCGTGACTCTATCAACATTTACACTTTCGGACCGTATGAGCACACACTTACACACACGGACACACACACATGCATAGAATTATGATCTTCACGCCACTTGGCTACGCTTTGCATCTGAACGATCAGCAATGAAATCCACATTTGCAACTCTTGGCAATGTAACAAATATTTTGAAGCCACATTCGATCAGCGGCCACTCGAATTGCATCACAAGATATTGTTAATGTGTGTGTGTGTGTATGTGTGCGCAAGTGTGCCTGTGTGTGTATGCAGGCCACTGTCATAATTTGTTTTCCATTTCATTTTTATGCTAATGAGGCGCACTTGAAACTTTTCGTTTTATGTTTCTCATACGCTTTATAAGAGTATCATCATTTTGTTATTGAATGTGTTGGGTCTTGAGAAAGATGCTTAATAAATAATATTATATATAATATTATTGAATAGAATTAACAGTTTCGTATCTGTGAGCTGATAGCAGATAATTAATTATTAATAATTAATTTTAGGGACTGAAATCAAACAAATTGCCATAAGTTCTACTATATATCATTTGCAATATATATAATCGATGGATGTACTCAACCAAAAGCTGCTGAAATATAGTCTTTTATCTTCAAGTACACATGCTTAAGCTTAAATATGCTCTCTACAAATTGATGTGGCTTCTGCCTCTATAAAATAACTAAATGCTTTCATTTTCCATTGAATAGCCTGTTTCACTTTTATCTTTCAAGACGCCTTCAACATATTATTTGCTTATAGTTCTATCATCGCATTGCTACAATAATCAAGCCTATATACAACCAATTGATTATATTCTCGGACTCCAGCCTAAGCAATCTGAGTTAAGTCGCTATCTCTTTATGTATTCCAATGGCCTCTCTCTATCAGCGAGTGCATCGAGTCTTCAATGTGATGTTCTAGTCCCGCTGTCTCAGCTTTGTGGTTTGAGTTGCGTTTCCTACAGCAACTGCAGTTAGAAGTGGCACATCACATGCCTATAGTCAGGCAGAGCCTTAAAGTTCGACTCTTTGTTTTTTCTTGTGGCTTTTGTTGTTGTTTGTTTTGTTGTTGTCGTTGCATCTGCATTTTTTCTTGCTTGTTTCTTAAGCTGGCTTATTGTATTGTGTAATGGCAGCCAAGAAACTCACTTGTAACACATAAAGAAACAAAAAAACATTCAAAAAGAAACAAGTCGTGAAAAGAGACTTGCTTTGACTATGCTTGTGTCTGGATGTGTAAATGTGTGTGTGTGTGTGCGTGTGTGTGGGTTTGTGTCTGTTGTTATTTTTATGCTGTAAAGAAAACATGTTTGTGCCGCCCGTGTTGGTGGTAGGAAATCATGTGCAAAGTCATATGACGCTCAGGCTACGTGCTTTGGAGTAATTGCAGCGAGTCATGGCTTATGGATGCCAGCCAGAGAGTGTTAGCCATGTTTGGCTCTCTGTACGTATACATGTGTGTGTAAAATAGCTGTTGTTGCTGGCAGACAGGCATGTGACTCGAGGCTGATGCAAGCGCATACCCGCATATTTGGCTAAGCTGAATTCGCTGTTGATAATGAAAACGACGCCTTTAGTTAGGAGGAGCAGCGGCAGCGGCAATGGCAGCGGCGGCGGCGGCGACAAGCGCGCCTCGAACTCCAACGGATCGCATGACTAATGAGCTTACCAAACACCCACATAGACTAAGCAATGAGCCAAACAAAATGCTTCCGCCAACTTTAAATACTAGTTGGCAACCCCGCCTTAGGACAATATGTAATCGTTGATTGCTTTGAATTATGCTAATGCAGCTGGAAATAAAACAACTAATTAAGAATTATAGTGGAGAAAATGCAACTGGCTGATATGTATGTATATGTATATGTAAGTGTGAAAAAAATACAGCTTGTGTAAACCGAAAAGGCACTGTGGAATTTCAAGAGCTTAACCCCAGCTTATGCTTGAACTACTTGAGAATTGTACTGAAGCAGTTGTTAAAGGCGGAAGTAAACACCTTAGAGTTTTTTTCTTGAGCTACTTGAGCAATATCTATGTAAGCTCTTAAGACATTGATCGTGCTCACAGCCAAAACCGCAGAGTTTTTAAGTGCCTTCGACATTGGAGAGATGATCTCTTTAATGTTGTTCAATATCTTGAAGTCTTTTGATAAACTCTAGTTTAGGGCTATGAGAAGAACTATTTATTTGAGTCTATCTTTATGCTCGTTGAAGTATTAAATAATAATGGTATTATGAGACAGCATAATTGACAGCTTTCAAATATTTTGACACTTAAAACTTTAATTTTAATAAAATACAATTTTTTTAAGATTTTTTTAAATTAAAATTATTACACTAAATAAATCATATATGCCTTTCCCTATCTCAACTAAGCTCCTCCCATTCCACAATCAGCTATATGCCCATCAACAAGAACTACCCACACTTAATTCAATTGCATTGCATCACGTTTCATTATTTTTCTTGGCTTTTCTTTAGCTGACCCATTTTACACATGCGCAAAAAAAACCTTTGCCACGCCCATTTTATGTATCGTTAGGGCCATTTGTGCAGTTGTGCCTCTTCTTGTTGCAATTGTTTATGAACGCTTTAAAGGTATGGCCATTGTTTTTGTTGTTGCTGTTGCATGATAGCTGCCAACTGGCGCCAAGTTGGTTGCCCAAGTCTTTTGAATATGTTGCGCAAAAGGTTCAGGGAAACGGACAACTGTTAGCCGCACCGTTGCCAACGCCATAAAAAAAAAAAAAAACCAACAACAAAACAAAACAAAGTTCCGTTATTCCCGCATAGCTCATGCTATTTCACTATATTTTTTTCTCTCTCTTATAAATAATTCACAATTGATTCGTGATTAAATTTGCAGCTACCGAACTATCAACACTTGCAAATGAACCATAAATTGTGAATTGAATTAACATTTTTCTTCTGTGCTTCATCTTTATACATATAAATGAATTGCAAACATAATTGGCGCTGGATTGCACAACATACGTTAAGTGTGCTAACAATAACGCAATTAGCCATGATATATTAATAACTTAATCCCAGCAAGTGGTGCTGCTTATGTAATTGACTGTCATTGTTGACTAGCCAAAAGTGATTAATAATATTTGCCGCTTGACTCATATAGCGACATGCGCATAAGCAAGAACTTCGGTGTTTGCACTTGTCATTAATCTGCTACAGTAGCAGATGAAGCAGCTAAAAACAAGTAACTAAACTCTAGTCGAGACTGCTCGACTAAGAGATACCCTGAATCCATTGAGCTGTAATTCCAATCATAAAAAGTTTCATTTATTCATTAATAGTAACCAACACAAGCACACACACACACACAAACATATGCATGCACGTAATATGCTCACTGCGCAGCTATGCGGCTGCAGAAGAGGCTGTGCTATGCAAACTTTATTGTTTAATAACTTTTTTTCTAGACCTATGTTCTTAATGAAATTTTCGGGGAGTGATTATGACATCTAAATGTACCTATTTGCCAAATTTCAAGTCTCTAGTATTTGATATACGTGAGTTATCGTTTTTGTAAAATTGTGGGCGGAAGGGGCGTGGCATCAAAAATCCAAAAATGACAAAATGTGCGGATTCAATATAGCTATCAAACACAACTTAGTGCACGATTCTATCTTTAACGGTGTGCACGCCAGACCTCAAAAACAAAGCGATATTTTCGATAGTTATCGATAAAAAAGAAATGGGACGAGTTATCGAAAAAAAAAATAAACTCGTACAGCGTATGGTATTATCGAGCATTTTGCTTTTTATTTGAAGTCTCTAGCTTTTGTGGTTGCAGAAATCCAGGTGCTTACACGGACGGACGGACGGACGGACGGACGGACGGACGGACGGACAGACGGACAGGGCTAGTTCAACTCAGCTCATCGAGCTGATCAAGAATATATATACTTTATGGGGTGTGGCACGCCTCCTTCTGCCTGTTACATACATTTGCACAAAAACATTATACCCTGAAATTTCCATTTTCAATGGATTCAGGGTATAAAAAAAAGAAAAAAAAAACAAATAAGTTTACTCGTTTGACTGTTGCATGAATGACTTTTGGTATTTAAGAGAGGCTCACGTGTTGTTGCCAATCGCTGGGCTGTCTCGCTGGCTGATCGGAGCTGCTGTAAAATGCAAATATGCGTTCAATATCATCAGCATTAGCACTTGACTAATAAAAAAATATAAAAATTAGTATTGAATGTCAAAAATGTACTCAGGTTTTAATTAAAAAAAAATAATATTTAATCATTTCGATTGCGTCTCACTCAGCCGAAAACCAGATAAATTGAACACAGTTTTTGGATCAGATACCTCGTGACACCCATCAACCTGAGCCTGTATCATATTTCTCTTGAATTGGAATTGAAAATCCGGTCCCCAGTATAGGAGTATTCGAAACCCATCAAAATTATATATATAAATTTAACATTTTGTTAGCCATATACACAGTTAATAATTTTTATATTTGCTGCCGCAGTTTGAAAAGGTCAAGCGCCTGCTGCGATGCTGACGAAATTTATTTACAACAAAAATACCCGCCATAAAAAGCCCATGTTTAGTTTTAGGTTCCGCTTATTAAAATAGAGATAATCTGCATTTCTGTCTTCGCATCGATTGCAAAAGAGACAAACTACTTTCGTTTTTTTTTTTTTTTTCGAAAAGAAAACGTTTACGGCTAGAGCTCGGTCGATTTATTTAATTATCAAATAAATTGTGCACGCTATTTATAAAAAATAGTAAAAACAAATTAACAATGGTGTCATAAGCGACAACAATATGTTAAATAACGTATACGCCATGAGTATATGATGTGCATTTCTATTCAAGCGCACAGCTGCTTGATTGGTGCCATCAAAGTCAGGTGTGACACAGTTTTTGGCATTCGCCGTATGCGACAGACTTCAATTCCAGTTACCCCAACACCCGCTGCACACACACACATACACAAGTACAATAAGAAATAAAAACTATAAAAAACAAATGTAAATTGTACGATTGCTACTCACTCACACGTCTGCCGCTGTCTGTTTGTTTCACTGTAGCTCAGCTTTCGCTTTCGCAGCTAATGCGACGTGACTGCCTTAAAGTTGTTATCCATTTGTTTGCTCATGTTCTGCGCCAATGCAACAACTAAATATATTGTATATAGATATATACAAATATATATACATATAGATAAGTAAATAAAATAACAGGCTGCTCGTGCTGAGGCAATATTTTGTGCCAATTGGCAGACAGTCCAATTGCAATACAATATATAATTGCTAAGGAGGCAACGCGCAGCTGACGTCCGAATTGCATAAATCAGCAATTGCCTTATATATTGTATATTTGGCATTTTTTCCCCAATAAGAATGCGTTACGAATTCGATTGGCGAAACGGCTATAAATTAACGCATAAATAATAAGCTTAACGGATCTTCCACTTTTTTGACTCAGACGAAACGTAGAAACAACAAGTTAGCCGAAAAAGAATTATTAATAAATGAAAGAAAAGACGATATTCCAGTTAGCGTCGAAATTATTGCTTGCATATTAAAATATAAATTTATTATTAGAAAAAAAAGTAAAGCAAATATTTTGTTAATTATTTGAGATACGTCAAACAAAAGACTTAGGAAATAAACTTGCTGTGTGTACACACTCAGCGCGCTCTTAACCGTAAACGAGATTAGCGTCCAAAAATCAACCTTGGAATAAGCCACGAAATAAAAATAAACATATAGATAAAAATTATACACAAAAAACTAATTAAACTGCACGAAATGCTTGAAGAAAACCAGAAAATAAACCAAAAAGACAAAAAAAAAAGATGAAAAAAACTAAAATGAAAACGAATTCGTATACGTATCTGATAATTATAATAACTAATCATATTATATATAGCCATATATTGAGTGGTAAACGTCATAATGCTAATTATCATCAAGCCTGTGCCGGATAATAATTGTGAAGGAAGTGCGTCATTTAACTATACGTAGTTATAGTTGGGCATATGAATGAGCTCATTAGCCGCAAAGTCGACAGCTCTTGGGCTTGCGGGACGCCCACAAAATATTGCAATTGTTGCACAATTCAACAGAGATATTCGCTCAAGCATGTCCGATGGCCAAATTTGTCACAGCAACAAAAACTTAAAGAATAAAAAAATAATAAAACAAACTTCAATATTAATGTCAAAGACAAAAGCAGAAACCGCATCACATTAGCCACTCAACAAATCATAAGCAAAAATTAGCTGCTATGACAAAGCGAGTTTCTTGCTCAGGCTTCATTTTTGTGGGCAGTCCCCAGTGTAGAGTTCATAATTAGAAATTGATTAGCTTAGGGGCCGGCCTTTACGACTTCATACATCCGGTTCAGTTCAGTTCAGCGATGCTCAATCTTAAGTCATTCGCCTCATGCATGCTGCTCATCTAATTGGCAAAGTAAGCAAACGGCGCCGGTGGGAAGAGCGGAGACTCAATTAAAAAAGCTGGAAAAACAGTTGGAAAAACGACATGAACGGAATTACACTGAAATGAAAAGCCCGTGTGTTGGGAAATCTGAATGTGATAATTCAACTGTTCCACTAAATTCGATTCCAATCAATTTGATAAAAATAAACCAGTGATTTGCATGTTTTCAAGGTTAACATTACACTTAAATGTTATTAACAGCGTTCCAATAGTTTAGCTCATATTGGCAGCAATGTTATCGATGATCGATTGGTTTAGAAATTTTTTATTGTCAAATTTGGTCACACCTTAAGAAAAACGCGCAATTAGAAAAAAAAGCTCTTTAAATCGGCGAACATTTATGAATAAAAGTGAATTTAATTATTTAATTTGACCTAAAATTCCCAAACTAATTTTCTCCAATTCTTCTTTTGCTCTAGGTGCCTATGCGCTCCCAACTACTCGCTACGCATACCGGAGGATCTTGAGAATAGCGCCGTCAACGCGCTACGCTCGGAACGTGCTCGCTCTGTGCAGCCTTGTGGACACGGGGAAGCCAGCGCCGCTGATGATTATGATGTTTGCCCGCCAAGCAAGTATCGCCAGCCGACGGCGGAGTGCAACAATGTATCGCACCGCAAGTGGGGTGCACGTGGTGATGTCTTCCAGCGCTTGCTGCAGGCAGATTATGCCGATGGCGTAAGCCAGCCGCGCAGCTCGCGTGGCACACACGCCCTGCCGGACGCTGAGCTGGTGATCGAGCAACTGCAGCGTCATGTGGAGAGTGAGCTGCGGCACGATCACATAACTGCCATGCTGCCCGCCTGGGGTCAGCTTCTGGCCAACGATCTGTACGAAGTAGGTCAGCTGCCCATCAGCGGCAAGTGCTGTCAGCGTGACGCCGTCATCAAGGATCCCAGCGAACTGCAGCAGTGTTTTGTGCGTGCCGGCGCTGACTGCAAGGAATACAAACGCTCCGCACCCGGCTACGATGCGGAGGCATGCCAAAAACGTTAGTATATTCAAAGAAATACAAATTGTTCAGTTTGATAAATGATGTTCTTGACACCTTCACAGATGTGCGCGAACAGATGAACATTGCTTCGGCTTACATTGATGGCTCCGGCTTGTATGGCTCCACTCGTCATGAATTCGACCAGCTGCGCACATACATCAGCGGTGGCGTGAAGGTTGAGTCTTGTCGCTATTGCCAAGTGTCTGGAGCCACGGGTGCACTGCATCGTGCCCTGTTGCAGCAGCACAACAACATCGGCGAGCAGCTGGCGCACATCAATCCCGATTGGTCGGAGGAGGATGTGTTTTTGGAATCGAGACGCATCATAACTGCAACCATTCAGCATATTACCTACAATGAATTCTTGCCATTGGTGCTGGGTCAGGAGACTACTGCGAAAGAGGCTCTGAGATTAACGGCCGAGAAGCATTCGTCCAACTACTCGAGCTCAATACGAGCGGGCATCTACAACGAGTTCGCCACGAGTGCCATGCCCGCTTTCTGGAGCATGTATCCACCAGAGATGCTCTCCCAGAAGAGCTCTGCACATCAATTGCTCTCAATTGCTGCACTGCAAAAGTCTCTGGTGCCCAGCCAGACGAACAGCGAGGGTTGGTCCGAGCTCGCTCTGGCAGTGCATCGCGGCCGTGATCATGGCATTGCACCCTATGTGCAGGCTTTAGACATTTGCGCACGTCGCTTTGGCCATAACTCGGCAGAGAATGTAACTTTCGAGAATCTCTCACAACTGACCAACATTCCGGAAGAGCACATTACCAACCTGCGTGACATCTATCAGTGAGTTAAATAGATGAATGTAAACAGTAACTAAAGTAACTAGCATTTATTTTTATGCCGTTTTAGAAACGCTGCAGATATTGATTTGCTTGTTGGCGCTCTGCTGGAAGATCCCGCTGTTGGCGCTCTCTTT
The DNA here is from genome assembly GCA_035047625.1 of Drosophila mettleri. Classification (NCBI taxonomy): domain Eukaryota; kingdom Metazoa; phylum Arthropoda; class Insecta; order Diptera; family Drosophilidae; genus Drosophila; species Drosophila mettleri. The sequence continues at coordinate 14,106,814 of JAWNPI010000018.1, forward strand.
GGACCCACCATTACTTGTCTGCTGACCACGCAGTTTGAGCTGCTAAAGCAAACGGATCGCTTCTGGTATGAGAACGAGATCCCGCCCTCGTCTTTCAGTCTGGAGCAGCTAAAGAGCATTCGCCAGACTACGCTCTCAGGTCTGCTCTGCGGCTCCCATCAAGTCAATACAGCTCAATCGAAGGCTTTCATACGCGAGGATAACTATCTGTGAGTGCAGATCACGCATGCTTCTCTAACTATGCTTAACTATCTCTTGCCTGCCGTAGAAACTCTGTCTTGGACTGCACTCAACTGCCTAAATTTGATTTGCGCCCCTGGAAAGTAAATGCCGAGGAGGAAATACACTTGGAGCACATCGAAGTGGAGCCCGATACGAAAGAAGCCATCAAGGAACTCAGCCCCGAACTAATTGAGGCGGCCGTTGAGCGCGCCAAACAAGAACTGGAAGAGCGCAAGCGTTTCGAATACGAAGTGTGGCGTTCACGTAAGAAGAAATCGTAAACTTTAATTATTTTAGCTCTTTGTAACATTTCTGCATCTTCTTTGCAGAGGGCGGCATTAGCGCTCGTTCGCCCGATGGCACTGCTGCCTCCTTCAGCAAGGCCAATCTTGCTGCCTTAAGCTTAGCCAATTCGTCTCTTATCTTTGAACTGGCCTCCAATGAGATTGTCAAATCGCTGAACAGCATCACGCGTCGCAAGCGTCAAATATTCAATCCCAATCAGAATGCCTTTAATCGCAACGAATTAACTGATACCCTGCAAACTGTCGACATTAGCGCTCTGATCGGTGGCAGTCAGACACCGTTGGATCACTGTCCGGAGCCGACGCAACAGTGTGATGCCAATACGCCATTCCGTACACTTTCGGGACGTTGCAACAACTTACGCAACCCCAACTGGGGCAAGTCATTGACGACTTTCTCGCGTCTGCTGCCCGCTCAATACGAGGATGGCATTTCGGCACCCAGAATAACAGGCGTAACGGGAACTCCACTGCCCAATCCACGTACCATCTCTACAACCATTCATCCAGATATCTCAAATCTGCACACTCGCTACTCGCTGATGGTGATGCAGTTTGCGCAGTTCGTGGATCACGATTTGACTCTGACGCCCATACATAAAGGTTTCCATGAATCCATTCCCAGCTGTCGCTCCTGTAATTCCCGCCAAACCGTCCATCCAGAGTGCAATCCGTTCCCAGTGCCCTCGGGTGATTTCTTCTATCCCGAAGTGAATGTGACGAGCGGCGATCGTTTGTGCTTCCCCTCGATGAGATCGCTGCCCGGCCAGCAGTCGCTTGGACCGCGTGATCAAATCAATCAAAACACTCACTTCCTCGATGGTTCCATGGTGTATGGTGAGAACGTCTGTCTATCCAATAAGCTGCGTGGCTTCTCGGGCCGTCTGAACAGCACAGTACATCCCGTGCGTGGCAAGGAACTGCTGCCCTTGAGTGCCACTCATCCCGAGTGCAAATCCCGCAACGGACTCTGCTTTATTGGCGGCGATGATCGCGCCTCCGAGCAGCCAGGCTTGACCGCCATTCACACCGCTTTCCTGCGCGAGCACAATCGTCTGGTCGAGGGCCTGCGTGGCGTCAATCCCCACTGGAATGGCGAACAGCTGTACCATCATGCCCGTCGCATTGTCAGCGCCCAGGTGCAGCATACGGTTTTCAATGAGTTTCTGCCCCGTATTCTCAGCTGGAATGCTGTGAATCTGTATGGCCTTAAGCTGCTGCCACAGGGCTACTACAAGGACTATAACCCATCCTGCAGTCCCATTGTGTTCAATGAGTTTGCTGCCGCCGCCTTCCGCATCGGTCACTCGTTGTTGCGTCCGCATATTCCGCGACTCAGTGTTCAGCATCAGCCCGTGGATCCGCCACTGTTGCTGCGCGACGGCTTCTTCCGCATGGATGTGCTATTGCAGCCAGGCATCATTGATGAGATTCTGCGTGGCCTGGTGGCTACGCCAATGGAGACTCTTGATCAGTTCATCACGGGCGAGGTGACGAATCATCTGTTCGAAGATCGCAAGATACCCTTCTCCGGCATTGATCTGATTGCTCTCAACATACAGCGTGGTAAGTTGATAGCTCTAACTAATCCCACACGGCCATGCGACTAACAGTTAATCTCTTGCAGCTCGTGATCATGGCATTCCTTCGTACAACAACTATCGTGCGCTGTGCAACTTGAAACGCGCCTCCACCTGGAGCGATCTGAGCCGCGAAATACCCACCGAAGTCATCAATCGCTTCCAGAAGGTCTATGCCAGCGTGGATGACATTGATCTATTCCCCGGCGCCATGACTGAGCGTCCACTCCAAGGAGGCCTCGTCGGACCCACGCTGGCCTGTATCATTGGCATTCAGTTTAGGCAGCTGCGTAAATGCGATCGCTTCTGGTACGAGAATCAGAATCCTGAAGTCAAGTTCTCCGAAGCTCAGCTGGCTGAATTGCGTAAGGTGACGCTCGCCAAGATTGTCTGTGAGAATCTGGAGATTCAGGGCGATATGCAACGTGCCGCCTTTGACCTACCCAGCAATTTCCTGTAAGTCCAATTCGACATTCCCTTTTATAGCCTATGCTAATCTCAAGTTCGTCCACAGTAATCCTCGTGTGCCCTGCCAGTCGATGCCACAAATCGATTTGAATGCCTGGCGCGAGAATGTTCAAGGCTGCCAAATTGGCAACCGAAACGTGCGGGTCGGCGAGTCCGCCTTCCCATCGCCCTGCACCAGTTGCGTCTGTTCCGCTGAAGGCGTAAGTTCTATAAATGCACTCAATACCTCTACATATCCAACTAAATAGCTCTTAATTTTCATCTATAGCCTCAGTGCGCTTCGCTGCGCATCACCGACTGCGGCCAGCTGATTCGCCAGTGGCCCAAAGACGCAATTCTGCGGGACGAGGTGTGCAACTCGCAGTGCGGCATCTACTTGACCGGACAGCAGGCAAGCGGCTTCAGTGCTCAGCAGCGTCAGGGCCACGCCCAGTCGCGCGTCACGCGATCGCGCAATCAAAACCTATTCAAGTTCCCTGACTTGACGCCGTTCATCGCCTCACTGTAGGGCGGGCAACACGAGAAAGCAGGCTTTCGTACATGTTTTGTAAATAACTTACGTTCTTTACATCATTAGTTACTTTTTTGTTCGCTTACCCCAAGACTCAATGCATATCTCTCGATGTATCTACCCTAAACAATTGACCCCAACATTGTCTCGTATCAAAACTAGGCAAACAAACACAAAAAAAAGCAACAAATTGAAAAAATTCTTGTTTCGGCACCACCAAAATGCGTGATTCTACCTGTTAGTTAAGCGACAACTAATTAATTAATTAGCATTTTTATATATATGTATGTAATGTATTTTTTTACCTAAACCCTATGAATGTCAATTATGTGTACCTAATAAATAAATAAATACAAATAATGAAATTAATTGCGAGCGAGTTTTTTTTATCGACTAGCGGCGGTAAAAATCGACTTTGTTGAAAAAATTCAGTTGCGGAATTTAAATTTAAAAGCTAAAGTGTAAACAGCTGTTTTAGCAGGCGAACAGCATTTGCAGTAAGTGTGGCCTGGGGCCACTCACATCCGCTATATAAGTTGCGCGCACCACGACGAGCGGCGGCTTCGCTTCGCAAATAATCACAATATGTATACAGTCAAAGAAACAGGCGAACAGAGCTCGAAGCAAAGTCTCGCATGTTAAACATTATTTACGATGCAGCGTGTGTGTATGTGTGTGTAAGCGTCGCCAGAATGTTTGGGTCGCGAGCACGAGATTCGCAGGTAGCAAATCGCAATATGTAAACAGACGAATTACCAGGCAAGCAGCATGCACAGGCAGCGGCTATTCACATGCATATAACGTCGAGTGCGTTGTTGTTGCTCGTAGACGATTTCTGGTTGGGGAATCGCCAGCGAAAGCAAAACGAAAGAATAAGCGAACAGCATGGACAGCAGGCAATGCGAGAATGAACAAAGAGCATGTGTTGTCAAAATACTTATGCCGCTATAAATGCGTACTCTCGCTCACACTGCAGTGTAGTCTGTTTCGCTCTCACTCTCGGTGTCTTATTAGAATGCGAAAGCAAATGTGAAATTATCAAAACAAATATTTTGCATGTTCTTTGGGTGCGAAGCAGAGCATAATTAAGCGCCGTTACATGAAGTTGGACTAAGAACCGTACACTAGCGTCCATTCTCATGGGCACGCTTGGGTATGTGTTCGCGAATAGAGAACACTCGTTAGTAGTTTAAATAATTGTTTGCTTTATTTAGTTTTGCTCTTTGAACGTGGTTCCATTACAGCAAATATAATTTGTGTGTAGTTTAGATAAGATCTCTATAATGCCGACAATAAATAACAAAACTCACAAAGTACGATTAAGTCTAGAGAGGGATTTACTATGCATATATGTATGTATGTATGTATGTATGTATTTATTTAAATGTACGTTTGACACAGACCGTTAGACGTGTTCTTTGCTTAACGCTTTTTCAAAACTGGATATGAACAAAACTTTAAAGATATTTAACTTTTGCCAGATCGGACATAGATACATACATATAGATATAAAATATATATATATATATATATATATATATATAATTATATATATATATATATAAGTGTATTTGTATATTATATATATTATTATCGCATATGTTTATAATAGTTTAATTACAATTATTTAAATTCGAATAGAGCGCACAGAGAAACAAAAATACATAGCGCTTAGTATTTTTATTTAGATTTATGTTTAAAACTTCTGTTTACTTTTTGTATTATTAAACGTGTTTAAGCTGTTGTGCTACTTGTGCTAACCACAGATAATTCAACTAACTGCCGCAGTGCATATGACGAATAGGCATGCAAAATACAATACTTTTTCATGTGTTTTTGCTGCTCTCTTGCAAGCAGCCATTAACTAATATGCCTTTGCTTCTACTATATATTCTTCTCCTTTTTTTGAATTTTTTTTATTGATTTTTTTTTTTTTTTTTGGTATATTTTGTGCTTAAGTATCTAGAGAATTTGACTTCTTTGCTTTATAGGTTTTACACCTCTCTCTACAGATATACATATATTTATATATGTATATTTATTTTGTTATATATAGATTATCATATGTTTGAACTAAACTAAAATTGAAGTTTAACACACAGCATAGAGTGTCAGTTATACATAAGCATAAGTTTACATACTCGAATTTATGGTATAGTATATATGTATATAGTATATTATATGTAAAGTTTATATAGTTTATAGGAATCTTGCTAATTTAGTTTTTATGCTGTGCCACAATATTTGCCTACGCATATGGTATGTGTTCTTTTTTCTATAATTCGCATTATTATTGTTATTATTATTTTTATATACTGTTGATAAAATGTGTTACGATTACAAGTTTTGTGTGTGTGTGTATTTTTTTTTTTTTATATACAATCAATGGACATGAGAGATGTGGCCTATGTACAATAAACATTTTGTAAATGACAGTCAAAAGTTGTTGGCTTTTTATTTGTCCGCCGCCAAAGCGGTTTGCACTTGGTTATTTGTCTCCGAATGCCGACGCGTCAGCAACTGCTGGTGCAGCTGGTGCTGCTGTTGGGTGTAGCTATTGTATGCCAGAGTGTAACCATTGCTGTATGCGTGTCCATCAAGATGTCCAAGTTTGCCCACAATTTTTGGTATTTTATCACTGTCCGTGCCGAGGCCAATGAGGCAGGTGCCGCCGATGCTGGCGCTGCCGATTCCGCCGCCAATAATTAGCTGTTGCTGATTCTGGTGATGATGATGATGATGATGATGATGATGGTGATGGTGATTATAGTGTTGATGATGCTGATGGTGTGAATGATGCTGTTGATGACTTATGGTCGGCGTGCTTTTGCATAGTGCCACGTCTTTGTTTCTGCTCTGACCCCCACTATTGAGGTCCAGGACTCCTTTGAGCGAGCTCGTTTTGCGCAGACAGACGTGCGTCTGATCGCAGCTCTTGCAGCGCTGCTTGGGCGCAACTGTTGCCGCCTTGCCCTGGCTGAGTGCATTCAAATTGACGGCGACGAGCTGCGCCTGCAACGTCTTTGATGGCGAAACGGGCGTGCTGTCATCTTCGCCAGTGGGCGGCGGTGTGGAGAGGCGACTCGAGACTGTGGAGGAGCCGCTGGAGGATAGACACACGCTGCTGCTGCTGCTGCGTGCGTAGCCGTTCTTCGTCTGGGCAGCAGCAGCAGAAGCCGCTTCATCATCATCATCATCATCATCATCGTCATCGTCACCATCATCATTGTCGTCAGCAAGATCATCAACAATATTATCATCTACATCACTGGGTTGCGGGTTGCTGCTGGGACGAGAAGCGATGGCAATGTTGTTAGTAATTGCGCTGCTTTTAGCCACATTCATCCCATTTACGCTTGCTTCAGCCACAGCTGCATCCGCATCCGCATCCGCATCCGCATCCGTATCCGCATTCGCATCCACATCAGCATCGGCCATCTTATCATCAGTTAACGTCTGCTTGCTGTCACCATTCGCTATCACAATTTGCTCCTGCTGCGGCTTTTCCTGCTGCTGCTGCTGCTGCTGCTGTTGTTGATCCTGACTAGTTTTCGTTTTCACATCGTCGGCCAAGTCAATCCAATGGTCGCGATTATCACGCACGCCCTCAACGAGTGGCTCCAGCTTCACCGAGAGCGTGGCAAAGGCCTACAGAATGCAGAGAATGAAAACTTCTATGAGAACTGCCCCAAGATTGCACATAAATATTTAAGTTTACCTCATAGATGGGCAGGCATATTGAATCAATAAAGTTCACCTGCATCATGGGCAGCTCATCCTCTTTTTCACGATTCATAATGTCCTATTATACAGAGTGAGAGAGTTAACATTAAAATACTGACACTGGGTGAGCTTAAGGTAAGTCTATGTTGACCCAATGATTCAATAGTTTTGTAGCTTTCTCACTTACAATGGGCGTTATATTTAGCTCCTGCTTCTCCATGTCGCCTTGCTCGAAGAACTCGGAGCTAACCAAATCAGCCACACGTTTCTCAATCTCCCACGGCTTTGTAATGGCCGACAAATCACAGACAGTCATGCTCATGGCACGCAGCAAGGCTCGCGGCTCCTCGTCAACCCAGTAGCTCACTGGCTGCTGAACGCTCTCCAAGAAGGGACCACGTTTTCTATTAAAATAATAAGAGTCAATAAACAAATACAGCAACATTTTTGTAATTTAATTACTTGAAGTAGACAGCGAGGTCTGTGGATAAAATTGCATCCTCTAGCACGCGTATGACCCGACAATAATCATCCGAGGAAAGATTAGCAAGAATCTGATTTCCAGGACTGTTCAGAATCATCAAGCACTGATCGAAGTGATGATGCTCCATGGTTGAAGTGGAGTAAAGCTGCGCTAGCGGCGAAGATGCTCTGCAAAGAGTGAACAAATATGTCTGTTAAACGAGCTCTTCCTTAGCTGCTCTACACTCACTTAATCTGGAAGGAGTTATTAGTCCCTCGGTGATCGAGATCGTGGCACAGACAGCCAATAATCAAAGCCAAGCATTCAATTTCCCCAAAGATCTTCCACCATTGCGTGGTCTACATTGAAATAGAGAAGAATTAACTGTATGTTAAATAATGCATGACTTTTGACACTCACTGTCAAAATGGCAAACATCATCTGCGCCACGTTGAAGGCGTGTCGCCAATTGTGATAGGTCACATTGCGATAGTTCTTCTTGACGCTCAGCAGCCAACGGCAGAGCACTTCGTAGTCGATATGAAAACGCTCCACAAAATCGAGATCCAAAAACATGCGCAAGCAGGCCTGGCAGGAGAGAGAGAGAGAGAGAGAGACAGCGTATTAGAAAATGTTATAAATGTCGACGTGAGTCATGAGCTTACCTTTAGCGTATCATCATCCTCGAAGTGTATGTCATCGAACTTAAAATCGTGCAGACGAAAATGGACTGCAGAGGGTACGCGCAGGCGCTATAAGAAATGTGGAATTGAAGGCATTAAATTAAGGTATTAAACTAATAATAATAAAACATAATAATCATAATAATAATAATAATACTAATAATAATAATTGAAGGGATAAAAATGCAGTAAAAATTTGAATCAAACTTTAATTAATTATAATTAATGAATTTAGTAGAATTTTTCAAAGGTTTTGTATCAAACAGTAAATTTAAAAAAATTTAATTCAGCCTTAAAAAAAAAAAAAAAATATATATATATATATATATTTGCTTTAATCAAGACTCAAACTAAATTAGTATATTGTATTATAAAATATAATAAATAATATATAATATAATATAATATATATATATATATATATATATATCTTTCACTGCTAATCGTCTTTTTTCTTTGCTTTTAGTTTTCAACACTTCTTTAAATATAATTTACATTTCTATACGTCTCTTTTCGTATATATGTTAATCCTAGCTGCCTTCGCTTTTATTTATAGCCCGTGCATGGGACAAACGGATGCTGAAATACGAACGGAAAAACACACGACACCGTCTACCCAGCAGCTGTCAGGAAATGTTAATTGATGTCCGCAGTAGCCACAGTACGAGCTCATGATGCACACCCACACTCCCACACGGACCCACACACCGGAAATGGCAAGGAGCAACGGAAAAGGGTTTATTTTTTTTATCATTTTTCTGTCTGTTTCTTGTGTTATAGCATAATCGCCGGGGCTCTGAGTAAAAGCAGCTCAAAGAATGGCATAATTTTAATTAAAATTAATAACCCAGCATCAGCGCCGTCTACGTCGACGGTTGACAAGGCGACAGCGACAGGCGGTCATAATTTTAGCCAGCATAATTATAGCAAGTGTTGGGAGCTGCACAGACAACAGGCAACAGGCAACAGGCAGCCAACAAGAGACACAGACACAAAGATAAACAGAGAGACAGATGCGAAAACTTGAAGCATCCCAAGCATCTGTGGGGTTAGCAGTGGACTAGGGGTTAGCGGGAGCTCTGCGAGTGGCGAGTGTCAAGGAAGGGACTAGTATAACAAATGCTCTTTGCCAGTGTGCGAAAGTTTCTTTTTGTCATACTTGTGCGAACAAACTAATTACAACTGTCAACACGTTGACTGAGCATGAGAGTGAGAGAAAAAGAGAGAGAGAGCGGGAGAGGCGAAAGAGATGGGCCAGCTGAGTGAGTGAGTGACTGTGGAGACAGGTTGTTGCTACTGTCGCCGTTACTGCTGCTGCTCCTGCTGCTGCTGCTGCTGCTGCTGCTGCCACTGTCACGCAAAAATAATAAAAACATGGAAGCAAAAAGCAGAAGGCCAAGCAACAAAGAATTTATCGAGTGGCATAAAAATGAACCCAGCTAAGGAGACACAAGTCCTAGAGCTTCCCCCCCTTCACCCCCTATCACATCCAATACAAATTAAGCGTGCACGCAAATAAAATTAAGCATTTAAATGCAGTAGCTAGCCCCCGCCAGTCACGCCTCCCCACAAGCCAATCGAGCATACGACACCCAGGGGTAACATTTGAACTGTCAGCATTGCTGCTGCTGAACTTACGCGCAATCGATGTGCCTCATCCATGGTCGCAGACGCATGATAGCTGAGCACCTCCAGGGTGACGCTCTGCTTGGCCATCGCCACAATCGCCTTCTCGTACATGTGCGTATTGTGGATGCCCATGCCGCAGAATATGGCGAACGCTTCCACAAAATTCTCATCATTCTTGGTGAAGTCCTAGAAATAACAATAAGAAACAACGATCGTATAATGGAGGTAATAAAACATGACTCGAACTTGATGAAGGCCATAACTACGTTAAGCTGGTTCCAGTTCATTGCGAAAGTAAACTTATTCATAGCGAACTGGATCGCAATAAAAAGATTTATAGTTAAGCAAATCATAATTAACTGGTTCACAAAGAATTAAATCAATGAACTTTTTCAGCTTAAATGGTACACAATGGCAATAAGTGAACTGGTTCACAAAAGAATTATATTTTACTGAATCACAATAAACTGATCCAAAAATAGCTAATCAGCAATGAACTGTGAACACATGAACTAACTTACAATTAGTTGTTCCCAAATGAACTGGTTCACAAATGCACTCTATGTAAATGAATCACTATGAACTGATTCACAATGAACTGTTAGCTTACAATTAGTTGTTCCCAAATGAACTGGTTCACAAATGCACTCTATGTAAATGAATCACTATGAACTGATTCACAATGAACTGTTAGCTTACAATTAGTTGTTCCCAAATGAACTGGTTCACAAATGCACTCTATGTAAATGAATCACTATGAACTGATTCACAATGAACTGTTAGCTTACAATTAGTTGTTCCCAAATGAACTGGTTCACAATGAACTAGTTCATAGAGAAGAGGGTCAAGTGAACTTACCAACTCATTGAACTTATTGATCAGCTGTATAACGCCTATGATCTGACCCAGCGAGTTCTTGATGGCCATGCAGAGTATGGAGCGATGCTTGAAGCTGGAATTCTCATCGACGCTCGCATCGAAGCGATCATCCTCGTAGGCATTGGGCACATTCACTGTCTCGCCGGTGGTGGCCACATGGCCAGTGATGCCAATGTTGATTGGAAAACGGGACTCGTAGGGGCTGGTGCGTGAATTGGCCTCGTCATCGCTCAGGTCGTTCGCCTCGAAGTCAAAGACACGCGAGAAACTGCCCTTGTCCGCCTCGTGGACGAGCAGGATCTGGACGCGCTGACACTGGATGAGGCTCTGCATGTGGGTGAGTATGCGGAAGACCATGTGCTCAATGGTGCTCTGCTCCTCGAAGATCATACGCGCCAGATCCAGCAGCACCTGATTTCGCTTAATTTCCAGCTGAGATTTCTCAAAGAGTTGCGCATTGCGCAAGCCAATGCCGCAAAACTGCAGATACGAGGCAAAGACCTGCAAACAGAAAGAGACAGAGAATGTACACATAACGATAATGATGCACACACACACACATAGACACATTCATCAGCATGTCAGGCCAACATGCCATTTAGTTGAGTTCTGGGATAATCCCTGACATGTGCTGGCATTTTTCGTAAAGCTTTTTGTTCAACAATTTTTCACTTTGTTAAATAATAAATGCAATTTGCATATGTCAGGCAGCCACTGTGTCAGCAGTGGGGAACAAAGGACTCGCTTGCACTCACCTTCTCATCGATTTCCGAGAAGCATTCGCCGTTCATTTTGTTAATCACCTGCGCAACGCCAATCACATCACCGCCAGAGTCCTTGATGGGCATGCAGAGCAGAGCCTTGGTGCGATAGCCAGTCTGTGAATCGATTTCACAATTGAAGCGTTCATCCTGCAAGGACATTGATATTTAATATAAGCATATATATATATATATTAAGCGAGATTTGAGTTAAAGATATCTTTATCTTTTTACTCTTGTAAAAATATTTGGAGGGTCTCTGTTGACATGGAGAAATCAGAAATCATCGGAAAATATGATTTCTGACTGAACAATGAATTTTGGCTGTAAAATGCGGAATCTTTGCTGAGATACGTGAAAAGCAATTGTATTAATGGGAGACCCATTTCTAAATATAGATCCATTTGGACAAATGCCTTTATTTATACGCGCGTCTAGACTGTCATGAGAGACTTTCTGTTGTCTGGAGGAGTACGCATATTTCACATATAGCATAGATAGCTCCTCTCCATTTGGAGCTGTTAATTCTGGTATTTGTCTAGGTCATCATGTTCGAGCTCATGTTATTGTCGCTGACTTGCATATTTTGTCGCCTTTTATTCGTGCTCGTACAAACGGTGTCAGCCAAAGTCCAAATAACTCGTGCTAACTTCTCTCCGTCTCTAACATCTGCGCTCTTTTATTCATGCCGAATTGGCGTAGAGTTATCAGCTTCAGTCTGTCTAACTGTCTGTCCAAAATTCACTTAATTGTGCTAAAATGTTTTGATAAAAGAGCCAACACTCCCAGCCCTCGGCCCGTCCGGCGGGTCGGCCAGCACATGCGTCATATTTATTGCCAACTGTTTATTGTGGACGATTGCTGGCCATGCCTTAAGTTGACTTTAACAGCACAGATAAACGACACGAGCCAGCTAAATGTGAGGGGGGATGGGGAATGGGGTATGGGGAGTGGGACGTTGTTTGGCCCGCGGCTTAAAGCCTTTTAAAGCGACTGCAGCTTGCCTCTATCAGCAATGATATAATACAATAATAACATTGCCTAACACCCACAGCCTTGCACAACATCATAAAACGTTGCCCTCCACTAGTCTCGTTGGACACAAGATTAATTACAGCCCAATTGGCCGAGCAGCCGAGAGAAATGCACATTGTCAGTGCTCCATATATTTTTTTACTTCTCATTTCGTTTTTGTCTCTTTTTGAGTGCAAGTTCATTGCGCAATATTAGAGCAAGGATGTGGGAAAACGTATGTGCTGAACTGACAGGTATTCTCTACATTGAAGAGTGTTCTACCCTGTTTCAGGTCTCTTCGTGAAGAAAATTAAAGAGAAAGTTTGCATAATTAAATATACTAAATTGAAAAAAATAAATTTCTATCAACTTCATATTGCAAGCATCTCTGTGATTAAGTTTACAACAATATATTTTAATGGATTTATGAATTTATCAAACTTGATGCATTATTTCAGGCTCTGACTATGCAAAATAATATATTTAAATAAAAAAAAATCAACTTTCTCTCTACTCGACTTTACAATTCAAATATTTATAAAATATTCTAAAAAAATATTTTTCGAATTTATGAATTTATCAAGCCTTATGCATAATTTATGGCTTTAACTATGCACAAGCATATATTTTTGAATAATAAAAAAAAAACATTTTAAGTTTCTCTTTGCTTGAGTTTAAAAAATAAATATTCTACATATATATTTAATCGATTTATGAATTTAGGAAATTTGAGACATACTTTTTGACTAAAAAAAATCTATTTAAATAATGAAAAAGCAAACGCAAACTTCTCTCTGCTAATTTCTAACTGATGCTATTAAATGTTTTCCGATTAGAGTTCAATATATCTATCTAGTAACAGTTTGAGCTTAAATATAGACTCAAATCATTTAGAGTAAAAATTAATTCAAATAAAAAACATTCTGTTTTTTACATGTCACCAAAAACTTCTACATAATGCAGACACACATTATTTCGTAATCAAATATATTTCCAGGGTATTCGTGGAAGCAAATTTCATCAGTTGAACTACTTTATCTCATGTGGCATGTGGCATGGCTACGACTGCCTGCACCATAAATCGTGCAAGTCTCGAATTCGCCAGTGTTTCTAGTTCTTTTGGCTTGATTAATGGCCAAAGCAGAGATGGGATTCAAATTTGTCAAATCGATGTTAGCTGACAACTGTGAGGGCGGGGGAGACTTTCCGATTGTGAACTGACCTGGTAAGCATCTGGAATGTTGACCGGCTCGCCGCTTTCGGCCACGTGACCAGCGATGCCTGTGCCCCATGCAACGCGAACTTCCTCCTGCTGTTCCATTTCCTCGACGGTGCTGCGTGGGCAGACATCGAAAAGCTTCGATACGAGGCATCTGTAAAAGTTTAAAGCATTTTAGTTTAAATAGTTTGGCATAATAATAATATATATATATATATATACATATTCGTATACCTATATAAATATATATATAAATTCTACGCGAATGGCGTTGGCCCCTCGAGTGAATTTACCAAAAATTTTGCAATTAGTTCTGACTACAAAATGGCGCCACACGCCACGCAACACACAATGGCCCCCCTGAGTGAACTATGACTGTATGCGTGTGTGTGTATGTGTGTGTGTATTACAGTTATGATGCCAGCAACTGCAGTGGAGAAATCATAAAATGCCAAAAATAAATGCCATCAAAATGTTGCACAGACAAAGTTGAAGCTGCTGCTGCGCAGCGAAACTTGGCAACGAAATGGCGCTGGGCCAATGAAGTCATCGCCGCTTTGACAGTGGCCTGACAGCAATAGCTGTGTAGCAATAGCAGTTGCCCTGCCACTGGCTGCTTCACGGGCCAAAGCACTCGCCTGATTACCAAATTCAATTTGCACAGCTATTAGTGTTAAATTTCGTATAGCCCTTAGATGCAATGAGTCCAAATTGTAGTCTAACTGCGAGTAAAACTAGTTTTCTTATCACTCCCCATTTTATGAAGTTAGTTTGGCATATTTAAAACTTAGCTACTTGGCTCTGCGCAAATAACTAAATTCAAAGTTCAGTTTGCTGAGTCAACCAATTGCCAAAACTGTTTGAGAATCAGAAGCTGGCGGAAATTACTTGAGCTGTGAGTGGTATAGACTTATAGAATATTTGATTACAGATTACATTTTGGGATTCTATGAATACAAATTTGTAGTTGCGGTAATTATAAATAACATATATGGGCTACAAACACCAACAGAAATTTTATAAAATTTACAAAATTTATATTATAAAATTGTTCTAATAAAATATCATATAAATATATTGAAAGTTGATAATCTAGAAAATTAAAATTATGAAATAAAATTTGCTTTAATCGAGCAAAGTAAAGTTAATTTTAAAGCTGTGCAATTACAATTTATTATTATAATTGAATAAAAATTAATTTATATATTTATTGGATAATTAACTTAAGTTTAAGCAACAATTTATTGTTTTGAAATGTATTGAATAGTTTAGTTTTTATATTTATTAAATCATTTACTTTTTTCGCGCACCTTATTCAATCTTCACTTTATTTTCTATTCTTACTCACTTTTTGAGTCCATCGGCGCCATTGCAGCGGCCCTGCACCAAAAACAATGATCCACGATCCGCATTTAGCAATATGGAAACATTTTGCAGGATCTTGTGACACAAGGTGCGCACCTCTAGCTCATTGCATATGTCCTTAACCTGCGAACGGAAATATAACAAAAAAAAAAAAATATATATTATGAAATAATATATAATACATTATGAAATAATATATAATATTTCAAGGAATTACGAGCTAAGTGCGCCATAAAAGTTAAGGCAATTAATAAGCTTGACAATTGCAAATGCACTCAATGTTGTTTCTGGTTAAGTAAACAAGCCAATCAGCCAAATATAAAGACGGACTGATTGATTGATTGACTGACTGACTGGACGATTGAAGCCGTGACGTTTGCTACAATTTAGCACAGCGATGTTTGTGTGAGCCGAGCCGAGCCGAGCCGGGCGGGCCGGGCCTCTTAACTGTTTGCTGATAACAACGTCAGCGGCACAGCCAGCAAATACGCTGCATGTGTGCGAAATCAATTGGAGCTAGTAAAGAGGAAAGGGTTATTTGCAAACTGATTGACTAGCAGCTACCCCGTGTGTGGAGATCAAATAAAGCTAATTATAACTCAAATATAATATTAATAAAGCTAATTATAGCTCTGGCTGAGTAAATTTATGAAGTGGTAATGCTTAGGAAAATAAAAAGGGAGTGAGAGAGAGAGAGAGAGAAGGAGAAAGCAAGAGGCAGGGAGGAACGAAGAGGAAGTGTGAAAGGAAGGAGAGACCTGAGACTAAGAGAGAGAGAGAGAGAGAGAAAAAATTAAAACGATAAGGAAATAGAGAAAGGGAGATTAAGAGAGAGGTGGAGATTGAGGGAGAGAGGCACAGATTGAAAGAGTGAGACATGGATTTAGTAAGAGATTTAGTTAGTTAGTTAGTAACAGAAAGAGAGGTTTTTGGGGTGAGGAAGTAGATAGTTCTATAGACACTAAAAAAAGAAGCAACTCTATTAAACTTCATTCTTATGAATATGATAATATGAACGTTCGTCGTAATTATTTGCATGCTTCAACTAACTATATTTAATACAGGGTATCAATGGGCATTTCTTCAGAAAGTACAATAATATCAGCTTATTAGTTTCTGGTGACTTTTTACTGGAAATACCCAAATGAAAATAGAGTGTCTAAGGCAGACTCTTAGTCATCAATTAGTTACAGACCGGGAAACAGGGCAGGAAGTATTAAGTGTCGCAATTTGCTGAATAATTTCATTAGTGCAGGGTATCAACAGCACTTATAGCTAAATGACGCACAGCCACCTTAGTAAGCTGAAAATTCGATTGAAAAATGCATTTGCGGTCGGCTGTGGGTGCGGGTCATAAAGACATTAAGCATTACAACGGGGCGCATGACGCATGTTAATAAAGAAATTTGCACAATTTTATGGCACCATTAAGAATAATGATAAATAGATATAATATTTAAACATATATTAATAATGATTCACTCGATTCACGCACCAGTTCGAAAATCAGCTCCTTTTCGTCCAGCTGCTTTAGTTCGTTGCGCGACAAACGCTGCGGCCGTTGGTGGCACAGATGATAGGGATACGAATGCTGATTGCTGCCGGGACTTGTTGCGCTAATTGTTGTTGTGGCATTGCAGTTGTTGCTGCCGCTGCCGCTGCCGACACCGCTGCCGCCGCCGCTGCTGCTGCTGCTGGCACAGCCCACGGCGCCACCGGCCTGATAATGACTATGCTGATAATGCTGATGATTGTGATTGTTGTGATGATGATTGTGATTGTGGTGATGCTGCGGCTGATACTGATACTGTCCGGCCGTCACCCCGCCAACATTCTGCAGATTGCTGCAGCTGCCGCTCGTGTTGTCCAGCTGCGGCCCAATGCTCAGAAATGTGAGCGTCCCATCGATGGTATTCACAATGGGCTTGAGTAGGCCGCCGCGCTCGAATTCATGCGCTGAAATCTTGCTGCAAATGCAAATGGAAATTCAATTGTTAAAGCTCAACGGAGGTCTGCTCGCTGCACTTACCGCACGGGCGTTGTGGCGCCGGAGCCGGCACGCGAACTGCTCGCCTGGCCGTTGGGATGCGTGGGTGAGCTGCTGTTGATGACATCGTTGCCGGCACTGGTCGCATGCGACACCAGCCACGCGTCCACAGTTTGACGCGTCGCCTTTCTGCAACCGAGAGCGAAAGAGAGAGAGAGAGAGAGACCATGAGTTTAGATATTTTTTTGCAATATATATTAAAATTCTATTAAGAATTAAGACACTGACCACATGCGCGAAATTGTCTAATAAAATGTCAGCTCATAAATATTCAGCAAGCGAAATACTTTTGCGTCATGCTGCAGGCAAACTCCTCGATTCCTCGACTAGACGCAAGGACACATGCGGCCAAGCAACACGCGCGAGCGGCATAAAAATTCAAGAAATCACAGCACACAACTCTTTATAGAATTACTGAGCTGCACAGTGGGACAAGACTCAAATGTAATTAGCTGTTGACCGAGCTGTTAACTTAACATTGCCTAAATTCTATTCGAAAAAATTGAAAGAAATAAAATTCAGTCTCATCTAATCCCATGGCAAACATGTCCAGCTGCGGAAATCTCGAACTCTTCATGTGGCAGGGATAAAAGAGGCTGGGCAACGCGTGTAACCAAATGTCCAAATGTCCGTGCGTCTGACATATTCTTATGCAAAGTACACAAAATGAAGCCTTTTTCTGCCTGGTTTATTGTTGGACACATGCCCAAAGGCTGTGAACTGTGCGAAGCGACCGAACGACCGACCGACCGACCGTCGTCTCTTGGCCATGAAAATAAAGCCCAATTTATGTTTTTAGTTGTTAGTGATTTTTATTATGTGTCATAGCCAAAGGCCAACAAACAGAATGTTCCCCGCACACACACACACACATTTGTCCATTTGTCTAGGATATTGCATGTGTGCGTGAAAGCCAATTTCCGGTTTACGGCGGAAGAGGCTGGCCGGCCAGCCGCTTGACTGCTCATAAATATGGCACAAAGCATGGCATTGGCATCAGCATGCAGAGAGAGAGAGAGCCACTGGACAGGCTCTGAATCTGGCTCAGGCACAGGACAATGCAATTTAAACAATCCTTTGTAGACAGCCTTAAGCCAAACATATCGTAACTTTACATTCTTATATAATATTTGTCATACTACAGCGTGTGCTTTACGTTGAATTATAAAAAAAGTCGATTAAACTTTATGTAAAGTGTGAAAGCTGAGGGGATGGGCTTAAAGTTTAATATGAACTATTTATGAATACTTATTCAAATAGCAGATAAGAAATCTATTTGTCATTATCGACTGATTATCAATTAATTTTAATGTAGCGATTACTTGTGATTGTAGACTAATATAATTTATCGTTATTAATTAGGAATTATCGATTGTTTTTTAAATTTAGTTACACATTTGCATTGCTTGTTGTGATCATATGTGGTCATATATTTCAGTTTATTCATTAGCTTGAATATTAATATATTGATAAATTTTATCGATTAAAACCTCTATTTTAATTGCTTTTATTTGCATATCGATAGATGATTATTGGTAGCTCATAAATTCATAATTATTATTAATCGATTGAAAATTGAATTACTTTTAATTACTTATCACTATAATTTATAGAAAGTCAACAAGAGATAACAATAAGCAATAAGATTAATTATTTCTGCTGAAGTTTCATTATATTTTCTATAAATATAAGTTACTAATATCAATATCCTTTCCACGCTTTTTCGCTAATATACTTAAGCAAACTATTTATTTTGTTTTATTTTTTGGTCTCTTTTCTTCTCTTACCTTATGAAATAATCCTGTACAAATTCCTGATTCTCATCCAGCCAGGCCTCCATGCGCGCATGCTCCGGATCATAGGGCCGGCTATGCTGTGGCGATCCGGTCTGATGATAGGGATATGAATGTCCCTGATATAATTGTTGCTGCTGCTGCTGCTGTTGATGGTACAGCGGCAGCTGCTGCTGCGGCTGCTGTTGATGTTGCTGATAGGCAGCTGCTGTGCTGGCAACGTAGCCACCGCCGCCATTGTTGCCGTTGATGTTGCTGCTGCAATTGTTGCTGCTGCTGTTGTTGTATTGATAGTGGGCGGGTTGTGGCTGTTGCTGTGATAGCGGCAGGGGGACACCGGTGCGGTGTGTGGCAATGAGCAGGCTATGCTCACTCATACCGTACCCTGTGCCCCCCTGCTCCGTGGGCATACGTGCCGCTAGCTGCAGCGGCGTCGACGCTGGCTCCTCAATGCTGCGCAAATGCAGGCCTGCAAGATACGAAAAGCAAAAGACTTGAGAACAACGAGCGAAATACGCATCAATTTAAAGCTGCAGAGTTAAAAAAGCAAAATGACATTTTAAATTGTATTGAGTTTTTATTTCAACTTTGGTCGACAGTGCTGACAGTTTTTATGCGAGCGCGCGAGCTCGCGCTCCTCCCAATTCGATTGCACGACATTTGCATTGCAAATGGCAAACATATCCTTTAAATCCGCTCCAGAGTCACGCGCCGCACGCGACTCGTGAAGGACGGTGGTACCACGATGCTTCCCCCTCCTGCACAAACACTATGCAACTGGCAGCCCCATTGGCCCATGGGGGATCTATGCAAATAGCGGTTGCTTTTGGTTCGCTCTGTTTAAATTTCTAATTTGGCTCCAAACATAATAAAGTTTGTAGAAAATATTCTTTTTGCACATAAATTCAGTTAAATTGCTTTTCCAGCTCATCAATTTTTCGCCTGCGACAATTAAGCGGCATTTAAAGTGTCCGCCACACGCGGCGTTTACGTAATGCCACCATAAATATGTGTTGAAAGGAAAAGTTGACTGCAAAGTCTCGCGACACAGTTCAAGTGGGCTTTAAACTGCTGGCGCAAAACAAAAAAAACACTGGGACAAGCTTCCACATTAACCGGAAATATTGGCAATTTCCTGTGAAATATTGACATACAATGGCTGGCCCCCCATTCGCTACCCCGTGGGTGCCATTGGGCGCCTGATTAAGTGCTATAAATAGAAAGAAATACTTGTATCCTTGTGATGGATGTCTAAGGATATCAGCGCTACTGTTTGCTATTCAACTGGAAATTGTGACTTCTCAACAGCTGCTTTGTGTGCGTGTGTGTGTGTGTATTCGTCGTCTGTCTGCCTGGCAGACTCTGTGTATGTGTGTGTGTGTAAATTTGATTTATGATCTACTTTTTGGCGCACAGCATAGAAACAAAATAAGTCAAACAACAAAACCTCCCATACACACAGACACAGACACACACACACAGCTGAATAAAACGAGTTGCTCCTGTCAACTGATAATTTGACTCTCGGATAAGCTGACAAACTGAGTAGCATTTACAAATTGTTGGCATTTGCTTGTGCAAACATTCCAGCTAGCTAGATTTATGACTTTGTATTCAATGGACTCTATTCAGCTGCACCGAAAATTGGGGGCATGTAACGACAGCTGTGACGCTTGAATGAACTTCAACTATTCCAGTTTTGAGCACAAAATGCGTGGCTCGAAATTTAATTTTGGGTCTTTAGAAATTATGGTTAGAGATAATTATAAAAGTATAATATACTTTTTAAATATATGAAAATATCAATATAAACATTAAATAATAATACATTGTTTGTAAGAATATTGTATATTATTATAATAAATAGAATATAATATATATCTAGGAAGGGAAATTAATGAATGCTCAAACCTAAAAAGAAATTAGCGAGTCTTAACAGAGACTATAAGCCTTAACACAGAGTCTGTAAGCACCAACAGAGGTCTGTACGTCTTAACAGAGAGTCTGTAAGAATTAAAACAGAATCTGCAAGTAATAACAGAGAGTATGTAAGTCTTAACTTAGAGTCTGTAAATCTTAACAGAGTGTGTGCTCAGCTTTAACAGAACGTAAGTAAGCTCTAGCAGAGCGTAACAAGAAAATATCTTAGCAGAAAATGCGTAACTTTTTAGTCATTAGCCCATCAGCAATAAAAAGCCCGTCATAGAAAAAATATTGGTATTAACATCATGTAATATCAGCAACTAAAATCCCAGAACAGCAAACATGATGGAATTTGACTACGAATTTAGACTGAATAAGTAAATCAATGCTTTGTCATAATTAACATAAGAGCTGTATATGACATTTGTGACAAGTTCTGCTATTCGAACAAAGCATACATAGATAATAGCTATTATAAATTTAATTGAAATCAATTCAATTTTCCCATTACAAGAATATCAATAATATGATATTTACCTCACATTCATTTGAATGAAATAATATTCAATGGATTCTAATACACACTATTTAAGCCAAGCACAATTTATATTGATTTTATCGACTTCAACGTATTCATGTGGCAAATGCTGACACATTTTACAGTTTCAGCTTTGTTCGCATATTTTAATTAAATATTTTATTTACATTCAAGCATTTTTGTTTGCTTAAATGAATCACAGATTTTATTTGGCCATAAAACTCAATTGTATTTGCTTGGATTATTTTTGACTTTTTTTTTTTTTGCATTTTCTTTGAATATGCAATTCAATGAATGCAATTTCACAAAATGTGATTTCATTTGGGCACACGCTGAGTTTCTCATCTGCTTTCGGTTATATTTGCTTGACGAGGTATTTTTGCATGGAATTGTTGGTAATCTGCAAAATGCTTGTTGGTATTTTGTGTTTGGTTCTCGTTTTCTCGAATATATATAGAAGCTTAAAGTCGGCTACTTAGTGCTGAGAAATTTATGAGCATCCACTGGAGCATCGGGCGGGTTGGCTGAAGAGGCATGAGCAAGTGCTGCACTTACATGCCACATGCTCGTGCCCTCCTACCCATCCTCCCTAGCCGTCCATCTCATGGCACATTTAATCTTTTAAGCTGCATTTGCCTTGCACAGGCAACATGCAACATGCTTAAGCTGCTGCAACACATTTGGCACTACACAGGGGACCCCGCCCTGCCCTGCCCTGCGCTGCTCTACTCTGCGCCTTCTCAGCTGGCTACCTCTTTGCCCACTCAAAGTCAAATGACAGCGTCATGGCTAAGTGGGCGTTGCCACGCCCTCCAGCAGCAACACGAATACCAGCACTCCACCCGCTCTCGCATTGGCACTCTCTGTTGCGGTTTGACGATGCGTCAGCTTTATGTAAGACACATCCATAGCAGCTCCGAAGCCCCAATCCCCAATCCCCAATCCCCATACACAATTTCTCAACCCCCCAACACTCCTCAGTGCCCATGCATAGAGCCTTGCACTGCCATGAAATTTAACTTTTAGCAGCAGCGAAGAGAAAAATATATCTCTGGGAATTCACTGGAAGTTGCTCGACTAAATGTCGACAAATCTTATATATAAAATATATAATTGGCATATAAAAGTTAGAGGAATGTATATAAAAATGTTTAGCTCTTGACAAGCAGTAAAATAGCTTTAAGATTTATGTATAAATACTAAGAAGCAATATTCCATGAATATCATTAATATGAAGCCTTTTAACTTAGCAGACAAATTTCATATAGAAATTTTGGGTATTCTTATCATCATTTGATATATTGACTGTGTGAAGCCATAGTAAGACCTTCCAAAAACAGTCAAAACTAAATATATATGTATATACAATCCAGTAGAAATTGTATAGCTCTTTTCTCAGATATTAAACTTAAGCCTATATAATATTTATATAGATAAACAGCATAAATTGCATCTACCCGCCTAATATGCAACCATATTACAGGGTATATGTGATATACACACAAATGTACACATGTTAACTGTTTGGTTTTTGTAGTTGAAGCCAAATGCAAATTGAAAGTTGGCAAATGTGCAAAAGAAAAACATTTTTTCTCTCCCCCGCCCTCTCTCACTCTTCTTTGGCATTCTAGATGTTAGGTGAGTGCTACGAGGGCAATGGATCGATCGATGGGGCAGAGACAAGTTTTTGGCTGTGACAAAATATGTTGTGCGAATTGTAACGCAGTCAAGCTTCTATTTAACGCCAAGTCATCCTGAGATGACTTTTTTTCTCACCTGTTGTCTCCAGCTGTTGGTGTTGCTGTTGTTGTTGTTGTTGTTGTTGTTGCGGACTATGAGTCGGCGTTTGCTGCTGCTGCTGCTGTTGCTGTTGCTGCTTGCTGTTCTTGTTTTTATTTTTGTAGCGACAACCACGAAATCGACACATACTTGCCGCTTGGCCCATGGGGCCCGCCAGCAATGCGAATGTTAAACCCTCCGTTTTAATGAATTTAATTTTCTCAACTTTGAGCAGAGCTGCCGCGTAACGTAGATTGTATCTCGAATTGTTATTGTTGTTTTGCTTAGTTGTTGTCGCAGCTGTTGAGGACTCAATTTTGTTGGCTTTGCTGTGGCCAAAGGGCCGCCCAATTGAGACTTGACAAATTGCCTTAGCCTTTGTTGACTTTGGTATTGTTTATTGTTTATCTTCTTCTTGTTGTTGTTTTTGTTGTTTTCGTTTAGCTTTGCACTTTGCTGCACTTGCATAATAAATTTATTTTTTCTTATTTTAGGCAAGTTTTGCACTTATTAAGAAAAGAGTTTAATATTAAAGAGCTCGAACTGCCGCTGACACTTTCGAGACCTGTTGGCAATATTTTCTTACTATTTATTGTAAATTCAACGCGAAAGAGCTCTTTCTACTTCACTTTGCACACATCTCTATATACAAACAGTTCATGTTCCCAGCTTATGCTCTTGCACTTTACATTTTGCGGCTTTTGGCTTCGAGCAATTCAATTAACACTTAAGCCGCAGCCCAAATGCAACGCAGACACCGACGCCAATTGGCAAACAAACAAAGGGCACAGAGGGCCCCCCCCCACAGTTGCCCCGGGCAGGTAGCAGCAGGAAAGTGGCGCTGCGTGGGCGGCCCCACGACAGACGAACGGACAGACAATGCAGCTCACGTGGAGGCAAGCACTGAAATGTCAGTTAAATAAAATCAACATGGCTCGGACCCTTCGCACAGCCAAATACTTCCCAAATACAATAAAGCGAAACGAACAGAAAATAAAGAGGTAGGCACTCAGATACCCTGTAGTGTGAGTAAATTAAGATAAGAGAAAAAATTAAATAGAGCACATAAAAATAAATGAAGAAATTAAATATTTTTGCAAAAATACAGAGCAAAAGCGATTTCATATCGTGGTATTGAGGCTAGGGGTATAAGCAGATTGAGTGCTTAATTTATAGCTTATTTAAATAAATCCGGTGAAAAAATGTTTCATTTTATATTTATATATATTTTTATAATATATAAGAATATTAAAGAATTTATTAATTTCACAATATGGTTAAATTCATAAATAAATTTTAACTAACAAATGCGACTTGCAAGCAAATTTATGGCTTTTTTACTGAAGTAAAAGTTTTATATATAATGTATAAATATATTTTATTTTTTATATACATAATTTATTATATTATATTATTTATTATTTTATTCATATTTATTTAATATATATTTTATTTATTTAAATTTATTTTACCCCAAGACTCCGCATATTATTACATTTCTTTTATTTTAAAAATAAGCCCAACACATTTGCAATCTTATTTAATACTCTTTGTTTACAGAATGCATGACATGGAAAACTTTATGAAAATTGGTTTGCTCAGAGTTTGATTTCGGTTTCGTATTCGGTTACGTATTCGGTTTGGTTGGGTTTGTTCTGGTTCGGTTTGGCTGGCAACTTGGAATCTGTTTGCATTTGACAGGCAACACAACACAAAAAGCGAACAAGTCACAAGTAGAGGCACTTCAGCATTCAGTGAGTGAGTCCGTCCGTCCGTCCGTCCGTCCGTCCGTCCGTCAGTCAGTTAGTCAGTCAATATTGCAGCGTGTATATTGACAATTGAGTATTGAATTAACGGCAACTATTGGCTGGCACTCTTGAAGTGAAGAGATTTTCGGTGCAGTGATTTCATTTCAGCTGCTGCCAGCTGTTGCATCACTTGTTGGCAGCTCGTTGAGAAGTTGACAGCGGAAATGATTTAATTTCCGTTTTACTGCAGCATCAGCAGGAGCAGAAGCTGAAGCAGAAGCAGCGGTTGTTGTTGTTATTGTCGGAAAAAATAGACATCGGTGTGGCATGTGGCAAGTGGCTGGCAAAAGGATTGTTGCAACATTCGCACATTTCGCCATTGTTAGCCGAACTATTGATGTTGATTCTAGCTGATTGCTAAATTGCAATGAGCAGCCATTGCTCCATTTGTAATCCGAGTTGATTGTCTGTGTTTGAAATGCGGTTCGAAATGCTGCCACAAGGAGGAATAAGGGTAAATAATTGTAATGAAATTTAGTTAGAGGCACCAAAAGTGAGCGAGCATTACAATCAGCAGAATAATAGAAATGTCTTGGGAAGGAAAAAGTAATAGATGGAGACAGCAGCAAAAGTGAAGATGCAAGTAACGAGCTCAGCATTATAGAGAGGTTAAGGGAGGCCGACTAAAGGAACACGGAAGATGAAACATAGATGATGGAATATGAATGACTGAAGAAGGGAGTTGAAAAATAAAATAAAAACTAGAAGACAGAACGCAGAATATAGAAGTTGGACGATGAAAGATAAAACAATGATAATGGAGTATGGAAGACAGGAAATAAATACAGAAGAAAGCAAAAAAATTAAAAAATAGAAGATATAAGGTATAATATAAAACGTAGAATATAGAGCATAGAAGGCAGCGGATGGAATATAGTTAAATTAAAATTTTGAAAGAGGGAGATAGAAAGCGAAAACTAGAGAATGATTGAGAAAAAGCGGGCTTATAAGCAAACAAGTAGAAAAGTAGATTGTCTAGAATTAGATTTAACTAGATGTTGATTGTTAAATCAATATACCCCAATCAGTTTAACTTAACAAATACCAGACCGAATAGCCAAGAAAAAGACAAATATTCAAGATTTCGTCAAACGCTAGATTTTTTAATAAATAGAAATCTTATAGAATAAATTCATGCTATTCACTAATAAACAAACGTATTAAGAGAAGAATAAGTCTTATATTCTATAAGCTAAAGGAAAGCTAAAGTGTGTGTAATAATCACAAACTGAAGAAATAAATAGAGCATTTGAAAAATAAACAAAAATTGAAAAAAAAAAAATTGTTGAATTAAATTTAAATAATTAAAATAAATACAAAAATATCATTCCATTAACTTAAATATAAAATATTGTTAAAAACCATTTCAAAATGTAGAGAAAAGTTGGAGCTTCACTCTTTAGACTTCTTAAATTTGGGTAAGAAATAGCCCAACAATATAGAAAAATGGTTTTGTGCTGCGCTGTTAAATAGCCCAAGGCGCGCAGAAACTTTTTTCGGCCAACTATTCGCAACTGAATAACTTTAAAAAACTATTTGATGTAGACGCTGCCGACGGCTATCAAGCGCATCGAAAGGGTTAAGAATTAGGTTGCCATGAAAGAATTAAATTGCAATGGCTGTGACTATGAATGAGTTTTATATAAATCTTCTGTAAATTTGCAATTTATTGTCACATTACTCATGCGCACCGCAGACGTCTATTAAAATTACGCTCAGTCCTAAACGATTTGCATCTATTTTCTGCCACAGTATCTCCCACTGTATCTCGTGGTACTCGTATCTACCCCTAGCAACCGGTGGGTAACCAAAGCAGCAACAACCACGAAAGTACGAAAAAAAAAGAAAACCACAAACACAAACACACACGCACACACTCGAGAAAAACTATTTTTATGCCAATGGCGACAACCGCAGAACGTCACACAGACACTGAAATACATAAAAGTAT
Source organism: Drosophila mettleri (assembly GCA_035047625.1). Lineage (NCBI taxonomy): Eukaryota > Metazoa > Arthropoda > Insecta > Diptera > Drosophilidae > Drosophila > Drosophila mettleri. The sequence goes on from JAWNPI010000018.1 coordinate 14,133,475, forward strand.
ATACCCCATGCACATATATAGCAAATAGTGAGAATGGGTCGGTCGCTTACATTATGTCAATAGCATAGGTAAAAGTAATTGTGGATAGTGTGGGGCGACCGGGGTTGGGCCTGGGAGCTGGTCTGCGGCGACTGTCCGGCTGTCCATGTCTGGCTAAGCAAACGATGTTCATTAATGGCGCACGCCAGAGTTTTGCGAACGGCCAGCTAAGATAACAGATAACAAATGCTACACTGAGCGAAAATAGTCACAAAAAGTGGAGAATTTCCAGTGCTGGGCCAGTTAGAGTAAGTTGGGCTAACATTTCGTACAGTGTATACATAGTAACCAGAGCTAGTACATGGCATTCAATGGGTCGACCTTTTCATTTTCTTTATTCATTCATTTCATTTCATTTGGTTCTTTTTTGTGGCAATGCAAACAGACAACAATGTCTACACATACACACACACACACACAAGCACTGTGCAAAAATTGCGGTGTGTGTGTGTGTGTGTGTGTGGGCGTAAGTGTCATTAGGCGGCGGCGAGAAACGCGTCACGAACTTGAGCATCGATTAGTGAAGGACGGACAGCTAGCCAAGTGGACACCCAACCAGAGCCTGGTTACCATTTGCATTCACAAATGTTCAATTGTTCAATCAATAACCTGTTGCCCCGTTGTACAGTTGGCTAAAACAACGTTTGGTTTTTTGTTTTTTTCGTTATGACTTAAACATTTGCCGCTGGCAACGCGCTGTAAGCGTGATATGCTATCAGCTTTTGCGTGGACTTTTAGCGCCAGCCTGCGAATTATACCTAAAGAATTTCTATGCATAATAAATTATAATAAAATATAGATATATATATATATATATGTATATATATATATAAATTTATTAAATTGCTAACCTAGTGCGAGAAAAGTTGCGAAATGTTATATATCTGTAGCTAAACATATATATATATACATAACCAGCTGGAGTCAGGTTAAGCAGCATCCGAATTGAGCTGCTGCCTTTAATAATAATAATTGTGTAAATAAACAATAAATCTCATTATCACATTTCGTCGCTCGTGTATTCAATTATTATCACAACAAGCAACAGCATCCACAGCAACAGCAGCAGCAGCTGAGCCACCAAATCAAATACAAAATCAGACAAGACGACATAAAATTGTAAATAATAATAAAAGAATAATCAAATGAGTGTTCACAAATTCACCAAAGGCAAAATACTCTAACAGACATAAGAGTTAACTAGACTCGAGCTTGAGCCTGGCTACATCTAGTGAGTTTTTTATGATGCACTTTAATGATCTAATTTGCTATGAGTTAAGTCATTATGAAATGAAATTTTAAAGCAGACTACGATAAACAATTATCACTCTAAAGAGTAAGCAGATGGAGTTGTTACTCTCAAAAGTTGAGTTTGTGTAAGCAAAATAGTAAACAATTTAAACTGGAGCCGGGAACAAGCAATTGCCTTGAAGTACCACTGTTAATTTGCATAGACTATTTAAACTCAATTTTTTAATTTTAAAAAATATATGTCTTTGGTATTGTAAAAATTTGCTTTTATGTAAATAAAAAATTAATAAATTTTTAATGGTATTTTTTTTTACTTATCAAATTATTCTTATCAATCAAAAATTAAATTCTTAAGCAATTGAGTTCATAAAATAAAGAATCATATAGAAAATTTTGATATATTTTAAACAGGTAAGCCTTAAAACACATTCAGATAATGACTGTGTCTAAAACCTCTTAAAATTCAGACAAAAGTATCATATCTAAGTTAACTTGAATATGTTACTTTCAATGACAGCAAAATATCGTAGACAGCCAAGACTTATGCCATCAAATATTTCTCCTATAACCAAATCTCTCACTTACGTGTTGTCACATTTGGCTTGACATATTCGTAATACCCTTAGTTAGTATATAAATATATTTGTGCCATGGGCGAAACAAAAGCCAAAAATCAGGCAATCAAAGCAGGCGCCGAAACGCGAGTAAACATCTTGATAAAAATGGCTCTTATCAAAAATTGCAGCAGACAGCAAAAGCTCTGTTTCTGTCACACTCACACCAGCTCAGTCCCACTCTATCTTTTTCTTTCTCGTACCTTCTAAAACTTTTGGCAGTTATGATCAATTTTTAAAGTGTTTTTTTTTTTATGTGTAAAATTGAAAAATTGCGAATTGAATTCAGTTAGTAATAGCGGAATTCGTTGGCCATTTGCCGTTGGCCGTTGCCGTTAAATGTGCAATTTTTATGGGCTGCACACTTGCGCGGTGTGGGCGTGGCAGCTACAGCTTTATGGATGTCATAAAACACACAGAAAACGGACAGTTTGAGCACAGAGTGCGCGTGCCTCAGCTCCGTCTGGCATCGAGTGTAGATAGAGCTAATGCCGGCTAATGCTTTGACATTTAACTATCAAAACTTTAATATATAAGCGATATATGCAGTATATATATAGTGTATATAGCTGTTTTTATTGTTATGGCGCTGGCAATTGAATTATCTAGTTGTGCCAGTTAGTCAGGCGCGATTCGAAGGTCACAAACTGTCTCTTAAATGAAATAGATACTTTACGAAAAAAATTAGATAACTATAAAAACATCAAGAGTCACGTCTTACAAAAAGATTAAAATTATTAGTAATCATTAAAAGTGTCTTAAGGTAAAGGCTTTCAAATATATAATATCAATATAAATATATATATTGGCATTAGGAAAATACTAAAAAAATAATTATATATTTTGGCATTGGGAAAATACTAAAAAAATACCAATGGGAGTATGACTAAAGTAAATATCTAATTGACTATATATAATAATATTACAAATATATTTTATATTATATATTATATTTTTTAATAATTTTAATTATCAAAATCTCAGCAACGTTACAAATTCTTTATATATGATAATACAACGTAGATTAAAGTTTGCCAAGATGCATGGGGGCAGCTAACGTATTGTTAATTCTATAGCTTGATAGCCTATTCAATGCCCGCATGTGCCGCACACACACACACACACACAGACACACGGTTAGCACACGCGGCGTATGAGTAATTTCGCATACGGCACGCATAAAAAACCAAATCTAATTGCTGTTTTCATGCGAACGACTTTAATTATAGCTAATTTTAATGGCTTGTATGCAATGTTTATATGCTGTTGGCAGGGGGCCGAGGGGGCAGCAAACACTCGTTAAAGTCGGCCACGCGTCGTGTGCGCATTAATTGCGTTATTTATTTATTGTGTTGTATGGCAAAGAGTGAAGCGCAAAATGAAAAACAATTTCTTCCTTGCATTTGTTTTTGACTGCCAACTTTCCTCGCCTATCGCATTTCCAATTTAATGCAAAACCCGAGAAAATGTACGCGTCGCGCGCTGTCTAGCTGGCAACTTGAGTAAGATTTTCAATTTGAACTCGCTCGCGTTTTCAGTTAGCTCGCCTTCTTAGATGAAGAAATATTGAAATTGTATGCGCCGAGAGCTGAGCTGCGGCAGAGTGCAGCCACTGGGGTCGCATGTGGAAGCGCTCTAAAAGGCGTTGCCAGCTAGTTGCGCTATCATAAATCTTTTTTGTCGCAAAACTTATTTAGCTCCCCTGCCAGCGAGAGACGCCCACACTCCGCAGACAAGTTAGCCCAGCTTCTCTTGCCACGCATTGCTGAGCAGTAATAGAGCCGAGGCAAGAACTGAACTGAATCATACCCTGCAGAGTGAGTGAGAAGCAGAAGGCTGCTGTTATACATATAGATAAGATTATAGATTTGCTATAAATATGTATATATATATATATATATATATATATATATATATATATTCATTACAGAAGACGTTATTTTTATCAATTATTGAGATTTAATTTTGAATAAAATAAAAAATATAATAATAATAAATATAATTAAAATAAATATAGTGAAAATAAATATAATAAAAGTAATAAAATTAAATAAAATAAAAAATATAATAAAATAAAAAATTTAATAATAATAAATATAATTAAAATAAATATAATGAAAATAAATATAATAAAAATAATAAAATTAAATAAAATAATAAACATAGTAATAATAAACATAATAATAACAAATATAATAGTAAAAAATATAAATTTTTGTATACTGCACTGTCACATAACCTTTGTTTGCAATTCTTTGATATCTAGGGTATAAGCCATGCAAAAAATTGACATGATTTTAATAAACTGTAGCTTATATAAGGTGTACTTCAAAAAAGCAATTTGATCTGAAGTCTTGTTGTATCTTTGCGGCAAATTCAATCTCAGAAATTAATTCTCATATGCGAGATATTTGCGCGCGGCTAATTTAATAACTGCACCACATTTGTCAATTTTGACAGAGGCCGGCATCAAAGTCATATATCTATATATATGTGCATACTCTTGTTATATGGAGCTTTAGCCACATGTCCTGAATGACAGACGTCCCGCTGTGTTTGTCTTGCGTTTGAGTTATCATTATGACATGCTCAAAATTACCAATGACAAACGTGCTTTGACTGCCAAACAAACACAGCAGAGCCGAGCCGAGTCGAGCCGAGCAGAGCAGAGCAGAGCAAGGCAGTGCGCTGAGGTCGTGGCCGGGCCGTAGCTGGGGTCAAACATAGGATGAGGAGGCGTGGCATCGCTGATTGCGCCCACTCAACGTTTGTGACTCTGGCCGCAGACCAGAAACATGTCAGACCACACCAGCGGCAAAAGCAAAATTAGTTTGTTTGTCTAGCGCTTTGACTCGACTTGCTTTCAACAACTGGTCGAAGGCGAAGAGGCCAAGGCGTGCAGGCGGGCATGTGGGCGTGCGGGCGTTGCTAGGAAGCATTTTGCTATTGCCAAGAATTTAAATGGCACATTTAAGATTTTGATTAAATAATTTTATGTGTGTGTGTGTGTGTATGTTATGTGTGTGGCAAACGCATAACACCATTTGCTGCAGCAGCTCCACCAGCTGCTGGTCCAACACATTACGCATACGCACCGTGTACGGCCAGCTAGTAGTATATTATTTAATCTCAGCAGGCGACACTGCTGGCCACATTTGCCTATGATTTAAGACCGGCCAACAATATCATCAGCTGCCATTAAAGGCCATTTAAAGAGGCTCAAGCAGATTTTCAGGAATTTCTATGGTTTCCCGCACAAGTTTTGTTTGTGCTTAAGATTAATTTGAGTATTTTATACAGGAAATTCGACATAGAGGTTAAAGCAACTGAAATATTACAATATTAATTTAGTTTTACTATTAAGTAAATAATAAATATTACAATATTAATTTATTTTTACTATAAAGTCAAAAAATTTGTTTGTTAGTCAGTTAAAATCTTTGTAAATCTCGTTTTATTTATAATAAATATGCTATTATATGAAAAAAGCTTAACAGTTTTAAGACTTCTAAAAAAATTCCCCAGAATATATAAATGTATGTATAATATATATCTACAAATTGTTATTTAATTTTTAATGCTCTCAATGATATAAAAAAAATTTGGCAACATCTTCCACGTCTATTTCACAATTTTTACTGTCTGATATTTGTTTATATTATAAACAAATTATTTGTCAATATTATTATTATATTTTAAAATTGTTTACAGTTGCAACAGTCACAATTGCAATAATTTATACAATGCTGTCATATAAAAAAGAAACAAATTCTTTATTGTGCCGCAAACACTGTAAACTCGATACACAAATCATTAATTAAATTATGTGACAATAAAAAAGATACGCGAACGTGAGCCGATAAATCAGCCCACGCTCAATAAAAAATATATATTTTTTATTTATTAATTAGCGCCTTGGAAGGAAACCCCCTTTGGCATAGGCTCAACATATTAGAATTTACTAAATAAATAAATAATAAAAAAAGCTAAAATTTCAGCAATTTATTAGCCCAGTCAATGGATAAGTTAATGCGTGTAAATAATATATAAATTTATATATATATATATGTATATATATATATATATATTAATATTTATATATAAGTATACAAATACTTTTTTATATATAAATTATGCTCTTTCCTTGAACTTTAGTTTATTTTTAACTCGAAGACATTCTGAGAAACCAACAGCAATTAGTTAGACAAAAAGGGAACAAATATTTTGGGCTTGTTTGTCTTCGTGGCTAAAATTAGCTTGAAACAAAGAACAAAGCTTTTAAAAAACAGGAAAAAAATTTCCTTGCAGAAGCGCATCGAATATTTAATACACTTGAGGAATATTTAATACACTTTCAATCAGTTAATAATGCTGGATCTTTATATACACGGAATTTTATATATAAGAATTGTTTTAATAACATTTTTTTATAAATATATATAACAAACCCTGCAAAAAATTGGTTTCTAATTATACAAAACAAAAGGAATTTTATTAAATAATCAATAATCAAACAGACGAACATCATATAAATTATCATCAATATATTTACTAAAATATCTCTTTTAGGGCTCAAAATAGTTGTTCTCAAGCCGGTGATACCCTCTAAAAGTGTATGGAAGGAAGAAAACCGTTAACCGCTGGTGACTTGCACTTGGTCATGACGTCAAAGCCCAAGTACCACGCGCTAATGAAGACAAAGTAGTTATTTGTTTAGCTGCAGTCAAAGCCAAAAAAAAATAAAGAAATATAACGACGTTTGCTGGCCACGTGGAACGCTGTGTGGTTGTTGGTTGAGGGTTTAAAATGGTTAAAGGGTATTTCAAGGCTTCTGCAAGGCTCTGTGGCCAAAGCGGCATTTGAGTGGCTTTCAGCACGCTTGCATACATACACAAGGGCGCAGCCACTTAGCCGCAAGCAAATGTGTTGCATACTTTGTAGCATAAACACACACACACACATACATACCTGTGTGTGCATGTGTGTGTGTGTGCTGCAACTGAGGCAGTCACAATTTAAAGCTGGCAACATTTAAGGCAATTAAAAGCAAGAAATACTCGTATTTGCAATAGTATTCACATTCGCACACACATACAAACAGACACACATTCAGTTCAAGTCAACCATAAAAATCAACAACAGTCAATGAACCTCTGAGCAGAGTGAGAGAGAGAGAGAGAGACAGTAAAAACAACAACTGGAAAACTAAACACAGCAAAAGGAAAAAAAAAAGAAGAAATACAAAACAACAACAAAAACGTAGAAAGAGTCAAAGACACATCGATGGCCAGCGGGAGAGAGCGCCGCTTAGGGGTGGGTTGGCTTGGCTTGGCTTGGCTCGGCCACGCAAGTTCGCCAGCTTAATAACAGAGAGTGCGAGAGTAGCTGTTGTTGTTGTTGTTGCTGTAGCTGTTGCCGTTTGATTATCGTGTCATTTCTTTTGCGTATTCATTCATTCATTTATTCAGTCACTCACTCGCTCAATGGAGCGCGCGCGCGTCTTGCTCTAAGACAATAACAAGTAAATGATACGAGTTGTTGTCTTTGTTGTTCTTCTGGCAAACGTTGTTGTGGCAGCTGCAAGTGCACTTCACTCCGCTATATTTATATATATATATATATATATATATATGTATAATTGTTCAGCACAACAACGGCCACAATGTGACGCCAGCGCTGCAATTTCTGTGAATGGCTGCCTGCCACACCCACCACAGCACTACACGCCCCCAAACCAGCAAGAAAGGGTGAGTGAGTGTGTGAGAGAGAGAGAGCGAGCGCGTCGTCAACCAGGAGCCAAATCGGGTACTTTAAGTGTAGCTATACCCTGGCATAGCAACAGCAAAGAGAGTGAAGCGCCTCATGAATGAAATGAAAGCCGCTCTTCCTTCAAATATTAAAGCTTGTTCACATAATTATGAGTAATTAAAAAATTATACATATAAAAGTAAGATAATGTAAATTTGTCAAGGAGGCAAATTTTAGCTCAATCTCAATTTCTAAGATAAATCTCATTTTATACAGAAATTTGAAGTAATTTTTTTATATGTATTTCATTTTTATAGAAAAATCAAAGTTTTAGCTGTATGCAACATATCTTTATAGTCGTCTCATCGAACCAATTATGTTTATCTCAATTACATCTTTAATATCCAAGTGATTGCATTTGACTTGTGAATGTAAGCGAATGAATGAATGCTGCAAGAGTGTGTATGTGTGTGTGTGTGTGTGTGTGTGTGTGTGTGTCTGTGTGCTTGTGCTGGGTGCAGTTCAATTAATCGGCTGATTGAGCACACACTCCCTGACCAATCTTCGCACACCCACACCCACAGCCATAACCAGACCCACTCGATGCTCCATAACGGAACTGTTTAAGATTTTAATTAATATGTCATGTTAATTGCGAACTTGGCGAGCATTAAAGCCCCCACTTGGAGCACCATCTGCACGGCCTTTGAATTTAAATGCAGAAAAAATCATATATGTGATTATAAATCAGAAATAATGGGACATATTAATATAAATAATGGGTTATATGTACAAATAACCAAATATATGCTCGATTCCATGTGTAAACAAAACAAATGAGTTTTTAATAGGCTTGACATTTATAATGACATCAAATTAGCGCAATATGCGGCGGATGCGCAATATGTGAAGTGAATGCATTCAAATTGGCCGTGGGATTGTTGCATGAAGTTATATATTATATAATAATAAATGAGATGATTTAACTAGATGAGGATATATATTATAAATTATATATTGTATAATAATATCTTAACACTATGAATTTGCCAACGAATTTAAGAAGAATATTTTCAGTCTGGACAATTTTTTTTTTTTTAATTTTTGTGATGACGAGTTATTAGTAAGATTTTCTTGAATTAATAATTTTAAATATGCAAACAAAATTAATAAATATTCAAGGCATATAATTGCTAGCAAAGTTTGCAAACTCTTAAGCCTGAACTATTTATATTGCAATATTTAAGCTTTACATTTAAGTCTATAAGAAATCAGAAATTTCCTTAAAGTTGGAAGATATTTCACTAAAAATTATTTATAGTTAGCCTTCATTAGCAACTGTCACATTTTACTCAAGTTTTCCTTGACTGGGCAAACGATTTGGTCAGCGATCAACCCTGACCACCTGCACGACATTGGCCAAGTCCTTTTGCATTGAGCCGTGCAATCAACCCAAGCAAGACCCAAACGGCAATCGCATATGGAGCAAAGAGAACGCAAAACTGTCAATAAAAATCTGTCAAAAAATTTTATGCGTTCAGGGCAGTTCACAGAAACCTTTGAAAAATATCACAAAAAAAAAAAAAGAAAACAAAAAACAAAGTGAACCTGAGCATTTGGAACATTACTCATGCGCCACCGACGCGCAATGGAAAATTGTTTTGTGCTGTGACAAATGTTAAATACAAACAATTCACAAACAAAATGAGCCGAGGAAATTTTCCATGAGAATTTCGTTTGAAATCTAAACACAATCCGAACCTAAGCCAACAAATTTCATTTCTATATTTTGTGACGTCAATTTTGCCAACTCTTGATATTTAATAATTAGCGCCACGCAAAAGTTCTCGCGGATGCGATATGTGTGAAAATCTAACAAACAAATTCTCGCACACACAAACACATTCGCACTCGCACTCGCACTCGCACAACAAACTGCAAGTAAGTCGCAATTTAAATTAAAAAATTGTTTTGCAAAATATTTCGTTTTATTTACATTTGTTTTTTTCCAACTGTTAAAAAATTGAATTTTCATACATTTGGCACAAATAAATACGAAAATATTTGAGCATTTGCCAGCAGGCGCAAACTGGCCACAAATTGTGGCGTGGGAAAGGTAAGTTCTACGAGTATTTAAGTACATAAAAAACTATTCGAATATATAGGAAATTGATATTTTTTTTTTTTTTTGGTAAATAGAATAAAGAATGAAGAAACATATATTATTAATAAAACATGTTTAAATATATAATGGATTAAATATATTTATCCTAATACATATACCCCATAAATTCTAATTAAAAATTGTTGTTTTAGTTCCCTATATTTTGTTTAGAAATTTTAACCAGTTGAATCAGTGAATTCTGAATTGTTTTCTGAGTTTCTACTCAGTTCTACTTAGCTTAAGTTCAACTTATTTAACTTGCCGCAAATTGCAATTGAAAACATTTCAAATTCTTTTTCACTCTTTGAATGAAATTCAAAAAACTCATTCAACTTTGCAGCTCGAACTCAACTCGAAACGTCTGTTGGCCCATTTGACCCGAGCATTTTTGCTTGAACTCACAATTAACCTAAAAAGCCAAAATGAAAATCTCATTAATCATTGTCTTATCTGTGCGCGCCACATTTATCATGCCAAAACTTATCTATGTTTCTCGCTATCTAGCGAAAACAAAACACTTCCCAGAAAAAAGCTTATCAATTGACTTTGGGGGAACCCTTACCTATCCCTATGAGCAAATCAATTAGCCAAGACGCTAACAACAAACTTTGCGTGTTGCCAACTTAGTTTTTGGTTATTTTATTTTGTACATTCATAAGTCTTGAGTCTTGTGTCCCGAGTTCACAGAGTCTTAGTCTCAACTCTCGAGTCAAGTGTTAATTAGTTTGTTGATGGAATTGGAACTCTCACGCAGACGTTACGTGTCATCGATAAAACATATAAAAAAAAAAAAATACTAAAAGTGAGATGTACAACAGCTGAGGGCAACAGGAGAGGATTTTAATTTTCGAGCCTCAATAATATTTGACTTTATGAATGTATAAACATCAGCAAATAGGCCGTATGGAAACTTTTTTACATGCGAATTTCAATATGAAAAGCAAATGTCATTGAAGATAATCAACATAATTATCTAGATAAATAAGCAACTGAATTGGTATCAAATTTCGGCTGTTATTTGAGCGCATCACCATGACCAAGGTGTGCAAATACACCTAATAACAATAACAATGACAATGAAAATAACAATAACAATCATAATATGCATATTTTATATCTATATACCTTGGAAATTTTTTAATATTTATTTGCTTATGCACACAACACTAAGAAATATTTAGCTTAGCTATTCGCTATTTTGTGTGTGTGGAGAATTTTAAAGTTTGGAAAAATTTGTGCTTCTCACTTGCCACTTGGCACTTGGCACTTGTAATTGCTTTGTTTGTTTATTTTGTGCCGTGCTGTGCACTCATGAGCTAGAAAAATAGATTATAAATGAGCAGCATTATTTTTTATTAGATCGGCCATAGGGAAATAGGTCGACTAAAATAACTTAAAAGCTTGAACTGACTAATAATTAGGTGAAGAACTCAAAAAAAAAATAATAACGTACGCAATCGACTGTGTGATACTCTGTTCCCGTCGGTGCATCTAGCATTCAGGCATTAAATATTATTTGATGCTTCGAGAGAGGTAAAAAACAGAAAACAGTAACTCACAACTAATAGGTCTGACGGTTCCGAAAATAGACAAAAGTTGCACGAAACCAATATACTCTATTTCATTTTTGGTACTCAAAATAAAAGAGAGGAAAATATAGAAGTTGCAACAGAAGAGGGTGTAAATGGAGAAGAAGTAGAAGTATTTGTAAATGGAGTATGAATAGAAGTAGCGCGTATAAGACTAGCAGAAGTTAACTTGTAGTAGTAGTAGTAGAAGTTGTATAAGGCAAGCAGAAATTAGCTTGTAGTAGTAGTAGTAGAAGTAGAAGTAACCTTGTATAAGGCTAGCAGTGAGCAGTGAGCGCGCATAACGCTACTAAAAGAATGTTTGTATAAGACTAGGAGAAGTAAGTTTTTATAAGACTAGCAAAAGTGAGCGCTTATAAGACTATTAGAAGAAAGCTTGTATAAGACTGGCAGAAGTAAGTTTTTATAAGCCTAGCTGAAGTGTATAAGACTAGTATAATTAAGCAATGACTAGTAGAAATCAGCATGTATAATACTGGCAGATGTAAGCGAGCATAAGAGTAGCAGAAGTAAGCGCGTATAAGACTAAATGGCATAACAAAAGGGAAATCATAAGTAAATTGTATATACTAATAGAAGTATAAGAAGAAGTAAATGTATAAGTAAATGCGGAAATTTGCTTAAAGAACTAAGACGGAAAAGCTAATCTGAATTAAGACTTTAACTAGCATTAGAACACGACTAAAACTGGAGCTAAAACTGCAACTGGTTTCATAATTGGTAGCAAATTAACTATAATTATATAATTATGAAATTGTGGCACATTAAGCGAGACAAATTAAGAGCAGTTAAAACAAAACAAACACAAAATGCCAGGTCATTAAAGCATCAGCCAATTTGAACTTATGTTTGCTCCACAGAACTATCTTAAAATATGTGCTTAAATTGGCTAAAATTTCCTAAGCAAAAATGAAGTGAAGCTCATTGGCTAAATAGCAATTTATTATCTATATAAATATTTATATAATATGCTATCTAAAATTCTCAAGTGTTCACACTTCAGACCCCTAATTTATGGCTCATATTTCGATTGCACTCAACTCAACTCGACTCGACTCAGTGCGATTCGGAGGTTCACACGTTTGCCACACGCCACGACGAAATGAAACGAATCAAAAATGGGATTGAAATTTCATAAAAATTGAATTTAAAATTCTTTTTTTACTTTTTATTTATTTATCTTTTTTTTTTTTTTAAACAGAATAAACAAGCAGGCCAACTTGTTTATTCTGTATATTAATTTCATTTCTCCAGAAAAGCCAGACAGAAACACACAGTCGAGGCGTGCGGATTGGGTCTTTGGCTTGTGTCTGGAACGGGAACGGGGTTTTAACTGGATTTTTTGTTAGGGCCGAAAGGGGGCGGTAGCGTTGCTGCTGCCGAGCACAGCATAAATTGTAACGCGATGCCTGCAGGGCACGCGGTGGCTCGATCCGGGTCCGGATATGTTTACAATAATCAAATTATTGCAAGACGTTGCACATTAATAAGCAAATATATAAAAATAAAAACGAAGGGGAAAAAGGTTTTCTGGCATTTTCTGGGAAATGGAAATTCGAAACGGGGAAAAACGTATGCGAAAAAAGAAGACAGAGTTGACAGTTTAACGTCTTGAACGAAAATGACTTAAAAGCTGCACATTTACATATCATCAGGGGCATTCCCTAGCGACAAATGTTTAAAAAACCAGATTCTGCTGTATATATTTTATGAGACCAAAGAAAAAACACCTCATCTTATATTGGTTCAAGCTCAAGCTCGATTAGACATTCCATAAAATATATTAAAATATTATACAAATATTTCTAAATACATTTCTTAGAAAATCCCTGCTTAAATAGAAAATTTCAGCAAATATTCATATTATTATTTTCTAGTGCAATTTGCATACATTTAAAGACAATTGAACTAGTTTTAACGCTCACAATTCGCAATACGTAATTCCAATAATTTACAACTGTGTTCCGGAGGCAGACGTATCATTTGTAAAGGGTCTACGGCAACAATTGTCTATCTACGAGTATTTCCCCCGTTAACTCGAGATTACATACATATTAGAAAGGGCAATTAACGGCGAAACACAAGCTGCAATGATGATCGCAAATTGAATACGCTACGAACTAATACAGAATATTGTATTTAAAGACTTGGCTGATTTTCAGTTATCTGCTTCTAGTTTCTAGTAAGTCGATTCGACCAGTTCGAATATATGTTTCAGTTCCAATTACTTATAATGCTCACACCGAATTTCGTTACGTTATCTTCACAGCAGGCTGAGTTCTGCTAGGTTAAGTACCCCATGCAAGGGTATTACGAAAACAAAAAAATCAACTGCATCTCAGTTCACCTAGAACAACAACAAAATCGTTTATGCAGGCGCCACAGCGCACTTTGTTCGTGTGCTGCCTACGCCAGCTCTACCTCTCTTGCTCTCGCTCTCCCTCACTCCCTCACTCATTGTCTCTCTTTCGGTCTCCCTCATTGTCCAGGGTTTAAGAGGCTGCCGTTTGGGATTTAAGCATCAATTTTAATTCTATATACTTTTATATTAAGCGCCTGGAAAATTTTCCACCAGCTGTGCACGCGAGCAAAGCAAAGCAAAGCAAAGCAAAGCAAGTACAAAGAGTACAAAAACAGAAAAGGCAAGAAACTAATAATCAACTAAAATAAGGCGCAAAGCCAAAGGGAAAACATAAATAAACAGAGACTACACTCAAAAGAGAGACAGACGGAGAGAGAGAGAGAGAGACTGAGAGACTGAGCTAATGAGCGAGCAAGTAAAAGAGCTTGACACATTGCTGATAATGTTGGGGCGCTGTACATGAGAGCATATATAATATACATACACACACACACACACACACACACATAAACAGAAATATATAATCTATATCTATTCTAATTTATGTTGCTCTCTTTAAGTGACAATTAATGGAATTTGTTTGCATCACTGCCAAAACTCTAGATATATTGTATGACCGGCTAAACAATATAAATTTCATTAATGCAGATTTATTAATGCGAAATTGTTGCTCTTTTTATGTCGCTTCGCCAAGTCTTTACAAAGTGTGCGAGCGAGATGGTTAGCTGAGTGCGAGAGCAAGCCCACGCTGCCTGATAAGCACAAAACGCAGCAGCAACAGCTACATAAGTGCGCGCGTCACTTGCGGCGAATTGGAGCGTCGAGCAGAGCAAGCAAGCGAGCGGCGGCGCAAGTATGACGACAAAAAGCAGCGGCAGCGGCCCCGAAAAAGCAGCGTACGGACTTCGCAGTCGCCGTCGACATCGCCGTTGTCGTTGCTGGTCGCGTGGGCAGCGCCATTTCCTCCATTCGGTGCAGTCACTCAGACGATCACCGTTGCCTAATACCCTGTAACCGTACAAAGGCTTTAAGCTGGCATGCCTACATTGGTTATACAATGCTATTACCGTTACTTTAACGGCGCACAAAGCATGGCACAAAAGAGAGCGTGTATAAAGGCCACCGCTGCACGGTGGATATTTACAGTGGTACACAATGGTATTTAAGTTTCTAAAAATGGATGTTTATTTTTTGAATATATATATACTTAATATCTGCAATATATTGAGTGAAAACATTTTTTTATTTTTATTTTTTTTTATATTTAATTATCTTTATATTATTTTTTTTATTTATATAATTAATTTTTATTATACATTTTTATTTAATTTTTATTTTTTTATAGGGCATTTACAAGTGTTGCAAATTTGCCTTTTTTGTATTTTATGTTTTTTTGGCACAGATTTTTTTCTTGTAGTTCGATTTATGACGCAAGTTTCACCGCCTCCAACGAAGAAAATTCCTGTCAAATGAATCACGAATCAGGCCCCCAAAGTTTTCAAATGAAGGTGATTGCATTTTACATCTTATCGTAGTACATACATACAGTCTGTCAAGAAACAGTTTACACAAAGCGAAAAATTCATATTTTTCGACTTTAGACACAAATATTTTGGCTATTTATTCAAATTAACTAAATTTTTTTGATGGCAATCTATTTATTGATCAATTTTGCATTATTTTATAAAAAAAAATTAACAAAATTGTAAAGGGGTGGGGAAATAAACAACAAAAACTAAGATTACACAAGATTCACGCTGTCAAGAAACTCTTTACACAAAATGCTTCTTTTGTTGTTAGCTTGAAATTTAAAGCGTATTTTGCAAATTTTCGGTAATTTTAATATCTGGTATAACATTTTATAGCATTAGACACATATTGCAGTCCTTGTTTCAATGATTAAACAATTTTGTTGGGTATTATTTAGGGATGTCTTGCCATGTTTCTAAAATAGTCACTTTCCGATGTGAGCGGTTCCTTAAATACGGTTTTCCCTGCGATTTTCTTCAAGAGCTCCCAATTTTTTTGATGGGGCTCTGATGGGGACTCTTAGGAGATGTATCACAATAACTTTTCCATAATTATATTTCATCCAAATCCATCATTAATCTCATTATAATTGGGCTCATTGGCTTAATGGAATATAAAATTTGGCTTATTGATGTTATAAAAGCCTTATTTCCCCTACCTAGGTTCTAAATTGTGTTCTTAACTTTGAGGTATTTAGCCGCACTAATAGTGTCCTCTGCAAATGGGTGGTCTTAGACACCTCAGCTGGAGATGCATCACCAAACTATAACCGAACACTTTTCAAATTTTTCAGTGGAAATGTTCTTTTATTTTATTCTAGCGTAATTAAGGGCTTTGACCATATTCTAGATGTACCATTGTTACACTGCATCATTATTATTATTGTGTAGCAAATTTTGACGATTTCCTAGAATTCAGCCGGCCGACTAATCATGTTCACAGCGAAACTTTTGCTATTTTTTGCATTATCCGATAAAAACGCAGTTTTTATTGGATGACTCTAAAAGTGTACCCATACCGTACGATGGTATCCCATAGTATTTTGTATGATACATCTACGTTATATTATTCCTTAAGCTCCTTTGCAAGTGTACGCAATGATATTTTCCGATTTTGATCAATATTCCGCTTAAATAATGGGTCTTTACAAAAATACAATTTTTATTTTTGCCCATTGATACTCTTAATTTCGAGTTTACATCCATATTCCGCCCGATTTATAGCGCTATAACGACTTTTCTTTGACACAGACAACTATTCAACTAGTTTCCCAATAGATTTTCCCAACTTGTGATCATAATAAATCCATTGGATCACATCAAAGCTAAATCTCTGGCCAGGCACTATTACAAATTAAAGTAAATCACTTTTTAGATGCGTCACCAGCAATATTTTTCAAACACATTAAAGACGATGCAAGAATAAGCATGTTCAACGCGACGCACACTGCAAACGCAACGGTAAAGCGCCGTTATTTCTTAGAGCTCGACCAACCCTAATTGAACAACGAAGTGTGTAAAGAGTTTCTTGACAGCGTGAATCTTGTGTAATCTTAGTTTTTGTTGTTTATTTCCCCACCCCTTTACAATTTTGTTAATTTTTTTTTATAAAATAATGCAAAATTGATCAATAAATAGATTGCCATCAAAAAAATTAAGTTAATTTGAATAAATAGCCAAAATATTTGTGTCTAAAGTCGAAAAATATGAATTTTTCGCTTTGTGTAAACTGTTTCTTGACAGACTGTATATACAGTATATACATATGCATATCTAGCTGAAATTCCCAGTAATTCAGAGCAATTAATAAGAGGGAAAAAAAAAGAAGCAAAGCTAAAGTTATTGAAGAAAAAATCTGACTCAGAGTAATTAATAGATCGCTGATGGCAGAGATCAGTTGATGGCATATAACTTATATGTATATATATTTTTTGTACATATATTATATGATATATATTTCTTGAAATTCTACATATGCTTACATATGTTTCATTGTAGCTCTGTTTATTTTTCAACCCAACCTTGGGCCATCGAACTGTCTATTCGAATATGTGTACATATGAATAGGTTTATATAGGTATATATAAGTATATATATATATATATATATATATATATATATATACTTATATATATTTATATATATATATATATACTTGTGTGCGCTTCTCAAAAGTCGGGCAATATTTTATTTATTTTATTTGCTTATAATTGTGTAAGATAAAAAGCAATGTTGAAACGTTGCCAGGCGCAACACACATCATATGATTTTATCATATGAGAGACATAAATAATATACATAGTTATATCTCGATTTCTACCTGAATACGAATTTCATTCAAACTATTTTACTAGGAATTCTGGCTGCTCAAAGGGAAAATAAAAAGTTATTTGGAATTTATTGCTATATTTGGGTTTCTAGCGTTTCTTTTGATCTTATATGAAATATATGTAATTCTATATACATATATTTAATATAATCATATGTATAATGTATGCACGTATACGTAATATTCTAAAATAATATATATATATTTCATTTTTAAGTATTTTTTTTTTTGTGATTTTTCTATATAAAAAGGTTTTTATGAGCTTTATATCAGTTTTCTATCTATATTCTGATCGCTTAAGTATTTTCTATGATTTTCTATTTTTATATATTTTAGCAATTACTCTGCACTTACCAAATTAAATAAGCTTTTCTAATACTTGAGATATTAACTACAGTGACATTTACGGCTCGCTCTAAAGATTCTTGATTTCTCTCTGTTGATCTCTAGCTGCACTTGACTTTCTAGGCATATCCACTGCTCGCTAATTTATGTCATCGCATTATAGCCCTAGTGCTGACCACTAGAAATGTACATGCCAAATTTTATTATCTTATCTCTAATAGATATATTCAATATAAGAAACTTGAGCCATAAATCAAACTTGATTTCGCAACTCGCAGGCGACGTTTATGATGTTTTAATTAATTTTTTTTCTGCAACTTTTCATGGGATGTTTTAGCTGTTTTTAATTTAAATAAATATATTTTGCAATGCAAGTTTTTGCCATTCCTCTGCACATGTCGCGCTCTTTCAATACACATTTCGCGCCATAAATAAGATGCAAATTTTAAATGTTAACAACCCAAACAAAACGGCGACACGTGCCACCCAGCAGAGGGCCAACAACAGCTGTTGGGGCAATATACCAGGCAATGAAGATAGAGAAATAAAACATCGTAAAAGGTGCCAAACAAAAACACGCAAAAGTTGACAAGAAAAGCAAAATAAATACCCAAAGTTCAAACCCATTAACATAGTACGCAGAAACCCCATTTAACAAAAATAATAATAAACAAAAGCGCAGAATAAAAAATAAATAAAACAAACAGAAAAAAAAAAACTAATCATATGATACTTAGTTATCATTGCGATAATGTCAAAGATTCTGTCATCAAAACAAAAATACTTTGACGTCAAAGAAATTGAGCATAAATTATATAAAAGTAGTTGAAGAGATACAAACAAAAAGAGAGTGAGAAGCAGAGGCGGAGAGAGAGGGAGAGAGAGAGAGAGAGAGACGGCGTGGGGTCAGTTGTTTCAGGGTTTTCTTTGGAATTCGCCCAAGAACTGTTAACCCACATAAACCGCGAGGCAAACGAGTTGTAAAAGCTCAAAAGACAGGAGGCATTCCGTAAAGTTCCATCTCTAGCAGAAGCCCGCCGCCCCTGCCCGCCACCCTCACCTCTCTTTGGGCCAGCTCGCAGCACCTTCTGTTTAAGGCGCACAATAATAATCCAGCTGTAATTACCATATATGTAAGTGGCCAAGCAATCAGCTCGCAGATCTTTTGCAATATCTTTTGTATTCAGTGGCATATTTAAGACCCCCGCTGCCCCCTTCCGACCCGCAGTCCCCAGCTGTGGGCTTGTGGCCTCAATGTAGTCAAGGCAGTTTCAAATTGAAGCCAACGGCCACTTACACAGTTCAAGAGTGAGAGAGATGGCAAGAGAAGACGAAGTAGAAGAAGAAGAGAACTAACTTTGATGAGCGAATTTTTAAAATCATTTTCAAATCAAAAATATTTTCTAAGAGAATAAAAGATATTTATTTAATATCTTTTGGAAAATATCAACACCAACTTAGATTTTTAATTAAAATTAAGATTTCAAATTTATATTTAAATTTTATATTTTTGTATATATATATTATATTTATTTTATATATTTATTATATATTTTTTTATATTTATTTATATTTATATTTTTAATATTAAAGATTTTTAATTTAATTTTCTAGTTACTTTTGATCAATTTCAAAAATATTTTTTCAATAATTTAGATAGTCCTTTATATTATTTATCTTTTAATAATATATATTAATAAAAATATATTTTATTTCATAAAATTGTCATACAAATAAAAATTTCCTGCTTTGTGCACGTAAAAAATTTCTGCACACCTTTCTAACATGTCTAACTTGGCCAGGTCCAATGGCCACAAACTATTTTGGACAAGTGACGGCATGACTTTTTTTCTTTTTTTTTCTTTTTAATTTTTTTTACTGATAGCAAGACGCGTGGCATATGCCAAGACTGAAAGAAGACAGCAAACGTTATCAGCATCTAAGGCATATAAAGAAATATACTTTTTATTTCTGTACAAACACTGATAGGGCTTACTGTGTGAGTAATGTCTAGATTTAGCTGGATAACAATGGTAATTCCTAGTGATAATGACAATCATAAACAAAACAAAACGTGTGCGCGAGAACAGGGTTAATTGGGGCTGAGATTCAGACGGCGTAAAGGTGAGAATTCAGCTTATAATTAACATTTAGGAATAACTGAAACTATTTGAGCAATGTAATTTTATTACTTCGGTATATTTTTAAATAACTCTTAATTGCTAACTTAGTACTCAATGAGTGAGTAATAAATGCTTCGCATTATTAAATTGTATTATTTAACTCTTCTAATTCACTCTTATATTGCAAAGAACGTTCTTATACAACTTCAATATGTGCTCTAAGCAACTGCCTCTCTCCCTCGTGTTCTAGGAGATGGAAGCATACAAATCGGAAATTTAAGAAACCTAAAGTTAAGAAGAGCTTGTAAAGAGAGCGCATGCAAAAGTACGACAAAATCATTTCCGTTACAAGCATGTAAACACACTCATGCAAGAATGCACACGAGCTTAAACTACAGCTACTAAAGTTTGAATGTGTGTGAGCGTGAGAGGGGCACAGTGGTTAAAAGAGCAACAACAATTGAGACAACAATGCGACAACTGAACAGCGACCCCGCACACCTGTCCGCAAGCTTTTTTGTGGGCGGAAGTGTTGAGCTAAGAGAGGACTGTGGGGAACGAGACGGTCAATGCGTTGGCTGCTGTTGCTGTTGCTGTTGCTGTTGCTGTTGCTGCTGCTGCTGCTGCTGCTGCTCCGACAGCTTATCGTTCGTTCGCTGCGCACTCTCTTGCCCTAAGCTGACTCTCTTTAGCGCTTCCACTCTGTATCACCTTGCTCGCTCTCTCTCTGTCTCTATCTCTATGCATACAAGAAAACCTTTAAAAAACGACGCACTTCATACAAAATTATGTTCTGCGCCGCACCATAAACAAACATAAATAATAACAGTTTATTATGCTCAGTGTATGAAAACAAAGGCAATAACGTCGTAAAATCGGCAGCAGATATTAAAAATGTGTATATGATGCATTAAATAATATTGCACGCAATTGAGTTGAGTTGTGCCGATCTTTTTTCTTATAATGTCGCGCTAGCATACATACATACGTACATAAGGCAAGCAAATGTAATAACAACAAGAGATAATAATCAACAGAAGTAAAAGAAATAACTAACTGGCAACGCTGTGCGAGGATGATGAGCAGACGGCGAATTTAATTGGCAGCTGCTGATCAGCTGTGGCAAAAAGAAGTAGAAGAGAACACACAGAATCGAGCTTTTCGACTCGCTCGCTGCACTCCAATTTTTTAGCTCAAACTCACAATTGCATTCCGCTTTGGGCACTCGCTTATTTTTCTTTCCTCCTTTTAATTTTTTGCACTTGCTCACACTCTATTCGCTATTTGCATTTATTTTTAGCGGCTTGCCGAATATTTCTTTTTCTTCTTGTGCATAATTTTGCGCCTATTATTTGATTACACGCAGCCGCGAAGATAGACAGATTTGTAGATATTTTCACACCTCTTTACACATACACGAGCACGCACACTTGCCAAACGGAAAGAAGCAGAATGAACACGCGACCGTTGATCGCTTACGTTTCAGATTCCTTTTTTTTTTTTAATTTTTTTTTTGTTATTTATTTTTGATTCGCTTCAGTGCAGAACGAAATGAAAAGACAGACAAAAAAACGCGACGCGCGCATCTTGCAGTTAATTCTCACAATCAATTCGCTTTTTTTTTGCTACAAAACTCTGCCCGAAGAGAATTTGAATCACTTTTAATTATTGTTAATTTGTTATATTATTTGAGTTGTTTGCTGTTTGATTGTTTACTATTTTATTTCAAATCAGTCTTCTTCTCGGGCCGCTTTTGTAGTCGCACCAACCAAACACGTCGAATATCTGTGAGATACTAAAAACGAGTTGTGCTCAAAATTGCGGGGCCAGTCACAATCGCAGCGAAGGCGACGACTGCGCTGCGCGGCGCGGCGAATTCGCCTAAAATAAACAAAGCAAAACGCTCAAAGAACATTGAGTGCTTGATTTCGTTCAGTTTGACTTTGCGTATTATTTACATTATTAAGGCGAACGATTAATGAATTTCAGCTGTGCCGCGCTCTCTTAGTCCAAATCGCGTGCGCTCTTCTACTTAATCGCATGCCATATAAGTGTCTGTTTATGTGCGTGAGTGTGTGTGTTTGTGTGTGGTTTGTTGTCTTCTGTAGTTTTTTAGTCGCCTTTTCAATTGCATTCGCATTCACACATATAACAGTTGATAGCGTCAATTTTGCTTTGGTGTTGCCAGATTTCTTATCAGTCTCAATAATTGTTTCTCTTTCTCTCTGTGTTTGTGACCTGGGAAATGGGCAATTGCTGTTGTTTTCTGCTGTTACTGGTGCTAAAATGACCATGGCCGTAATTGATTGCCGTTCTCTGAATGCAGATAGAGAGAGGCCAATAAGTCGTAAATCGAATATAGGCACATTTTTTCTGTCTGCAATCTGGCAGCTTATTGGAGTCACAGTGAGCATTGACAACATGCAACAGGTTGCCAGATAAATAAAAAATTACCATTTTTGGTTTACTTTCTATATAAAACCATAACAATTTATTTTATTAATTTTTTTGTTGATCATGTTATTTAGCAGTGATCATGCAGCTATTTTTATGGATAGATTCATACTGAATGACACATTCACTATTGATTGCAGAATATAACTTTTTTTAGTTGATAAGCCAAGTGAAATTGGTAATATCAATAAAAAAAATATTTGCTAACTTTTATAACAGATCCATATTGATAAATAAACAAATAAGTTTCATAATTTTTTTTTTTTTTTTTTTTATTTTTATTATTTCCGCTTTTGTAGAAATAACAAATATACACATTTGATAAACCAAACACATCTAATAATAATTCAAACATATATCAAAAGTTATCTAATTTCAACTGATCTACAACACCCGCAGCTTAAGACTATCGAGAAATTGCACTAAAAAACACCTAAAAGCGTGTTATCTTAGCACCAATAACAGCTGAGCAGCTGTATTGCTTGCTTCTGATTCCTGTTAATTTATGTATTTATTTTGTTTCTTTATTTTGTGCAGCACAAAGGCAAAGCATGAATATGACTCAAAACGCACGAATGCACCGTTAGTAAGCCAGCCACACAGCCAGCCAGCCAGCAAGAACAGTTTTGGCATGGAAAATAACCTCTAGAAATTTGTATATGCAAGCGCAACAAAGACAGCTATAACGAGCGCAGCCAAAACCGGCTTTGAGTTTGAGTGCAAATTGAAAAAGCACTCCAAGAACGGCGGCCAGCTGTTGCAAGCTTTGCGTTAGCTTTGTGTTTGCAAAAGCAGCAAGAGCTTTTGCAAGCTCAAGATATGCGGGCATTGAGTGAAGTTTTGCTCGAGTGCAAAAGTCAACGAGTTTTGTGTGTTTATTTATTTATTGCGGATGCCACGAAATTTTTTTTTTTTTTTTGCTCAATGCCAATTTGCCGGCAACATTTATTTGGTCTGGTCTCACTCAAGCTTTATTTGCCCATGTGGACGAGTGCGCCCGCGTGTGTGTGTGTGGTGTGTTGTGCGTATATGTGTGCGTGATTCGGAAACGGAAATGCTGGCAGCCGCTTGAAACGTGACAGCTCCGCTTCCGCTGGTGACAAACTGTGTTGACAGAGCGTGCAACATGCTTTTATCCACTTGAGCCACGCCCCACTATAACCGCCTCCCATACCCCCCTCTGCCATAAATTTCGCATAAAGTTGACTCCTAGCTGCGCTTAGTTTTGTTTGTTTGTCTTTGTTGCTCGCTTGTTGGAAATTAATTAAAACTTTATGTGATTGTGGCGCACAAGTTTTGAGTGCCCTCGCCCCTACCCCCGACCCCTACCACTCCTCATCATACCCTATCTTCCGACAATAAATCACTTGGCTTATTGTTTACAAACGCATTTGCGGTGCTCGCCTCTTGGCTGCGGCTTAAATGTTTTGGCTCATCTTGATTGGCCATTGATTGGCGAATTTTCATGATTTCCACAGCTTTTCAACTTTTCGGGCCATTTCGCCCACATTTCACGCCCAGCCGCACAACTGCCTGTCCAATTGGCAAATTGGAAATTGAAAATGCCGTCAAGCGTTGCAACAAAGCCAAGGAATACGTCTCGGCCACATTTTGTAGCAAGCTAGCATTGTGGCTGCCACACCTATTCAGATTTCAATTATAATCCCTCATCGCCCAAATTTTGATGCAACTTAAGACTATTAATGGGCAAATAAGAACAAATAGTAGAGAAAGTACTTAAAGTACTGAAAATAGTAGTAGTAATTCATGTACAAATTGAGAAAGTATGATATGTAGAAAAAGTAACATTAGTAGTAGATAATAGTAGTAGCATAGTAGTAGAATATTATCGTAGTAGTAGATAGTAATAGGTATTAGTAATATATAGTTATGGACAGCAGTCGAGAGTAGTGGAATGTAGTAGTAAAATTTAGTATTATTTGTAAATACTAATGGTAGATAGTGTAGTAACTAATAGTGGTATTTAGTAGTAGTATATATAGTAGTAATGGTAATAATGGTAGTATACCTATTTGGTATAATTGCAAAAGGTACTAAAATTGTAGTGGTAGTAGTAGCAAATAGACGTAGACGGTAGTAGTACTGGTAGTAAAAAAAAATAGTAGAACCAGCAGATAGTAGTAGATGAATAGAGTAGAGATAGAGTAGAGATGGCAGTAGTAGTAATAGTAGTAGTAGTAGTAGTAGTAGTAGTAGTAGTAGTAGCAGACTGTAGTAGATGAATTAAGGTAGCAGTAATAGTAGTAAAATCGTAGTACGAATAGCAGTAGCTAAATAGATGGTAGTGGTAACAGTAGTAGTTAATGATAATAGTACTAGTAAATAGAGTACTAATAAATAGGAGTAGCAGATAGTAGTAGTAGTATATTATATAATATTATTAGATAAAAGTAGTTGCAAATAAGGTTTTAGTAGTAGAATATAGTAGTAAAATCTACTACTAGTCGAATATAGAAGTTTTCTCTGTCCGTCTGAGTCTGAGACAAAGTTCTTTTAGCATCTGAGGCCGAATCTCTCGACTTTAAGCTCGGCGATGGTGTTAAATGCGGCAACGAGTTTAATGGCCATTCCGTTGCTACTTTACAAAGTAAGCAACACTTTTTTATGCGGCCCCTTAAGTGGGGTGTTTCCCCACTAAATCAGGCCCCATTATCTCGGAGGCAACTCTCCGCAACTGAGCGACATTTAAAATTCAGTGGGCGCTCATTAATATTTTATCTGACAAACGCTAATGACTGCGAAAAGACCAAGAGCAAAGCTGAGTCCGCAACATATGCGACTAGCAGATATCCTGTAATTGATTGCTGAGTGGGATTACCTAAAGGATTCACACATATAACATGATGGACAAAGTGATGAAAATAAGATTTTGTCGTGGTATACATAGAGTATATACGTTTATAGAGTATATATGGAGTATATATATGAGTATATATATCATACATCATATATCCTATATCCGAATCACTTTTTACTATTCTTATTTATTTTTATTTATTTATTTATTTCATACCATAATTTGCTCTTGCAACTTGATCAAATTCCCCATTTGCTCTATCTATAGTTACAGGGTATTAAAAAGGGCAACAAGCAACAGGCGCCATTACGACACTGGAACTGAGACAACGCCGTCCAAATCAAAGAACAGAAAAAACCATGAGATGAACTTTTTGTGAACTTTGAACCGACAACTAAGAACTGACTTTGGGGCGGCTGTCCTTAAAAAAGCCTTTGCGAAATTTGTTAATCTGCTTTAAATGAAACTAGTTCCATTGAAATTGGAATCAGATCATACAAAATTGTATGCCCAGAATATAAAAGCAGGAACTAGTATCAGAGCCGTTCTGTAAGCTCATAAAACCTTATAAATTTTTTTACTTATGTAAAATTTGTGCATGATTTGAATTAGTTTCGAAAGCGGAACTAGTTAAAAAACTAGAATCAGTTGGGTAATTTCTAACTGGAACTCTTAATATTTGAGTAATATGTGACAAGTTCCGGTATTGGAATTAATTCAAAAATTTGAATAAGTCTCGCAATTATAACTTACCAATCTTGCGACGAGCTCGCCATAAAACTGGAGGTGCAGCTTGGTTGGGTGAAGAGGCCATTCTGCTATTTAGATTCCTTAAAGTCGATATCTGCAAGATCAAGAGAATTACAATTATATAAAGATACATACAAATATATTTATATATAGGTTTCTTTTTTATTATTTACTATAAATTGTGGAGTCATTAGAGGGCAATTGGTTTCTTAATTTCGCTGCTGATTGATTGAGTCATATTCGGGGCATTATGCAATAAAATTGTTTTGCCAAAACTTTGCCGATAACATTGAACCCAATCTTTTGTGCACAGATCCGCAAAATATGCCAAGGCACATCCGCCAAACAGCGACGACAAAGAGCGAGGGGAAAAAACCCAAAAATATAATCAAACGAAAAATTATGAATGACAGCGCTGATTAATGGAGCCACTCAAAACATCATTAGGCCAAAAGAAGCAGAAGATGAAGAAGCAGAAGAAGAAGAAGAAAAAGACGCCGATGAAACTGGCCATAACAAAGTTCATATCCAGAAGTTGGACGAAAAGTTTGCCCTAAATATTATATATCAAATTATATATATGTATACATAATTCGGCAATAGGTAAACAAGCCAGGGGGCACTTAAGATATTTCTCATAAGTTGCGTAGTTTAATCTCATAAAATTGTTATTAGCGGCATTTCAAGCAGGCTTATCAGTTAGCTCAGAAGCGTTTAACAGCAGAATGGACTTTAATTTACAAGTCTGATTAATACTGTATATTGTTTAGTATAAAAACTTATTGAAGATAAAATGAAAAATGACACGAATAAAAAATAAATTAAGATAAACTAAATAACGAAATAATAAAGAAAATTTCAAATTTCTTAAATAAATGATAAGTATATGTTAATAAAAATATATACTTAATATATACAAAACATTAATAAACAAAAATTTAAAAAATAATATATATAAGAATACATAAAATAATATAAACGTCATAACACAAAACGGAGAAAATTTAAGTAATATAATAAATTAATATGTAAAATAAAACATGAAAGAAATAAAATAAAAAAAAAATAAAAAATTCCGAATAAAAAAATATTAATAAAATAAAATAAAAATAAAAATTTTAATATTAAATTTGACAAATAAATAAAAAACTATAGAAAAAGGAAAAATTAATTTTAATAATTAATTTGCCATATGCTAAATTCATCAACATAAATTCATTTAATAATAATAAAACAAAATTTGAAAATTAAAAAAAAAAAAATAAAATTAAATAAAAGAAAAATTTGATAAGAGCGAAATTTTGGGAAAAATACAGCAAAGAAGGAAAATTCGGTAACACAAATGTTTTTTTGTAATAATAAAATGTTTTTTTTTGTAATAATAAAATTTTATTACGAAAAAACATTTGTGTTGCCGAATTTTCCTTCTTTTCTGTACTTTTCCCAAAATTTCATTAAATTCATCTTTACACAATTGGAAAACTTCGCATATTCACATTGCGTATAAATTTCTGGAAATAGTTTTTGGAACACATCGAATAAATCTTGAATGACTTTCTGGGGAAAAACCATTCACTGAAAGCTCAAAATTACATTGAAATTGTATGATTCATATGAAAACTTTCGGAAAACAAAAATATATCTATGTGTGAATATATCTGTCTGTATATATAGAGTTATGTTTACGCGCGTCAATCAAACGTTTCCAGTCATCATAAAATTAAAACAAAGAAATTCTTTATAATAGTTTTACGTCTCACGGTTTTTGAATGAAATTCTTATTGAATGAAATCTACGAAGCAACAAAAATGAGCAAATAATATAAAGCCAATTGACGATACGAAGAATTTATATGATATAAGTCAAATATATTGATATCTTTTTATATGACTGCCCTCTCTGCCCTCATTGCGCGATGCTTATATATTTACATACATATAAGAAAATCAATTTGGTATTGCGTTCAACTGTTGCTGTTGCTCTTATCAGCGCTGCTTTGCTCTTCTTCTTCTTTCGGCCGCTTATCAGCTGCGACAACGACCTTGACAGCATATATATATGTATATATATATGTATATATATATATATAGGTATATATATTTTTTATCTGACAATTGTTGCGCGCGCATTTCAAGCGCTGTCCACTCAAAGTCAAATTGCGCCCCTCAAATGCGCGCCAAAGTCAATGAACTGGGCCAAGTATTTATTTATTTCTTTTTCATTTCTTTTCGTTTTTATTTGATTCCTAGGCGTGGGCACTGATTGTGCTTAGATGCCTTTGTTGCCGGCGGCGGCTCTTAAAAATATTTATATATGTATAGAAATACATATATATATAAAGTCAGGCAAAAGTAAACAACGCGAAACACTTACAACAATACAGCGCAGCCGAATTCAATTAAACTTAATTAAAAGAAACTAATTAGAAACAAATAAAAAATGCTGACAATAAAAATATTTGATCGATAAGGTCGCACATCAAATACCCTTTGCCTTTGAGTAACTTAAGAAATTTATTTCTTCGTTTTTTTGTCTCTTTTCCGCAGTAAAAAGTTAGCTTAAATATTTATGATTCCATCCCTTTTTCTCTTTTCGTAAACATTTAATTTTAGTCCAACTCTTTTTCCCTTGCCCTATTTCTTTTGCAGTTAAAATTTCTCTTTACTAAAAATTTTGTTTATAATTCTGCTCTAAATACTTAAAGCTTTCGCTCTGTCTCTTTCGCTCTGCCTTTATCCTAAACAATAACAAAAACTTTTGTGCTAGGCCTCAGCCTAGTGTTGCTACAGCAGCTTTAGATTTCCGTTACTTAAAAACAGCTTCCGTTTTATGTATTGACATCTCTTTCACACTCATAAAAATGTGTGCATTTTGCAAATGAAATGTGGATGATAACCGCTCACATGATCCACATCATCCACATTTCATTTTCAGCCCAACTCTGAGCACAAGACATAAGCCTGGCAATCAAGTTAGCTCCGGTTCGAATCCGGCTTCAGACTTTACTTACGTCAAGGAATTGTTATTAATAACTAACGGATGTTTATTTTTTGGTTATTTATTTTTAATATATTTATGATTTGAAAGACAAGCTCCAGTTAACTCACATGCATACAAAATTTTATAAGTTTAGTACATATATATTATGTACAATAAATTGTAGATCAAGATGTAGATATAGATATGCTCAATTCTAAGAGTATTAAAAAAAAAGCGAGTTAAATTGCTATTGCCCTTTTGGCTGCACGTTTTAAATGCATTTCATTTGTTTATTTTATTTATTATTAATATTTTTTTTTTTTTTTTTGATAAGCAAAAAGTGCACAATGCAAAAAGGAAGGAAAAAAAAAACAGCGCAACATTAATTAATAAAGAGTAAAAAACGTGTGCAAATAGCTGAAGCCACATGCGACGCGTTCAGACACTAATTATTATTGTTATTGCGCCTATTGTTGTTATTGTTATTGCCAATGTTGCAATTGTTGTAATTGTTTTTTGATATTTTGATTAAATTCAAGTCAAATCATTTATTGCGGCGCCAAATTGTCGAATGTGTCGATCAAACTGATCATTGATTATCATAGTCCGGGCAGGCCTGATTAACCCTATACACATACATTAATAATCATGTATGTGTTTGTAGGGAATCGATTGGGCCTTGATTATTACAACTGCGCAGATTTTTTGCAATCGCATTGCCCACACAATTAGCTGCTGCACAATGCCCCTTAGACAATAACAAACAAATTGCAATTGGCAGTTGCGACAAAAGCCAACAAAAGCAGCAAAACAATAATAAATTAGAAATGAAACTGATCAGCTAGCAGATACTCTAGAATACATAAAAGAAATATCTATAATACATATATATAATATAATTAATTTTATTATTTATGAATTAATATTTCTTTTTATTATCTTTTTAGTTTTTTATTATTATATTATATATTGTATATTATTTAAAAATAATTATATATATTTTTTATTTATTATCTATACACTCTATCTGTTATCTATATATACTCTATACTCTCTATACTCTATACTCTATGCTCTATGCTCTGTACTCTATACTCTATACTCTATACTCTATACTCTATACTCTATACTCTATACTCTATGCTCTATACTCTATACTCTATACTCTATACTCTATACTCTATACTCTATACTCTATACTCTATACTCTATACTCTATACTCTATACTCTATGATCTATACTCTAGCATACCCAATTTATCTATTTACAGGGCAACAACAACTTAACAAATAACTGCATTAGGTAAGAAAATATCACAATGAAGTAGAAAGTGGGAAGGGAAGAGTGGCGAGTGGCTAGGGCGGAGTTGTGTCGTTAACCGCAAATCGTGTGCATTAGATAACTGCAAATATGCAATGTGTATAATTAGTAGATAGTAGACACTAGATACACACACACACACAAACACACATTTGCACCTGTTAACAGGTTTAAGATCTGCGCTCGTTTAAATTAATGCTAACTAAAAGTTTTTTCAATTTCTTTTTGATTTCATTAATACGATTCGGTATTCGTAGATATCTAATTTTTAAGGAATGTTTAGTCAAATGAAGACATTTTCTTCTGTCATAGAAACAGTAACTTTAATGTATGATAGGATATATGAAAGAACCCTTCAGATTAGATGTATAATATTAACTAACTAACTAACTAACTTTATCTTATGTTTTCATATTCTTATTGATAGTTGTTCTCTCAATAAATTATCAAACTCTAACGAATGCGTTTCAGAACTGTTAAGAAAGTACTTCAGCAGATACCAAGCAACAGCTCATATTTCGATTTGATAACAAGTAAGAAAACTCTAGTCGAGACGGCTCAACTAAGAGATAGCCATTACTTAAAGTTTTGTATGCTTTTATAGCAACACATGCTTTTTTTTACTATATAAAATATAATAAAATACAATAGGGCAAAATTCGAAATATACAGATAAATAAAAAAGTTCAGTATCGCAAGCTTCCACAGCATATTACACAATTATAGCGTATAGCATATGACTTTAAGTCTACGAGTCAAAATGTAAGTGCAATTATTGATTATCTATAACAATACCCAGAGATTTCTGCCACGCCTCCGCCTGTTACATACATTTTTACAAAACCCTTATACCCTGCAAACCGATTTCCATGGCCTACGGGTATAAAAATATTTTTTTTGGCCAATCATAAATGTGACTGATGAAATGCCGCAAAAAAAGCGAATATAAAAAAAATAACTGCAAGGTCTATTATCAAAATTTCAATTAAATATCAGAACAAAAAAAACACATAATAAAAAATAGTTAAGCTCCAAAACAAAAAAATTTATAACCGACGCAATGCGTATCACGCAGTAAACAACATATTTTTCATGGCAAAAAGAAATCCCCCCTTAAAAAAAAAAATAATTAAAGAAAAGAGCAGGAAAAAGGGACGTGCAATAAATCGCGTGATCAATGAAAATAATAATCACGGCACTCATAATGACGAAAGGTAGACACGTACCCGACAAAAATCGTTTGCTGCAATACTCAAATTCGATTGGAAACATTCACAAACCAAAATCTAGGTGAGACTTTAACTAGTGGGCGTTAACGACAGCGGAGGCGGCTGCGCCCGTCTAAGAGTGATGTGAGAATCGAAGAGAAGCGTCAAGCTGAGTCAAGGCGTCAGACAGACAAAGAGGCGAGCGAGCAACAAATCAATCAGCCGAAATATTCGCATCTCATGACCGGCATTTTAATATTTGCAAATGCCCTAACAAAATTCGAAGGGTTATGTGAATTGCATGTTCAATTTGACATAAGGGCGATTCAATAAGTGATGAATGAAACAATGAAAATGTGTTCATAAATAATATGTAAAAATGGTAAATGAATAATGAAAAACTAATACAGAATAATGTATGACGACTACTTGAATAAATGTAAATTTGATGAAATATAATTGAAATTTAATTAATAGAAAAATATTAATAAATTATTAATTACTAGTAATTAATATTAATGATGTTTATGGTCTTACGGAAAATGACTAATTATAATTGAAAATTAATACTGAATGGTAATTATTAATACTTAAGTGATAACATTTAAGTTTTTTCAGCAATGAATCGAGTGAAAATCTATTGTTAATAATTCTTTTAATTATTAATTAACGTATTTTCAATTAGAAGAACATTGTTTCAGACAACTTTCAAAAAATTTGTCAATACTAAAGCCTGAAGCTAGACTGAATTGAAACTAACATTTAGAGTAAGTCCCTGAGGCATTAATTTATAAAATATATAAATAAATTATTTAATTATATAATATATATTTAAATACAATACGTTTACTTAGAAAAATATTATTAAAATTTATAATATGAATTTCAAAAATTTTAGTATATAGAGCATCAATTCACAGACTTACAATAAAATCAAACTGATTTTCGCAACGGCTTGTGGCTCGGTTTTTTAACATATAGATTTATTTTAATTAATTGTTTGGCGCATAAAATTTAAAGTTGAGCATGTAGACATAATAAATGTCTCCTTGGCATGGGCGTTGGTTGGCAACACTTGCTGCATGCCAAATGGCAACCCTGGCGGGGAAATGTCATTTATGGAAGTGCGACTCGACGACTCAATGTGAATGTGAATGGGAATGGGAATGGGAATGGGAAGGGGAATTGGAATTGGAAGGTTTGTGAGTCGTATTTAACTCAACATTAACTGCGTTTAAGTGCGTCGTTCACAATGCTGACATGCCATGTCACAGTAGATAAGATATATGAGCGCGGGCGAGCACATACTAGATGGCTTCATATACAATATTATATCTGTAAGCTTCATAAATATTTGTTGTTTGCGCAGATTTGCGGCAGCTGATAAAAAGTAACTGCGCTGAGTGAGTGAGTGGGTGCGTGTGTGCCCCTTGATACCAAAGAGATGGCTAACACAACAGCAACAAGCACAGGAGTCGATAGATAATGAACGAGATTGTTCAACTAGAAAATATCTTCTATACATGAAATTACAGCTCTTAGAACTTGGCTTAAGAGGTACATAAATGGAACTTATTTTTTAAGTTTTTGTATGAGATTTGAATGTGAATCTTTGGGCTTTACCTAAATTGAAACTAAAAGGAATACCAAATATTTACAGCCATATAGAGAGAGAGAGAGAGAGAGAGAGAGAGAGAGAGAGAGAGAGAGAGAGAGAGAGAGAGAGAAAGAGAGAGAGAGAGAGAGCAACATATTTTCTGAGAATCTTTGCACAGACCTAAGCACATATTATACTTTTTCCCATGGCTCAACAATTTGTTTATTTACTTAGTATATGAAGGGTGCTTCAGGCTTGCCATAGCTATGCAAGTTTCGTGTAATATTCAATTTCTTGTAGAGCAAAGTGGAATTTTCAATTTCAAATTTTAGCTAGGTAACTGAGAAGACCTTAAAGAAACCTAACAACAGTTCTTTAATAACAAATTAGTTACAATTTAATGGGATATAGATGTGGCAATTGGTATATTTATTCTGCATAGTTAATAATGTAATAGCATGTACATAAAATATATATATAGAAAAGACTCTGAAATTTACTTATAACTTGAGCTTCAAGCAAATATAACAAAAGAGTCATTGATAGCTTAAAATTATTATTTTGCCATTGGAGTTTTTTAGAGACTATGAAATTTGTATAACAATAAAGTTTTTTGATAGTTTATTTTCTACTAATTGTATGTTTCATTGAGATATTTTTAAAATATATTAGAAGCATTCTAAATCCTAAATATTTCAATGAATAAGTTATGCAAAAATATTGAGTGACGTGCCTGATACGCTACATATATAATTTGTATAAAATTGAAAAAATTTGTAAATCAGTCATAGAAATCAAGCAGAGCAACAGTTTCTAAGAACTCTAAAGTTGCTGACTAATAATATATATATTATGTGTATATATTTCTTCTCAGATCGCAGTTAGCTTAAGCTGGCATTATCTACACACACGCACAAAGACTGTATAGTCATCAGCTGCCAGGTGGGTTTCCGCTGAATGCATGCTAAAAGCCACGCGTATCACGAATTAACACAAATGTGCTGATTGAGTGCTTCAATTGTTGTTGGCCCGGTGCGTTGAGTGGTTTTCCAAAAACCCAAAAAAAAAAAATATTAAGAAAAAAAAGTTGTCAACGTTTTGTTGGCGCACCTGTTAATGATGCGAATGCGACCAATGATGATTCATGGCCATTACTTGATGGCTCGATCTGTTGGCCAATTTCACTTAGCGACATCACTAGCCGGCTCCCAATTGGTAACGCTTCATTAACAGTGCTGTGCAAATGCTCCTCAATGACGCACTTTCCATTCCATTCCAATCCAAACCAATCCAATCCAAAACTTCTGACGTCTAAACATCTCGCAATTTGTTCTCGTCACTGACGTCTGAAGTTTGGTTTTAAAATCGAAATCTCATTTCTGGTAATTTCCACAAATTGGCGGACGACAAGGCGCCCAGTACAGGAAACGATAAGAAACATTTCGCACCTGCTCTGAAATTTATTCGCTTCAAGCTTAAATGCTGTAAGCGGAACTGATTCAATTGAACTGCTTCCCATTGAAACTAGATGTTGCGGCAGCTTTCCGGAATTTCTCAAATTGCTTAATTCATTTAATTTATTTCATAATTATATCAAATTAAATGAAGAATGAATTAGTTAATGCTAATTTTCAGCTAATTAGACTTGCTGAACTGGACTCAACTAGTTCTAGCCAGAAGTGTGAGTGAAATTAGAGCATTTGCAATAAAAACTAAATCAAAAGTTTTAGGACAGCAATTTGAACCTAACTAGTTCAGTGCAAAAAGAACTAGTTCAACTAGTTCTATTGAACTATTATATATTATACTTTATTTATGAAGAATAATATATCTTAGAATTCGTTTAGAATTCATTTTACTAAAAAAAAAAATAGTTTTAATTTTTTGCTAATAAAGTAATTTATTGTCTTAAAATTATTGTTGAAAACTAGTGACTAAATTCAATTTTCAATCAGTTCTTGAAAGTAATTCGAACTCTCTTCTGAGCTAGTTTCCGTTAGCATTCAACGGTAAAACTCCTTTAAAGATAAGTTCGCTTCGACTTTGATTGAAAACTTTGACTGAAAGCTACAACAACTCAAGTGAAATGAGTATCAACGGCCAAGCGCCAAGCCAAACCCTTTACTTATCTCTGGCTCCGTGACATTAAATGTCTGAGTTATCTAAGTGCCTGGCACCTGACAAAAAAATGAAAATAAAACAAAAATTGCGTGCGACAGTTGGACAGAGCGACAGACCCGTTAGATGTGATATCTTCTCGCACTCCGCCCACAAACAAAGGCAGTAAAAAGTGAACCGCAGCTAGAGCTAATTAGAGCCAACTTTTGCCACCAACAATAACAATAATAATAAATATAAAAATTCTATGAGCTGCCAGATGAAATACAGTATAATGACAAGCACAGCACAAAAAAGGCGCCTGATAACCAGGCTAATTTAATAAGCCAGTTAGAAGGCGAGTCACGTTTCGCACAACAACTAAATTTGATCAAGTGCTGAAAAGTAAATGTCAACTGGGAACCTTTGTGTGATTGATATCGAGCAGGAAGTGCGAGCGACTAGTTTCAGCTCGTAGCACCTACTATACGTGTGTGTATTTTGGGGAAGTCAATACA
The DNA here is from genome assembly GCA_035047625.1 of Drosophila mettleri. NCBI lineage: Eukaryota > Metazoa > Arthropoda > Insecta > Diptera > Drosophilidae > Drosophila > Drosophila mettleri. Next base: position 14,169,310 of record JAWNPI010000018.1, read on the forward strand.
TCATTTATATATATTTGTATTTGGGTCGCATACTTATGGCAAACGATGTTCATTTCTGCTCTGCACTTATACTTTAAGCACAATTTTAATTTTTATGCGCGCAGTCCATGAATATTTAGTTCATAAACTTTTTATAGTTTTTGTTACACTGTTAAAAATAATTATATACGATTATACGGGAAAATATTAGAAACTTTTTTTATGGATTGAAGTTAGCAATAAATAAAAAATATAATAAAAATATTATGTATATAATTTATGTATCTCTAAATTTTAATTTGAAAAGTAATAGATTTCATTTTAATTAATTTAATTTAATTTTTAGCACAAAATATTAAAATATTTTTCTAATTAAAATAATAATTTTAAAATCTTATAAAATGAATTTAATTCTCTATTAAAACTTTATGCGAAAAAATATATTGATTTTGTTATTTATTTAATTTAATTTCAATATATTTTGATTACTAATGTTACATGTTTTTTTAAATTTATTAAATATATATGGTTTATAACAAGCGCACATTCAATTAGAAATAAATTATTTTAATGTGATTTTAAATATTAATTTATTTTTAGTTATTAATTTTAGTTAGCAAAATACTTTAATATTTTATTTCAAATTCTTATTTAAAAATATATAAATGATTTTTTTTTAAAAACTAAAAATGTCTAATAAAAATTTATATAGAAATATTATTATATTTATTTATGTATAATTTATATACCATGTGAAAAAAAAAAAAAAAAATAATAAGATTATAAGATTATGGTAAACAAGAATTTCTCAAATTATGCAGAGCTCACTCAGAAAGAGTAAGCCAATTTCTCGGTCAGTACCGTTAATTAACTAACTGTAAACTAAGCCGATGCGCCAAGGCAACAACGTGTCATTCCAATTTCTATAGCCCACAAAAAAAATATAGCAAAAAAAAAAAATAAATAAATAAAAAAAACAGGCCATAAAAGTTGATTTTACAATTTAACTGAGACACGTAGCAAAGGTAATAGCGGGACAGCAGGCGGGGTGAGTAGCCGGTCATAAACTTCAAGTGCTGCTGCTCTGGCTAGCGGCTCTGGCAGTTGGCAGTTGGCGGTTGGTGCTCAGCTGGCTGAAGTGTCTTATCTCATTGACCATATAACATATAGCCCATATTTAACTCGGCAGATACTCGCTTAACTCTTCAGCTCAGCTACAACCTACATGCACCGTTATGCGGCCAACGAGCTTTGCATGATTTGAGAGAAAAATAAAATTTAAATAGTGAAGAGAATGAATTATCAAGAAAAAGGAATAATAGAAAAAGTTAGCAATTTTTTTCAAATATTCCTAAATTATTTATTACATTGATTATATTTCTTTATGCTTTACATATTCGCTGCTATAATGCTAATACCCTCTTTATGCAGTGTATAAAGACATTTGGGAAGGTCTGAAGCAAAGCATAAGAACACAAAAAGAGAATGAAATTGGTGCAAAGCGAGGTTGAAAAAAACTTTAGGAATTTCACTTATAAGACACGAATGAAGGCAGCAAGAGCTCAAGAGAACTAATAAACAAATTGTTAAGTTTCTGAAGCATTTAATTTAGTCATATCTAAAAGGGAAGAATAAATACAGTGTTTAGTTATTATTTGCTAGTTTTTTTTATCAAATTTTAGGCATTCCGTTTCAAATTCTTATAATGAGCAAAAGAACAACGAAATTTATGTGTGAACTTAATCCGAAATATGTTCTACATCAAAATAGGCAAACAATATCACAGCTTAAGCTATGAATATATATTCACATTTCATATAGAAAGTATTTTAGTAAAAAAAAACTTTAATGTATCATAATTTATGTGTTGAGAGTTTGTTTCAATACAATTTTATAGGCTTAAAAATTAATTATTAATAAATCTGTATATATATATATTTTTTTTTTAAATGTGAATAAGAAATAGACAAAAAAAAATATTTTAAGTAAATATATATATATATATATATATATATATATATTTATTTAAAATATTATATATATATATATAAATATATATATATATATTTATATACATATTTTTTAAATGTGAATAAGAAATAGACAAAAAAAAAATATTTTAAATAAATTAACAACAATTTTTTTTAGCCATATAAATGCACATATGTATATAAAAAGGTAAGAACAAATACATGTGAAATATTACTAATAATTTTATACAACATTTTGCGAGCTTCAAAATGAAATGTTTTCTCAAATTATATACTAAAAAATAATCATAAAAAACAAGCAAATTAAATGAAAAGCAATATAATTGTCTTTTTTTAATTTCAACTTAAAAATAATATATATTGATATAATAATACAAATTAAATTTTAATTTTATTTGTTAAATTAGGAATAACAAAAAATTACTTACATTAAAGATGAATTAAAAATTTTGCTTAAGCTTTAGACACAAATACACAATTTTTGCAAAATACACGTATATAAACAAATAGAAATTAATTTGTATATATTTTATACATATAAATATATTTTTGCTTTGATTTAAATCACATTCAAATACACAGATTCAAATATATAGAATTTGTAATATAAGTACATATGTATGTATTCTATATAAATGTTGATATTGATACTGATATTTCAGTTGTATTTTTTGCTCGACTTGTCGCGACGTTTGAAAATTTCGCGTTTTGTTTTGTGCGCTGCTTTTTACTTTTTATACATATTCGAAAAGAAAGGGGAATTCAGACACATAAAAAACTGTCGCTGTTATAATAAATTATAGCGTGCTTGTGACAGAGATAGCAATAACAAAATAAAATTTAAAAAAAAAAACATACACACACACACAATATGTACATATATATGTATTTTTGCTTCTTTTACTGCTTCTTTCGCGTGCCTTAGAAAATTATGAATATTAATCACGAATCTGCCAAGTTATGTTGAGACTTTTTTTCCAATACAATTTTTTAGTGGAAATTTTTTGAAGAAACTTTACTAAGCAAACTCCGTCGCTGCACACTTCTGTTACTGCTGCTGCTGCCGATTCTTCTTCGCGTTTGTTTTGTTTTAGTGCTTGGACAACAACAAAATTTCTACAATAACCCATACAGCGAAACACTTTTTTTTCTTCACACAACACACATACACAATATATATAGAGACGCGCACACGAGCGTAAAGAGAACAGAGTGTATTGGCAGGGGTGGGTTGGGGTATTGGTAAATTTTGCTTCTTCTTTTTGCACTTTGCTCTTTATACTCTTATTTTATTTTGGTGTGTTGTTGGGTTTACCTTTTGGCCTGCCCAGTACAGAAGTTCGTTTCACAATTTTTAATTTTTTTTGCTGCTGCTGCTGCTGTTGGTATTTGCTGCCTGCCTGCCTTTGCCGCAGTTAACACAAACACATAGTCGAACACACGATCAGCCGACGGATCAGATCATCATTATCAGCATGATGATTATGATGTTCCAGCGTGCGCGAGGGCGACGACGACAATCACAAATGCTTTCGTTTCAACTTTCGGCAAAAGCGCACACAGCCACACACCACTTAAACGAACTGCACGCGACGAGCTCTCAGCGTTAACTGATCATCGCCGCTGTCGCCATAGCTGGCGCTGGCGCTGCCGCTGTCAAAGTCGCCGTCACCGTCGCTGCTACTTTTGCTGTCGCGCTGCTCTATTCCCAGAGAGCGCCGCACTGGGAGAGCCCAATGTGGAAGAGCCAGCTTGCAGCTTAGCCTGTTCCAGCTTTGCTCAAACGTTGTAATATCGTTCTTTCTTGCAGATTTAGCTGCTTGCACTTTCTCTTCTCTTTCCCCTCTTCTACTACATGTACTTGGATTGCATTTGTGTATGTTTTTTTTTTTTGTCAGCTAACGGGTTCAAAGTCCACAGTAAAGGGGAAGTCAAAATTTTGTGCGCTGCCTGCCGCAACGTCTGTGCTTTTCAATTGTCCAATTCTCCAGAAGGCTTCACTCAATTACTGCTCGACTACAAAATAGCCTGTAATTAATATTAATTACGTATAAGCAACTCCATAGTTCTTCTTGTCAAAACGGAACAAATGTGAAAAATTTATTTTTTTTTGATAGTTTAAGCTATATATAAAAAATTAAGTCTATATTTATCGACCGATCGATCTTTAAACGCTATTAAAGAATGTACTTGAATAGTCGCGTATACCCTACCCTATGTACAGGGCATTTACAGTTTGTTTTAAGCCTTTTTGCAGTTTCTTGCTTCATTTTCTTTCTCGAGCTTCTTATTGTCGCTGTTTGCCTTCACACTTGGCCCCGATCGCCGCTTCGAGGTGCTAATTAAAACAAATTCTCGCCGCGCTTAGCCTTATTTGATGCCCTTGGCTAAGCCCTTATTGGGGCTACTCCTAAGCATACTGTAAATAAACATTCAGCTGGTATGGCAGTTAACTGATTTATAATCATGTGCATGCATGTTTTAGCCATTTCGTTTGTTAATATATCTCAACTAAAAGCAGCTGTCACTGCCCTGGCATCGCACCCGGAAATACCGCGGATTGCTGTGTTGCTTTATTGACAGAAATTTCGACTGTAAAAACAAATTCTGCTCTCAATATTTTTAAATGCATTTCCATATCTGTAACAACAAACAGCTTTATATATTCCATGCCTTATATATTAGTTTCACTTTATTTTTAAAACATTTAAAAATTAATTATTCGTTAAAATATAATTCTAAAGACGTAAAATTATGGACATTTTTTCTTAATTTTGTTTTTATTACGTTTTTTGCAATAGAAATAATAACAATATTATAATTTCATTTTTTTTAGCTATCTAAAATAGTTTTAAACAATTTTGTGCTTTTTTTAACCTTGATCTATATTCAAATACTTATAGCCAAATAGAATTAAATTTCAAACAAGTTTTTCCAGTTTTAATGGGCTCATTACGTCTGCTGTGATCATAATATTTGGTAATTTCCGGAATCATATTATTTCATCTCGCCACGCTCTGAACCATATCGTTCGTAACGTTCTGCTTGTGTTAGCCCCACAGTTGTGCGAAAAATGCACAAAAAATTTGCAAATTGCCAATTTCGACAGATTTTACAGAAGATCCCAAAACATAACACAAATAACAGAAGAGGAAAAAAAACATTTTGCAGCTGTATTAAAGGCCATGAACCGCATCAGCTACGAGTAAAGAGTAGATGAAGCCAAGAGATGTGCACATTGTTGGCAACGATTGAAGCCATATATAGTACATAGTATCTATATAGAGTATAGCATTGCTAGCCAAACACTATGCGATATCTGGTATATCGCATCTATTGATTTGAGCAATTAGCATCCTCACAACGCTCGCCATTAGTCACACACAATTGGCAATTGGCCGTCAATAGCCTAACATGACACATTCTAGTATCGAAGCTTTCATTATATTTGTAGTCTTTAAAGTGCCGAAAAAAAAAAAAAAAAAAAAACAAAAATATATACATATATATATGTATGTATATGTATATATGTATGTAAAGGAATCTACTCCATGTCTAAATCATAGTCGAGCCATTTGCGCCCTGTAAAAGTACTGAAAATATTCCAAACTTTGCCCAGTGATCTTTAACCATGACATAAAACTAGAAACCAATTTACATTTACCATTAGCATTACCATGAATGTTAATATATGTGTTTGCATTTGCCCATGCTCAATATTTGTAAAATCAAACTAAATTTACGTAAGCTTCACATGTTATTTTATAAATATAAGCTTTAATTAATATTAACATTATTTGTAGCATTCGCATAAACATAAAAATAAGATTATCTAAATATTATTAAATAAACATATTAACAGTAACCTTAACATCCAAATTAACATTATCAACTGCTTGTTGAATGCATTAACATTAACATTTATGAAAGCATAACAAATAATTAACATTCAACTCGAGCTGTGCATTAACATGGTGTTCTTATGTTAACGTTAACATTTATAGTTTGCACAACAGATGCCTGCCAAAGTGTTATACTCCAAGTAATTGGAGCAGAGGGCAGCGACATATATATGTGGATGTATGTTACCAGGTGGCAACAACAATTCATTGCAGATCGAGGGTATACAATATGCTCGAAAATAAATGTATTTCGGTGTGTGTGAGTGTGCGTGTGTGTGTATAAATAATATCTATAGTAACAGCGTGAAGTACTGACGACATCAGCGATCTGCGTGCTGCCAGACACGCAGCCAGACAATACAAAAGAAAATAGCAGATCATGCTCGATAGCACAAACGGGCATAAACAATTTCGACACATACATACACACACATATATATACGTGAATAAATATTGCGTATACGTCGACTATGATACATGCAGATTTCCAAATAAAAAATAATATTTTCATACACACGAATTGTAGTTGGCTGATTTGCATTGCCATCATTATCATCATCATCACCATCATCATCGTTATCGCCCGTTGTGGTCCATTAGAAATCAAACACACAAACTGAACGGCAACGTGCGCCAATTGTTAGCTGCAGGCTGCAGCTGTGTAATTTTCCTTCTGTCTCTCCGTGTGTGTGTGCGCGTGTGTGGGAAAATCTTTTGCTCTTGATTGGCGCTCATATTTGATTCAATTAGGTTTTTGGTAGCAATTTGCATATGCAAAACGAGAGAGTGATAGATAGAGAGAGAGAGAGAGAGAGAGAGAGAGGGGGTGGCGGCGGGAGAGAGTAGAGCTGAAGCAACAGAAGCAAAGCGAGCCGCCTGAGGTTTGGCGCAATTTCCGCTGCATATGAATTTAAATTGATTTAAGCTCAATCAAAGAACATACAGAAGGCCAATAAATTTTAAGTACACAAAGATTTTGCAACTAAATTCTCTTAAAAAATATTTTAAAAAATAAAATAGGCAAAACTGTAATAAAAATAATTAAATAAATAAAAATATATAATACTGATCATTAAATTATTTCAATAAAAAAAATATAAGGAAACCATATAAATAAAATTCATGTAAATAAAAAAAACGAAAAAAATAAATTGTTTAAAATACATAAAAAAAATTATTAGATTCAAATGAATTGTTTAAAAACATAGAAAAAAATTATTAGATTCAAATGAATTTTCCTAAAAAATGCGTAAAATATGTTTCGTAAATGGAAGAAAATGTAGTTTAATTAGTCTCAAAGAAAAATTGCAATTTGAGAAACTCGAAAATAAATAATAAATAATATTAATAAAATAAAAGAAAAATACATTCAATTGTCATTTGGTCAATGACTTAAAGGGTATGAATGCTATTTTGCCTATTTTGAGCACATTTCACATTTGCTAATTCAAACTTAAACTGTTATCGATGCAATAACTCAGCTTCATTTGCATTGCGAAAAAGCGACAAATGAAAACGAGTTTTTGTTGTTGTTGTTGTTTTTTTATAAAAACAAATCAGCGCTAATAACGGTCACGTTTTCAGCTCGCCAAACAGATGCATTGTCACAGTAGCTGCTATCTAAGTGTTATATCCACTGGCAATAAAAACAGAAACAGCAGCAGGTAAAGAATATAGCGCGAGAGAGAGAGAGAGAGCATGAGGTTGAGGGGTTGCAACCCGTTGCACAAAATTAAAGTCAAGATAATCAAAATAACAATGGGCAAACAGCAGCAACGGGACATTTGTAATGCAAAACGAAACATGCAAGAGTAAGAGAGGGAGGGCAACAGGGTATGCGAAGCATCGCAATGCAAAACAACCGTTGAATGGCAAAATACAAACAGAAAACAGAAAACAGAAAACAAAAACAGAGGAAAGCAAATACAGAAAACAAAACAAAATGAGGTGCTAATCGAATGCATACCTTCCCATGCGATGCGAGGCGATGCGACAAAGAAGCACGAGCTGTAAGCTAACGGCAAGGGGAAGACTGAGGATGCAAGCGGCGTGTAGAAACAGAAGAAGAAACAACTGTAAAGAGTACAAATTAATTTACTGCAAATTTGCAGAATTTGCATAAAGCACGACTTCGAGATACTCAAGCGAAATGCTGAGTTTATTTACAGCGTTTAGTTTTGCAATTCATTGACCAAAAGCGTAAAACTTTAAATAATAATAAATTTGAGATATAAATTTATGTAATTATGAATTACAATATAATATAAAATTACTTTTTTTTTATTTGAAGCCGCTTTTAAAATTATTTAAGAAACGCTTAAAAATATATAATTTTTATTTAAATAAAAGTAAAAGCTCTATAAGCAGAGCTTGTATTTTTTAAAGAATATTTTGAAAGCTGAGATGTCTTTAATTATATAAGGCTTTTAGCATTAGACTGCTCAAACATTTTAGAAAATGCTTTAAGTAGAGCATGCATTTTAAATATTTTCTTAAATCTTTCTAAGAAACTCATTTATTTTATTTAAATTTTATTTTTATTTTTTAGTTTATTAACATCTGCTCGTCGATTGACATAATGAAGATCAAGATCTACTTTAATTTTTCATTTATTAGGTAAATTTAATGCTCATCGTTATCCGTAACAACGATTTTGCTAAATGCTTAAAATATAACTTTATATAAATAATGCATAATTATATATCAATCTTGAACTAAGTTAAACATATATAAATATCGTTTATGCTTTTGAAAATAAATTGAGCAGGAATTATAGAAATATCTTATAGATATTATATAGAATATAGAAATGTACTCGAAGAAGTAAAGCTACCATAGCAAAGACTTCTAAAGTAAAACAAGAAGATTCAGCAGAGTCTTAAGTGTATAAAGAGTTTTAGGAGTTATAGTTTACCAGTGCACTAATTTTAGTTAGAGCTTTAAAGAGTAAAGACTTAAACATCTGATAATTCGAAGATATTGAAATGTGTCACAATGCCTTGACGTTAATCACACTTTTTATATGCAACTAGAACATGTAATCAAACTCTAAAGAAATCAGAATTAATGTCTACCCAATTTTGTAAAAGTGAATTCAAGCTCTTGTCTTCTGATATACCCCATTGAGATATTGCAAATTACAGTTACATTCACTAAAAGTCAACAAATCAACGACTTTTACGGCGACAACTCGACGCAACGTCAAGGTCACTACGAGGCGCACTTGAGTCGCATAGAACATAACAGTGTTAAGTGCGGATCTCTATATTGTATATGTATATATATATATATATATGTGTGTGTATATGTATTTGCATCTACTAGCTGCGAATGACCGTAGATCGGGCGATTGCCTCTGACTAACTGACTAGCTGCGCCTCGTCTCCCTCTCCCTCTCCCTCTCCCTCTCCCTCTTCCACTCACTCTCCAGATGCAAATTGCAAATGCAAACCGCAATCGAACAATTTAATTGAGCAATAAATGACGGATATTTCAGCGACAACAAAATGAACAAAGTAAACATAAATATTTCTCTAACAATTCTCTTCAGTATTTTATTTTTCCAACTGTAAAAGGCAATTGCAACAATTCAAAAAGCTCATTAAAATAACTTCGTGACAAATTGACAACGTTTTTCAGTTATTTTTCTCTCTCTCTTGTTTTTGTTGTTGCACTTGTCAGGAGGCCTGTCAAATTTATGTAAACTCTAAAGAATTTCAAAAATGTTGCGTAGTTATTATCCGAATAAATTATGTAAATTGATTGCAATTTACGAAGGAATTCAGTTAAATATGCAGTTATATAATGACTTTACGTAAAAACAGTCTCATAAAAATATAGTCTCAAGAAAATAATAGTAAATAAATAATTATTCCAATATTCAAAAAGCTTCAATGAAGAGAAATTAATAATTTAAATATTATATATAAAAATAAATTACTTCATTTTTTTTTTTATAGTAATCTCTGCCCTAGTAAAGCCAAAAGTCAATTCAAATAATCATAATAACAATATAATATAATCATTATAATCACAATTGTTATTCGCCTCTAAATTCCAAATTTTTATATTTTATTAAATTCTCATCTATGACACATTCAGATTCAAATACTTAATCGTAGTAATTGAAAAATACAAAATTATTCACATTTTTTTATCGCTTAGTCAACGGGCGCTTATCTACGAATTTACAGTTGATTTGCAAAAATTACTCATACGCAATGCTGCAGCTCTTGCGAAGACACTCAAAGAGCGCTGCGTAAGCGCTTACGTTGCAAAAAGCTTTCGGGCAGGCTTATCTAAGACACAAACCACACTGAATCACGTAAATATCTGCAGAGCGAATAACGTAAATTATGCGCAATTAATAGAGGCAAAAGCAAAAAAAGAAAAAATATTGAAATAGCTAAGAAATAAAATAATATATAACAAATTGTATATTATTTTTATTTTAGCTTACTTATATATTTATAAATTGAAAATATTATGTTTATAAAAAAAAAAATAAAATATTTATATATATTTATTTATAAAAAGGCATTTTTACAATTCTGAAATAAATTCTGCAAGCTAATTTTTTTTATAATTATATATGTATATGTATATAATTTATAAAAAAATTACTTTTGATTTATAGAAAACATTATAAATATATTAAAAATTTAAATCAATTAACTTCGATATTTATTCTATAAAAACTATTATATTTCAAATATTTTTACTGTATATAGAAAACTTTATAAATATATTAAAAAATAAATTAATTAACTTCGATATTTATTCTATAAAAACTATTATATTTCAAATATTTTTACTGTAGTCTATTAATAATAAATATTGCTAGCTAATTTGCTTATGATTTAGTTAAAAGTAGGAAAAACAAAATAATATTAGTCGAATTTGCTGCTAATTTAATTTTGTGATTTATAAAAATTTCTTACGTGAAATCATGAAATTTCCATACAATTTTATTGCTCACATTTATATGTATTTTTCTGTAATATTTCTAAGGATATGCAAATCTGATGTCCGTCTGTCAGTCCATCCATCCGCCCAGCACTCGTCAGAGCCTTGGATCCACTCAGCGTGTCATTCAACTTCGGGGGCATTGCGTACGTGACTGTAAATTGACCTCAGCGAGTGACCGAGAGAGACAGATAGAGAGCGAGAGAGAGCGAGAGGGAGCGAGCAACGTGCAACCAAAAACCACCTGTGGCTGGACATTCACTGCCACAGATATTTGCCATAAAAATGGCAACAAATAAAAGTTGAGTCCCCAAGAATAACATAAAATTAAACACCTAACAATAATATTGCCCTACGACAATTGAAAATTCAATTTGTTTACGTCGCCCGCGTTGCGCTTGTTGCTGTAAAAATGCTAAATGGCCAATTATTTTTTTTTTCACCTTTTACGAGGTATCTGGGCGCTTTGATGGGCGACAAAGGACGTCGACACATGCCACGTTGCGTCCCACTAAGGACACTGCACTCAGCCGCTGTCTAGCGCCAGTTAAGGCAGCAACAACAATCACATAAACATCTAGATAGTTGAGCATAAGCGTAGGTAAGAGTTGAAAATAAATGAGATGCAATGGAAATATGTGGGATGCATTTGCCGACGAGATGGAAACTCACTTCAACTGGAGCTCATTCATATGGCAGGCATGCGATATACAAAGAAAACATTTGCAGAGCAAACAAAATAATTTTGAGCTCATTTTTATCCGATATAGGTGGATTTTGCTAGAGATGAATGCAAGTTTCTGTTTTATCTCTTCAGATTATATTTTGCAGTACTTCTATCATATGAAAGGAGAGGGAGCATTGGAACAGTTATTATGGGCAGAGCGAGGACTCTCGCTCACACAGCTCCAACTGCTGCTCTGTACACTTTACAGTGACAATCGCTTAAAAAAAATATGTAAGTAATATTTTTAAATATTATATTTATGTATATATATATATATATATATATATATATATATATATATATATATTTTTTTTTTTTTTTTTTTTTTTTTTTGTTACATTACATACGTTGAAGCAAAAAGGCTTAAAAATTATTTTACATTAAAACAAAGAAAAATTATTATTAAAAAAAAAAATATAACAATAATAATACAAAAACTGAAAATAGATAATGTAAGGATACTCTAGTCAACAGTTATTGATAATAGGGAAAAAATAAAATATTAAAAAAAAAGATACATATATCGTAACCGATATATTTTTGTAATATCTGAACGACTTTTCAGCTGCGCCAAATTTGCGTTTGTTGATCAAGTGAAAGGGAGTTGCGGGTAGGAAAAAATTTCCGATGAAATAACAAATGGGCAAGGGAAGGACAAAGAAGGGCGCCAGATAATAGTCAAAGTTTGTGGACAGGATGTAACCCAGCAGATCATGTCCCTAGCTGTTAGGGCTTACGAGATCATACGGACGGATAGGGCAAGTTTAATTGCAATTGTAATTAATATCGTAATAAAATGTTTATATATATATATATATATATATATATATATATATATATATATATATATATATATATATATATATATTATTTTATATATATATATATATTTTATATATATTTTTATATATATTTATATATATATATATATATATATATATATATTTTATGTATTTTTTATATATATTTTTCTTTTATTTTAATTAGTTCCTTCTTGTTATATATTTTTAAATAAAATTAAAAAATACAAAAATTCACATAAATAACTTTTTAGTCTTTATTCTTAATTTGTCTTGATACCACAGTTGCAGAGAAATTCCCATTTTTTCATGGCAATGAACTGGAGAGTCCGCCAGGCACTCGCACTCGCCTTGCAACTTGTTGCAAGCAACTCGCTGCTCACAGCTGAAAGCTTAACAATTTGCCAGGCGAATTAATTAATGCGCATACTAAAAATTAAGAGCGCCAGATAAAGCGAACGTTTTAATGGCAGCCTTCGGTAATTAACATAATTAATTAATTCTGTGGCGTTCGCCATTTAGTTTAATGCGCCATTTCTGTTTTTGGCAGTTTACAACACTGCTCAAGCGCCATACTTGAATTCGCTTTGGGCAAAAGTTTTTTATTTGACATTTAAGTTGTCATTAAAAGTTGGCAACTGGCTGGAAGCAAAAGAAAAAAAAAAACATATATATATATATATATATATGCCCAGATGCACATAAATTTAAGTAAATGCGAAAGTTTTCCACAAGCTATTAAGAATTAATAGATGGGTATGCGCAACTAGATAGTTCAGTTGGTAGAGAAAAAAAAATGCTAAAAAATTAAATGATTTTGGATTTTTTTATAAAGACTTAAAAATGATGAACTGCGAGCGTTTCAATTAAATCTTATTTAATAGGCAGGTAATATATAATAAAAAATAATATTAAAATTTATTTTAATAAGTTAAAATACTTTTTTTAAATATAGCTAGCGAATATATTTAAAGCTTTAAGTGAAATATAAATTAAATTAAATATTTGAACGTTCATATTTTGTAAACAATAAAATACAAAGCCAATACGAATATTATTCTTAAGCGCATTAAGTATAGAGAAATGTAAATAAATATCATAACAATAATTTAGAATAATAAAAAGTAAGTTCAAATTAAAAATGACTTATTTAGTGCGAAAAGCGCAAATTAAAGTTCAGTTCAAAGCCATTAACTTGGCTAATGTCATTCGTCAAGCGCTTTTAATACATAAACCTTAAAAGCTTAAATTCAATTAAATTATAATAAGATGTAATTGAATATTGATACTGAAAGCTAAATAAAATGTTAAATTTCATTCAAATTTGTATTAATAAGAAGTGTGCACAAAATTAAAGCCAGCTAAAAATATATAAGCTAAATAAATAAGTTTTAAGCCTGCCCTAAAGCTTATCAGCTTGACTTACTGAACTTCTAATGCTGTTTAGTTAAAGCTACTCTAGCTACACTGCTACGCCCTCAGCTAATAAATAGGATATTTAAATGGCTGTTCGATTTTTTTATACCCTCCCTAAGCTGCGGCCACTCAGCAAAAGTAGTTGAAGCAGCAGCAGCAACGACACCAGCAGCGCCAACTGCAACAAAAACCAACTAAAATACTTTAAGCTGCTTTTTGTTTTAGCTACTGAAACTTTTTTCCGCTTTATCACAGTTCAGTGGAACGCTAACACACAAACACAAACACACACACACACACACACACACATATTAATACAATAATCGTTGCCAACACGCATGAACAGCAGCAGCAACAACAACAACAATAAAGCAAAATATATCCATGGCAACAGCTGCAAAAGCAGCCTCCGGCAGCAGATTCAATAAAGCCGTTGACCGACGCACATGAATATGCCAAAGTGAAAAGAATAGCTGTTAACTACACAGAGAGAAAAAATAATAGAGCAAAATGTTTAATAAATTAAAAAAATATATATATAAAAAAGAAGTTGCTTAAAATTCAAATAAAAATATTTAAAAAATCATAATAAAATAATAGTAAAAAAATAATCATTGATTTAATTAAATAATTAGAAAAGTTAGCATAAATCATAAAATTTACAATAAAAAAACCATGAAGTAAAATTATTTAAAAAATTAAAATAAAAATAACAAAATAATCATAATAAAATAATAGTAATAAAATAATCATAATAAAATAATAGTAATAAAATAATCATTTATTTAATAAAATAATTAGACAAGTTAGCATAAATCATAAAATTTACAATAAAAAAAACCATAAAGTAAAATTACTTAAAAAATTAAAAAAAAAATAATAAAATAATCATAATAAAATAATAGTAATAAAATAATCATTTATTTAATAAAATAATTAGAAAAGTTAACATAAATAATAAAATTTACAATAAAAAAACCATGAAGTAAAATTATTTATAAAATTAAAATAAAAATAATAAAATATTTATAATAAAATAATAATTTTTTTAATAAAATGATTAGAAAAATTAGCATAAATCATAAAATAAAAAAAATCATAATAATAAAAAAACCATAAAGACAAATTATTTTTTTTTTATCAACTTTAAAGCTATACAAGAATTGTTTTTACAAATATATTATTCAGCATTTAATTATTGTTTTTATTTTTGACTAAAACAAATAATGTTATTAGTCTTAGTACAATTGGGAAAAAAATAAAAATAATAATAATAATAATATACAATAAATGAATCTAATAACCGTATAAATATTAATAATAATAAAGAAATAAATTATATATCAATATAACATATTTAATAGTTGTAACATTTTTTTATTTAATTATTTATTTAAGTTAATTTTTATTTAATTAAGAATATTCTAATTTTCTTATAAAGAATTCATAGGACTTAAACTTTAGGTATTGCTTAAGAATTTCTTTTACAACTCTACAGACATTTTTTTCAAGTGTAAAAGAGGGAGAGAGAGGGAGAGACCCAAAGAGATACAGTTTAGGAGCGAGAGCGCTGCCGAAAGGCTCTAAGCGAGCGTGTCTGTGCATGTGGCGCAATATTAATGCTATCAGCAAGTTACCGACACGCAGAAACACCCACAAATTCCCACACAGAGACATATCCACACACAGCACACGCACATACATAATTTCAATTAGGCCATGTTAAAGCTCAGCAAATTTCACGTCGACGTGTGGCTAATTAAGCGCTTGAAATCTTTGTGCTCTGCTGCTGGCCAAAGTTTTCGGGGCCAGTGATAATTGTACCAGGCAGCCTGGCAACTAGTTCGTCATTGTATTGCTGGCATTGTCTTCCTCTTCTGCTCGATTGCCAGACAATTAAATTATGGTCGGCCTTGGAGCAGCCCGCATAAGTATGCTAGCCCTAATTGCATGTCTGGGTCTCAGCGGCGAAGCAAAGAGTTTACCAAATGATTTGCCTTAATTATGATTGCAGCCAGGCAATAAATATAGCATGAGCTTATTATTATGAATTAATTATATATATATATATATCGGCTAATATAATTACATGTTTTTAGCTGATGAAACTCAGCTTAAGACCTATTTACATATATTGGGAGCTGAAGGTCACTTTTGTCAGACATTAGACAAGTTATGAATAGAGAGACGAAAATAAATTTCATTCGACCTACATAGATAGGAGCATGAATAAATTTATGGTATATTTAGTTTTACATTGGGGTAATTTCTAGGTAGAATTATGACAGATCTTCACAATGTCTTTTTTCTTTGCTTCTTATATTTTATTTTTTTTTCTTGACGCTTTTCGTCTCATCTTTTCTTTCACTTATTCCTTTTCTTTTCTCTATTAATTTCTCTCCTCTCTTCTTTTTAATTTTTCAATTTATTTTCTTCTATTCTATTATTTCCTCTCTCATCGCATCTATTCGCTTTACTATTTCCATTTCTCTTCTCTTTTCTTTTTCTCTATTCTTCCTTTTTTATTCTCTTGTCTTCTTTTTGCGTCTCGTCTCTTCTCATTTCTAATCTTATTTTTTCCTTTTCCTCTCATTTCATTTCTCTCTTCTCTACTCTCATGCTCAACTTTCAGCCCCACACTCTGACCCCAGAAAGCCTTTAGCAAGCTTTGCAACTTTACCAGGCTCCATTAGAGCTATTTGTTGTTTGTTATGCTGCCAATAAGCCAAGTCAATTAGCGTGCAGCTAATGCAATTCAATATCCTTTTAACTTGGCTATAAAGTTTCAGCCATAAAAACAAATACAATTAGAGCGCACAGTTCGGCTAACGCTTTAATTCGATTTTGAATGTGGAATCAAAACAATTTGGTCCAAAGGCAACTAATAAAACACAATTTAATTAAACATCAAAAGCAAAATCTGTGGTCGAATACGAAGAGCCAATTTCAGTTTCAATTGCAACAAGATATGAAAAAGTTAGTGCATATATTTAAGTACTCGACTAGGAAATACCCTATGGGAAATGGATCACTCAACCGCTATCCATTTGTGTATGATTAAATTACAATATAAATTAATAATTTTAAAAGTTTGGCCAGCTTAACTCGACTCTCTGTTGATCAAATAAAATATATTTGGACTGCCTCTGACTGACATTTTAATAAACCATTCTAATTTAAACTAAAAATATTAAGGAGTATTTCAATTTATTAAAAGCAAAAAAAAAAAAAAACCAAATTTATAAAGTATAAAGGTTCAAGATTCCTTTCCAGAAATTATTAATGATGAAAAACTTTCATAAGAGGCAGAAACAAAATATGTTAAGCAAACAATTTATTTCTCTTATTTAATTTTATTTATTTGAAATTTTTGTTTTTTTATTTGTTCAATATTCAAAGTTCTTTGGCATTACAGAAAATCAGAGAACTTGATAAATTTATTGAAGTCAGTTGATAACATGAAAAGCATAAATTCTCATTAAAAATTATTAGATTTGTTTGACAGTTTGGCAGTACGACGACAGCCACGGCGTACAATACAATAAAAGTACATAAAAACGAAGAAGACGAAGATGAAGGCGAAATTTTACGGCGGCTAACGATGAGGCGAGCCTTCAATGCGATGGGATGATGGCTGGTAACCCGGCCAGCAGACAGCGACAAATGGCAAGCGGACATTTTACAGACCCGTAATCATAAATCACACAAAATCCGGACGGAATGAGACGGAGCGAGGGAGACGGATGCATGGGGCATCAGTGAAATGTGTGGCAACTGGAGCATGTAGCATCCTAATGGCCATGTCCTGCTGCTTCAAATATAAGTGCCAATCGTATCGATGGTTATCTAATGAGCCCCAACAACAAAAGCAATAGCAACAGCAAATCACAAGTTCATTGACCGTTAAATTGAAAAGCGAAAATCATCCCAATGGCCCATCGAAGACAGCTTGGAATATTATTATGACATAATGAGTTGGACTTTTCTTTTTATTTATTATTTTTAAGTGCCGGCCCAAGTCTTGAGCAAGTTGTTCAAATTTGTTAATAGATTTTGCAGCGAGACCCATTAAAAGTTATATCTAATTTATGTGAGTTTACTCAATTCATGCTCCAGCTATGTAATCAACTAACGGATTTTCTTTCATTGGCCATAAGCAGTCGAGGCTTAATTAACGGCAGAAACTTTGGAGCAACTAAATTAGACGTTAATTGTAGTTCATCTGATATAAACTCGATATAAAGTTCAGCTGAGCTGCGTTTCATGAAGCGCAAAATATTTTACAAATTAAAGTTTTAATTTGTTGCAGGTTTTAAAACTTTTAACTAGCTGACTTTATCTTTATTATATTAAAATTATAAGCGTGATTTACCAGTACTAATTTGTAATAGCTACATGTAGTATAAGTTAACTTTATTGATATATTTATTTAAGCAAAAGAAGTAATTATATTTGACGGCTTATAAAGTATTTAAGTTGTTATCAGTAAAAAAGCAAACTAAATTTAGTCGCCTTTATTCTCGTCAATTTTAGTTACTATAATAGCACAATACAATTGCATTAAAAAATTAAATCAGTAATTATAAATACAATTTGATCTCATCGAAACGGTTTTTTCATTTTCTTGTGCAAGGTTTTAAGTTAAAAAAATTTAGCCGAAAATGCTAATATTTCAACTGAGAGAGGCAAATATTTTTTTTTAATTAAGGTGTAATGTAGGTGTGAGATATTCTAAAAAGTATTTAAGATGCTTAAAATCTTTTATAGATAACGAAAGACCAACTAAAGTTGCTTTGAACTAGAGAAGGACAGTCAAACTGCTTGAGTAGAACTCAATTTTGATGGACTACGGCCTGAGAATTGTTACATTGAATAAGTAAGATTGTTGAAGGTATCTAGGAATAAATAAATGCATAAAGATTTAAAAATGTTATGGAGTATAAGGAGAAATGAGCTTACTTTGGTTGAGAGCTTAAGCTTACCACAGCTCATACTTTAAAAAAAAAGAAGATCAATCACATGCTGAGAAGATAGAAAAATCTCGCCTTCTTCTGATAGAAATACAATTTTCTATCATATGAGAAAATATTGGAGTCTCTCATACTTCAGCATTTGTCAAGTATTTAATAGATAAAAATAAATATAAAATTTAGTAATTTTCCATAATTGATATTCCTTGACAACACAGCAAAAAAATTAACAAAAAATCAATACAAAAAATATTTATATAATATATATATATATATATATGTATATATATATATATATATATATATATATATATATATATATTATTAACAATATATATATATATATTAACAATATCATTATCAATATCAATTTGAGGTATATTTTTATAGCTGCAATCTCATTCATAACTCAATTACTTTCAATATTGGTGCCCTTTGATAAAGCATCCAGTCACCGTACTCAACGTGATTAAGTATTTTGCCAACAATGTCCATAACTTGAGAAATGTGAGGGATAAATTGTAAAATTATGTCATTTAGCGTCAATTTCAATTACAATAATTGCCCTTTCATGCACTTTCATAGATTGAAACAGAGACAAACGAAAATAAATAAAACAGGCACCCAAGACTCGCAGCGCATGCAAATGACAGCGAGCCGCAGCTCAGCCTTAGCGAGAGCCTTGAACAAATAAAGCATTCACCAGCCCCGTTGACCCGATGGACAACATCTACCCCCAGCACCGCAACTGACCCCATCGACTAACCCTTTCAGGGTCACTCATAACATTGGCGCTTAAATTAATTGATCGCTCAACCGAGTCCCTTCCACAAAATGTCATCTGGCCAAATGGTGACCTTCGTTTTGAAGGCTATTTCATAAATTCGACCATTGGGACATCCGTTTCATTCCATTTTATTCTGTTCAGTTGTCCTGTTGCATGACTCGAACCTGCTGTCCCTCCCACCACAGTTCCCACTCTGCTTTCTACTTCTCCCTACAGTTCGTTTCACTCAATTTGCGATGTGGTTATAACACGATTCGTTGAAAACTCGACCAAAACGAAAAAACGAGTAAGATACACACCACAAAAATTTTATGGAAAATTACTAAATATATATATTTTTCCAATAAAGAAAAATAATTTTAAATAAAAAACTAAATTTAAAAGTAAATTAAGTATAAAAATAATATAAACACAAAAAAAATAATAGAAATATATTATTAAAAAAAATAAAAATATGAATATTAAAAATCGAGCATAGAAAATAACAATATAAATATAAAAGAATAAACAAATTAACTTATCAAAAAATATATTATAATAAAGAATACAAAATTTTTATATTTATTTTGAACAAAATTATATTTAATTTTTTTTTAATTGAATTTCAATTTTATTAAAATTATATAATATAAATAAACAAATTTATATTTATATATATATTTGTGCGTTCATTTTTGAACAGTGTACGTATGCAAAAGTAAAGCATATACACATATGCGAAAAAAAGAGAGATTGTGGATGATATAAAATATTTTCAAGATAATAAAATTATTTTAATTAGATTGAAAATAAACTTCTCTTGCAGATGCTTGTACTCTGAGAGCCGAAGTGCAAAAGGCAAAGAATTGTTGATGCTATAAATTTAAGAAATATGTTTACAAGTTGATAAATCATGTTAATCCAAATTTGCATTCATTAAGGCTAATGAGTATTAAAATTATGCCCGCAGACTTCAAGTGCAGCAATTAGTCAAATATCTATTAGCCAATTATGGCTGGAAAACATGGAAAATCACTTAGGTGGTCCCACAGCAACAGCGTGGACAGCCCTGCGAGTGGGGTTCGTAAATAGAAGGGCAGCAGCCTGTGCCCATAAATTAAAGCCGGCTAGAGTGGACCCACAAATCATCAGCCTTATTATGCTTAACAACAGGTTCAGCTTAAGCCGTAGGAGCTGCAGGTGGCGGTGGCGGCGGCTGGGTGGGTCGAGGCTGTGGGCAAAGTTTTTTGCGGCATTTTTGTGGGCATTATTTTGGCATCATTGGGCTATGAAAAAGTCACAATTTTGTTCTCTCTATTATTATTATTATTATTTTTTTTTTTGTGCATGTCTGTGGCAAGTTAATCGCAAACATATTGAGTGCGCATTGCCTGTGGCTGGCGACACGTGGCTGATGTGGCTCTGTTATCAACAAATTACCAAACCAGACCAGACCAGACCTGACCCACAACCTCATGCGCTTAGCTTGAATAAACATTGCAGCGCTGATAAAGCCATAAATCACAGACCCAAAAGTGCGTAAAAAAAAAACCGGAAGAAGCCAAAAAGAGCGCAACAAATTGTGCTAAGAGTCAAATGTCGGTTCATAGTGTTAGAATTAACTGCAAAATCTTTTACTTTTGCCAGCTCAGAGTATTTAATGTTAAGGCTGCAAAACAATTTGTACTTAATCTATCTAATCTAAACTTATCTTATCAGCTTTAGTGCCTAAATATGTTTCGAATTATAAGCAATTAGCTTAAGTTTGATTGTTTGCTTTCAGGCTAATAACAAATATATAGATTAACTTGTGTGAAAAAATTAAATGAAAATGAAAATGAATCTACGTTAATTATTTTAAAGACATCAAGAATTGTTAAACTCAATTTCATTCTCTCTCTCCCTTTTTTAACTCTCTGTCTATCTCCCTTTTCGTTTCCCTCTCTCTCTATCTTTCACCCTGAACCTCTATTCCTTTCCCTCTCTCTCTCTCTTTCTCTCTCTCTCTCTCTCTCCTTTCCCTCTCTTCATTTACTGCGGCACTTGACATAACAAGTGACTGCCTTACACTCCAACACTTGTCGCATTTCGCAGCAACTGGAGTTACTTATTGGTAAAGCATTTGTCAAATACCAAAAACACAATTCATTTTCCTCGCACTTCTAATGGAACTTCCATGCAAATGTCCAACAGAGACGACAATTTTAAAATGGGCGAGTGATAGACGAGCAGATGCCAACTAAAGTATCACATAAATATATAAAATTTGTTCGAGCGTCTTTTTAGTTGATACAAATTTTAAGCAATTGGCGCCTACTTGTTTTTATATACAGCTTAAACTTAATACACAAGATTTTAACTATATTAAATTTAAACTCTAGGTATCCCCTTCCTCATCAAATATGTACAGGGTATATTCCAAATGAAGGCAGGCAGCTAACGTTAATTTTTCGCACTTCAAAGCCAAAAAGCGACGTCAATTTTCGCACGTCATTTGAAAGACGGCCAAAAAAAAAAAAAATAAATTTGTAATGCAAAGTTGCTCAAAATGCGTTAAAACAACATGAAATATCTTCGGGGTCCTTGGGGCCGGACAAAAATAAATAGAATTGTATGGCAAAAGGAGCAGAGAGTGAGAATTGTATAAGCAAATGGCAGCCGCAAAATGAAATTCAAACCAAAATAAATAAATACACGCGCCGGCAAACCGACCGCACACACACACACATACACGCACACACTTACACACGCACACATTTTCACAAGAAAATTGTACTTTTGCAAAAAAAAAGAAAAAGAGGCAACACAATTTCATTACATGCCAGAAGCAGACCCAGAGTATGAGCTTGGCCAACTTTGAGTAGGCACTGCGCCAGGATATGGCCCACACACAGACACACACATACTTTAACACACATCAATGAAATTGAAAACTGCTGTTGGCAGCGAAGAAGCGGAAGAAAAGCTATAGAAAACATGCAAAAGGAAAATACGAATGTGCATGTGCCCTAACTCTTCTTTGTGTGTGTGCAAGTGAAACACTTTCCACAAGTTTTTCATATTTGACTAAGATTTATAATTTACAATGCCATTTCCATGAGATATCACTCTTGAATAAACTTTGAAACAAGTTAGAATATTTGCCTAAGATAGAGAAAAGCAAAGCTAGGCTTAGAATAATATATGAAATAAATAAATATATAAATATAGATATCAATCGACGCTAATAGGAGGACAACTATTGTACCATTTGAGTATTTCGATGCCAATTTTGCGGTAATTATAAGACAATGATATGCTTCAGAGTCTTAATTCAATTGCTAGTTAAAGCCTTTGGCATGGCAGATGGAAACTGTTTTCTTGGAAAGTTAAGAAACGATGTTCGCTGGCTAAAATGAAGAAATTATTATGATACTGATATAAGATTAATGCGTAATCGCCTCGTATACCAAAGGCTAGTTACATCAATTCTCTATAAAATGCCTTTAAAGAAGAAAAATTGTAATTAAAATACATTTTTATTGTGCTTTACTTGAAATACAGTGTTGTTTACCTTTTATGAATGCGAACTTCGAGTCGGCTAGCAAAAAGAATAAATAAACACTTTTATGTTAATAGCAAAGAAATAATGGCAGCGTTTGTTGTCTTTGCATTGTATTTTTTTAAGCGGCAAGCCGTAACAACATTTTTATTATTTCAGTTGTAATTATTGCAATTCAGTTAAATTTACTCATGAATATTTCAATTTTGCTTTAAAGAATTATTAAATAATGTTAATGAAAATTGCGGGAAGTGAATATATTTTACAATTGACAAATTTATATAAAGATAAAAAATTATGCGGGAAGTGAATTTATTTTACAATTGACAAATTTATATAAAGATAAAAAATTATGCATGGAAATGCCTAAAATAAATAAAATACTAAAAATGATTTTTTAACAAATTTAAATGATTGTATTTAATTTATATTACTTATAATTATAATTTATTATATTATTACAACTGTATTAAAGGTAAGGCCATGTAAATAAAATAAATATAGCAGATATATATCAATCTAGTTGTTGACATAAAATAAATCTAGATCGACGGATCTGTCACATTAGACGAAGTTATTATAAATTTGTAGACCTGGGTAATTAATTATCATTTTTTTTACTAGCAACGCAAACTATTAATTTAACCAACCAAAATATTTTATATGCCCAAAATATATAAGAAATTCAATTTTATTTTTTTTATAAGTCTAGATCGACGGATCTGTCACATTAGACGAAGTTATCTCTCTATCGAGCTATTATATCAGAATGCCATCTTTTAATATATCAATCTATATGTCCACATAAGGCAACCAATTTTGTATCTATCTGAATCTATCAATCTAGTTATTCAACAAAGCTAACTTATATATTTATCTATCCAAATAAAGCAATTTATCCATTTATATAAAAAAAACTATATTTTTATATTGTACACAAACAGAAGTCAAAGCTATCTATCTATCTATATTAGTCCATGCTTTCTATCTACCTTATTTTGTATCCATTTATATGTTGATTAATAATCTAATTATCAATTTATTTTTTATATTATATAATATATATATTTATAAACGACTAGGAACATTTCTTTCCAGCTAGCTTCACTCTTACGACTAAGTTTTCTATCTATCTATTTAGCTATATATAAAATTATATACAAGTTTTTATCAACTACGCATCTATTTATCTAAATATGCCTTCTCCAAGTCATCATCCAGCCAATATAAATTGTCAGTTCACTATAATATAAGTCAATTGTTGCTTATCATTGAAACTTCAGACGCATCTGTAGCATAGCGTCTAATAATTTTCAAGTACTTTGCGCAGTTGCCAAGTGACGTAAAACTTTTGTATTTGGCTTTGGGAAGTCATGACACAAACGGCAAGTCGCTGTCAGAGTGTGAGTGAATGTAAGTGTGCACAGTCGTGTGTGTGTGCATGCGTGTGTGCGTATTGTGTGTATCGCTTGCAAATCTCATGAATGGCAGTTGAGGCTTAAAGGGTTTTGGCTCGGCTTGATTTGGTTTGGGCTTTTTTGGTTTTAGGACAAATGCACAAGCAATTGTCTCAAGCATTTTTTTTCGATTCCTTTTATTATTCCGCTTTCATTCCTTATGCCTTATGTTGGTTTCTTCCGCCACACTCGCTGCGCTTCTCCGGGGGCTCTACGGCGGCGCGTGTGCGCAATTTTGATTTTAACACAAAATTATGCACAATATAAAAGTGACAGCTTAAAAGGATTGCTCGCATAATTTACAGAGTAATCTCCTGGGAGCAAGACATTTTTGGCATCACAAACCCTATCCTCAAGTGGGCGTGGGCGTGGTCGTGGACGTGTACGTGCGTGCTCGTGCGTATAATGATCTTGCGGCTGAGATGTGGCCACAGAAACTTTCGTTTGCCGCATTAAAAGCCAATTAGCATTAAGAATTTGAAAGCTGTCGACTAATTACTTTTCGCATTGCACTCCTCTGTGAACAACTTTTATTAGCGGCCGCCCAAGGATATTGTCATAAAGTTATCTAATGACATACAGCCCATAGTTTTGTTTCGCCCATGTTGACGTTATGCATGACCCGATGTAATTGCATTTTGACTGCCTGCAAACGAGCTGCCCGCGAGGCATCATTAAGAGTGCGTGGTAAAAGCCTTTCGACAAATTTATGGAATCTCTGAGAAGCTCATGTTCTTCTATATGTTCATTTTTAATCTGTGAAGCTTAGAAGGCATACAAAACTCTGCACTCTTGAGACTGTTAAATTACAAGAAATTAAATGTGTGTTCAAGTAAGCTAAATTAAAGTCGAGAACACAGTGAAATCTTCAGTATATTTTCTTGACGAAATTTGTAGACCTAGGTTCGTTTTCTTTTTTTTTTTACTAGCAAAGCAAACTATTAATTTAACCAACCAAAATATTTTATACACCTAAAATATATAACAAATTCAATTATATTTTTTTTAGAGCTTAGCTGTTAATTAAGCTATAAGTAAATTCGTTTTATTTTTCATGAATTTATATTTTAAGCTTATTTATAAAGCATTAAATAGCATTTTTTAATTAAGTATATATTTAATATAATAATATATAATATATATATTATTATATTTATATATCTATGTCTATGTATCTATATATATCTACCTTTAAATTTCTGTCTACCAAACTACCTACCTATATTTCCATTCACCCATCTATTCTATTCATATAACCATCGATCTATCCATCTATGTATTTATATATCTATCCATTTATCAATCTAAACCGATTATCTTAGGGTTAGTTAAAGGCACCACCAAGGCTTAAGAAATACATATATGAAATAATTAAAAAATTTCATCAAAGACTTAATTATGTATACCTTAATAACTCTTCACTACCTTAGCTATTACATAACTCTTTAACTTAAACTAGCATCTCGTGTCGCCTTTAAAAATTGCTCACAACTTTTACACATTTTCCTTAATCTTCTCAGCGCTCTAAAGTAAGAGAATGAGCTACGACGCGGAAGACAAATGATTTGAGCATTGGCAATGTCACTAATGTAAATGACGGCTGGGCCAAGAGTTGAGCGGCCCCAAAAAGTATGCAGCATAATATGCAATAAAGTTAAATTATGCGTCAAAATGAAAGCAAAAATTCTTGAACTTGTCACCTGGCTTTTGTCGCCATTGTTGTTGCCAGTGCCATGATTAATTATAGTCTGTTGCACCTCACCAGCCCGGCACAAATAACATTTTACAGTCGTAAAAAGCTAAGCCCGAGCGAAAAGCCCAAAGGGGCTGTGGAGCTGTTGCTTAATGTGTTAAAGCTCACACACTCACGCACCAAATAAATATATATATAATAATATGGGGTATATTGTTATTGACTAAACAGAAAAAAAACACACACAAAATATACACCTTAGGTTTAGTATTTGTCTTTCTATTTAGGCACCACTTTTATCTGTTTACTTAAGTATATTACACTTAATTTGTAGTACTAATTCCCATTAATGAAGTCTTTAGTTAATTTTAACCATGGTAAATTTTTAAGCATCGATACAAAACGATTTTAAAGTAAAGTTGGTAAAGAACATAGCATGATGAAGTATATAGGGTATGGCCATATTTGTAACAAATGAAACATTTGCAGGTCTCAGAATGTCACGAGTAGAAAAGAACTTTTTAAGATTGTGCTTAAGTTCGCTTTGTCGTGGGCTATAAGCCTTCACCTAGTTAGGGTATATTCTAGTCTCTCTTAGTTTTTTTTTTTTTTTCTTTTTACGCCCTCCTGTGCTTATCGATTACAAAACAAATAAACGCAAAAAGTGTTTTTGTTAGCCATAAAAAGGAAAAAGAGAGAAGTGAGAGAAGCGAAAAAAAAGATTAACAGCTCTAATTGACTGAAGTGATTTTTTTTTATTGGGCGAAAATTCAACGATTGCCAAATAAATGTAGCTCAAGGTCAAGAGAGAGAGAGAGAGAGAGAGAAAAAGAGAGAGGAAGACACGGAAGTAGAGATAACGGCAATACTTCACATTCACAGAGAGAGAAGGTAAACAGCTTGGGTAAAATTTGCCGCGAGCAGAGTGAAGTCAACAGCAATTGAAATGGATACGAATAAAAGGATCTGATTCGATGACAGCAGGGATACATACACACACACACTACACACACACCACACACACACCACACACACATTTCGAACGTCCTTGCAACGACTGAGTGTGGGCGGGCGGTCAAGACGAAGCACCTTGGGGCGCCAAACAGTTCAATAGCTGCACTGACCCCGAAACACTACTTTGTTCGAGTGCTGAGCGCGTTTGGAATTCCAAAATGTTTTCCCTAATGCAATAAATGTGAACATCAAATATGAAATATCTTCGAGCATAATGTACCCAGAGCGAAATAGTTGGAAGAGGAACACAAACATTTCTCAATTGCATTCCAGCTGTCTGACAGGTTGCTGCAAGCGCTGGCTACAATTCCTGACACAGGCAACTGCAACTCGTATGCAAATCAAGGCATATTTCATGCCAGTGACAGCTATTCAGACTGACGACAAATAACTTAAAAATAATATGTGAAATAAAAAAAGAATTTGAGGGTATCATTTCCAGGCTATTTTATTTTTACTTTTATTTATAATTTATTTGCAACCATAGAACATGTTTTTATTGGAAGTTTTAGTAATTTAATTTAATTGCATTCAATTGCAATTAAGACTGTTAAAATTCTACTTTCTTCTATGTTTAATGTCTTAATTGTATAATTGTATTTAGATAATATAATTTCATAACTAAACATTTATGTATTTAAAAATAATGTAAATATTTGGCACTCAAAACAGTTTTAATTTCAATGTATTTCACATTGATTATATTAGATCAACAATTTTTCACAATACGTTTGCAATTTAAATTTTATTTACATTTCAATCCCATTGTGTAACAAATTAATTAATTAATTAATGCATAATGCCAATAAATAGAGTCAAAAATAATTTAGTTTCATGAACGCAATATGGCATTAAATTTTCCCTAGAAATATATTTTTATAATAAGCATGAAAAATTGATTTTATTTGAAAAACTTTGCCATTGAATATTCAATTAGTTTTCAAACATAACAACGCCTTAATTTCCGACAATTTGACTAGCGGCACTTGAATGTAAAAAGGTTTCTTTTCCTTTATTTTTTTTCCGGTCAACCGAAAAACTTTTTTCAAAACACATTTAGCAACTGCATTCAGGAAATTCAATGCAACTGCAAGTGAATGCAAATGTTGGGGGGGTGGCAGTGGAGCGTGAAGCAAGTGTCATTGAATGCAGGATGGTCGAAGTGGGGTCGTCTGAGCGGCCAGGACTCACAGCTCACAGTTAAAGACGCGTTCGGAGCAACTCGAAGCAAGAAAGGCAAGTTCTTACCACAGCGCCACAAAAGTGATATTAAAATAAAACGTGCTCAAACGTGCTGACGTGAATGCTCTCACCAAGGGGCAAGAGACGAGCCTGAGGGCAAAAAGGGAGAACTGAAACTGAAGCAAACTGAGGCAGCCGCTTAGCTGAACTGAGCTGACTTGAGTCTACGCACTCAAAACTCAACAGCAAAAAAGTCCAAATCTTTATGACGTTTATGACTTTACGATACTCTTGAATATATAAAGAGAAGTTTTTAAATAAGTCACCAAATTACAAATGCAATAGAAAGTTATAAGTTTATAGCTCTAAATGAAATGAGACTGAATCATACGAAATTTTGAATTGTTTTCAGATGAGCAACCTACATTGCTTATTATATAATATTTGCATATTTTATTGAATTTTTTTTATATTTGAAGTCAAGTATACCATTATACTATTAAGTATTGTAAACTTATTTTAGTTACCAAAAAACCCCGGGGCAATTATTTATTATTTAGCTAATAGTTGTATGACTTATTAATATATCCAAGAAACTCTTTTTAAATCCAATAATATTTCAATAATTTAGTAGTAATGAAAAAAAAATATTTATGATGATTATATAAAATTTATTCATTTATTTCAATGGGGATTTTTTAATGCACATCTAAAGCTCAAAAGAAAAAGAAATTATATACATATAATATTTATGTATTCAACAACTCAACTGATATTTATATAGAAATATTTCAAAAAAAAAACCTCATCGAAACGCTCTTCATACTCTGTAATCTCTTTACTTAAGCAACTGCGCGACAACAATGAGCAAATGTAAAGGCAACGAGCACAGCAAACAACGAGAACAAAAGTAAAACGACAACAACAACGACAAACAGTTGGCAAAAAGTGACGAGCAAACGTGTCGCAAGTGCCACAAACTCTAAATCACGTAGCAGACATTTGGCTGCAAGTTGCGAATACGCCGCATGGGACAAAAACGTTTATTAGCCTAAAAAAACACCCATACACACACAAAACTGAGAAGAGCTGAGACAAAGAGATAAAAAGAGTGAGTGGAAGTGCTGCATATAATGTATATATATACAATATATATATATATATTGTAGGTATTTATCTAGGGTTTTATCTGCATTCTTGGCTAATGACGCTGCAAGAACGCTCAATTAACAAAATATGCAAAGTAAGCTTAATTTTAGGATTACAGTGCTCACTCGCTAATTAGGGCAGATAGCGATACCAATCATTTTAAAAGAATTGCAAACATTTTTTTAATCCACTTAACGAGCAGCAACTGTGGCTGAAATATTAATGATGAATGATGAGCTAAGCTGGCAAAAGAGCGAGTTGCCTTTGGCCCATTAATAAGTCATCTAATGTTCACTTTCTATGACATCATCATAAAAAATAGAAAAAAAGAAAAGAAAAACCAGATACAGAAGACTGCGACGCTTTGTTCTTTTATTAAGTGGCAGCCGCGATTCCTTTGTCAAAGCACTGAGCAGCTGAGCTCAACTCACATATGCAAATTAAAAATGCCGAGCCAAGATTTTGATTCGTATTCTGGGGGGGATTTACAGACTTTGATGCGGGCATCCATCATGCGAGCTGCAACCGACAGCAGCTGCATTCAATTTGTCATTAGCTAACGCACGCGCTGCGGGGCCAACTGGCAGCGGACAATTGACATGAACCTGCCCCAATCCAGCAACAACAATCTAAACTAATGCCAGCGCCAACTTGAAGCTACCCTACCCCCACCTCCGTCTATGTCAACTCATTCACGTAAACTTGTTTACTCGATTCGCGTGGGCCCGGATGACGTCCATTGCCTGATTGAGTTCCATATACGGTTCAGCTGACTATGGATGCTTAGCATATTCAAGGGCAGCTACCAAGGTAAGGTGGCTTACCAGAAAACAGTGATTGATCAACCTGCATCAATCTAGATCATGCACCAAAAGAATTGGCTCAACCCTCAACGAAATTTTATTCGACTTAATATTTTATTTATTATTTTTTCTGGATCTTGCTCGATCACAATTGAAGTAAAATGAGATCAGTTCTAGATTTTGTTGAGATATTTGCATGAAATTGATGAATTGATTATATAAATGAATGGTGAATTAATTATATAAATTTAAATAATTAATACCAAATTTATAATAATTTAAAGATGTTTTAAATTAAAATATTGTTTGAGTGAATCTCGAAAATATTATCCATTCAAATCATATTTATAAAATTTTATCTATTAAAAAATTTGTTAATTTCTGTAGTGTTCTACTGTAAATAATTGTATCTTTATGTTCAACTTGTTAAGCTGCCAATTAGATAGTAGAAAGCCTGTTTAAATAAAATGTAAATTATTTTTTGAAAAAAAAAAAAAAAAAAAAAAAAAAAAAAAAAATATTAAAAAATCTATTAAAATTAATAAACATCACATATTTAACAATAAATTTCATCAACAAGGCACTGAACTGCCCTCGCTATTTATTTGCATACAGAACTGGGTAAGTGCTTGCTAATGATGTCTATTCATCTATCAGTCAGACTCGATGTTCGATTCTCGTATTTATATTTCCATGGAAATATTGCCTGAGTGAGTGCTGGAAAGTGTGCTACACTTTTCTCGTTTTCATTTTTCGCACACATTAAAAAATGAACATAAACATGAAAATCGTTCGCAGTTCCAAGAAAACATAATTAAAGTGAAAATTTCATATATTTCCTACAATATAATCACATTCAACTGCAAGCCAATTATGTGGAAAATAATTGGCATGGAAACCCAATATGAAAAATGCATAAAAATATAAATCATATAGAGATCCCTAACATACGCCTTGTAAACGTTTCATTAAATACCATTTTTATGGTGCACAAGCAGCAAAAGGCAGACCCAAGGGTTTTTATTCCCGTCATGAAATTGCGACGCAGTTGTTTCAGTTTTAAGGGCTTAGTGTGGGTGGGCGATAGGAAGCGCGCGACTGTCTCTGCAAATGGACAGCTAATTGACAAATGTGTGCTTGGATGAGCAACAGCTAGCCAGCCAGCCAGCTAGCCAAAGAGCCAACGAGCGAACGTGTGTTCTGCCAAAAGGGCAGCTGGCAATCAGGTTACAAGCTAGGATATAAAAAAGGAAAAAAAAAAATTGCAGCACTTCAGCAACGCCCACTGAATTAGCTTCTAATTAGAGTTTATTGTCTTGCGCCTGAGTGTGTGAGCGTGGGATCACTTAGGACAATCTCCATAAGTTTAGTAATTCCACCAACTAATGACGCCATGGAAGGTGTATATATATAAGTTTCAATTGGTTTTATGTTCGATAGTTAAGGAACAGCAAAGCAAACAAAGCAGAGGTGATTAAATATGATGCGTAGAAGATAAGCGCAATTAACAGCTTAATGAATATAACTAGGTCAGTTGATACATTTTAGTGTTTTATCTGCATTTTAATATATATGAATATATATATAAATTGAGTGTATGTATCGATATAATATTTTTTGTTTTAATATCAATAAAAATGATCAAAAATAATATTTGTATAGAGAAATAGTAAAAAATTGAATATTATTCAAAAATGATTTATTTAAATTAAATTATTATTTAGTTATTAAATAAAAGAAAAGAATATAAATAAATATAAATATGTTTACATATTCATTTCAATGTTTATATAATAAAGATAAAATAATATTTCAAATTAAAAAAGAAATATTTTATATATATATATATATATATATATGATGTACATGTATATATTTTTTAATGTATAAATATATATTAATTTATAAATAATAAAAATAAAATAATAAATTAAATTAAAAGAAAAATATTTTATTATATATATATATATAATAAAATATTTCTCTTTAATTTTATTATTTTATTTTTATTATTTATAAATTAATATATATTTATACATTAAAAAATATATACATGTAAATCATTTGATTTCTTTAACCTAAAATATTATTAATTTCAAGTTATATAATATATAAAAATATTTTTCCATATTATATAATGAGTTTCAAAGAGTATCATATAAAATATGCTTGGACTTACCTCACAATACAAATTTAAATTGTTCGTTCAATTTTATGCAAATTTAAATTATTTACCGAAACGCCTCAATTTTAAGCATAAATCCATAACAAATGTTTTTTTTTTTAATATTCGTTATTTTATTCACAATTCCTGAAACTGCTCTCTGCTGTTGTTGTTTTTCTAAGGTACGGCTCAATCAAGTGAAATCCTAAATCAAATTGAAGCGTAATTATTTTTGCTTAGCTGCGGCGCATTTCCCATTGTGACGTCGCCAATCAAATGGCGCAACTTCACTGTGGCACTGGGTCAGTAGCGCAGCATGGGAATTTACTCTAGCTGTTGCTGCTGCTGTTGTTGTTGTTGTTGTCGTTGATGTTTTTGCTGGTGCTGGTGCTGGTGGTGTTTACTTGGTCTGTGCCAAGTAATCAGAATAATTACGTGGCCCTAATGGGCCGAAGGACGCGCTACGTCAAATGCAAAACAATTGAAGCAGCTTACAGCTGGCGTAGCACCAGACAGGCAAGCAAAATATCGACGCTAATCAGAAATGACTGACCAGCTGATACCCTAAGGCTGAATTACGATATACAGTATACTTACTAAATATCGACATTTATGAATTACAAATGAGTTATCGAAATTGAATGTTTAACAGCAATAGTTATCGATAAGATAGCCCGCTAGAGATCGTTACCTTTCTCTTGCCAGTTACATACGTTGCCATAAATCCTTATACTCTCTTTGGCAATCGAATCAATGGGAAGCGGTCATCAAAATTCTTGTAATGCGCATTTTGTGCACGTTAAACATCATTATTTCTTAATTATATTTTCAGCTGAAGCTTTAATCTATCAGTAAGCTCCTATGAATGTGCCAGGGGCACTACAGTAACAACAATAAGAAACAATAATAACAACAACAACAAAACTCCCATAGCCAAACAGACGCCATATGCCGGTAATGAAGAAGAAGCACACGTAAGTATGAGTTTACAGCACACGGCTACAAGAACAACAAACGGTACACCCACGAGCAACGTTATCAATGCTTTACTATTATCACTTACGCTGCCTTACACTGCCGGCAACTGAGAGTATGAAAGACGTGCGAGTGAAATTTTACGCGCGATAACTGTTACAATTTTGCGCGAGCCCTACTTGCTGCAGCTACTTATCAATTGGAACTGACGCCAAGTCGGCGCCACCTGCTGCAATGCAGAATTCGTCAAGCACGATGCTCCAAAAAATGACAAAAATAAATGAAGGAAAATACCAAATGTATATCCTGCGGAGCATTGCTAAATATTAAAGAGCGCGCGTCATTTCAAAGACAACTATTAAAAGAAATGTTTTCAATGTACAGCTAAAAATGTCAACTTAAAAGATATTCCATATAAATACTTAAACATCTATGTTAATAAACTTAAGTCATTATCATTATTTTCATACTAAAAATAAATCCTCTCTATCTATTTCTGTTGCTGCCCAGCTAAAAAGTATTCCCAGACAGTGTTGGAAATCGAAATTGTTTAGCGAACAGCTGCTTGGTTTCTGGCTCTATAAAGTTTCTATAAATATTTCTAGATCATTTAAATACATATTTATTGACTGACATAATTAAAAAATAAACGTTTTGCTTCATATCGTGCTTAAAGCTATTTGTCGACCTTTTTTTATTATTTTTAAAGTAAATCAATTATTGCGCGCTGTTAACAACAGAATATGTTAAAATTCAGGGTGCCCACAGCTGTTAGCAAAGCTATTAGTGTTGGTTAAAATATTGTTTGCTCACTTTGGTAGCATGTTCACTTGAGATACAACTCCCAAGAAAAACAACAAAATTAGCAAAAACCGCGTGCAATTCAGTTGGATAAATATACGCAAAACCTAAGCCCAGCTACGAAAAAACATTTCAACAATATGCGAGCAGCTCAAGTGCTTCGCTTGACTGCTTAATTGCAGCTGAAAAAAAAGTGCGCGTGTTTGTGTGGCCCTGTGAAACAGTGAAGAAAAAAAAGTCGCCGCTGTCGCAGCGAGGGTAACTGGGCGCATATACAGAAAAATAGAACCAAAATAAATTGGCGCCATTGTAATGCAACATGAGCCAAACAACAACAACAACAACAACGACAACAACAAAAAACGAAATGGCCAAAACAAATGAACTGTTCGATGAGGAGCTATTCGAGACGCGCCTCGAGGCGCTCAAGGACACACAAGAGTGCATACAGCAAATGTCCAACTGGTGCCTGCAGCATCGCCTCAATCACAAGAAGATCATCCAATGCTGGCTGAATGTATTCAAGCGAGGTGTGTACCAGCACTAGCTCAACACGTCACATTATTATTAGCTATAATCCGTTTACACTTTTGCCGCAGTTCGTGTCGATCATCGGTTGGTTTTGTTCTATTTGGCCAACGATGTCATCCAGTACAGCAAGCGCAAACGCTACGAATTTGTCGAGTGTTGGGCGACGGCGCTCCAGAGAGCCACCACGATGGTGCGGTAAGTAGGAGAGCAAGCATCGACTATAGTCGACCAACAGATACTCTGTGAAAATGTTCAAACTATTTATGAAGATTTAATTTTAATTAAATTTAATTTGTTTAATTTTTTTTTTTATTTTAATTTAAAATTTAACAATAAATGATACAAATTATTTTAATAATATGATCTATTAATATCATTATATTTATAATCAATCATTAACACATAAAATTAATAATTTATTTTAAGCATTAATATTATAATTTAATATTAAAATTTTTATCTCTTACCCGTAGCGATGAACGTGTCAAGGGTAAGATCTTGCGCATCTTTAAAATCTGGGAGCAGCGCGAAATCTACAACGAAGAATTTCTGAGCGATCTAAGTGGTCTGCTCAATATAGCGCCGCCAAAGAAAGCTCCAGCCAGCACTGATCCAAGCTCTGAGTATCAAAATGCAACGCTCATTGCGCAGGTGCGCGAATGTGTTGAGCTTGCCGAGACGACGGACAAGAGCATGAAGAAGCTACCAAAGCCACCGAATTTCGAAATCGAAGCGCTCAAGCAGCAGTTAAAAGACAAAAGCCACTCGGGCGACATTGAAAAGGAGCTGGAGCGCTATGTGGCCTTCATCAATGCGTGCAACAAGAATCTGCAAAACGAGATCAAGAGTCGCAAAGCTGTGCTGGACTCGATCGAGGCAGCCAAAAAGTTCTACGAGCATCAAGGCCGTGAAGTAAAAGTTGTGGCTAGCGTAAGTGAACACAAATCATAAATAAATAAATATAAATTCTATGATTCATTTTATAAATATATTTTGCATTTCAGGCCTATAAAAGTTTTGGCACACGCATTAAGATAGTCAAGCGCAAGCTGGACGAAGTTATACCCACGCTATCCAGCCCGATACCCTCGCCGGATATCAATGCACCGTCACCGGAACGAGATGCTGATCTACAGCTGCCGGATGAGAATAATTCCCCGCTGGGCGTGGTAAGCTATAAAAAACATCAGCTATAAACAAACCTTATAGTGTGTTTGCATTTTAGAAATGTAAAGTAGTGTAAAGTACAGTGCTCGCTCGTAAAGAGCAACGTTTCGCTTGAAGTGAAGATTATAGAGTTCTATTTATATGAAAAAATTTCGCAATACAGAAAATTGATTTAAATTATAAAAAAAAAAACTATTTATATTTGACGATTTTAATATTGCATAATCTTGTGACATTTAGCAAGCGATCACTGTGTAATATTTTTGTTTAAAAAGTTTATATTTTTATGCAGTTATATGTCTTATGTCTTTACCTAATAAAATTGGACACTTTCTCCAAGTTTTATTGAATTATTGAATTTGTTTGTCAAGTCGCATGCTAATTTATTTATTTTCACAACTAATATTCAGAATAAGGCGATATTGGGAACACTCCTATATAGTTCTTCTGATTCTTATGTCCCTCAGAACTTGTTCAGCGGCAGCGGTCTCAATGGATTTGCCAGTTATCTGGATGGCGGCCAGTTGCCGTTCGATATCAATGATTTTAAGCGCGAGTCTAGCGGCAGGGATCGTGGCAGCGCTATTGAGGTGATTGGTTCGCGTTCGGACGACGAGAGCTATACACCCGGCTCCAGTTATTATAAGCCCGAACCTCTCAACAGAAGCTACAGCAATAGCAATGCCAACGGCAATGGCGGCAGTGTCATACCGGGTCTGGGTGGCAGTGGAAGTGGCAATGGCGGCGGCGGCGGCGGCGGCAGCGGCTCCAGCGATGAATACAATCCCAGTCAGGTGCAATCAGGCTATGGTGGTGTGCTGCCGCCACCAGTGCCGCCATTATTCGGTGGCTCGGCACAGGAATATGCACCGCCACCGCCGCCCCACCTTGGCTATGGCCAGTCGGATAGTCAGTATACGCCCGCGCCTTTGAACAGCAATCCGATGGCACCGCCGCCGCCCATGCCGCCGGCCATAACAACATCGGGCAGCGTGGATGACTTCAATAGCACCTGGGACATGAGCATGACGTGGACGCCGCTCGACAACAGCCTGAACAGCAGCGGTGGCAGCTCCAGCTACACAGCACCAGCACAATCGACGCCGCACTCGCCGCCCCATTTCGAGCGCAAGGGCAGCAGTGCGCCCATTGAGTACAGTGAGCATCACAGTGCGTCAGGGCTGGGTGCACAAGATGTCGATCATCGAACGATTCAGCTGCCGCCGGCATTCAATTTTCGAGGCAAATCAGCGCTGAGCGATGAGCAAACGCGGCAATTAGTGGACATTGATCATAGGAATTTAATTTCGTTGACTGGTTCGCCAGGTGGTGCAGACAAGGTGTGTGATTAAGCTGTACAGTGAAGCCTGTCTAAATTCAAGGCCAAACTTAATGGAAATGTATAGAGAATGGATTTCTATTTTCTATTGCATTCCGGACTGGCATTTGGCTCAACTCAGACAGAGCTTCATTTGATCACTCGTAGCAAGAACTTAATTAATATTTATTAATGCAGGATTTTGGCGGTGGTGATGTCGACTACCGCACAGCGCCCAAGAATGAGGAGGCGGGCAGTGCTATACGCAGTCTTGGTAACAACTCGCCCATGATGGCGCCGCCGGGTAACTATGTAAAGAAGACCAGCTCGCCGCAGAAGTCCAATGCGAGTATGTTCAAGCCTACAAATCCATATATAAGCACACGGCAAATCAATTCCAATATGTTCTTACAGGCTCCTCGTCCGAATCGGATCGTGTGGATGGTTCGGCACGATATGATCCTGCTGATATGGTTGTCGATATGGACATGTCCGATGAGGATCTAGATGAATCACAGCTAGGTAACAACAGCAACAGTGCTCATAGAACCAATTGCTTAGTTTAAGCGGACAAAATTTGACATGTAACAATTTCCCATACAGAGCTCAATGCCAATGCGGAGCAGCTGCATCTAGACAATGCTGATGGTGAACTAGATGCCAATGGCAGCTTAACTTCGCGTCCCGTGCTGCTGGAAACGCCGCAGGAATTTCAATGGGATGCGAACAGCAGTTTTCTAACAGCGCCAGGCACTGGCAACATGCAGGACATGCAGGCCGATGCACAGCAACAAATGCAACAGCCGCCGCCGTTGCCGCCACAACAACAGCAGTGGAATCAAATGCAACCGCCAATGCCATGGAACGGCAATGAGGGCAATAATGGAGCTGCCGGTGTGCCGCCGCCGCCTCCGAGGCCACCGTTTGCAGGTGGTCCATTTCCGTTTCAGCCATTTGGCAATAGTCCAGATAATATGAATCGCGGACGTGGACGTGGTCGCGGCTGGTCGGGACCCTATAGGCCCAATTATCAACGTATGCCCGGCCCCTTCGATGGTGGCCAAGGGCCAGGGCCAGGGCCTCGCGGTCCCTTCTTCCAACGCGGTGGTGGGCCCATGCGCGGTAATGGCGGACGTGGGCGCATGCGTGGTAAACCTTGGATGTAATTACGTATTATAGCTTCTTTATAACACATGCATAAACACACACACCCACACATGCACACACACACACACACATACATCCACGAAAACACACACTGACAGGCGTATGGAAGTTCAAAGTTATTTTAGTTATTAGTTGACTTTATCTCATTTGGATTTAACCTTACGACGCGTATACAGCCCACACACAAACACGCATAGTTTTAATTGCTTCATAGCTGCGGATCGTTGGCTATTTAATAAACTATATATAGAAGCCCATTTGGATGCAACAATATGTACACCAAGCTAGCTGCGAACTATGTTTAAGCATAAAGTTTTACAATTTCCTGATATAAATACAATATAAACTATATTATATGCATATGTGACAGTCGCCCTTTGCAATTCTGTCTTGATTCTAATATATATATATATATATCGATATGACTGCAATAACAGTTGGGTTTATACTAAGAGACACATCTTAGAATTTATTAATCACATTTTTTGAGTCAACAAAAAAAAAAAGTAGAAACGTTTTAATAAAATGCATCTACGAGTTTCACGATGTGAGTTTTTGGGTTTCTCTGGGTGTTCCCGCAATGAACTCCTAATGCTTTCATGGCGCAATGCTTTCATTTCCCATAATCAATGTCCAAATTCTATTTACTTCCTGTGTGGCCTATAATTGTTTATAAAAGTCAACGATACAAAATCTCTATTTCAATTGCTCTCAAAACAAAAACACTTCAAGACTTGTTTAGAAACAAATTACAAAAATTTCCTTTAAGTATAGAGTTGCCTTAGTTCACAAATCGTATATATAATTTAAAAATATATATTCTACATAAAATTTAGTTAACTTCAAACATTGCTTTTAGTTTTGAGTCCTAGATTTAAGCACACATATATTGTAAATAAATTGTAATAATAATTGTAATTATTAAATTAGCAACTAATTGTATCTATATATAAACTTCGGTTATGCCAAAGTTTTATGCTCTTCACTAAATGTCTACATGCAAGAAATATTTAAATAATAACCCCAAACAAAAAAAAAAAAAAAAAAAAAATCTCATTCAAAGAATTTCAAATTAAATAAAAATTAAATTCTTTAAAACATTTACTCAAATGTTAAGGGGGCACATCATATAGATATGAAACAATCAAACTTTTACTTTAAATACTTTTCACTGATCTTTTGGACTTGACTATGTGGAACGACTGAACGCCCCTCCTCTTTGGGCGTGACAAAATATGGACATTTTCCAAACGAACTTTAAGACTGATTCGAGTTTCTTTATTTGGAATTCCGTAGGGGCTAAACTATCGTCCAATTCTCGAACAAGCGAACTCTCATTATCTCCCAAGTACAAACTCTGCCATAAGCAAACCAAAAATCATATCAACGTCACATGCCAAAAAGAAAACAAAATCTTGTGAAGAAATTAAATAGAAAATAAAAGCTAT
This sequence comes from Drosophila mettleri, assembly GCA_035047625.1. Lineage (NCBI taxonomy): Eukaryota > Metazoa > Arthropoda > Insecta > Diptera > Drosophilidae > Drosophila > Drosophila mettleri. The sequence continues at coordinate 14,209,236 of JAWNPI010000018.1, forward strand.
AGTCAGCTGATCAGCAAGTGTGTATAAAAAAAAAAATATATATATGTAGTAACTAATTAGATAATATATATTTTATGCCTAGTTTAAGTGTAGTTAAGTTTTAGTAACGTATATTTAGCTGTTTAAATACAAGACTTAAATGTGATATTTAAAATTGAAAAAACCTTTTTCTTTTTAATGTGTACAAATTACTGTGTTTAAATCAAATTTCATGTCCTGTGCGATCCAGGATCTAAGGCAGCATTTAGTGTTGTTTACCTGTTGATGTTGACGGCACTTAATCACCCCCAGTTAGGAGCTGGTTTGATCTTGCTGTTGCTGTTTCTGCTGCTCTTTCGACATCGGAAGTCGGAACTCATCAATCGTATGTCGGCGTGCTCTTGTTTTGACTCTTCTTCTATTTTGTGGGCGTTGCGCCCGCTGCTCAGGATATTGTGTTCTCAAGGACCTTTTTGTTTAAGGCCACAACGTCAGCCACTGCGATAGCTGGAAATTGTGAATTAATGAGCCAAATCGTGCGTCTCAAATTTTATATATGTGAAAAAATAGAACGTCTCTTTCGTTATATATAAAATTAGATTGGATATGACTAAAACAAAATATTTTTTATTATATATGTTTATATATGTTTATATATGTTTATATATTGTATACATACGAATTATTTTATATATATATTAGGTTTGTTAGTTACTAATATTTTTTATGTTTTTATGTTCGCTAAACAATAATATAATATTAATAATTCATTACCAATTTTGTTTTTACAAGATACAAAAAAATATTCTTTTTCTTATTTATTTAAATTTTTTTTTTTAATTCTTGGTTTATAATATTTTCAGCGCCTCTGATATTTTACAACATAAGCATTTCATTATAATAAACAAAAAAAAAAAAAAAAATATAAATATATATATATAAATATATATATATATATATATATATATATATATATATTAGTTAGACGTTATATATATATATTTAATCTAAAAAATATTAACAATTAATATTATTAAAAATATAAAAAAAAATTGTTTTTCGTTTTTCTTAATTTTTAATTTACATGTTTCGAATCTTTTTTTTAACGTCTTCTATAATTGTAAATATCTTAGAAAAATTAAAATAAAGAAAAATACAGATGGAAATTTTTCAAAAAAAATTAATATTTATTTTCTAGAGAAAAACAATTAAAATTTTGCACTTTAAATTGTTGGTCTTTGTCATTGTCCACATAAGTTTTAAGTCTCTAGCAGATTAAAAAAAAAATGTTTTTTATATATATATCAATATAATTCTTTCCAATTTGCCACGCCTCTAGTGGGTGCCACTATATATGCTATATATATATAGCCACTACTTAACATCTCTAGCAGCGAAGCAGACATTGCACATAGCCAATATACTCCTTTCACTGAGTGAACAAGTATAACGAAATGAAAATGCAATTTAGATTTCTTTTTTGAATATATGCTAATTATATTTAAAAACGTTCTTAAGATGCTAGCTTATGTGTAAGAGTTTATGAGCTAAATTTATAAACTAACAGCCTTTAAAAGTTGACACTAGGTTCAAGTGTTGCAGCAACACGTCCCGGTTGCATCGATGCCCCCTCATCCGCCACTCAGCAATCAGCTGGAGCTGGTGCTGCTGCTGCTGCTCAATAGTCTCTGGCAAGCAGCGTGAGCAGATCCCCGATGTACGCCTGCGCCATTTGCAATGTCTCGTACTTGGAGAGTCGTCGATCGTGGCCCAGGGATGGCACCACATCTCGCAGCTTGTCGAACGCATCGTTCAGGCTGTTCATGCGGCGACGCTCGCGTGCATTGGCCGCCAGGCGACGTTTGCGTAAGAGATCTTTGCCGCAGGCCTCGTGCTGCTCCTCCAGTTCCTCCCCGCCAGACCCACTCGGATAGGCATGAGAGTCGTAGGGTCTGCTACGCCCTGTCTTGTGCCAATATTTGGCAGCCTTTGTCTGGTATTTGGAGGCGCCAACCGACAACAGTTGCTTTTGTAGCTGCTGTTGTTGTTGTTGTTGCTGCTGCTGCTGTTGGGTTTGTGCGCTGAGCATTTGCTCCAGCTCCAGCACGGCTGGCGTATCGTAGTACAGCTCCAGAGAGCAGCTATTGGTGCCATCGGACAAACTGTCCGCACTGCCGCTAAAGTCTCTGTCATGCTGCTGATTCATAAACTGCTCCAGTTGCTGCTGCAAATTGTCTGGGTGGAGCATGGTCTCCGCAGTGTCCGCCTCCAGGCTCTCGGCGCTGTAGTAGAAGTGCTCGATGAGCTCGTTGTTCGTCAACATGTTATGCGTGTGTGCTAAGCCAAAGGATAACTGACGCAATGGCAGGCCAACGCAGAGCCTTAAATAGCCAAAAGCAGCAGCAGCAGCAGAAGCAGCAGCAGCGGCAGCAGCGACAACAACAGTCAATGTTGATTGGTTGCAGCCGCTGCTCTTACCTGATTCGCTGAGTCTCGCTTGGTTTGGCCTGATCCTGTTTGCTAGCTGGTATTTACCTGCCGCAGCCCGTGCCCTAAATTGGCTTGCGGTTAAAACGTTTAATTGCCACTGCAAAGCAGCTCGCTTTGACCAGGTAACTATATATTATCAGATATATTATATATATATATTTTTTTTTTTTAATTTATGTATATTTATATGTTTTTTTATGTATATTTAGCGCAACATTTTTTGTACACATTTAATTTCGTATGTCAAACAATTGTTGCCAAGGTCAATCAGGGATCACACAAAGCCTTAAAGACAGCCAGCTTTTGTTATGCATATTATGAGAAGCCAATTTTTTTTTTTTTTTATTGTATCTTTCTCATTGTGAGCCTTCTTTCTGTACTTTTAGCCAGTAGCAAGTTGCCAATTTAGTTCGCATGCTTGTGGTCTAGCGATCCTTCAATAAGTGTTTTGTTGCACCAAACAAAAGAATTTCTCTCAAGTGCGGTTTTACTTGCCTGAAACTTTCGATTTTAACCATTGTGCTTTATTGGGTCAACTAAACGAAAATTATATCGAGCAATCAAAAAAATAAAATAAAATAAAAATACTTCCAGCATTTTGTGTATGCAAACACAACTGTTTTTCACACGATCGTAAAGAAGTTTTGGCTGTAGAATTTATATGAATTTCTTGTAAAATATTTATTTTACTTTGAAATATCGATAATAAAAGAGTTTAAGAGAACTCTAAAAGCCCTTACTTTGATCAATTATAATACTAAATATACCTTTTAGAAATCTATATTTAAATTAAGTGTGTTACGCATGGAATTCATAAGAAATATTCTGGTCTTCAACATGCACATCTGCGCATCTATCTATAGTGGAGTCTATGACAAATTTGCTGAGTGAAATTTTTTTTCGCTCTTCATAATCATATATCTCTTATATTGCATCTAAGAAAAATATATGAATTTGAAGTCAAGTCATATTCACTCATTATATTACAGTTTCTCTTTTTATCCGCAAAAAGTTTTGTCAAGCAAATTTTTAAATATTATTCAGTTTATTATTAGATTTGCCAACCTGAGGTCTATTACAGGTATGCCCATAATAAATGTAGGCAGAGTGTAAAACTACGTTGATATTTTTATCATGCGATCTGGTTTCACATTAATTTACCGTTTTATGCAATTCATAATAATTTGAGTATTTTATGAAAACAAAGTGAGTAAAGCGTTTCGGCATATAACATTCGAAGCAAAGCGCAGTGCTTATATATTTCATATTTAATGTATTATATTATATATATATTATTAATCATAATATTTAGCTTATGTGAATAAATATATATAGTTGTTTTTGCTTTTCGACTAAATAGAATAAGGGCTCTCTGGAGCTATACTACGATACGCCCAACCAACAATAGCAGCAACCGCAACTGCAACCATAACAACTGCTGCAACAGCAACTATCTGTTAGTGCCATCAAATAGCAGAAAAAGGCTGACAAATATTTTATAATATAATATAATTTATGTCAATCTAGCCAATTCAATTCGAGGGCAAAAAGGCGGGACACGCGACTTAAAGACTCTGATATATTTTTGGGTTCATTTTTGCTATATTTTATATATTTATACATAAATATAAATATTAAATATTTCTTATTATATTATATCATGATTTATCTAAAACATATATCAGACTACAGACTTATATTATATATATCATAGACAGCTGTTTTACTTTGCTCTATAGTCGTATCTGCCTTTATCTGCGGCAGCTCCTAAAGCTAGCGAGCTGTACTTGAATGAATTTGTCTCTGATTTAGTCTGCTGAGCAAATCGATCGGCATACGATCCATGGGCATCCCATGGCTAGCTGTTGCAAGTGGTAAAAAAAATAAAAACTTATCAGTCGCCCACTTAACACTTCTGCTGCTGCCTTGGCTGGCGCATGGAACTGTGTTTGTGCGCCTTTTTACCGCTACCATTAAATGCTTATTAAGATATGCCAGGTCCTTGAGGCTCGTGTCTGTTAGAAAGACAAAAGGGAAAAGGACACAGATTACCCAACGGCAGTCGCAATGGAGTCATAAATGTCACGGCGCTATTTATGTGATGACAATTTATGATACTCATCAATAGGGGCTGCCGCTCAAAAGGAGCTGCTGTTCTACCTGCCGCAAGGATCTCGTCAGCCAAAAAAAAAAAAAAAACAAAGAAAGGGTATTTAGTTGATTTCTAGTTCGCTTACTGTTTGCTTTCCAAATCACGCTTAAGTGTCAATAAATTCTCATATAAACGTTGCAATTGCCTCGACACATTTGGGCTATCAGACGACGCCTCTAACGGATATGCTGATATAGATTGAGCCCAGAGTCATGTCGTGTGTTCCAACTTATGTTTGTTTTCCTAGAAAAAGACTCAACATGAAAATTAAAGAACTATTTGAAAAGTAAAAGAATTTAAATTGCCGAAGATATTTGAGAACAAATAAATGTAAGCTAATCCCTTTAGCGACAAGCTGTCTGGCGAGCAAGCAGAGCGAATTTTCGCAGAAACCAAAACAAAAATATTAAATATATGTATATAGAATAATAGTCATAATGCTGTAATATTACATGGTAATTTGCTGAAACAGTGGATATCTGCAGAACAATGGAAAGTAACTGCATTGTTTGGGCAAACAAAGGGGGCTCGGGTCGAACGCTGCACTTGCAACTTTCCCAGGCACAAAAGACACTCGGACTCCGACTCGCACTCGGACTCGCACTCGCACTCGTCTTGACAATGGAAACAATCTCACGCAATAGTCGAACAATAGTTGAGCAACTAATCGCATTTTCGCAATTTAGCGCCAAACAACTAATCCGCAACAAACGAAAACGATTAATCCTGTGTGCCGCAGGAAAGGCGATTATCATCAGTTGGCCTATTGTTGAGGCCAACTCGAGCAACTTGACTTTCGTGCCGCGGCAACGCCTACGCCTCTATTGTTTGCTATTTTGACAACGACACGGCTGGGCAGGTAATGGTACATGCTAATTGGAAATACCAGGCCGGGGCGTTGCCGATCTTTAGCTGATCCTTGTGAGCTGTTCGGGCTGCGCGATCCATAATTAGGTCAGTCGCTGGCTGGCTGGCATTAGCGTTGGGTCATTTCGCCAGAAATGTGCAGCATAATGTCGAGACCTCTGCGGTCGCGTGGCACATCGATCAGCGGCTCGTCATCGAGGCTGCAGTAGCCAGCAGCGAGCGTCTAGATCAAACGTCACGATGCCTTTTGTCGGCGCATCTTTGTGTGAAATATCGGGACAACTCTTGCGACTGGGCATCATTTGTACATTTTAGCCATGGCCGGCGCCCAGACGACTCTTGTTTTGCCCGCTTTCCATAGAAATGCAGCCAAGTGTTTGAATTGATTTCTCCCTACGTTTAATTAACCTTTCGTTGCGGCTACCTTGAAACGGGGCGGAAGCCCATGACTGCCAGCCATGGAAAGTAGTTCACTTAAATGTTTTCTGTTTTCGGATCATGGATGATGATACCAATCGGCAATTGCATCACGAGCATGATGTGCAGTTCTGTGTCCACTCTGAATCGCAACTATATCTTGATCTTAGCTGGATTTTCATTCATTCAAATGGAAGGTGAATTATGTATACAAAAATCTGTCTTATAATTGCAATATAAATTATTAAAATATAATTCTATATTAGTTAAAAAAAATAAATTAAGTAAATTTGGAGTTAATAAATAAAAGTTATCAAAACGAATTTTGATTAAAATATTTTTTAAAATTAAATAAAAAAATCTATTTAATGAGTTTTTTTTTTTTATTGAAATAATTTACATTTTGATAAAAAATATATATTTTATAGCCCCATATAAATAAAAAATAAACCCAAACAAAACATTCATAGTTAGACATATGATTATGTTTATTATGTTATTGGAAAGAACTGAATACATTTCTATTAAAATTATAAATAAAATGTTTATATATGCGCATTACTCACAGGCAGCTCCACAATTAACTGATGATACCAAAAAATATATATGTATACGTATAATTTAAAATATTTCTAGCTTAAAATTTCACAACAGTTAATTATGAATTGCCGCGAGTCGCCATAAATATGTCAAAAACTAATCACTAAAGCAAATGAATAATTTTATACATTTTCTTTGTGAAACTAAAAGGTTTTCTTTCTTTTTGTTTCCCTTTATAATACTTTTTGCTATAGTAGAGACCGAGTTCCCGAATCACAAGAGAGCATACAACGTATATGTGTGTGTAGTTCGTATCGTCTTCCGTATTTGTTTGTCTTTATATGGTCCGCACAAGTGTGTTAAGTATTGTTGTATATTCGTATAAAAGTAGGTGTTAAATTGAGAATTTGCTGATATGATAATTAGTACAAAGTGTTTCGATGATATTAAAGTTTTTTCTTGTTGCTGTTTAAAATAAGTTAAAATCAAACATAAATGATTATGAATTAGGTTCGTAATTTTCTATAGCTTTCAGCCTACTACAGACGACACAAAAACAAATACTAATATAATTAATGGTAGCAGTGAGCCCGTCGAGCTTACAAAATTTGAAAGAGAGCGAATAGTGATACAAAATTGTTTTGATCCACTGTGAAATGTATGTTGGCTTGTTAAAGTCCATTATGTGCATGTGCCGCGTTTGCAATGCATTTGCTATCACTGACTGGGCGTCTGGGCTTTTATAGCTTAGAGCGTAGTCGAGGTCACAGTACTGACGCCATGCACCAGAATAGTCGGCGGCAGTTCGGCTGTTAGCTCGGTGAGCAGCTCTATGTAGCTGGCACTGCGATCGTTAAAGTCCGTCAGTGAGGGCTTCGGCGGTGCAGCCAGGTAAACGAATGATAATGCCGTCTGATCGGAACGATCACGTATTATTTGATTCACACGCTGCATATACAAGAGCGAATGATTGAATTTATCCTCAGCGATCTCATCGCCATCGTCCAGCAGTGCTTCGTCTGCTTGCGCCGTAAATTGCCTGAGTATACGTGCATGACGCGTGAATTCCGTGCTCTGACTCCATTCCTGAATTTCAATAATGTCCGCATTAATACGAAGCTGCTTCAGAGTCTGCTCCAGTTTCAGCTTGGAAAATATGTCCATTTGCGGCACTTGCGTTTCAAAAGTTCTGCAAAGCAATTAAAAATACTTATCTTATGATAAACTCATTTTTTATTAAAATATTTTATTTACCCCACAGTGCTCTCCTCGTTTGTTTCGCATAAGAAGATGCGCACTCGCAGATGCTTCCATTTCGCCAGCATGATAACAGCCAATTGCATCATGAACAGCGAGACCATATCAAACGGATCGCCCGAGGTTGGATTGAATACATTAATGGGCCACACATCTATATACTTGACATGTTTGCTTCTGTAATGTATGAAATTTAATGCATATTTGGAGTAATTTGATAATTATTTCTGTCGAACCCACATGGTTATAAAATTCTTGTCCAGACGCTGAAAGTTGCGGCACAAGCAGAGATTCTTCTTCATGCGCAGCGTATCGCAAAGGATCTGTACATATTCTTGCACCTCAAAATGTTTCGCTTCACCATCGCGCCGTATGGGAAAACTTTGTGCGTCGCCCTCATTAAAGCCATCCGTTTTATAGGGCGAGCTGCCACTAAAGTTGAAGACAATTATTAATAATAATTTAAATTAATTTTTAAAAATCATCTTTTCCAGTTAGTTACTTTTGAAAGAAATCCTTGGGCGCTTCATTGTCATAAAAGCCCAAAATGATGGTATTTGGCTTCATGGCGCCAATGCCGGACAGACGTATTAAATGCTGAACACCTTCGCGAATGCTGCGACTGATGGTCACCTCGGTGAAGGCCTTGACACGCATGTGATCCAGGAAGGACCACCATTGCTGATTCTCGACGGCATCCTCGACGCTGTTGCAGTCCCCAATTTTGACGTGGCCAATGATGTAGAGGCCGCTCTTTTTGAGATCGTTGACGAAGTCCACAAGGGGACAGCAGGAGCGCGGTGAGGAGACCAAAAGTAAAACTTGTGGACGCCAGAACTTGACATGATCTTTGCGTGGATCCAGCATGAGCAGATATTTGCGAACCTGCAAAGCAACGCGAAAGAGAAGTTAACAAAGAGCATAGAATGAAATTCAGTGAGTCACTTGCCTGATGGAACATCAGCGCCTGGGAAATGGAGCCCCACTGCGCCGCCTGCGTGGCTGGCGAGAAAAGATGCAGTGCTATGACCAGGATCAGACACAATATGATGCACGACGAGGCATAAATGGGATTGATGACAAACATCATGATCAATGTGCCCAGCAAGCCGACGAGGCAGGTGTACCAGGTGAAGTATTTGAAGAGCGGCCGAAAGTTGGGAGCACCGGTCAGCTCAATGCCCAAACAGGCCACATTTGTGGCCAAATAGGAGAGCATAAATAAAACCGAATTGATCTGAGCGATAATATTGAAGGAGCCAATCAGCAGGATGCACTCAACCAGAATCCAGCTGATGACCACAGCACAAATGGGATTGCCCTTCCAGGTGCCGCGGAGCACAAAGTTCAACAGCGAGCCAAAGACCTGATCCTTGCTGAGCGCTTCCAAAATGCGGCTGGAGCCAATCAAATTGCTCAATCCCGTCGAGAAGGTGGCCGTCAGAATGCCAATGGCTGTGAATGGTGGCCACAGATTGACGGGCATCAGGAACAGGTAGTTATTCTGCATGGTCTCATACGGCGTGGTGCAGCTCATCAAGAACGAGAGTATGATATATGAGACGAACGTGAAGCAGACGGCAGACAGCGTGCCCCATGGAATACTCTTCGAGGGATTCTTCAGCTCTCCCGACATGTTTGCACCGGCCATGATCCCAGTAACGCCAGAGAAGAGCACACCGAACGTTGTCGAGAAGTCCACATTCTTGTAATTCGATGTGTAATCAGTGCCATAATGTGAGCCCAAATTCTCGCTCAGGGTCTTGCTGCTGAGGCCCGTATACGGCAAAAATGAAGCATTCTTATGCGTGTTCACTACCGGCACAGGAATCTGTCGAGTGAGCAAATATTCAAATAAATAAGCTGATACAGAACAGAGATAGCAGCAGCTTATTGCATTTAATTGATAATTCACATGATACCCACTCATTTGAGAATGTGCGGGCATTTTAGTTTGTTATCAGCAGAACTCAAAATGAATCATATAAAGCGTCATCTCTATGCCCAATACATTTTTTATCAAGCTAGGGAACACATGTACAGTAGAAGCTCAGTGATGTGGAAATTGAAAATTTAATGAGTGTAGATAATATATAGTTATATATATGTAATTATAATAATATAATATCTACATATAATAATTATATAGATATATAACTAAGTTACCAAACTGATTAGCTGACGGCATGATTGATGAACTGATATATTCATTAGCTATGCTAACTATCAATAAAACAATTTCATGTACACATTTATAGAGTACCTACTAGTCATGCATATTCTCTAGATTAGTTAGTAACTACTGTACCTAAATGAGGTCTCAATGGGGTTTACCACAGCAAACTAACAAAAGTGACCGATGGCTAAAAAAAAAGCAAGCAATTGTTATCTATCTATCGACAACAGTCATTATCACAAGTTAATGAAATAAAAAATAAATAATATCTATGTCACTCAATTTCGCCGCATTCTATATACTTTGTGTTATGCTCTGTTCCCTGCTAGAGTTTAGTGAGTCTCTGATAGCAAATCTGGAGATTAATATATCTAACGCAGCTCAACTTCAGTATGATTGATTGGAAGCCCCTCTTACCGTGTCATTGGTGGGGCCCACGCACAGAAAGCTGATGTATGTGACAAATAGGCAAATGGTCACCGTGCCCAAAATAATCACCGACGTTTTGGCAAAGAGCGCGGCGCCCACTAGACAAACAAGCAGCATGCTGGTGTTGATGCCACTGCTAATTAGGAAGCGCCACCATTTGCCATCGGGCAGATGAGCGCCCGACTCGCTGACGAAGTGACCACCGGGACCAAAGTTATCGATGATGCCCTCCGTGCAGCCGGATATGGCCATGGCGCAGCCAACCACATTCGCAAAGAAGAAGAGTGTGCCAATGGAGCCGCCAAACTCTAGGCCCAGAGTGCGGCTAATCATGACTGGAATGAGAGCAAATTATTCAATGAAAATTGTAAATGCTTCATTTTGGTCTATTTGATTACTACTCACAGTAGACGCCGCCGCCCTCGACTGCTCCATTCGTGGAAATGGCACAAACAGAGGCGACCGTGAATAGCAAAATTCCGTACGCGATGAGGAACTGCAGCAGCGTTACGTACAATCCCGCATTGCCCACAATGTAACCTGTGGGCGCAACAAATAGACGCATTATTGAGCGACGGGGGAGACTGAGAGATGAAGCAGCTAACTGTGACGTCACACTCACCCACACGGATGAAGACCAAAGCACTGAACATGGAGAGTGCCACTGGACTAAAAACGCCCGCGAATGTGCCCAGTGTACGTCCGCTGCGTTCCGGATCCTGCATGCCAAACTCTACGTAGCCATCGCTTGGTTGGGGCGTCATTGGTCGTGCAATGCTGGAGCCGCTGCTGCCACCGCCTGCACCAAATAGTGAACCAAAGCTGCGAAACATATTCGAGGCGCTGCCATTGCGTGGCGCTGCAATTGGCGCAGTCTCCTGATCTCTGCTATTTCTCATGGCAACGGCCAACTGCCAGCTGCCAGCTATTTAGCTGGAAATTAAGCGAAAATCACACACTCACAAACCCGCACACAAACGTTGGCGCTGTACGCCCACAATTGGCGCAAATCAAGGGAATTACTTGATGTATGCTATTTGGGCCGCTTCACAAATTTTAATTTTTTCTTTCTTTCTCTTTTTTGAGTATTTTTCCCGTTCACTGCGTCACTTGTGGCTTGCTGGCGGCGCGTCGTTATTTGTCTGTTGGCACAGAGGAAACACGCAAAACTGAGCCCCCCTAAAAGCCCCGTAAGGGCCGAGGCTCCAATAACACAGCTGGTCGACGCCATTGATATTTAGACAGTATTTAAATACTAAAATTAAGTATTTTGAAGCAGTCGACAAACGGTCTCACTGTCACTTATAGAATGTGAATACTCGAGAAACTTATCTACAAGATGTGTAATACTAAGTAACCGGCTCATGTTTATTTATTTAATCAAAATAAATGCTTAAAATATGTATTAAATATATAATAATTGATTATTGTTATATAATGAAATAATCACTTGCATATTTCATCGGTCACTGTGACTTGTATTTACTCACGATTGTGCCGGCGCCGCTCATCTCTAATTACCACACTCTTCTGCATTGTTTTTTTTTTTGGGAAACGTTTAATTTTTTCCATTCTTGATTAGTGAAATGGTAAATGATAAAAAGCGACGTTCTCGCTCTCGGGAGCGTTACAGAGACGAGCGTGGCGTAGCCGCAGCCGACAGAGATCGGGAACGTGAACGTGAACGCGATCGCGAACGTGAACGCGAGCGGGAACGGGAACGACAACGGGACAGAGAAGTGCCCAGGAACAGGGAGCGGGATGCCCGCGACAGACAAGCAGACAGAGAAAAAGATCGACGCCTGCGCCGATCCCGTTCCAGGTTAGTAATTAGCTAAGTAATCCGGAAAACATATATAATAAATATTACAACAATCTGCAGAGAGGACCGAGGCAGACGCGGTGGACGCTCACCGGAGCGTCAACGGCAGGTGAGAGAGCGCTCGCGCGAACGAGGCCCACGTAACGGTGAGCCTGAGAAGAAACTTAAGTTGGATAATTCTGGGACCGTCAAAGGCGAAACGTCGATTAAGCCAGAAGATGAGCAAACGGAAATAAAGAGCGACGGCAAAGTAAAAAAGGAGCCTCTATCTTTGGAGGAGCTGCTGGACAAGAAGAAACGCGAAGAAGAGGCGCGCAGTAAGCCAGTGTTTCTGACAAAAGAGCAACGAGCCGTCGAGGCTCTGAAACGTCGCCAAGAGGAGGTGGAACGCTTGCGTGCCGTCCGAGACGCTGCACGGGATCAAATTCAAGCAAACAGCAGTAAGGCAATTAGCGGCATAGCCACAGCATCAGCATCTACGCCGGTTGCCATGCCACCACCGCCGCCCCTAAAGCCGGAGCGTCGCGAACGCGGCGGAGATCGTGCTGGCGATCGGGATCGCGACAAGGACAGCAAGCGTGTGGAAGACTTGACGCACAAGGATAAGGAAAAGGAACTGGAAGCCATACGCGAACGCTACCTGGGCATCGTGAAGAAGAAGCGACGCGTGCGTCGCCTCAACGATCGAAAATTCGTTTTTGATTGGGATGCGGGAGAGGACACCTCCATAGATTACAATAATTTATATAAGGAGCGCCATCATGTGCAGTTTTTTGGACGCGGAAATGTGGCCGGCATCGACATAAAAGAGCAGAAGCGCACCCAAAGCAAATTCTATGGCGATCTGCTAGAGAAGAGACGCACCGAGGCGGAAAAGGAGCAGGAGAAGGTGCGCTTGAAGAAGATGAAGCGCAAGGAGGATAAACAAAAGTGGGATGATCGTCATTGGTCCGAGAAGGACAACGACGAGATGACTGAACGAGATTGGCGCATCTTTCGTGAAGACTACAACATTACCATCAAGGGCGGCAAAATACCCAATCCCATACGCAGCTGGAGCGAGTCCGGCTTCCCGCCGGAAATTATTGAAATTATCGACACTGTGGGCTACAAGGAGCCCACGCCTATCCAGAGACAGGCCATACCCATTGGCCTGCAGAATCGCGATATTATTGGTGTTGCGGAGACAGGCTCTGGCAAGACTCTAGCTTTTCTCATACCCCTGCTATCGTGGATTCAGTCACTGCCCAAAATCGAACGACTGGAAGATGTGGATCAGGGTCCATACGCCATTATCATGGCACCCACGCGTGAATTGGCTCAACAGATTGAGGAGGAAACCACAAAGTTTGGCCAGCCGCTGGGCATACGTACTGTTGTCGTTGTGGGCGGCCTGTCCAGGGAGGAGCAGGGCTTCCGGCTGCGTTTGGGTTGTGAAATTGTTATCGCAACGCCGGGTCGTCTAATCGATGTGCTGGAGAATCGTTATCTGGTGCTTAATCAGTGCACCTACATTGTGCTCGACGAGGCCGATCGCATGATTGACATGGGCTTTGAGCCGGATGTGCAAAAGATTCTGGAATATATGCCAGTGACAAATCTGAAGCCCGACACCGAGGAAGCCGAGGATGAGAAGAAGCTAATGGAAAACTTCTACACCAAGAAGAAGTACAGGCAAACGGTGATGTTTACGGCGACAATGCCGCCAGCTGTGGAGCGCTTGGCGCGCTCCTATTTGCGGCGCCCGGCCACAGTTTATATCGGTTCGGTGGGCAAACCTACGGAGCGTACAAACCAAATCGTTTACATGATGGGCGAGAATGACAAACGCAAGAAGCTCATGCAGATCCTGTCGGCCGGCATTGAGCCGCCAGTCATCATATTCGTCAATCAAAAGAAGGGCGCCGATGTGCTGGCCAAGGGCTTGGAGAAGCTCGGATACAATTCGTGCACGCTGCACGGCGGCAAAGGGCAGGAGCAGCGTGAATATGCGTTGGCAGCGCTTAAATCGGGTGCCAAGGATATACTGGTGGCCACTGATGTGGCTGGTCGTGGTATCGACATTAAGGATGTCTCGCTGGTCATCAATTATGACATGGCCAAGTCCATTGAGGACTATACGCATCGTATTGGACGCACAGGTCGCGCGGGCAAAACCGGTGTGGCCATATCCTTCGTTACCAAGGACGACAGCAGCCTGTTCTACGACCTGAAGCAGTGTGTCACAGCCAGTCCGGTGTCCGTGTGCCCGCCAGAGCTCACAAATCATCCGGAGGCACAGCACAAGCCCGGCACTGTGGTCACCAAAAAACGACGCGAGGAGAAAATATTTGCCTAAGATTGTAATAAAAACGAACTCAAATTTGTTCCAGGATAAAAAATAATAATAATAAAAATAAAAACTTTATCAATAAAAAATATTTGTATTTTTGGTCTTTTTTTTTTTTTTTTTAACAAGTCTCAGATGGCTTATCTCATTAGGCGCAAAAAGAATGCATTTCGGCTCTGCTTTGAGTCCAGAGGTAGATATTTGTCGTAGAAATCGAGGATAACCTCCTCAATCTTGAAGCCAAACTTTTGATACAACATGACGGCCGAGTTGCTGGACGAGACATGAAGCGTAATATCCTTGGACATGCAGGTCTGAATGAGATGATAGAGCATAAAAGTAGCTACTCCAGCGCGTCGCCAGTTGTGGCGCACGGCCATAAACGAAATGTACGCCTCATTGTAGCCCACATCCGGCACAAGGAAACCGCATCCAATGACCAGTTTCTTATAGAGCGCGACCACGCTATAGTCCGGATAGCTGAGACAGTCACTCACTGTAATAAGCATAGCGATTAGATTAGATATGTTATGGAAGTGCACCCAACTCACCATCTATGCCTGGCCAGAAAACACTCTGGAGTAGTGCATTGACCGCCGGTATATGCTGCGGACGCACATAGCAGAAGTCTATGGTGGAGCGGATGGGATAGCAGCGATTGACGCGATACTGCAGTTCGCACATCAGACGCAGCCAAGGCGGACCCATGGTCTGGCTGCGATATATAAACGGATGCAGCACACGCTGCGTATAGGGCGATTGGAAGAGTTCGTGTTCGGTGCTGCCAACAATGCGAGCATAGAACGAACTTCGGTTGCTTGGATTGCCCTGTTCCAGCAGCTGATAGCGATCTAAAATTTGTGCCTGTTGCTTCGCCAGCTGCATACGGGCACGCGCCGTGGGATCAATGTGCTCGTCTATATTAAAGATGGGCCGATTATGTTCTCGCTTCCATTTGCGCACGCACAGCTTGCGATAGAGCCGGCGCACATGGGCGGGTATATTGTTCTGTTTGTGCTGCTCCAACATAAAGATTTTGTGCAGTTGCTGATGTAAATGTTGCTCCTCATGTATAGTCATCATACGTGGCTGTTGCTGAGAGTCTACCTGGTGCGGCAACTCCCCGATCGTCGTCTCCTGCAACCAGGGCCAGTTTCGACGGGGCTGCCTTATGAAACCGCTTGGCTTACAAGGTTCTAGACTGATGTTGCTTTTTGATGCGACCTCCACTTCCAAATCATCCTGCTCGTCCCTTGATCTCTCCTCTAATGGCTCCTCTTTGATTTGTGATACCTCTTGCTCCTGATTCTGTGCCTGAAAATTCGTCACTTGTACTATGCGCGGCTCGTATCGGTTGCTCCCTTCCGTCTGCTGCTCTGTTTCCATGGGATCCTCTTCGCTTTCGGAGCTGCTTGACGATAGTTGCGGCTGCTCCAGCTGTGGCATTATTTCTGCAGCCTTTTCAGCTGTAGTCGGGGTCAGACACTCTGGCGGTGGCAAGCAAAAATTATTTTCCAGCTCAAACAGGCTAGCGCTGTTACCGGGCACCTCAAGCAGCGCATCGGACATAAAAAAATCTCCTTTGCCGACAGCTTCAATTAACGGAGGCGGCATAAACATGCTCAAATCATCACCACCCAAGCTCTCGGCCAGAAAATCCATCAGGCTTGCCTGAACACTACTTAGCGACTGCAGCTGTGCGGACGCCTCTGAATTCTCCTCCGACTGCTGCAGCACCTCATGCTCCTCTGGCTGCTGTGGCTCCGCTGGGTGCTCAGCAATTGGCAACTTCGGCAAGCGACCCATATACGGACTACAAGAGACATTTTTACTAATTTCATAATTTCCTTTTAAAAACCTTAAATCTATCTTCGCTCACATGGCACGCGCACAGCCCTCGCTAGGCGGCAAACCTTCTGTAGTTTCTTCCGACGTGGCAGTTGATGGTTGGGCATCGCTCAGATGATCTGTGACAGACAGATCACTCCCGCAGCTGTTTTCATCTGGCACTGGCAACCGCCGGTCTGTACGCAATTGTTGACGATCTAACATGCGCTTTTCATCTGCAGAGAGATAATTCAATGAGCACTGTACTAATTTTCATACATAACACATTTACAGTCAGCGCGCACACTGCGTGGCGTTAAATTAGGTTTAGCTAATTTCCACCAGCCATGCTCCAGACATTCGTTGACGCCGGACTGAAAGTACTCTGGGCTATTGTGCGACAAAGCACCCGAAACGGAACCTGCCCATTGCTTGCGACGGCGCCTGTGGATAAAAGTTATCAATTTGTCGTTCATATTTCTCTGCTACTAACTGAATTTACTCACATGCGTGGCTCAAAGATGAGGTTCCAATTCTTGTCCACAAAGCTGATGATGTGCGTCCGCCAGTGAAAATAGCCATGATGACTTAAGCCTTTCGATTTAAGTGATAAATTATAAAGCGTCAGCGTTAATACTAACAGCCACGGTATGCGCTGTCGGGCGAAGCGCTCCTTGGGTACTTCTTCACTTTCAGTTGGCTCCTTTCGTACACATTTGATGCATGTGAAATCGAAGAATACATCACCCAGTAGATCGCCGGGCGTGCTGGCATGTGGCAAGCAATTGATGTGCACGCTCTGTTCACACTTCTGGCAATTCAAATAATTGTCATCTTCTATGGCCGCCTGACAATAGTTACATCTGTTTCCTACGCCTGCAGCCACTTGAGCACACGACATGACGGACGCTTAACACATGTAAACAGTTTTGATAATATGTTGCGCCGGTTTCTTAAAATATATGGGCGGTGCTACCACACTGTTAAAAATACTAAACATTTTGAACATGGTTGCCATGCAATCGGTTTCGTTCAGTTAGATAATACCTCGTTTTCGTTACAATTACGTATAATGAATATTAAATCAGCTGTATGTTTTAATTTTACCTTGTACTTTACTATATAAACAACATTTAAAATTGCTGGTAAAGTAATTGCGGCACTGTTGCTAAGAGAATTATCGATACCATTTTACGATGACAGCTATCACCTATCGTAAGCTATTCGAGATGCGCAAAGCAATAAGTACGCGCTCTCGATAATCCGCTCAACTTAAATATTAACCTTATTATATAAATTATGTTTCGTTTTTTTTTAAATACTATAACAAATTTGACATTTTATATAAAACAAATAATTACATATTTTTTATTTCCTTTTGTAATATATACAAAATGTAAAAAGAATTTATCAATCCTTGAAATGATCTTTTACAAATTGAATATACTCTTCTTCAAGAAAAGAATAGTCGTTAGGACCCTCATAACGGGCATACCAAATACAATTTTTCCTTATACGAAATACATAAGTTGTGTAAGGAGAGTCGACAGAACTCATCTTATCCTGGATCACGCATAAGAAACTGTGAATCAATTGCACACGATTGTTCAATGTACATTTATGTTTCTGAAAGTGGCATATAATGTCTGAGTCTGCATTTACATAAGTAATTGAAAAATGCTTACATTTAATAAGTCATCAACTTCAATCTTTACAATTGGCCTTGTGACCATAGCGGAATCATTGAAATACGCTAGTCTAAACCGTTTTATGCCCACTAAATGAGCTTGAATTAGCCAATCACAACGAATAGTTTCGAAATTCTTTCCATTTGTAATCTTACGAACTTTGACCATGGTAAAGCGCAGTTTCTCCAGCTCATTGGGATCGTTTCTATTATATAATACACATATTAAAATATATATTTGATTGTTTGAAATTACTTACAAATCGCCAAGTGGTTGCTCATTCTCCACACCCGTCATCTCTGCCGAGTAGAGTATTTTAAACAATCCCAAATTTGCGCTGAAGTTTGCATAGATTTGCTTCCGCTGATCAAGTCGTTCCTTCATATTGGGTTGATCACCTGGTTGCTCTAATGTCGATATGTATATGTATATATGTGTGTACTCATATTTTTATTGTATGTATGTATAGTCCTGGTTCACTTACCGATAAACAGTTGCTTGCGTAGCTGATATTGATAGCTAACACGTGGCGAGCTCTCACAATCGTCGCCTAGAATGTTTATATAAATACAATCCATAAACTTTATGACTGCAAAATCTGCATCGGTGTTAAAATTGATTTTTTTTAGAACTCCACGAGTTGTGCAAATATCAAATTTCGGTAGATGTTTTTGCGTCATGATGTAATGTTGCGTTTTTTGCTTTATATAATGTTCCGGATCGGATGAGCTAAAGATCATATCTGGATACCCCTTGGACAAGTCGATCGGATAGTCATCACATTTGGGCTCACGATAAAAGCCAATGATTTTGGGTGTTTTTAATGTTCGTTCCACCACATCAAATGTCGTGACATTTTGTATTTTAATATTTTCGAATTCAAAGACAGCATTATTTGGAAGGTCCTCATAGCGACATATAAACTTGTTTTTTTCTGCCATTAGATGCTGTATTTACTATTATTCTTAATTAAATTTAATTTCCCAGAAAACATATATCCGTTGACCTGAAAAAAAAATTAGTATTATTATTTATATTCTGTTAAATCTCGCGGGCAATGGAATCTTTTTAATCTATGAAAGTGCCATTACTCGTGATAATAATAATGATTGAACAGAATTGTCTAATACTTAGACCTAAATGTACACAGCGAAACAGGGACATATATACATATATATAAATATATATACATATATATATAAATATACTATATACACATATACATACATATGTATGTATGTATGTATATATATATAATATCAAATACATGTTTGTAATACATAATGTAGTAATAGTTATATACTATTATAAACTTATTTACCAATAAGTGTTTATAATCAGATCAATTATGTATATATATGTCGTAGCGGCAATATATGTATAATTACCAGATATTACAGATTTTTTTTGCTCTTCTCAAGGAACCGCCACTTCCATTCGCTTCTATATGTCAAGTGACATCCCTACTCGAATGGAGTAAGTGCCTTTCCGCTCACACTCAGTATTACTGAGCCAGTAATAACCGCCAACAGTTATCATTATCTCCCTCACTCTCATTTAAGCTTTCGAATACAAGGAAGCTGCCAACTCGGTTAACGACAACTCTTTCGAAGCTCTTGATCGTTTACCAATACTGCTGTTAGACTACAGTATCATATAATGTAAATAAAAAAATCTTTCGGGTTTGAGACCCTAATTATTTATTAGCATAAACAAAGTGATTGATCAATTCTAAGATTCTAAATGAATAGAATGGTAAATTTCGTAATTTAATAATAGAATTGGAAAAATTGAGAAAAAAAAACATTTGAAAATTTTTGACTTGGATACTCGCTCTCTGTCAATATTCTTATAACTGCAAATGTTGAGCAATTACGACTGCGGCTCACTTAGTGGACTTAATAAACTGTTTAGTGAACTTGGCTCATCAACTTGACTATAAACGAAGTTGCGATCGAGACCCTCAAAGAATTTCAAGCCCGTCGCGTTCTCAATATCTCGCACATCACAGAGCAGAGTATGCAGATCGGTGTCATTATTTAGCGCTGCATTGGGCATTACATAGGCCTCCGCATATGGTGTACTATTGTCTTCCTTTGTATCGATGATTATGATCTTGAAGAAGTGTGTGGGTATGGCAATAATGGTATTGTCCTCTGGCTGAAATTCCAAATACCAATTGTTGCTCCTCATTTCGCTGGGCAAATAGATGGACCCGGTATACACAAAAACAATGCCATACTTTTCGGCCATGTTGTGAACATGGTGCAGCAATCGCTCCCAGATGCCCACATTGAAGCCGCGATTCAGAAATGGTTTAATGTTCGACATGAAGAAAACACGTGCGGCCTCCGATTGCTGATACGAGATGTTTGCCGGCGTTGCTGTATATGACCGCTGCCGCACCGCAAGATCT
The DNA here is from genome assembly GCA_035047625.1 of Drosophila mettleri. NCBI lineage: Eukaryota > Metazoa > Arthropoda > Insecta > Diptera > Drosophilidae > Drosophila > Drosophila mettleri. The sequence goes on from JAWNPI010000018.1 coordinate 14,229,625, forward strand.
CGATACTGCCGCCCAATTGCATTTTTGTAGCTAGCCTCGTCCACACGCTCGCACATCCATTGAATGGACGAGTTGCGACGATCGAACGAGGTGACAAAATTGAATGTCTCATTTAGATTGATCTCATTCATGCTCGGGAAGCCATATTTCATAATGGATCCCATCTTGTGCGAATCTGTATCGGCAATGACATCGCAATAGTCACTGATCGCCTTTGCTTGAAAGATATCTACCTGGAAGATAGGTACCAATATTAACACTTATAAATTGCAAAATAGGTCGCAACTTCGGGCATTATACCAGTTCATAGAGCTTGCGACGTATAAAATAGGCATGCGGATTGCGTTGCTCCAATATCTTGATGTTGCGGATCACGCGTTGGTGCTGATAGTAGGCGCCCAAGGCAAAGAATGTACCCGCTGTGACAGCAACAACAGCCAGTTTACCACATAATGGCATATCCATGCCTACATTTCCACCAACGGGCCAAGAGTCAAGAAATGTGCAAAACAAAACGAAAAAGAAAAAACTAAAATTTATTTGATTAAAATTTAAGTCTGTTCAATAATTTCTCCAATGGAAATTTCAATTGAGATTTGTAAATCAAAGTGATGAAAGAAAGTGACCGCAGCTCTGCAAGCGGTACATTAGTAGATCAGAGTACTATAACCATTATAAGCCAGAAATCGAACTATTGTGATGTATTAATAAATTGGAATTCCTTTCTTTAATATTTTCTTTTTTTTTATTATTTAATTTGGGCATTAATTAAGCAAGTGATTTGTGCTGTGAGCTGTGCGCTGCGACTTGTGACCGCTTGGCAAATGTTAAAAGTTTTCGTGTAACATAATTCTTTGGTGCAAGTCTTTGCCGTGAAAATATAGTGCTGCCAACACTTTTACTGCGCAGTTGCCAACTGCATTAAGTCAATCAGAAAAGTTGCAGTCACCGTAACCGGAAAACCAAAAGAACGAAGCCCTTGTCTTTTGCCTTGCCATCTCCTCATCCACTCTCCGGCCCGAAGAAGTTTATAATAAGCGCCCAGTGCAACGGCTGAATAAACCAAAAAAGCGGCATTAAGATTTATTCGGCAAATCTAGTCGCGTTTTGTTATGCTTAAAAATGTTAGTTACGGATTTATAGTTTTAAGGTTCAAGTCCAAAACTTTTTGCATTGCGTCCATTGTGAAAAGTTTTGCCATTGACAGCAAGAACGAAAAGTACAGAAGGATGTTGGCCAACAAAATGGGCAACTTAGCCATGTGAATGATTTGCCTATTGTTTAAGTAGCAAAAATAAATAAAATAATAATAAAAAAAATGTATCAGATTGGAATTTTAGATATATATTTATATAAATATATCACTTATTCTTGGTACTTTTTTTTATATATTTTAAAAATGTGTATATATAAAAATCTAAGTGTAAGCTACATTAGGACTTAGTTTCATTAAAGGTACGGCAAGTCTTAGAAAACTTGGTTAACAAATCCTTTACCATAGCTCTGACCCGAAATAAGGTCAGGTCTGCTTAACAGTTACTTTTCAATTTTAGATTTTTTTAGTTTTGTTTGAAATATAATTTATAGTCGAATGCTTTTAATGACAAACGACTTTTGGGTTTAAGTAAAGCCCCAAGCTCCCTCTGTTGCTGCTGTTGATGCTGGTGCTGGTGCTGGTGCTGGTGCCGTTAGTGCTGGCTGCCCGACCCCTGCTTGCCCACTTGTCAGTGCCACAAAGGAGCTGCGGGCAAAAGTTTTGTGACACTCGAGCGAACAAAGTTCTGAGTAAAATGCGCAAAAGTGCAGTAAATTTTTTTTGGCGGTACGAAACAAAATTATTTTAATTCGCTGAGAGGCCGCACAAGTGGGTCTACCACTTGGGCATCCAAATGTTCAATAAGTGTCCTGCAGCTGTGAAAGAAGGGCGCCAATGTTACGCCCAGCCGCGGGCCTGCCAATTAATTCCTGTAGTCTAATTGCTGCTACTCCCCAATTCATTAGCGTGGCCATCAAACAAACCCAGTCCCAGGCCGCATTGGCATATTGATTGACGCCTGAGGCTTGCCTGAGCGTCGGCGGCAGTCACCCACCTCAACTGCTCAACTGCTCAAGGGTTTTTGCGGATTTTCTAATCAACAGGCCTCACGAAATTTGCATAATTGAAATGCTGCCTCACGTTCGCCAGGTGTGCCATTTCTGTGTGTGTGTGTGTGTGTGCGAGTAAAGTGTTGAAAACTTGCCACGCCCACTTCGGTAGCAACAACATCCTCGACAACTCGTGCTCAGTGCCTGAGCGATTGACTTGCTAAGTGCCTGAAATTTGTCGCTTCATTTGGTGTCTCATAAATAAATTATTATGCTCCGGCACCCATAATCAGGTGTCCCACAAATCTGATTTGAGCCAAGCAATTAACCGATAACAGAGAGTTCCTGACTGAAATTTTCTACTAATTATTTGTTATCCTCGAGCGCATAAATGCCTAAAGGTGTCAGACTTTTGAATTTATTGGCATCTAAATTATCTTTCAGCTAAAACGGTAAATCACGACTGGGAAGAGTTTTAAGAGTAAATCATCTAACTAAAATAAGAGCACTTACTACGTCTCTTTCGAAAATTCTTAACATTGGAGGTAGATAGAGTTAAACAGCTTTTAAGCAATGAAACATATTTACCCACAAAGCTAAAAATCCACCGGCTGATTTTTACAGCGATGATTGCTTAACATATATTAATTTACTATTTCATTTAATTATAAATTAATATTTACAAAGCCTATTTTGAACAATAAAATAACAGGAAACAGAGAATGTTTCCTATAGTTTAATTTTATAAAATTAATTTTATTAATATTATTATCTATTATTTGTTATGTTTTGGATTGGATATTGATCATTTAGGAGTACTGCAAAATGAACAAATTAAACTGACTTTTAAAACACATTTTAATGTCCCATTAACATTACATTAAACAATAAATTAATTGACATTTCAAACTATTTATTACACATTTAATTCGTATTGCATACATCACATAACTGAGCAAACAAAATTCAAGTTCAGCTATTTGCATGGTCCAACGCCATCCCTCTCACTTGTAGTCTCTTTTACTCTCACATAAGAACGAGATTAAATAGAACTGTTTATAATGATAGCTATTAAATAATTAACGCTGATGTTAAATAGCTGGTGCACTCTTCTCTCGCTGCGCTGTTTGTTATCTCCAAAATTCCGGAGGAGAGAGCGCAGACAAGAAGTCGCCAATCAGCGAGAGCTAGTGATGTGAACGTGAGATGTGATCGACACGAAATTAATGATACATACGAATTAATTACTATGAATTTAATGAATTTAATGCAATTGGCAAAACTTTAAAAAGTCTATTCCACTCTATAAAACAAAGTATTTCATATTTTTCGAATTGCTCGCCGAGCTATTATAGAAACTTCATTGGCCGCTCTGCCGCGTGTCTCGCAATTTAAGCTCGTGCCCATCTCTAGTTGAAAGTGTTAATTTCAGTTTCGTACGCTCGCAGCTGATCAGCGCGACAGTCCGTCAGTCGCTCGTTAGTCGAGCATTTACCATTGAGCGCTACGGAGCTGCTAAATTTGCTTCTGTCCAAGTGGGTGCGTGTCTGATCTATGGGGCAACGTACGTAGGCGAAGGCTTACGCATTATTTCTTTAGTTATTCGAAAGCTATAAGGAAACGGTCATGCACTTGTTTACTATCTTACTCATAGCTGTGGCTGCTCTTAGCGTAGCTAGAGGTAGCTATATTATATTATCTTTAATTATGTAAGCATAATATGTTAATCAAATCAAACAATTAGCGGCAACGTCGAATGAAGCTTCCTCTAACGATTCAGCAGAGCCAAATCGTTGCGATCACAAGTTAACCAAGTCAAACAAATATTTGGATTATCCATTTTGGAAAAAGTTCTTCAAGCACCTGGTGCCTTTTACTAGCAGCACTCGCACCAAGATGCAGTTCTTTCTATTCAAACGGGACTTCCCTGACTGCGGCCGTGAGCTGTTTGCCAGCGATGACGAGACCTTGGAACGTTCCGGCTTCGATGCACGTCATCCCACGAGGTAAGTGATCTTAAATGGGTTTTTGCTACCCCGTTCAATGCACACAACTGATAAGAGATTGGGAAAAATTATAAGCGTAAGCATTGGTAAAGTGTGAATTCTATTTGTCAGGTAATCGTATATTAGATTCATTACCAATTCTCGCATGTAAGTAATATTTCTCACTCTAAAAATATATACATATTTTGCATCATTTTGGTAATAGTTTAGCTTGATACAAACATACATTTCCGTTATGCCAATTGTTTTTGCTTTGTTTTCGTTTCTTTATTTATTCACATGTGAAAACTGGTTTGCTGTTTTTATCAGCACTCGTCACACAGTAGTTGAAGCTGTGTGAGAAGCGTGGGTATATTCGATTGGCGAGTTTTTATTAGAAAATATAAATTTATATGAGTATGAAATTAATTTAGATTTATTAGATTAGGTGAATATATTTTAGTATAAAATTGGTTTCATTTTATTAAAAACTATAAATATATTTTATTATAATTAGTTATATTTTAATAAAAAACATAGATACATAAAAGTATAACATTACTTTCATTTTATTAGATAATATAAATATAAAATATAGTAATATAAATAAAAAAGAATACAATTAATTTAATTTTATTAGATTAAATTTAAGTTAAAATTAAAAAAATTTCCCTGTTTAAAAATATAAAAATTACGCACTGCACGTTCAAACTCTTTAACCTTCTCACCATTAAGAGCCAAAGTTATTTATATTATCTTTCATTTCTTTATCATTTATTTAGTAATCTTTGAGTTTATTAATTTGAACAAATATCGCTAAGGACTAAAGCCATAAATTAAATTACCCCATATCAAAATAGGTGATTTTATAGAAACCGATTTCCATATTTGAACTTTCATATAAATTATTTAAACAAAGTATTTCCTAATTGTCTAGTTTCTATTCAAGTCTTATCACATTGTCGCATGCTATTAAATACTACTTAAATATATTATAGGATATTTAATAGTCAACAACAACTTGTAAGCTGTGCAATTTGTTGTATTTTTTTTCCGCGCTTTCTTGTTTTGGAGTGCTTATCAATGTATTATAAAACAGTTGCTTCGAAATTGAGCTACACTCGATGAAATAAAAAGGTTTTTATTGTTGTCAACAATTTATTAGCATGGTAATCTCACACGAAAAACTTGAATATAAATCAGAAATTTGCCTGGTATCTATATAATTGAATTTGTATTATTTTCAGAATTATTATACACGGCTGGATGAGTCAGGGCAAGGGTTCATTGAATCGGGATGTGAAGACTGCTTATCTGAGCCTCACGAAGCCCAGGCCAAATGATACGGATGACGCAATGGCTGAGTCGGAGTTGAAGGCTCCCCTTTATGAGGACTTTAATATAATTGTTTGTGATTGGAGCAAAATATCGTCCAATGTGAACTACTTTGGTGTGGCCGAGCTGGTTGAGGAACTGGGATATTTGCTGACCGAGTTTGTGCGTTATCTGCATATGCGTGCCCATTTAAATTTCGACGATGTCTATCTCATTGGACACTCGCTGGGCGCTCAGATTGCGGGCAGTGCCGGCAAACAGATCAGCCCGCATCGGTTCAATACGATCTTTGCACTGGATCCCGCGGGTCCCGCGTTTCGAGAACAGACCGATGAATATCGCATAGATGCAAGCGATGCAAATTATGTCGAGTCGATACACACGAGCACGGGTCTGGGCTTCGAGCAGCCCGTGGGTCATGCCAGCTTCTATCCAAACTTTGGCAAAGATCAAAAGAAGTGCTATGTGTACGGCTGTTCACATAAACGTGCCCATGACTACTTCGCCGAGTCCATCAATACAACGAAGGGCTTCTGGGGTGTACGATGTGAGCGTTTGTCAAAGAAAACGTGGATCCTACTGGACAACGATGGGGAGTTTCGCATGGGCGGCGAGCCATCGGATCCAAAGAATGGCACCTTCTATGTCAAGACCTATGACAAGAAACCCTATGCAATGGGCACGCGGCAAGCGCAAGCAGAGGCCTCCACTGAGCCAGATAGAATCACTGAAGTGTATCATTAAGTTCAAGCATTTATCAGAGACACATATGCTTATTTCTAAAATTACTGTGAATAATTGCTAATGAATTTTATTTATTGCTCGAAATATAACGTGGTTGAAAAATTGAGTTTTATTTTAAATTAAGATAAATCAGATAAAAAGGCAATTTAAAAATATAAATAATTATTTGTTGTTGACTATTAAACAATTTTTTGCTTAAAATAATTATTTATATATTTTTTTGTACATTTTTTTATAATTAATATAAGGGTTACACCAGTATGAGACGTATCTTCTGGGTTCTGAAGCCTGTTGGCATCTATTTTTTTTTTTAATTATTTTTGCTTTTAGATGTTGCACTATTTTATTAAAAAAGTTTCTTGGAGATTGCTCGAGGTATGAAAAATCCAGTACATGCAAAATATGTAAATTTATTACAAAATACTTTGATTTTTGATATTTCTATATTTTATGATCAATATTTTATTTGGAAATGTTATGTATAATACCAAAAAAAGAAATATTTACTTCAATTATTTATTGATAAAAATTAATAAATATTTTTTGATAACTTTTTAGCTTTTGTAGTATTCGAGATTGAACTCCCATCCTAACATAATATCAGATTATCAGTTGCAATGATTTCCTAAAAATAATTTTGAATATTTAAAAAACTTTCTTCATAGCATTTAATCAGATCAACAGAGCTGTTATAAAAAACTCAAAAATTTATGAACCTTGTCTATATTGCGTGAATATTAATTAAATTCAAATTATATAAAATGCTTTACGCATTGATCTGTATCTTGTTGCTGAATATGCTGTGGCTATCGAGGGCATTTCCCATACCCGACTGGGATCCAAGTTATCTAGATGACAATATGGACTTTCCGGATATACTTGATGACGGCGACTACGAGCTGATGCTGAAACGCAGCCTTAAATATCGTTATCCGTATACGTTCAGCCAAATTCCAGTATATCATGAAATGTAAAAATTTGTATTAAACCAACCAATGCTCGGTATATGTGAGTGAGTTGGCCAAAATTGTTGCAGTGCAGCAAAGTTGTTAATGCATTTTATGTTGCTTAATTAGTTGGCACTTAAATAATTCATACGCCACGTGTGTCCGACCAAGCTGGAGCCGGAGAGCAAGTGACAGGCACCAAATAGGAGCAACACGGCCGGAAGTCTCTCTTTTTCTCACTATCTCTCTCTCTCAATTGCCCAAGCAAAACATAATTTTCACTTAATTAAAATTGCATCTCATTCATGTAAGGGTTGCAGCTGGGTGGAAACCTATGCAAATTGGAAATGGTTGAGCTTTTTGTATTGCAGAGTTTACAGGTGCGATTATCTATGAGCATGACATGGCGAACATTTTTAGGGTAGGAGATTACAGGACATGGCTGTAAAAAGAAGAAGAAGAAGTGTTGCCAATTAGATAATACTCTTAGCATTTTTATCTTTTTCAAAAATAAACATTTATATTGAGCTCTTGCCTTTCAAGGAAGAGCACTCATTAGCCAGCTCATTTCTCTTATTGAACTCAGAAGCCTTAAACTGAATATAATTGAAATATGTTAGTTCACAGCTGACAGCTGTCTAATACCGATTATTTTATGCTGGGCCTAGTTCGAAAGCTCGACAGGCGTATGAAATGAATGATTGATTGGCGGCTTGTCGAATCTCAGATGTGTATTCATTTCATATTGTCGGTGCGAAAGCGTAATTTATGTAAAATAATTTTCCGCTCTTGGACTTGGACCCAGAACTAGTTTTCGATTATGGTAAGCACAATTGCTGATTGTGTGTGTGTCCAGGATTTAAGGCAGCATTTGATTATTTAAATTTTATGCCCATTGCATATACATAATTTATGAAGCGTGCCACAGCTTTGGTGTCTGCGTGAGGCATTCTAATTAAGACATGAACATAATTCTGCAAATGTCTCCCAAGTCTCCACTAGCCACAAGCAAACTAATGGCTATTATTACAAACTCACACACACACACACACAATCACATCTACGTAGCTTTGTGGTATGCGTGTACCCTATTCTCAGCTGCCCCTCTGGCATTGCCTGTCCCCAATCCAATCCTAACACGCTTTCCGCCCAGTTCACTTGACTTCACCCAATGCAATTTACACTTTCCGCTCGGTGCACAGTTTGGAAACCTTTTTTTTTCCTTTTTTTTTTAGTTTTTTTTTCTGTCCAATTTGTCGTACGGAAATGCTTCGTGTGGCAAACCTCGGAGCCATATAACTCACTTTTTGTATGGGTGTGCACACGTAACCCACTTAAAAAGGGGTTTGACAAAGGAAGAAGCAGCAGCAGCAGCAGAAGAAGAAGTAAAAAATTAAAATAAAATCTGTAAAACTTAAGGGCAAATCAAGTAAGCATATTTGCTGTCGTGTGCAGCCGACTGCATGATACTCTTTCATGGGTATTTTAGTAGAGGTGATCAACAGTAATCTCAATTTGATTATATTAGTTTTAAGACAATAAATGAATAATTTTGGTTTATATTAGATATACAGATGTCATAATTTTATTTTTATTATAAACTGATACCATTAAAAATAGAAAATAATTTATATTCACTCTTGACTATGCAGATGAAGAGATGTAAAGGGTTAGATCTTTTATTTTTATACCCTGAATCCATTGAAAATGGAAATTTCAGGGTATAATGTTTTTGTGCAAATGTATGTAACAGGCAGAAGGAGGCGTGCCACACCCCATAAAGTATATATATTCTTGATCAGCTCGATGAGCTGAGTTGAACTAGCCCTGTCCGTCTGTCCGTCCGTCCGTCCGTCCGTGTAAACACCTGGATTTCTGCAACCACAAAAGCTAGAGACTTCAAATAAAAAGCAAAATGCTCGATAATACCATACGCTGTACGAGTTTATTTTTTTTTTTCGATAACTCGTCCCATTTCTTTTTTATCGATAACTATCGAAAATATCGCTTTGTTTTTGAGGTCTGGCGTGCACACCGTTAAAGATAGAATCGTGCACTAAGTTGTGTTTGATTGCTATATTGAATCCGCACATTTTCTCATTTTTGGATTTTTGATGCCACGCCCCTTTCGCCCACAATTCAACAAAAACAATAACTCACGTATATCAAATACTAGAGACTTGAAATTTGGCAAATAGGTACATTTAGATGTCATAATCATTCCCCGAAAATTTCATTAAGAACATAGGTCTAGAAAAAAAGTTATTAAACAATAAAGTTTCCATAGCACAGCCTCTTCTGCAGCCGCAATACTGCGCAGTGAGCATATTACGTGCATGCATATGTTTGTGTGTGTGTGTGTGTGTGCATGTGTTCTTTACTATTAATGAATAAATGAAGCTCTTAATGATTGGTATTACAGCTCAATGGATTCAGGGTATCTCTTAGTCGAGCAGTCTCGACTAGAGTTTAGTTACTTGTTGTTATTATTCTATCCTGATCCCTTTAAAAATGGGAAATATTTTATATTTACTCTTGATGATACAAGAAATTTTTTATATATATATTTCAAATTTGTATATATTAGTTTCACAAGTTATGGTAACTCAAAACTTAACTCGAGATCTAAAAAAGGCGTATTCTAAATTTTAGTTTGAAAGAAACGTGAACATTGTACAATCACGATGAGAATTCGTGAACGAGTATTAAAAAAAAAGGTGCGTGTATAATCTCACAAATGAGACGCCGGATAAAACAACGACAATGACTCGACATCAATGCGGAACGACAAATACTTAAAGTGTTCGGATTGACAATGCGACCAAACACACACACACACACACACACCCACCCACACACACACACACGCACACAAATAGTCATAAAAGTTGATGTGTATCCGCACTTAGGTCAGCAGATACTTATGTATCTCTCCAGTTGTACACATATCTACTATTTATATGTGTCAGCCAATTTTATAGCATTTTTATAGCAGACAAGTTTGGTATTTTGTTGCCGTTGGCAAGCCCTTTCGGAGCACGCATCCTGCTCCATAGCATTTAAAATATTTAAATTCGATATGCCCTTGTGCGCAGGTTGGGTAGGATTCAGGGCTATGCACCGAGAGTGCTTAGTGATATGGTGTGAAAAAGGGTCTAATAAACATGATAGCAAAGTTCAAATAGGACCTTGGCTTTATAGGCCTGGCTTGAGTATAAGAGTAAATGCTTTGCAGCCCTGGCTGTGCGCAAGCTGCCCCTTCACAAGTATAGGTATAGGTAAGTATATGCTTAAGTGCGAATAGTATACAAATGTGTCAATGGGTTTGCGTGTTGCTCTATGCTCACTCATAGGTCCCATTTTGGGTCATGTCCATGTTGTGCGGTGTGATTTTATGTGTAAAACTTAAATTATACAATTTTAGTGTCATGAATACATTTTTATACCCCGACTTTGCGGTTGTTGTTGCTGCTGCTGCTGAAAGGGACAATGAGTTGCTAAATGCTTTGAATCTTCTTTTGGTCACTGCTCGAGCTGCATGCATAATATAAGTGTGATATGTTGCCAAGATACTTTTACTTCAACCACACACACAGACACACACACACATGGCATGTAAACACATGTACAAGAGCTGTTCAAGTGCTGACAGGTTGAGTATATGTCATGTGGTTTGGTCCGAAGGAAAATGCTTTATGGCCTACTGTTGCTGTCATTGCAAGTTGAAATATTCAAGATAAATGAAAATAAATGAAATCTTGACTAGTTGGTGAAGAAGTGAGTATATAAACTATAAGTAACTCGAAATTGTAAGCTCAGCAAACTACAATGGCAACTATTGTGCAGTCGTGCATACCCGACGGCAATGCTCAATTTTAATGTTGCTTTCGTGTTTACTGTCTCTTGTGGTGACTGACTTTTGTGTCTTATAAAATGAATTAATGTGGTAGATTTTGTACGTTGGCGCCCTTAATCGTAAGCCTCTTCAAGCACATAACAAAGTGCGCACTTTGTTAACATTAAACATAAAGTCGGCAATAAAGCGATGGCGCCTGCTGCAAATGGTTGCTTCTAGCGCTTGTTGTTGTTATTGGCTTTGCAACTTTTTCTTTATGCCCATGTGTACAGTGTACACACAGTTATAAAGAGAGTCTGTGTGAGAGAGAGAGAGAGGGAGGCAGACAGAGAGTGAGTGTATGTTACATTGCATTGCACTCAAAATGGCGTTAAGCTCATAACAAAAGGCAACGCGGCGCAACAAGCACAAAAAAACGAATAATAACAACAAGAGGAAGCAAAAAGCTCAAGAGAGTTGGAGTGCGGTAGAGCGGGAGAGTGAGCGAGTTGTAGAGGTGGTCTCTGCAGCAGCTTTGCCTTAATTCAATTATGTGTGGTGTACACACTGGCCAGACGTGCAAATGCGAAAACAACAACAACGCAAGCAACATCAGCCTCCTGTCCCCGGCTTAACTTTATTATTATTATTTTGTTTTATATTATTTTCTTTTATTTTAATTTTTTGTGCAAAAACTAAAAGCAAAAGTGGCACAGCCAGGAATCGCACTGTTCCACAAGTTGTTGCAGCGGCTTGGCCCATTATCAATGCCATTGTCGTTACGCTGCTCTTTGCTTTATGCTACCACAAAATAGGGCTGGCACGATCCGCGACAAGCAGCAGCAGCAGCAGCCGCAGCAGTAACAGCAACAGCAACATTTATGAAAACTATTTGCTAAAGCAAACGGCATTAAAAACCAAATGCAATGCTGGGGCGCATTGGCTAACGGCAAACAAGTGCCAGAAGCACAAGATGTTGCGGGCTTCCCTTAACTAAAAGCAGACGGCGAGAATCAGAGCACGTTCCGTGTTGAGTATATTCGTATGTATGTGTGTATACGTGTGCAGGCATGTACAAATAACAACAGTTACTCTCAGGACGGCAAACTGTGGAGGCAGGTCAGAGAACGTTGCACAAATAGCAAACAAATCGCAAATTGAAATAAGTAAAGGACCTAAGATCTAGCTGCTCGAATGCCAAATACCCTAGGTAATTTAAAAAGGAATTGATTTAAATGAAGAATAATCAAATTTTATGTATTGTTAATTCCTTAGCAATAATCAAAAATAATAAAATTTATGTATTTGGAATATCTTAATACAAAAATTATAATATAAAATTAGGATTATAGATTGGTAAAAAAAAAAGAAATTTATTTAAAGAAACTAATTCAAAAATACAAATCAATCTAACTTAACCTTATATTACCTCTTACTTTACAGGGTATACAAAGAGTTTGGAGCAGTAGCTGCAGCTCTTATAGAGTCCCCTCTTGCCAAACATATCCAACCCACTTCATCAGAGGCGCAAAGAGAATGGCAAATAAAAATCAGATCCGCTCATGGCCAGGCTGCGCAGAACGATAGAGAGAGGGGGGGGGGTTAGAGAGGCGTGCATTGCAAGGCAAGTGAAGGCAATTGGCTGCCTTCCGCCTGACGCTGTTAACCCGGCAAGTTATGCATTCTTAATTTAATCGCTGGAAATTGACTCTCCAGAGTGCGAATCTTGCCAAGGCTTAGCACAGCTTCCGGACTGCCGTCTTTGTCTATCTGCATCTGCCTGTGTCGGTGTGCTACTCCTTGACTCGGTCCCTGAGCTTGCGCGCAATTTCGAAAACTTTGCTGCAGAGATTGGACATATATCATGCGATTATGATTATATTGCATAGTTTGCATTATCCAATGGCTTGGAAAGCTTTCCGCCTAAACAGACATTAAGCCTTTGCAGATATTACAAACCTCCCTTCACACCTGCGAACTATGCTAATGTTGGCCAGACATTGTAAAAGTTTGTTTTCTTTGACGCCAGAGGGCGCCTCTGTCTGGGATAGTTAAGAAAGAACATAAATTGGCTGAAATTCGGGGCTCTCAGAGTGCTGTAGTTATAGAAACCAATTTAAATTTAATTAATGATATTTTTGAACTTATTAAAGTCATTATTTATATCATGATTTCAATATTAATTTTATTTTATATATATATATTTTATATATTTGTTATCAAAAAATTTTAAGCATACCAAGATTTATTAATAATGATTTTTATACAGAAATACTTAACAAATATGTAAGAAATGTATTATTTAAATTTTTTAGCAGGAATAAGATTTTAGTCCTTATATATTTTTGTTATTAAAATCTAAGATTGTTTTCTTATTTTAAGTTTATTTTAATTATAATTGCTTTACATTTTTTTTTTTACAGAATTATAGAACATATTATCACAGAGTAAAAAAATAATAAAATTTGTAATTTAATAATTTATAAATATCAGATTGAGTTTTTTCTTCTACTTTTGAGTTAACAGTGATTTAATATAATTTATATAATTTTATGTAATGAACATTAGACACATTTTAGTAATAATTTGTAATAAGACTATACAATTTTTTTTTTTTTTTTTAATATCAAGATTGAAAATGGAATTTAAATTTTAGTTGAACGCAAAAACTCGGATTTGTCAAAGCTGCCAGTCCAAAAAAAAATATTTATATAAAAAGCCGAACTTTCTTTGTAATTTGAAGATTGTCAAATACTTTTCTTTTTCAATTTCGGGCAAATTTTATTGTAGCTGCAATTCAAGTATAATTTTTGGTGATGTGTTTTGTGCTTGGGTCGCAGCTGTTGATTTGCTGCGTTGACATCATTTTAATTTATAATGCAATCGCTTGAATTTGTCGCCTTTTGGGGCTTGTGGCACGCACTTCTCCGCATCACATCTTACGTATACAGAGAGGTGTGTGTGTGTGTGTGTTTGCATGTAAATGGATATGGAGGATATGGCTAAGCACGCGTGTTGTGTCGCCGTCTGTCGCGCTGTTGTCTTCTGTGTTTACTCTCACGAGATTTACAACGTGACAGCGCACAAGGCGCTGCCAGTTGACCCACACCACCTGCCTGTAGTCACCTGGCAACGGGCAACTGGTTACTGGTAACTGGTAACTGGCAACTGGTGGTGCCTGGCCCTCGCCTGGCCTGGCCTGGCCTGGCCTGGTCTGGTCTGGCCTGTTCTGGTTTGGTTTGGCTTGCCACGGTGCCTTGGGTAATGCCATTGACGGCGATGGCAACACGTGCCAGGGACACTGATTTATATGTTTTCCATTTTTGTTTTATTAGCGCGCTCGTATCTCTCATCTCTGGCCATGACAACGTGCATGGCATTAATGAGAGGCCCCACCATATCTCTGGTCCCAAAAACTATCCTATCAACTATTGAGCATTCGGTTTAAAGCGCATGCTGAATGCGCAAATTAAAATCGAGCCGAGGCAGTCATAAATATCCAGGCATATTTAAAGGTAGCCTCATTTGAATTTGCAATGCGGATAGATGGAGCGCCGGACGCACAGTTCACACAATTGCTGCAGCTATATACATATATATAGATATGGGTGTCTGTGTGTGTTTGGCGGCATCGTCTGCCTATAAGCCAGCAGCTGTGCCCGTCTCAGGAACGGATGTTGCCGGGAAAAGCCACGGAAATGGCTGCACGTATATATCCAGGGGCAACCCAATAGCAGCGGTGCTTTGAATGCTTCGCATTTGCGTCTACGGAATGAATGGATTTCTATGAGCTCCTAAAATCACATTCACCAATGTTTGCAACGCGTCTAAAGCTCCAGCAAACAGTTTCGCTTGTGAAACTGCTAATTCAATAAGTAATTTTTTAATTTTTCTTTATGAAATGTTTTTATGTTTAGATTAGGAATTGTTAATTGAATTTTCCTTTACTAGACATTTTTTTTAGAATTTTAAAACGATAAAAACTAATTTTGCCACAGATCAACTTAGCTGAGATCAGACTGAGATTTAACTTATATATTATTTTTTTTTAAATATATAATTTTTATTTCGGTATGCTGTAAATCAAATCTTATTATATTTTTTTAATCCATTGAAAATCAAGCATAGATGTCAGAGAATTAAGTGATTCTTGATTCGGATCAGTTTCCGTGTTGATCTTGACCTCTCCTGTCTGCTTATATTGCCAGATGTCAATCGGAATCCTCTAAAAATTATAGTTTTTCTAAATGGACGTGCCATAGAACCTGTAAATTGAGTTTGTTAATTTTTTTGAAAATTATTTTTTTTTTATATTTTTTTTAAATTTATAAATCATTTATAAATTATTCATATTTTTTTTTTTTAAAAAACTTATTAAATATTTATTAATTATTTATTTTTAAGTTATTAGTTATTTATAAATTATTTTTAAAATATTTATAAATTAAGTATTATTTTATAAAATCTATAAATATCGATCATATTCGGAACATGAATTTTATTTTTAATTCATGGCTCTTTTATATAAACTCAGCTAAAGTCACGGATAAAGAAATCACCTTATCAAGTATCGATTCAAATTACTGCTCGAATGTGACTCAAATTGAAAGTTTTTGACTCGAGCAATTGAATTTGAGCGCAAAATATATTGGTCAAGTGAATGAGTTTGTCGGAATGGTATGTTGCGCGCGAGGTTTGTGTATTGCGGTCATATCTTTATCAGCATCGCCAGCCATCGAACAAAGCCAACAAACCGCGGCGCGCTTTTCATTTCAATTTGCTGGCAACGAGCATGGGGCAGATGGCGGATAGAGCAGATAGCAGGAGCAGGAGTAGGAGGAGTTGGGCCAGACAGCCGGAGATCTGTGGACAGATTGGCCTGCAGACTATGCAGCGATAGGCATTCAGGCATTTTGGCCAATTTGGTTGAAGCGTTGCTTTAGATGCTAATGCAGCAGATGCTGTTGCAGCCGCTGCTGCTGCTGCTGCTGTCGCTGTCTCTCCTGCTGCCTTCATTCGATTGCTGCCACGCCCACTTAAGCATTTTGAATGCCAAGTGCACTGAATGATGCTTCGCCGGCTCTTGGTTTGGTTTAATTGGGCGCATGCAAATCGGCGCCGTACGAAAGGCCGGGGCCGGGGCCGGGGCCAGCCCACTTGGCGCCCAGCTCCAGGCGTCAGTTTGTTAAAGGGCATTTGCCAAAAATTAGCTCCGGAGGCAAATGCATATTGTCACCTAAAAGACATTCGTGTTGACAAGGACAACAAGCGGGCCGATTGGATGCAAATGACCTCATGGCCGTTAGCTACATGACCAGCTGATTGGAATATGTGTGTGGATTGGAAAACGATTTAAGCGTGGTGCCTGGATTTGATCTAGCGGCAACGTGCTTAGAATTTGTTCAACAGGAGCCTGTACGCCTGCATAACAAATTGGCTTAATTCAACAAATCTGTAAAGAAAAACTTGTTTAGCTGGCGCTACATAGAACCAAAAAGGGAGCCAAAGGCAGGGCAGTCCAGTTATGAGTTTGCAGAATTTTGCGCTCGCGTTTGAGATTGCTTTTGATATGAGGGAAGCCAGCCAACCAGCCAGGGGCAATTTTTCAGTGTGCTGTTCACAAGTCCGGAAGGCAATTCTATTAAAACAACAACCAAAACAAGAATAACAACCAGGATAACAATAACAATATCTAATAATAATAATAATAATACTAATAATAACAAATGCGCTGCGGAGTCGATAACATTTTCAGCTAAATAAACAAATTTGTTGCAGCTCAAGACTTTAGCAAAAACTCCATTAAATTGATGGATGCTCAACGATTTTTTCTTTATTGAGTATTTGCGCAAAAAAATCGAAAAAAAAAGTGAAAAAGTACAAATTTCAAGTGCAGCCACGGGGCGTATGATTAATGCAGCTTGCATTTATTTTTGTTTTGTGAATAGTCAGAAAGTCTGGAGCGTTAGCTACTACCAGCTCAAGTACTTTATCAAGTATACGGCAGATGACAATGAAAAATGCGGCAGTGGCAGGAAGTGTGTCAAAAAACGCTCTGATTGAATGAATTGAGTGACTGGACATGTTTTCATATAGCAAACTTAAAGGAACTACGACTTTTCATGTTGACTAAATGGAAACATAAATTGAAATAAAATAAAAGATATGCTGGATGTTATGCTTTTAATATGATTAAATGTCGTGTTAATTTGAGTCAATATTCATGCCAGGAGTGGCTTAGTCTTACTGGCGTTGCTTCTGGCTTTAACATGTGAATACTAAGAATATTTTTTTACGTCTCGAATATAGGCTTAAGCAAAATTGAAATAAAATAAAAGAGTTGGAGAATGTTATGCCTCATGTCAATCATGTCAATTTGATGCAAAAATTCATGCATCAGAATGGTATGTCTTTTAAATGGTTGCCTTAGCAAATATAACATATATAATAAATATGATTTATATATAATAAAATATATATGGCTATGAGATATTATGAATATTATTTCTCGACCGATGCGACTATTTTGGTTCTGCTTCAACTGTAATTTTTACACTTCTCACCAATCGACTTTTGGATTTTTAGCTTAAAATCAACACAGACATGATGATCTCAGACCTTATGAGATTTAATCATTTTTGTTTTAACAGCTGAATTGTATAGCAGCTGTTCAAATATTATTTATCAGAAATTGTGTTCTCCAATTAATTTTGTTTTTTAACTATTGAGTTGAATTATAATATAAAAAAAAATAAAAATAATAATAAGATATCCAAATATTCAACAAGATTTAAAATTTGATCATAATAATAATATTTTCAAAATATTATTACTCGTTCAGCAGGCGTAAGGCCAATTATTTTGAAAATATAATTATTATGATCAAATATCAAATCTTATTGAATATTTGACAATCATCCTTGGGCAGCTTTTATTAAATGGAAATGTATTTAATACAGCTGAAGTCAGTTTATTATAAATATATAAACATATCTAATATATACTTAAATATATATTTTTTGCAACGTAGAGTGATTATAGATTAATAATAATATTATACTGAATATATTAAATTTAGACAGTTAAATTTTAACTGCTACATTCTACAACAATTAGCAATTAATGATACAATATTCAATATCTGCCTTGATTACAAATTGAACAAGTTTTCTAAGGTTTCGGTGCAGAGTACTTAACATTTATTTATTTACTGCTTACACTGTATAGAAAAAAAAAGAGTTTACTTTAACTTTTGGCTCGTCTATGCAACCTTTGGCCATATTCACACTTGTTTTCAAATTAGTTTGCTTTATATATTTACAAAAGTTTTTGTTAGCGCAAAAATTATTTACCTATAAAGCGCTTAGTGCCCCGACGAACAGTCGTACAAGTTGCTGCTTGTTATTGTTGCTGCAGTCCAAAATAAGTTTTTGTCTCAAACTTTAATTTTTTAATTAAATGTGGGCAAATTTCAGAAAAGTTCAAGCAAAAACAAAAAAAAAAATGGGTTTGTACAGGTTAAAGAGCAAATGGAGAAAATGAATGCGCTTACAAAGCGAGTCAACATGGAGAAATGTTTATTCGCTCCCTCTGCTCCAACGGCAGCAGGTTGCACTCAAAGCGAGATGTGGTACTTAATTGCATCCCAATAGAGCACATTCGTCGAGTTGCAATGCAACAAGCGGCACGGGAAAGAAGAAGAAAAGCAAAAAAAAAAAAAAATCGAAATGAGTTTTTGCGCTGCCTTCTGTGAGCTTTGCAAAGGAGTTGACGAGTACGCGTTTGGCCCTTCAAAGGTCTGGCAAACATGTTGACTACAAGATAAGATGTTGCAAATATTTTTTTTCTACTTCTTTTTTTGTACTCTGCTCACATTTTTTGCGCTTCTGAGTTTGTGCTTTGTGACTTTTATGCTTCAAATAGAATGGAAATGGATCGCATTGGAAATATCTATGGCATTTAGAACAAGAGATAAGACATTTTAACATGCCATCCAACTGAATAGAATTTTTTTTAATTAATTATTTTTCTCTTTCAGTTTTTCAATCTAACCACATGTGATGAAAATTGCCAATTTCCCTTATAGCACAGTTAATTTGATACTTATTTTGGCAGCGAAACCATCCGCCCAATTGGTAATTCATTTGTTTGCTGCGCTCCAATGCAGCTGCCACTTTTTATTATGCTCATCAAAAGTATATAATTCAATTTTTCCAATCGAACAAATCGCTGCACGATGTGAGCACAAATGAACAAAATAAAGTAAAGCGAAAAAAACGTTGCAAAAAATTACGAATACGTTAAATAAATGGCAGGCCATAAGAGCCCGCTGGCCAAAAACTCTCGCATGCCTCCCACACCACCCAAATCACTGTGAATATCAACTCTTTTATTGGAGCTGCAAGCGTGCAGCACGAGTATTTAGCGGTGGGTTGCGATAGGTTTTTTGTGCCTAGCTATGAATGAATATATATTATATAATATATAAAATAATAATATTATTTTAAATACTAAAAATTTGATTATATAATATTATGAGCATAAGAATTACCATATTTTTTAATGGAAAATTTGTCATTTCATTTAATTAGAATTCAGGGCGTTCTGCTATAGGAAAATAAAAGACCAGGTGTATTTATTATATTAGTGTTTATATATTTACATTATTCGAATATATATGCGTCTGTCTGTCTGTTTTTCATTAATTTTCATATATAAAATATATATGTACATATATAAAATATATATATACATAAATAAAATATATATATACATATATAAAATATATATATTCATATATATATATAGAAAATCTCATTAAGTAATTGATTTTATTTTAGTCTGATTTTATTTTATTTTAAAGAAGATATCAATGACTTCAAATATAAAATAAAATAAAATCGGACCAAAAGAAAATCAGAAACATTTAGGCACACACAAAAAGAGCAGTCTAAATATTTAAGAAATAGGTCATATATATTTATAAATTCTTGAGCTTATCAAAATAATAATGATAATGAAATAATAAGCTTGACTCGAGCCTTGTGCATTCAACTCGGCTTGGATAAATTTAAAGCAAACTGAGATTGAAAGGAATAAATTTCGATTATTTAATTTGAAAATATCGTGCTTAACTTTTGTTTTTTTGTCTCATCTCTGGTAAAACATATATAAATCCTTTGCAGCTACGGTATTGGTCATAAATCATGTCATTGCATTTTGTGGCAAGCTTTTTTTTTTTCGTTCTCGTTGGGGTTTTGGTGTCGGTTTTGGCTTGGGTTTTGGGCTGAGCCGCAAAAGTAGTTTTGTGCGAGGTTTTATACACTCGATGGCTGCATTTCGATATTTGACAGTCGGCATTTATCATACGCAACGTGTGATTGCCACACGCTGTGGCAGCTGCTGCCGCTGCTGCAACTGTTGCCAACGTGTCTTTAATTGCTGGCAATTGCACAATGTTGACATTTATTAAAAAAAAAAGAAGAAGAAGAAAACAATCAACAAATTTTCACACACATTTACGGCTACCGAAAAATTGTTGCTGCATTTCGTATGCAGAGCCAACTCTCATCTCTCATGCAGGCAAAAGTTTGCCACAAGCAGCCGATTGCGTGGCCCAACGTGATGGAACATAAACATGAGCCTCACGTACAATACATAAATATTTTAATTCAACTGCATTTTGTTGATAGTTTTATGTTGTGTCGCAGGCCGACGGTGGGAAGCGGCGCTCCAACGCTCCACTTCCTCCAGGGCTCAACTGGAAATTTGCCTCAGCTGCTGTCATGCCACTTGCATGATAAATGTCTGTCTCGTATTTCAATTTATTTTGCAATTTCCTAAGCCGACAGCATAAAATGAATGAAATACCAAACTTTTGCAATATTCAACGTATTTATTAAAATCATAATCCCATTCTCCAATGGCCACATAAATCATGAAGTCTGTTAAATTTAAATATCAATTTGATAAAACTATAAAAATATTGATAAATTCTAAAATTGCGAGTAAGTTCAAGAGAAAAAGATAAAGACAGAGAGATATAGAAGATAAAGAAAGTAGAATAGAACATGACAGATAGATATAAACTGTAATTGTCTAGAACAAAGAAGAGGAGAGACAGAGATACTGAGACATAGAGAGAGACAAGATCAGCACTTCCGTTAAGATTTATTAAGCAAAACTTGTAGGACGCCGGACTAATTGAATCCATTATTGAATAATTAAGATATGGCGTGAATAGATGTAAGGCGTTCTTGAGTGACTGCAGATAATATACCAGCTCAAATTGCTAGGAGCTAGAGCTTGTGATCTTCATAATCTTCAAGCATAAATAACGTCTGCAGACTCAAGACTACTTTTAGTTGAGTTTCAATCGTTAAAGGCTTCATTTAAAAGGGCTTTGGCAACTGGTATTTCAAATATTCGAACTTCCATTGACAGCTGTCTAAAAACGGAAAAACGGAATTGGTATGCTCAAAAGCGTTTACGACATTTAAAAGTTTTAGGCCAGCAGAATAAAAAAAATAAAAAAATGTTTGTGAATGTATTTAGAGCTACGCTTTCATATTCGCACATGTTCGTAAAAATGTTTGGCAGTGTTTTTCCAGCCTGCGACTTTTGCAGCGCAGCAAAAAGCCGCCGCCGAAAAAAAAAAAAAAAATAAACGAAATGGAAAAACTACAACAAATTTTCATGTGCCATGTACCTTGTTTTTCGTAGCGAACTTTTTGGAGTAGCGCAGAATATTTTTGGAAATTGCATTTGCGCGAGGCAAGCGAAGGATATGTGTATGTGTGTGTGTGTGTGTGGGCATAGCCAGCCAGCTAGTCAGCCATATTTTTGCCCCTTTGGGCCATAAAAGCTAAAATGTTTGGCAGCTCAAATGAACGCAGCAAGAAGCGAATGCGCCCAAAGTGGATTACCAACGATGCTAGCAACTGTAGCTGGCACACACCCACCACTGACCACCGCCCCACGCCCACTTGGCCAGTATAAGGTGTTGCAGTTCCGGCTCTTATTTGCTGTTTTCCTGATCCTTTTGATACGCGCCCCATGTCTGGCCCCCCGTTTTGTCTATTCAATTGAGCTGGTTAACAAGTGAAGCCAGCGGCTGGCGAGCGCGAGAGCAGCAGCGCTCCGCAGCTCAATATCCCTAACCGTAGTCGTATAGCCCCCAGTCTGCAGCTAAGTGCCAGGCAGCATTTTTATTGGCTTTGAGCTCTGCTGCAGTCAGCTTGCGTAAAAGTGCGCGTCTCGTCACAATCGCTATGCGCTTCCAGTTGTAGTTGTAGAAAGTGCTTTTCAGTAAGCGAGTGAGTCTTAAATTTTACTGCTGTATTCTGCATGTATAATGCGAAGAGAGAGAGAGAGAGAGAGAGAGGGAGAGTAAGATGGATAGAGAGAGAACGTAATCTCTAAAGGGATTTATAGATTATGGCTTCGCAATCAGCAGCAATTGTTTACACGAATTGATTTAGCGAATATCCAAGTTTTTTTTTTTTAGATTTGTTTTTCTTTCAGAGTTATATATGTTGGTATAATCAGGGATTTTATTTTGCCCATTTTTAACTTAAAACTTAAATTGTTTATTTATTAATCAATGAGTTTCTAGAAAATTTGAATTTCAATTGAATCAAGGATTTTATTTTGCACATGTTTAACTTGAAATATAAAGTAAAATTAAGCCACAATTGAAATTAAAATTTATTTATTAATTATTGAGTTTTAAAAAAGTTTGAATTTTCATTATTAAATAATTATTAAGCATTTAATTTAAGCAAAAAAATATATTCAAATAAAATGCAGTTCGTAATCGATGAATATTAATTTTTATTTCATTATTTTCATTTATTTTATTTTATTTAATATTTATTACTTTATTCGCTTTTACAAAATTTCTCAAAACTTCTTTTCTCAGAGCGAGAGCCGCATGCTGCTTAAAGTGTAATTAAATTATATTTATAGTCACATTAAAATGATTTTGTCAATTTAAACACATAGATGAGCAGATGTATTATTAGCACGTCTAGCTGCATATCGATGAGCACATTTGTTATTCACACGCCAGCCAATTTCATTTGTGTATTAAAAAAAATATATAAATGAAAAGAGAGATATATAATGGCATTTTTGTGCAGTTAGCTTTAATTGTTGGGCATTTTTAATGCCTGAGCAGACCCGTAGAATTCCGCAGAATTGCCGTGCGTAAATATGCAATCGAGTGCATCCGGCAACAGATGTTGCGGTTGTCATTAAAACGCAGCGTAAAACGAAATGTTTGCCAATCCATACATATATATATATATATTTATACATACACATTTACAATATATATACAATATATATATATATAGAAAAAGGCAAAATTTGCGAATTTAATTAAATCGACAAAAAGTAACGCTCGCTTCGGTTTTACGCTTTGACTACGGCCTGCCGTGCCGCAAATCTATTGTGAGTGCGAATCGAAGCGTGTGTCCCTCGATGCGAATCACATTTGAGCCATCGCCATGGACGAGTTAACTCACACATTGCAGCCGACAGCCAACAGCCAACAGCCGAGCTGAGCTTAAAGTGAGTTACCAGCTGTCATTCAATTAAACCGATCAACGTCATGAAACCAACACTGTGCAACAAAAACGAAACTCAAATTGTGGGGCGTATATTGCATTTATTTATTTTTATGCATCCAAGAGGAATTAATCAACAAATTAAATGATTGCGATGCCTCCAATACGATTACAATTTAAGTTATTTAAAGTTAAAGTAATACATCAAGTGTTTGTAGACTGTAAACTTTTTTTTGTTACTTAAACCATTTTTAACAAATATTCATACTATTTTTAGGTCTTGTTCATCGCTACCTGTAATCTTTCAGACAACACAAACAATGTCTGATTTCCAGCGGCATTACAAAAAGCGAACGTCGGATGCAGCTCATTCACAATATGAGTCAACGCATTTAAGAGGCTATTATTGGGAAAGAATATCGTATTAAATTAATTAATCGATTTACTTGATAACTGATTAACTATTTTAATGAATTATAATAAATTAGTTAATTATATTGTATAATTGTGGTACATCCTCTCCAACAGTTTCAACAAAAATATCTTAAGATACATATTCTCTGTTTCATTTGCTTTGTCGTCTGTTTCCCATCTGCTGCCAAATAATATTTCTTTGAATTGTTTCGTCAGACATCGGTATCTGACTTTACGTCACATTACTTGACTCAATTGGCAATTAGTGTCGCCCAGCTGTGGTAGCTACGGTACAGTCGTAGAAAGAAACGGCAGCTCATTAATAACCGTAGTCGAGTCGTGGCGATGCTAATGCAAATGTTCATACATCACTCATACGTTATGTGGGTTAATCCAATCATTACATGGCTGCCAGTGACTGATATCTGAGTCGGATGCGCAACTGTCAGCTTCTCGTCACTTGACGCTCAGAGAGTATCTAATATATGGCTGAATGATGCGAAACCCCCAGTTCCATTTGCGGGATATCAATCAAAATGTTAATACCCTCTAAATACGTCATAGCATGGACGAAATGGAAAAGGGTTTTAAGCATATAACATCACAAATATTACACAAAGTGTCGATTCACTTAATTAGTTTAATTGATGTAGTGAAATAAAGTTAGTAATAAGTAAATTAGTTGCACAACATTCAGCTATCATTAAAGAAAAATTCTGTAAATACAAGTTGATAAAAGTTTTAAATAAAGTTTTCCAATACTTTTAACAAGCAGTGCAAAAGTTGTTTCAGCTGAACACCGCAGGGCAAATTGTATTTGCTTAAAATTGTTATAAGCAAAGGGAAAATGTAAATGAATTTTTCAGTCAAGCACTCATTTAGTTACAAATATTTCAAATCATCCATGCCATAATGGGCTGATCAAATAAGTTTTATTCATGTCCACTGTCCACGTTTAGAGATGCGAATAAGTAAAGCTTATCAAATTTGTGGCTCGGCAACTCTTGCAATGAGACTAGCTTTGCTCCCAATAGGCTTCCAGTAAATTTGACAAATTCCTGTCCTATCATATATTCACTTAAACTAAATGAATATTAATTCTCTTTATTATTTATTAAGAAGCACCATTACCAATTGGTTCTTAAACTTTAGAACTAATACAATATGCCCAATCAATATTTATAGGATTTTCATACATGTTGAAAATTCTTATAAATCACCTAAAATTTTCTACTTGGTATTCATGTTTCGGACTGTCAAAATTAAATTAAAAAACTATGAAAATCGCTTAGTATTCGGAATTGCTTGATTTTTATTTCTGGACCTGGCTGCATCTGATATTTTAGATGTCTCGAAAACCACCTCCCATACCGGCAACGCACGAACGCAAGCCTGGCCCCGTAGGCCAGGATACCAAGGAGAACAATGAGAAGTTCCTCAAGGATGTCGTTGATACCACCAACAAATATCGCCAGATGCATGGCTGTCCCACATTGAAGGTTAACAACGAGCTGAACAAAGTTGCCCAGGAGTGGGCAAATGTACGAAATATTCTTCATAATTTTTTTAGAAATGTTTTAATTAATAATGCAATTCACAGCATTTGCGGGATAAAAATATCATGGCTCATCGGCCGAAACCCAAATATGGCGAGAATATATTTCTGTCTGGCGGTATGGATGTGACTGGCGATTTGCCAGTGGAAATGTGGTACCGTGAGATAAATGCCTTCAATTTTGATAAGCCCGACTTTACACCCACTTCTGGCCACTTCACCCAACTGATCTGGAAGGCCTGCACAGAGATAGGCGCTGGCGTCGCACGCAGGTACCTATTAAGAGATCTCTAATCTAATACAGCTTGATTACTAATTCCCCTTGCCTTACAGAGCGGATCGCACCTGGGTGGTGTGCAATTACAATCCACCCGGTAATATTATGGGCCAATTTAAAGAGAATGTTCCCAGAAAGCTGAAATAATAGTATTATAACATCATCGAAAGTTGTAAGACAGGTCCAGAAAATTTTATTGTACGTAGCTCTAATACTTTAGTGGCTATTTGGTATAATGTATATAAAAATTAAGGAGTTTTCAAGCAAATTCTGCATATCTTTCTCATTTTTCCTTTTTTTTTTTTTTTTGAGTGTATATACAAGTTTTTTAAAGTACTGAAGATCATATTGAAGCTGGCAGAGTATATAAAATAATATCTTCGTACAGTTTATTGTAATATTTGTTTGTCAAAGTAATTTATTATTATCTTTCGATCATTACTGTTTATGCTCGATAATACTCACCTGTTGAAATATTTTACAATAATTGACTTAAATCATTTTATTTATTTTTTGCTTGGTTATTATATATAATATATAATATGTTAAATAATTTAAGTTATATTTTATTATTTATTGCTTGATTATTATATATTATATATAAATCGATTTACGTCTGTTAAATAATTTAAGTTATTATTTATATAATTATAAAAAAAAGTATAGTAATTTTATTATTAAAGATTTATAAAACTATAAATTGTTTTTTAAAAATATATAATATATATTGTAAATTATATTAAAATTAATTATCAATAAATTATAAATTATATGCATTATCTTACGCTGCATATTAATAGCTTGTTACCCAGTAGAACCAATTTTTAGTCCTTTATTACTATTATTAAAGACCCCTTATTAAAACAACCCAGAAAAGCATATTGAATGACAATTCAAATATAAACAATGCGACCCTATTCTGTACATAAATATATAGATTCATAATTCTTAAAGACTTCCATATCCATATCTATAGTCTGTTCATAAAAATGTTGAAGAAAAAATCGTAATACTGCTGTGGCATAGAACAATCTAAAGTAATTCGAAACGATTTCGGATAGGCTCGACTACAGTTTGTTAGCTGCCTGTCCCATTCAATTTAGCTGAGGTCGACACTAAGCCAAGATATCAAAATTTGCTCTTCTGGCCAAATAACTGTAATACGATGGTTGGGCCTGAATTATTTTTATTGAATTTTCTGCTGCGGTAGTGAAATTTAACGCTTCGGTGGCTTTTGGCTCCTGAGCTTCAGGCTCCAAATTTAATTTCGCACATTTTTTGCGACAATTTTCAAGTCACACATCATTAATTTTGCATTTTTGCCATAAATATCCGGCTAGGGCAGACAGGCCGGCCGGGCGCAGTGTCGGCGTGACTACATGACTGACATGGACAGGCTGTTGCTCTCTCTGGCGCCATGAAGGTGTCACGGCTGCCCAAGGCAAAACATGGCCATGCCCCCAACGATTGCCGCCTGTTGACAGTTTTTATTTTTGCGCATTTTTACTTATTTTTTTTTCGAGTCTGGTTTGTGCCGCGCTCAAATTAAAAACGGCAAATTTCATCATAAAAATTCATAGTCTACTCGCGGGGCGTTAAATCGTGTGACGCCCGCGTTATGATCACATTTTTCTCCTACTGTTTGTTGTTATTGCTGCTGTTGTTGTTGTAGCCCTCGCATATTGCTACTGCGCCTTTGTTGACTTCCGTTTTGTTTTTGTTGGAGCCGGCAGCATTTTTGTGGCAAGCTGCCAGCCAACTTTGATGCGTTGCTAGAGTAAGTGTGGGTGTATGTGTAGGTGTGTGTGTGTGTGTGTGTGTGTGTGTGTGTGTGTGTGTTTGCTCGTTTACTTGTCACTTGTTGGCAGTGTGAAATTGAAGCCACCAGCTACAGCAACAGCAACAGTCAATGTAACGAACACCCACCAAAAGTGGTTTATTGGGTTAGGGTCAGGGCTTATGGTTTATATGAGGGTTTTTAAAGCAGATTTTGAGATCCTTTAATGCTGTGCACTATAGCATAGCGAAGGAGTAGAAATTATAGTGTACTATAGGCTAAAGGGCAAATTGTTGGAGGAGTAGCAAACATATTTAGCTTTACATAATAAATATCAATCAAGTAATTTCCCAGTAATATTATGATTCTCTGTTAATAATGACAATTGATGCAACATAGAAAAAAATTGCTTTGAAAAGCCATGGACTGAGAGATGTTTTTAAAAATAAAAGTATGGAATCACAGAACGATTGCCAATATTATAATATTTCATTAAAATGCTTTTCAGAGCGCATACTTTGTGGTCAATATTGTAGGTCAAGTACGAACGAGTTTCGCTTTAGTCTCTTTGCAATAAAAAAAAGGTTTATTTTTTTTAATTTAAATACAGCAACATGTTGTATATATATATATCTATGACTACTTTGTCTCGACAATCTTCTGTACTTGAAGCATATCATCTGACTGATTCAAATGTATTCAATTTACATTTTGAACAACATTAACGAGCAACTGGACGCGACCGTTTGGCAGCGCAATAAAGTTGAGCAATGTAATTAAGGCTGACGGAGCTGACGGCATGCAGGTCAGTCAGCCAATTGGCAGGTTTTAACCAATCCTGTGCTACCTTCTCATTTATGCAATGCAAATGCAATGCTTGAATATGCCAGATGATCCAGCGCATGAAGCAGCTCAGTTCAGTTGAGCTCAGCCAAATGCTGCTCGATGCCTTTTATGCATTGTAATTTTCGCGTAATTTCGCATGGTAAACGTGAAAATGCTCGCCTATTTTTACAACAATAACAGCAACAGCAGCACAGAGGAGTATCTGCTTACGGCATAGTCTCATTTATTTTAATGTGTCGACGCTGACGACGTGCAAATGGTTGTGAGTTTACCCCAGCGTTCAGTTGCCAGCATTTCCAGCTCCTTTTTCCTTTTCCTTTTTCTGTTTAAAACTGCAGCTGCAACTTTTGTTCTCTGTGTGTGTGCTGTAATTATTAAGCTGACATTGCAGCTGCCGTCTGCTGTTGCACTGCTCATTCAATTTCTGTGCCATGACAGCAGGAGCAACAAGAGTCAGGCTCATAACAATGCCAATTTTAATGATCATTACAATAAGATAATAATAATAAAAACAGCACAGCGACGTGGACAACAACTTTAACCATATAATGCTTGGCATTTATTGGGCTCATGGGGCATATTAATAATATTCAACTCTGGATTCCCTGCTGAAATTAAAAAAGCGCGCCTTAAGTCGCATATTGAAATCGAATTAAATTTCAATTTGAGCCGTTAATACAAATAGTCGAATTTATAGCAAACATATGCAACAATTTACAGAGTTTTTGTGCCTCATTGGCAACTATGTTGCGTTTTATGTTTTATCAGTCAACATATGGCCAGTTTTTTCTCGTTTGTTAAATATCATGTGGCATTGTCATAATTTTATCCGACTTTTTTATGCCTTCCGTTTTTTACGCCGTGGCTACAAGTTTGTATTCATTGCCAAATCAGAATTTTCTTGCATTTATTTCTGACAAAAGTTAACTCACTGCCAACATATTTGAGGTAAACGTTAAAATTAATTAAGGTAAAAAACAGAAAATACTTACATTGATCGTCATTTTCAGATTCAATTGAATAATTATAAATAAAAAAAAATAATAATTTATTATCTGCACGCATCGCCAATTTAATAATATTTAATATGATACTGTAATCGAACATCTAATATTAACAGTGCTAGTGTTGTTAAGACTCTGAGAGCTTGTGCAGAGCTATCGTGGCAATATTTCCCAGGTTGGCAGTACGCACTTACACAACTTAACACGAGAGGAAGAGAGTGAGATAAATATAGCTGTTGCTGAACATGTGGCCGGTTGTTGCTGAGTGAGAGCGAGATGGCAATAGAGCAGGCCTGTCAGTTGTAGAAGCAACTACAAAGTGTGTGTCAATCAGAGAGCGGAGAATGCAAGAGGTGGTAATTGCAACACACTGGTCAGACGTTATGCGAATTTTTATTAGTATATGAATAAAATTAAATGAGGCCTCAAATGCTATTAAATTTGTATATTTATATGCAAATATATGTAAATTTTTCTCAGAGAGAATTTTTATTATTTTATTTTATTGAGTGTTGATACTATTAATCTGAACTAAATTTCAGCAGCTGTTTAAGCTATAATTCAAATTCAGTTATTGAAGCATTCAATAGCACTAGTCCTATAAAATATATTTATAATACTTATATTTCTTCTTCTACAACTAGCATATAGTGAGCTGTTTGTGCTTCTTAAAATGTCTGCCTATTCAATGATCACTGTTTGACGGTTGTAGTAATTTTTTTTAAATGTTCTATTATTAAGCCATGATAAAATGTCTTAAAAATTCTATAATCAGGCATTAATAAATCTGAGTAAAAGTCAGCAAGAAAACATTCAATAGATGGTATATTATAGATAACTCAATCTGTCTCTAAATATATGTTAACTAAAACATAATAGATTCCTCGTTAGAATTTAATCTAGCATAAATAGCAAAAATATCGGTTTGTTGTTGCCAGTCAATCTTAGCACTGATAGCGTTCTACAATGGCTGTTCAATTAGCCAGGCGTGCAGGCAGCACTGTGAATAAGCTATAAATATTGGAATAGAATAAACACACTCAAGTAAACACACACACACACACACACACAGTGATATTGGATTACCGAGTGGCACCTAGAGAAGCATTCTTGCATAAATTACAATCTGCAACGGCAAGGAGAATCAGAAAAACGAATTTGTGGCAGAGCTGAAATCTCTGGGGAGGCAGGGAGGTGGGCACAGCTACTACCCAACATTGGCAACGATGGCAGCTGAAAGAACCGCCTGCTGCATTAACCCAGCACTGTCTTGGCATTATTTAAAATCACAAACCCTTCAAATTGCATTTTAATAGAATTTATTGCGCCAAACAATTCGAAAAGAAATTCCCACAACAGCAACGAAGCTAGAGAGAGACAGAGAGCGACAGAGAGTGGGAGAGAGAGGGAATGAGAGTGGTGTGCCTGGGGTTAAAGGGGGATTCGAATAATTGTGCGCAACTGCAACACTTGACTTTCATGTTGTTCGAGTGCCATAAAATGCTCTATTCTCGCGGAGCAGTCACAGTCACAACGAAAGCCAAAACCAAAGCCAAAAGGATGCGATAAGCACAACATTTCCTTGGCTTCTTTCTTGTATTTTTTCGAGCAACGATGCGCATCAATTTCCAAGCACAAAACTACAATGAATACGGCGAAAAATACGATATGCGCCTGGCCTCGACGGGCAACAGTCGGGACAACAAATTATTACTTGGCTCAACTCCAAAATGTTTAAATTACAATTTCCACAAAATACATACGTAAATGTATTGTCGAGAGAGAGAGAGAGAGAGGGAGAGAGGGGGCGATTTGGAGCGCAAGCGAGTGAGAAACAATTTTAGTGCGCCCGTGGCGAGTGCCCATGGCCATAATTTTCATGAAAATCAACAGCCATGGGATAGGCGATGTCGGCCAGCTCAGTTGCCCGCTGATAAACTGCTCTGGGAATTGCCTGCCCACCTGCTGTTGATCCTTGTCTTTCAGCTTATCAACGTTGCGTATACGCAATATGCATAATTATTACGAACTTTATTTATCGTGCACTCAAATAAATTGTTATGCTCTATAAAGGCTCCTGTTGTGCTTTAATCACATTATTTATTTGCCCTGAGTTCAGCTTAATATTTGTCTTATTATCTTATTGCTGTGATTACTCGGTAATCATTGAGTGTGGCACAGTAAAATCTCGGACTATTATTATGAAATATTATGATTAGCTTTGAAGATGGAAATGAATGATGTGCCCCGGGTCAGGCTTATATTAAGATCTGGCAGTCTCGAAAGTACTGGGATCAGCAGTCTACAAGATAATTATACATTTTGATATATTCGACAATAGTTGAAATTTAATTCGCACATCCGATTTCAAAATAAAAATATATTCATAAAAAATTGTCGTATAAGGAAGTCATTTTCTTAATTTTGTATGTAAAAATAATAACTCTTACCCAATTAAAGAAAAACACATATTTTTAAATCATATTTTTTTAATAGCATCTAAGATTCATGCATAAAGTTAGCATGTGTTTTTACTAGTCACCAAGCATATCTTTATAATTAAAAGCCAGCCAGGCATCAGCATCATGAAAATTATCCTAATGTAAATTCCATTTGTGTGAAATGCAAAAGAGAATGCATGCACAGCTAAAATGAAAAAAGTCAGTGTTAAATGAGAGAAACACAAAAACCACGGGCCAAAGATCAAAATAGTTTAAATGCCATTAGCACAATGTGCTGTGAGCTGAACCGAGGATAACAGGCAGGCATAGCCAGGACATAAGCTGGGTTCTTCGAGCAGTGGCCGACCACAATTTTGCGGTCAAGTTAGCTGCCGCTGCCGCTGCCGCTGTCACTGCCTCTACCATTGCTGCTGCTGCTACCGTTTCTTTAACGCTTAGCTCATAATTTCATCTGTCCTTTTCTTTACTTTACTCGGCGAAAAAAAACAAAAAAAAAATTCTGAAAAAACTAATGTGTGGTTGGACATTTTTTCCATGCAGGCTTTCGCGGCAGCTCGCGCATATTTAAATTATTCTAGTTTTGTTTGTGGTCTTTTGAAATTGCGTGTGCCAAGACTGCAGGCCGAGTGCTCGCTGGGCAGGTATTTAAAAATGCATTAAGAGCTTTAATTAAAATTTTGTTGCAGCGACTGAGTTAAAACCATAAATAAAATTAAATAAAAATTGTCTGCAGCTTCTACATTTTCGGTTTAAAAAAGCCAATGCCCTCTCTCATTCAAAATTTCACCTTATAAAATTAAAATAAAACTGAAATAAGCACTACAAAAAAAAAAAAAAAATGGATAAATCCCGGCCATGGCGACAGCTAGCATATGTGTCCGCTGGCACTTTACATGCATGACTACGTGTCCTTTTAATATCCTGTGCGCGCGTCGCTTCAAAACTTCCGCCAGCAAATACATGAAATGAAATATGAGCACAGCAGTCACTGCATAAATTCTTCTCGTAAATAACTGCACGCTGCCGGCAAAGCAAATTGAACTACAATAGCCATTCTGCCGTCTCGTTTATGACTTTGCTTTTGCTCTTGGCGCGCTCAATTAGGCTAGATTTTCTTGAGGAATATTCCTTCAGTTAGTGAGCGAGTAACGAGTTGGTATAAATTTCGCAGTGTTCACATTTCCTTTATTTAACATCGACTCAAAGTTATGTTTTGGTATTGAATGAATGGGAATTACACGGCATTGGCAGAGGCGGGAACACTTTTGCATCATTTTAAGTTTTGATTTGCTTAGACATTTAAATATTTGTATTTACTCGAGAGTGAGTAAATGAGTAAAGAGAATTTTTTATTTATTTTATATTTTTAAATTTCTAATCACTTTTCAATTTGTATTTTTTTAAAAGATAATTTAATATGATTAAAGTAGAGCATAAAGTATATTTAGAATTACAGATAAATCTAAATATATAAAAATAAAAAAAAGTAATGAATTCATTTACTAAGTTCAGATCTCAATATTTAACCTTCGTAAATTCTCTCCTCTACCCTGATGAATCAAGCCACTTTAAGCTTATTATCACTATTATCATTGACAACGAATCAACAATGTATTAGGAATTTCAAAATAATTATCATTCATCATCATTCGTAATCAATTCACAATTTATTTTCCATTGCTTTAAATTTATATAAAATTGTCTATCACAAATATTTTTATTTTGATCGAAAATGTTTCCACTGTTATTTGCATAATTAATAATAAACATCGGGATGTTTCGTTACAATGCATCAAGGCTATAATTATTATTTGTATAATTTGACCTAGTCGTGCTAATGTTTAATGATTTAACAACAACTACCTGTTCGTGGCGCTGCGCTACGGCAACTTTTGTAACACCTGCACACAAATTTCAATTAGGAGCATTTGGCAAAATTTTGCCAAACATTGGGAGTGTCTGGTCCGAAATTAATTTGTTTGTGTAACAGGACAAACTAACAACTACAGTTGCTGTCCAACCCCCAACCCTTCGCACCTGAATCGCCCTCACCAGCAGTCGTCGTGTTCTTGGCCAGATGCTGTTCAAACAAATTGCGTACGTGTATGTGGCACTTGGGTCCTTTGCTCCTTTGGTAATTGTAATGCAAGCAAATAAACGAGCAGGTGAAACACGAATATTCATACACGCCTGTCCCCAGCAATGAGTAAAGGGAGCTAAGCTCGTGTGTGATACAAGGACATCCAGGACATACAGGACATTCAGTTACACAATATACATATGCATTCAGCTAACATCAACTCATTGAGGCGTCGAGGGAAGGAGCGGTTCGAGTGGTTGGCGGGTGTTTCGTTGCTCTCGTTGCTCCGCGCAGCAAATGTCACAAAATTTCCCCAATCAACACACATTTCCAATTTCAATTTGGCTGCTGTTCTTTTCTTTATTATTATTAGTTTGCTAGTTTCCTATAAATTAGAGTTTATATGTGGTTCCAACAGGTTCGTTCTACAGTAACTCTGAGCGGCGATCGATTATTGCTGCAAAGAGCAGCGGGTGGAGTTAAAGCTGTGGTAGCGAGTGTCGTTGCTCTCCCTATGATCTGTCTTTCTATGGTCGCACTTCAAATGCTCGCTCTCCGGGTGCGCTAGCTGCTTTCGTATAAAGTAAAAGTAGTACACAATTAAATCTAGACTAGTGAAGAAGCACCCTTGTTGGACTCCCAAAGCAGATTTTTTTGTGTGCTCAGTTTCGACTTATTTTTTAGTTTACAATAAAATTAAAAATATTAGTCAAAAAAAAAAAACTTTTTTATTTGATTGTTAACGAAGGAAAGTGTCAAAATCATAAGAGTTTAAAATAAAAGAAAATTATTTGAATAAAATATATATTTTTTAACAGTATATGGGTTAATTATACATACATATTTTAATAAAGCTTTTGTAAATTAAAATTAAACTTGAGAATCTAAGCAAACTCTATAAGTAAGACCTGGCAGCAATAAATCTCCAGAGTTGCCAGAATATACTGTTTGCCATCTTTGCAAAGGTGCATAATCTTAGTCTCTTTTATGATATCAGTTAATCTTTCTCTCTTATCTGCAAAGCGACTTTATGTATAATTGCTTGCTATAAAAAACTTATATATAAAAAAAAAATATATATATATATATATAAATAAATTAATTAATTATCCAATATGACTTATGTTTGATGTAGATTTGGTATTTATTTAAATATATTTAATTTTATTTTTTAAAGAGCTCCAGTTAATTTAATATATATTTGCTTGTAAAGAGATTGCGACTATTCGTGTCGTTTCCAGCTCTCTCCCTCACATTGTCGTTCGTTTGCTCAGCGCATCAGCTTGATCGTGATCGTGGCTTCGGCATTTAGTACTAGATTATCATTGGACTAGTGCAGTTGCGTGTGCTTCAGCAGCTCTGCTAATTATCTGCAAGAATTATTGGCTGTTTACTGTTTTGCAATTAAATAGCACAGCAATATTTATGTGTATTAAGAAATATGGTGAATTAAACAAAATTTTAATAAATAGGAGAAAATATATAGAATAAAAAAATATAAAATATGAATAAATGAACATTGCAATTAATTGTTATATTTAAAATTAAACAAAAATTTGTATTAATATAAATTTTATTAATTTTTATTTTTATATTTATTTATAAATACCAATAAGATTAATATATATTATATTATATTATATTATATTATATTATATTATATTGAATTATATTATATTTTATTATATTATATTATATTATATTATTTATTATTTTTAACTGTTTTAAAAACTTTGTCAATTAATATGTTTATTGTAATAAATGTGGTAAATAATGAAATGAGTTTTTGGCAAGCTTAAAAGTCGTAAAAATGTATTTTGAGTATTCAATTAATAAAATAACCTCTGCAAACAGTTTAATCAAGCTTAAACTTTGTTTGCTTATGTTTGTACTAGCATCTACAAACATATACTCTTTATTTATGTATGCTTTAACTAACTAATCCAATAGCCTTTCATATCGAATTTGCACTGCCAAGAGAAATGGACAAATTCGGAGTATTTTTGATTAGTGCAATTCGTGTTCATTTAAGAATTCGTTGTAAAATTATTGGTTTCGATTGCCAAACAGTTTGAAGTGCCGCTGTTGCTAGCTCCGACGGTTCTGATTACTGGGGATTGGGCGAGGGCATGGATTAGCTGCACGTCTGTCAATCGATGGAGCTGTTGTTCGATTTCGTTTTCAATTTCGCCTGTGTTTTGTTTTGGGGCGGAATTGTGACAGCGACTGGGGCCGCGAACTGACCTATAAATCATCTAATGGCCACAGTGTTTGGTTTAGTTTCCAAATGTCTCACGCCACCCATCACGTGTCCACACATGTGTCAATATTTGTGCGAAATGCGGTTGCAGCCACACCGACACAAAACACTCTCCATCATTCGTGGCATAGCAAACGGGGCTTGGGTTTTGGGGTTTTTTTTTTGTGGGTTCGAATTTTCTCTTGGATTTTGTTGGTACGCTCGTAACGGTTTAGTTTTGGACATTTCTGCAGTGCTTGCATTGTATATCTGTCTGCCCGTCTCTCCATCTGTCTGTCCGTCCGTTTTGTGCTTGTGTGTGTGTGTGTGCGTGTGTGAGTTGAGAAAGGCATGCTTTTAGTTGTTTAAATTTGAGTTGCATCGTGTGGCCCATACAAATAAAACAAAAGCGTGTATATCAAACAGCTCACCGTGCACTTTGGCATTGCTGTGAACGTTTTCCTTTTATTTTTGTAGTTTTCATTCCTTCGATTTTGGCAAATTTCCTATTGAATATTTCAACTATTTCCGCTTGGTAGAAGTCATCTATTGGCTTTGTGTTTAATTTCCGTTTTTTTCACGATTTTTTTTTTTTTTTGTTTTCTTTTTCATGTTTTTAACTTGGAGTGCTTGCTCCACATATGGACAGCCAGCTGGACATCTGCTTTACAGTTCATTTGTCATCGAATTGAATTTTACTTGTCAGTTTTCTTTTCCACTTCTGGCTGGCAGCACTACATGGCGTATGAGCAACTTATTTGCCGTCTGTCATAGATATGGGAAGGAAAAAAAATGAAATTAAATGCATCCGAGTGTGAAATTGCCACGAGCCATAAAAGAGTTACTAAACGATACTGATAAGCAACTGAATCAGGAGCGGACCAGAGAAATATGCGGAAAAGTCGAAATTTATTTATCATTTATTGCTGTACAGCTGCAAAGTTGACTTCGTTTGGAAGCACACGCAAATAGCATCAATAAAATGTGCTTGACTGCAGCAAAGAATGCAAGAAAATAAAAATAAAACAAAGTATTTAATCATCGATGGTGAAGAGGGGCTTAAAATTTGAATTATTTTCAATGAACACATCAATTTTTAATTAAAATACATATTTATGCGCTTTAAAAAAGGGCATATGTGTTCTAATGAAGAGAATATTACAAATATATAGGTAGGCTTACCTCAAATGAAAAGATTTGGTGAGTAACTCAGCTACCTCTTAGCAATTTGGACCTTGCTTCTGATTAGATTAAGTCAATTCAGAAAAAAAATCTTCCAAGTTTTAAACCTGTTCATAGAGCATCGCTTATTTGTTGGAATTCCTACCTTTTTTATTTGTTTTTAAATTCAGATAAAAATTAAAAACATTCTTTTAAACCTTAAGCCCCAGGGCAGAGTTCGCCGTGTCCCAAAGAAGATCTCAAATCTTGGGCCAGAAGCTGCGGTGTGTCCCAAAATAGCCATAAATTTAAGCGTTAAAAACAAACAGACGTTGAAACGACAAAAAAAAACACACACAAATAAAAAATCTCATAGAAGAAAAGCAGAAGAGAAAGCGGGATGGTGAGGGATAGGAAGAGGGAGGCCGCACAGAAATTGCCAAGTTACGCCCGAGGAATTGTGCTTAATTTACTTTTGCTTCCCTTTTGCTGCATCCTCGCTTCCTTTTTCAGTTTCCATTTCTTTTTGTTTTTGTGGCTTCCTGCTGGGGGCCTAATGACACTTTAAAAAAAATTCATTTATTTGTGTAATAAAAATATGCATTAGCTGAAGCTTTACATAATTAATTTGGCAAATGACCAAACATTTAATTTGAGTTCGGCCAGGGTATTCGCGAGCTTGAAGTGTGTCCATAATGCATGCGCATGCCACAATTGATGCTTGAATATATTGTTTTTAATATAAATGGAGTAGTTGCAGTTTGGCTTGCCACAACACACTGCATAGCTGCTGCCTCGCCCCCCATCCATGCAGATGCAGCAAAATGATGTTGCTAAAGTGCAAATGGTAAGTGGCAGCGTCCCATGACGTTGCCTTCGGGACGACGCGCGCGGCGCGCAAAAAC
Organism: Drosophila mettleri; assembly: GCA_035047625.1. Taxonomy (NCBI): domain Eukaryota; kingdom Metazoa; phylum Arthropoda; class Insecta; order Diptera; family Drosophilidae; genus Drosophila; species Drosophila mettleri. The sequence continues at coordinate 14,267,845 of JAWNPI010000018.1, forward strand.
TGCGGACTCTCAGCAAAAACATTGCCTTTTGTTTAACAGCTGCATTAAAATAAACAAGCAGCAATCTTAATAACGAATTGCCAATACCCTATAGAGTAATGAAACCTTGAAAAGTAGTCCAATTTAAGCAAAGCTCGCTTGAAGTGAAATTTAGACATCAAAGTGAAGTTCATAGAGAAAATTCAAGTTCTTAAATATCTTAATTGATAAAAAACAACGTGACGAACTTTAGATATACTTAATGCTTCAAGTAGGACTTATTCCCAATAGATAAACAAATAATTTATGCTTACATTATTTGTATAAAGAAGGGTATGCCTGGGCTCAGCCAACGGCAGACAACGCTGCACATAACCATGAATGTGTACGCATAACAGCCAACTCACACACACACATACACATAGAAGCAGAGTCCGTGGGTGTAGTTGCTAGAGTATCCGGAGCGATGTTGGTGGCAGCAGCAGCAGCAGCAGCGCGAGGCATTAAGCACGTCGGCAACATAAATATTTTAATTTTGCTAAAAATTTTGTGCTGAAAAGTCGCTTTTTTGCATTAGGAAGTGCGAGGCGAAGACACACACACACACACACGCATACGTACACAGCATTAACTAAACAAAATGGCGTCGACGAAAGGATGCGCATCGCAGCGCAGCGCTGCTGATTGTTGTTGTGGCCTGCCTGCTTGCCATGGCGATGTTTGTAATGATAAGCGTTGTTAGTGTTTTGCTTTAATAGGCAAAATTATGTTCATACACACACGCACGCACACACAGACAAAAGGCTTTGACTCACGGCTCAAAGGCATAAATTATTGCGGTTAACAGACAACAGACAGAACAGCACATATAGCACTAACAGGAAGAACAGCAGCAGCACCAGCAGCAGACGTTGCAGTAACTGAATGGACGCTAGCTGCGACGAGCTTTGGCCAAATTAAAATATTGTCGGCCTGGCCTATATGCAACATAATGAGGCAAATGTAACTAAGACTAGGTATACCCTGTTTAGAGAGCAAAGTCCGTGCACACACTTTGCTTTGTACGTGTGCATGTAACCAGGGTGAACTATGTGTATATGTTTATGCTTAAATAGGTATTTTAATATAGTTTATTCAATGAATTAAAATGATTTAAAATGAATTACTCTTAATAGTAAACTCCAAATGCAGAAACCGAAGGCAGTCAGGTAGCTGCTCGTTTACCTGTTCTCAAAAAGCTTCAAAATAAGTTTGCATAATTTAAAATCTTTGAATTGTTGATTAGTTTATTAATTATTTATATACATAAGTATATATAAAATTGTTCCAGAAATTAGCTGAATTTAATTAAAAGCTTTGCTGATAGTCCTTAGCACTACTATTTGTTATAGATAATTTTTTATAATTTCAATAAATAATTTTCGAAATAGTTGGTATGGAAAATAGCCTAATTTTTGTCATTGTCTAACTAATTAGATATCCGAAGAGTGGTTAGTGCACCTAGAATGATGTTTGCACGAGGTTAGTCTAGTCATTCGATTCATGTATTTAGAGAGTAATACTAACTGTTAAGTTGCAAGTATAGTTGACGAATATCCTCTATGAGAGTTTTCCATCACTTGTCCTTTTTATCTTCCTTCTCATGAACTAGACTAGGGGAGTCGGTTTACTGAGTCGAACCGCGTCTTTGGGCAACAGTCTTAAATATCGCATATAAAATACCAATGCTGATGGCTAGTATTACTAGACTTTTGAAGAAACTACTCAACATGGAATAGTCGTGATCTTCGGAGCTCATCGAGCCGTAGCCCGATTGATAGGGATATTCTTGTTGTTGGTGCTTATGGGGACATATACTTGAATCCTGATCACAACCTTGCTGATGGTTGGAGAACAAAAAGTTGATTGCTTTCGTCGGCAATTGCAGTATTGTATTGAATAAGGATGGGGCCGGAAAACATTCCGGATGTTCCCTTCTTAAGTAATTCTCGCAGGTTTTGCCATTCGGAGACATTTTACAGACCAAATTTAGCAGTAGTTTATGAGGTTCATTCCAAGACATGCTTTCCAAAATTAAAAAAAAAAAATTAAAATAACGAATTGTTATTCGTTCAAAAACAATTTTAAATACTTTAGTCGACTGCCACTAACAACAATTCCATATTAATTTTCCATTAATACTTGGTTTTCGACACCCAACAAATATCTGACTTTAAACGATCTGCTAACTTTGTTTATTTGTTCACAGTTAGCTTATAAATGTCTGTTGGCAGCTTGTACGAGTTCGCCTTGTGCCAATTCTCCCAGTCAGCCAGATCAAAGTTTTCATATTGGCTCAATTTTTTATTTTATTTATTTTATAGCTTACATTTGAAGTTTCAATATTAACTCTAGAAATGGAGTGAGACAGCAGATTTTAACAATCAGAAACACTCCATCTGACTAATTCTTCATTCATCTCTACAATAATATTATTATTATTGATAATATATGTAAATCGCTTTCCCTTTTGGAGTCTGATAGTTACTTCTTCTTTGAGAACTGAGCGATAATTAACATCATGGCTGCTCACTGACCATACAACAATACCACAGCTAAAATACTCAGTTTGTGTTCCTCTCCAATGTTAGATGTCTGTTATTCTAACAGTGCTGTGTCGGTTAATCGGAAGTTTACGCATTCTCATGTTGATTAATGTAAAAAGAGGATGTTGCATACAAATGTTAACTACATAACCAAGGGAATTTTTATTTATTTCATTTATTTGTTTATTGATATTTAAATTTAATTGGATGCATTTCTTGTTAGATATATATACAATTATTGTTAATATGTTATTAATTAAATTAAATAAAATTTAAATTTAATTTACTGCGCATATTAATTTGATAAATTTATGCAGAACATAAATAGAAAAAATTATTAATTTCATAAATAATTTGTATATAATTTTAAGCCATTTGTCATCCATAAATTGTGACGTCACTATAAAATTGAGTCATTCGAACTTGAAAAACTTCAGGAGTGCCACGATTGCTATACAAAAAAATCGATAAGAAACGCATTTAAAATTGATCGAAACAAAGTTAAAATGGGTTTAGTTTGTTTTTAGCTGTGAAGTAATTTAATATAAATTGAATTATAATTATGAAAATCCCATATGAAATAACTAATAATAAATTATAATAATAAGTTCTTTGACTTTTGCGAGCTCTTGTAGGATTATATCTTCAAATTCATTGTGATATGAGTTGAGCCAAGTGAGAACACCTTGGAATGTACATACAGTCAATCATAATTTTGACATCTGTCGATAAATAAAATATGGCGACTATTTATCGAAACAGCATGACAAGCAATTAATCAAAGCTCTGCTCACAATTAGTTTTAGAAAAGTAGGCAAGGCGAATGCAAGTGAAAATTTGCTGACTTCTAAAATCATCATCAGTCGAGCTTTGTGAATCGTTGTAGCAGCAGCGATTAGTGCAAATTCATTTAATTTTCTGTGTTTTTATTCTGAAAATGGAAAATACCATTGTTGTGGATGATTTGGAGCCAGCTCCAAAAGTGCTGAATAATGGTAACGGTAAGCGTGGTGCAGACGACCGTCGCATTGAAGTCGAGTGCCATGAGACTGCATCCAAGAAACCAAGAATTCGCGATCGTGAAGAAAACTCGCAGCGCTGGGACAATAATGCTGACGTGAGTCTAGAATTTTCCGAAGAAATTTTTATATATGTATATGTATATACATATGTATGCATGTAGTGGTTTATTTTTCTATAGTTTCTTTTTTTATTGGAGCTGTTCTACAATTGATTTGCTCCAGTATATCTTAGATTATTTATCTATATATAAGTATTATTAATTAGCTTATTGCATCTTCAGCAGCCTATTGAAGATTCTCCGGGCCCTAGAAATATATATTTAGATAGTAGTTTTTTTTTTCTATATGCAGTTTAATTTTTTATTTTTTATTGGAGCAGCTCTACAATTTATATGCTCCAGTATATCTTAGTATATATATTTATATCTAATTATTATTAATGTGTTTCTAGCAGCCTATAGAGTTGGTTGATGATGATTCTCCGGCCCCTGGCCAACATGCGGCTCAGGCTCAATCGAATAATAATAATGATGCTCGTGCTCGCATTGCCGGCAATGTTGGCAAGAATCGCGGAATGCGTAATTCTGGTGGCTACGGCTTTGGAGGTGGTGATGGTGACGTGGCTCGTTATTCGTATGCAGGTAATGGTGGTGGTGGCTATGGGCACAACAAGACCCACGTGCAGCGCAGCGATGAGTTTTTCATAGCACAGCGCCTGCGCAACATTAGTGGCCCAACTGTGGACCTGGCGCCAATGAATAATGTTGATGAACTTAAGTTTTCGGGACGCAATCGTCTCTATGTTGGTAATTTAGCCAGCGACTTGCAAAAGGAGAAAGGCTTGCGTGAATTGTTCAAGCCTTACGGCGAACTGGGCGATATCTATTATGGTCCCGAGAAGAAGTTTGCGTTCGTTAAGATGGATTATCATGCCAATGCGGCTAAGGCTAAGCGTGGCTTGGACGGCTCCATGGTTATGGGTCGCCAATTGCGTGTCCGTTTTGCGGCCAGTGCCACATCGATGCGTGTCAGCAATCTGACACATATCGTCTCCAATGAGTTGCTCTTCAAGGCCTTTGAGGTCTTCGGGCCAGTCGAGCGTGCAACCATTATGGTCGATGATCGCGGCAATCATATGGGCGAGGGCATTGTTGAGTTTGTCAAGAAGTCGTCGGCCAACATCTGTTTGCGCATGTGTCAGGAGAAGTGCTTCTTCTTGACAGCCGCGCTGCGTCCGTGCATCGTCGAGCCCAAGGAGATGATTGATGAAATCAATGGATTTCCCGAAAAGTCCATCACCAAGACTAGCCAATTCAATAAGGAGCGCAGCTTTGGACCACGTTTCGCTGAGCCGGACTCATTCGAAGATGAATACGGCAAACGTTGGAAGGAGCTGCACTTGCACTACAGAACCAAAGTTGCAGCTCTCAAGCGCGAAATGAAGATGGAAGAGGAGAAGCTGGTGCAGCAACTTGAGCTCATTCGCTATGAGCGTGAGACCCAGCTCTTGCGTCAAGGTTAGTACGAAAATATTTCTATTATTATTCCTTTCATTATGCCATCCGTATCGTATCATATTGCAGAACTACGAAAACGTGAAGCTGACAATGAGCGCATGAAATTGGAGTGGGAAATGCGTCAGAAACAATCTGTGGAGATGAACATGTTCGAGGATAACGCAATGCCGCGTCGTCAGATGGATGTCGGCATTGGACGCCAGGAGCTGCCACCGCGACGTCGCCCACAGGAAAGGGGTATTTTTAGATCGGAGCCAAATGGCTTTAACAATGGCCGTGATTATGCAAACCATGATATGAACATGGACAACACACCTTTCGTGGTCTTTGATGGTATATAATTTGCGTGTTACCACACAATGTATTTTATCTAATATAATATTTGTTGACCCCAAATAGATGATCAAAACAATGAAATTGCATCTGGAGCTGATCAGGTATTGGAAGATAACTATAATAATGCTTTTAACGGTAACAATGCCAAGATGATGCAAGCAAATGCGGGAAATGGCGCTAATAATAATAATCTATGGGGACGTCGCACTTTGTAATCTCTGGGGGAAATTTGAAAAAATTATATAAAAAAAAAAAAAAAAAAAAGGAAGGAAACGAAACGAAAGAAACACTGATTAATTATATTCAAAAATTTGCTAAAATTTAATAAAGACAAACAATTACTTGGTTAACTTGAGAGCCAAGTGGGACACATAAATCTGCAGCCCATATTTAATCTGTAGCTACACAATTGTTGGGATAACATCTTTATGCATATATATACGGTGTTGGCGAACTGTAGCCTGTCATAGGGTTATGTATTTGCCTGTGGCAAATTCTTTAGTCTCTATATATACATATATCTGCATAGCTCAGCAGCTGCTCGATTCTATCATTTGATTTACAGGTTTGTTGACACGCTGCACACATGTCATGCCTTCAATGGCAGACAGCCGCCAACAGCACACTTGACAACGAGTTGATTGACAGACGAGCTGGCGACAGGCAGACTGACTGACAGACAGACGAGCCCAAGCCTCAAGTGCATTTGCCTCCTGTTTCGAATTCAATCTCGCATTCATCAATCCACATAGTCAAAGCTGTTTTATGATTTGATTGCAGAGTTAAAATTGTTATTCAAAATAAAAAAAAAAAAGAACTGTGCATAAAATTGATTGCTTTGAACTTTGTATTTGAAGTGTGGCTAAATGCGTAAATGTTTTATGCTAGTTTTATTTTACCGCAGCCAAAACATAGCATCATTTAGAGGAATTACATAATTAAGCGCATTATATCATTTTCCGCGCAATTAGCATTGCGGCATTTTATTATGTTGTGCGGCTGAAAAGTATTTGTAGCATTTTATTTTTTTTTTCAATTTAACTTTTAGGTTGACATTAATTTTGCAATTTAAATGTTAAATGGATTAGCGGGAGAGTATATTGTGCTTTAGAGCTATATTGAAATTATTTTAGATTAAATAAAAATATTAGAAATAAATTAAATTAAATATAATTTGTATGAATAAATTTGTTATTTCATTAAAAATCAGTTAGTCCTAGAATTTTGTTTGTCATCAAATAATTTGTCATTAATGTCTTCCTCTTTAGAACTCTTCATTAGTTGATAATTAAATTAGATTATTAAAAACATATTTAACAGTTTTGTATTTATCATAAATCACAATGATTAACAACTGTTGTTGGCAACAAAATGCAAGTCTCTCCGATCGTACCACATTGCGTAGGCTCAATGAGCGTACAAACTGAAACCTTGAAATGCACTTAAAATTCTTGGCTTTAGCATTTTGACACCGATTTTATTTTTTGTTATCGACTTGTTTTTCTGTTTTTTTTTTTCTTTTTTTTGTGCGAAAATTGGCACACTTGCTGCCTTTTTGTGCTCTGCATACTGCATTCTGCGGTTTTCTAAATAACTCGCCAGCCGCATTTGTTGGGTTTTCAGTTTTGCAGAGAACACACCGCCTGGCTATTTCTATGGCTGCCCTCTAATCACATGACCCACATATTGTCTTTGAGCTCCGGTCAAGCTTTAATTTGTTTTCCACATTTTCTACTTTCAGCACCTTTGTGCCGCCAGCTCAGCACAATTTGAATTTCCTCATTTCATATATTTTTTTACTTTTAACCTTCAGCTGGACTATTATTAATATTTTTAATAATGAATATTTTATTATACATCAAAAAAATTATAATTTCGTTAAAAACCTGTATGTGTATTCTGTATTTTCAATACGAATTCTTTTTCTGTTAATTAAGCCAACTCTTGATTTGTGTAAATTTTTCTGCACTTGTGTTGCATAAATATTTTTCACTAAAAAAAACTCTTGTCAATATTTGCAGCCTGCAGCAAAGCCAACAACTGCTGCCGTTTGCACCTATACGTTTACACTCACAATCAATATGAAAACTATTTTTATTTCCCATCGGAGCTGGCAGCAAATGCTACCAAATAAATTCAAATTGAACAAACAACAAAATTGAACAATATGAATATATAAATTTTCTTAAGAGAAAGAATTTAATTTTTTTGTTTTGTTTTTTACTTATATTTGATTGATATATTTTATTTATAAATAAAAATACATATAAAATACGACTAAATTTGAATTAAAGCAAAGACCTTAGTCAAATGAATCCTAGTTGCCAAATATTTTTATATATTTTATTTCAATTAATTAAATGTCTTATATCTAGTCTATTTTTTATGCACCTTTCAGGCTGCACGTAAAATGTCTGGAATTAAAAATTCAACGGTGAAAATGAAAGTGAAAATTTAAGGCGAAAAGTGCGCATGGAAACATCGATTATACAGAACAAGAAATGGGAACACACGCATACTAGTTGCAGCTACATATGTGTGCTGCATACGTTGTGCATTTGTATTTTTAGTATACGCATCGTTTCACACTGCCTCTTGCTAAAATAATTGGTTTAAAAATATGTGAAAGTGGGCATATTAGTTTCAAATTTAACAGGCGTACTAGCTATCTTTAGTATGATGTATGAGGTATGATGTATGAGGCTTGTGGCATGAGGTATGAGGTGTGAGGTATGAGAATGAGGTTTTTCGGAATGAGGTACGAGTAAAAAATTGTAAAATTAAAGGTATCTTTTATATGTTAGACTTCTCGTTAATTAAAAATAACAATTACCTAGAGAAAGATTTAATTACTATACCTCAAAGTTTCTGAACCATATGTCCTGTAAATTCAGTTAGTGTATTTCGTTAAACACATCACTGTTTTCTGCCCATATGTATGCATATATTTTTTCTGCTTCCTGTTTTATGGGTTTCGATATAAGCGCAGCATAAAATGTTGGCAACCTGTGGGGCACGCCAAATTGAGGCAGCAACATCAGCAAAACAGAGCTTTAGGCAACCAAAAATAAAGCCAAATTAAATTTGTGGCCTGTGTGTGTGCGTGTTGCTTAAGCTGCTGCTGCTGCACTTAATAATTATAATTAATGCAAGAGTCAACAATTGTGCAGCGGAGGCAGCACTGAAGGTGCATTGAAGTGGGCGTGGCCAGGCATAAAGCGTCGCACGTTGCCAGCTCCCAGCTCCCAGCAGCCAGCAGCCAGCAGCCAGCAGCCAGCTGGGCGGCATGCAAAACTTTATTAAAGTTACTTTGTAAAGGCTTTGTTTCAATATGCTGTCAGAAGGTTTTATAATTTTTGTCCTTAAATACATAGCCCAGGCTATAGAGTTTGCCAAACTTAATTTCATATTACTAATTATGGCACAAGGTGTACATAAAACATAAAGAGCTTAGGACTTGGGGAAACAGAAAGTTACGTAGATGCATAACATGTAGTTTACGCAAATAATAAGAGGATTTTCAATTACATATCGAGCTCTGTTTGTCGTACTTCACAGCCTATTGAAATTGTGGGCGTGGTCACGTCTGCTCTGCAGCTTATTGATCCGTCTCACAGAATCATTAGCATCCAAAACAGCTGCGGCTAGAGTGGGCAATCGGGTTGTTAAGTGCCCAACAATTGATGTGCTACAGTGAATTGCTTACAAAGTCCAATGGGGCTTGCAGTTGTTGGGAGCCCAGGTGCAGATGCAGGTGCAGCGGGAGCGGCTGCTCAAAGCCAATTGACACATGTTGCAGGCTCGGAATACTTGACTCTGCCTCAGGACATTGAATCGTCTGCTTGCGGTGCAAAGTGTCATTATGCAGCCCTGCCTCCCTCGGCTCTGTGGCCCGACCCATGCGCCAACTTCTGCTCGCCAAAACCTCTCAGGCTTCAATACGCCCTGCCCTGTCTGTCTTTGGCACTTATATCATTCTGTCAGTTTGTCCGTTTGCGTTTTAATTAACTTACATCAGCTTAATGAACTTTCTCAACAGAGCCCAAGTCCGTGTGTTTGGTGAGTGAGTGAGTGAGTGAGTGTGTGATATCTATGTCATTAGCTTTGGCAAGGCTTAAAGACTCGAGCTAATGAACATGCATGTTAACTGAGCCATTCAGTTTGCTTAGAATTGTTATTCGTCCGATATATATATAATCTTATCTATATAATGTATATATTTTTGTTTGCCGTGAATTTACTTTTCGCTTAAAGATAGTCGTGCATGCCCATTTTATAAAACCTGCAGCCGGCAATGGTAAATAAAATTTGAACAACTGAAATCGAAAAAAAAAAAAAAAATATATATATATATATATATATATATATATATATATATATATATATATATATGATTAGCTCCTTCTTGAAAGCTCGTCAAGTGCTCCAACTTACTCGGTAGATAAACGAGATATACGTAAAACACGGGCATTATGCAGCTACTGATGAGGCCAACAATGAATATACGGCGTTCTTGCTGATCAAAGGATGAAGAGGAATTATAATAAAATAAAAATGCATTAAATATTGCAATCAAATTACAAATATAAGTGATATGAACATCATGATTCCAGAAAGTAGATGCACCACGAGTATTATAACCAACGGCCATTTGAATTCGATCTGGAAAGCTTTAAAGTTAATTGAATTAGTTTAATTATATCATATGCTATGCATAGGGACTTACGGATGGGATAGAAACATAGCGCTATCATGCCGACTATCGCATGTAATATGGTCCAAAAAACAAGAAACTGAACCTTCACCTGGAGGTGGCAACAACATTGATCTAAGCACGCACAGGCGGCACAAAGACACATTTTACAACTAATCGATTTGCTTAAACTTTTTTGTAATAATAGTTTAATTGAATGCATTAAATGATTTATACATTTATTTTATTTCATTTATGTGAAGCATCAATCCTATGACAACTAGCGCTTAAGTGCGAAATTACATTTCGTATTGTATCAGTTTTCATTTGTACAATTTTGAGAGATCCAAATTTTCAGAGTTTCCAAAGTTTAGTTTTTATTTCAAATATTTGTGTTGAGCTTTGACAAGGAAAATTATATTTATTTATTGTAGACAGTTATTCAAGAAAAAGCTGCAAATTTGAAGAGCTTGACATATTTATTACTCTTGTGTCTTTGAACATTAATTAATTAAAATTATTAAAATATAAATATATTTAAGATATTTGACACTGCAAATACGAAGAGTTGAAAACTTTAAATACTATTGTCATTGAATACTAAAAAGTAAATAAATAAAAATATATAAATAAAACTAAGAATAAAAAATATATAAATATAAAATATTTGGCAGCTAATTACTCATATTTAAAGGCAAATAAACTTGTCTTAAAACGTGTGAGGGCTGCAATGTTTTATATATATATATATTAAAATAATTTCTACATTTTCTAGGTCAACTTTTCGCACACATAAATTAAAATGTCATTAACTTTTCCGTTTGCCACAGTTTATTCCTAGTTTGTTTCTGCTTTTGCTTACCATTTGGCGCAGCTCAACTGCCAAGCACAAGTAGAACAGCTAACAACTTATTATATATATATATTTTTAATTTAGCCAAAGTTTCACGTTGCAAACAAATTCATTAACAAGAACAATAAATATTAAGAAAACCATTTGTTAGCTTCAACGTTTCAAATGAAACGGAAAATTCTTCAAAAACCTGATTTAAATCACAAGCGGAAAATTTTCGAATCACTCAGACGGCTGTGACTGACTGTGCAATGCTCTCTTTAGAGTTTGTAAATAAACAAAGACTTAATTTATAAAAATGTTCTGATATAATTTAAAAGCTAATATCGAGCAAACCTTCATATTTATCATCTTTCAATGCCCTTATTAATCCTTTGGCCTATTTAAAGATTCAGTTTTCTTGACCAATGATAATTGGTTTCTTCTAAGACTCGCACCTAAAGCTTAACTTTATCTTGTGCCTATCATGTTCATCTGTATGTAAATATAAATTTATAATATCTTTTCTTTAGCTATACGGTAACTGTCTGAACTTTTTTCCTTCACAGTGGAACTCATTAAAAATGTTGAAAGCAAACACAAGGAGAATTACAAAGCCACGTAGCGAGAGTCGCGTTTGAGCATAACAAGGTAAGGGACGAGCGTGGACTGAGTTATAAATGACTACAGCTGCTGTACTAGAAGCTGTCAAAGATTCTATTTGCCCACCTTTGGCGCTGCAGCCCGGCGACTGAGCAGGAAATTAAAAACAAGACTTAAAGCATCGTTTACTTGACCAACTGCTGGGCAGAGTAGACGGCAGCAGCAGCAGCAGCTAGCACTTGGCCGCACTGTAATAAGTCACGGCTATTGGTGACAGCCAGAAGAAAAAAGAAAAATGTATATACAAATGGGTTAGCAGCGCAAGACTCTATCGAGCTGCTGGCGTATCGAAAACAGCAAATGGAAACCAATAAAAAAAAATACGGATTTATGGCTAAAGAGCATGCAAATGAATGAACTCGAACACGAGCTCAAAGGTTGAAATGTTTCATAAACATCGAACAGCGCGAACTTCGCACACGCACACAGAGATATACAGCGATACACGAAACATAAAACACACATTACGCATACGCCATGTGCGACTAATTGCCAACGCTGTGCTCTTTCGCCGCCATATCGTATATATTCGTTCAGCTGATTGAGCTGTGTGATTTAAATAAGAACGATGTCATTAGCCCGTGCTCACATGACAGCCTGATTAGTTATTTATATGCTCACATTCGCATTAGCCGTGTGGCTAGCCATTAATCGTTAAATGGATTAGACGCCAGCCTCCTTCCCATCATTATTTTCCTGTTCGAGAGAAATCTGTGTTAACATTCAGACTGATTGCAGCGTTTGCATGTTAAGCAGACATTTATTTTGTTACAAGTTCTACGGATTTTTTTTTTTTTTTAATTTTTGTTTAAATTTAGAAATCTTCAAAAAAAAAACATTGAGAATTATTTTTTTTTTAATCTAATATTCCAAAAATTTTAATAAATGCCTTCTAGAGAAATCTGTGTTAATATTCAGACTGATTGCAGATTTTATTTATTTGCATGTTAAACAGACATTTATTTTGTTACAAGTTCTACGGATTTTTTATTTTTAAAATTTTTTTTTTTTAAATTTAGAAATCTGCAAAAAAAACATTGAGAATTATTTTTTTTTAATTTATTATTCCAAATATATTAATAAATGCCTTTAAGATAAATCTGTGTTAATATTCAGAGCTATTGCAGCTTTTGCATGTTAAGCAAAGATTTATTTAGTTACTATGGATATTTTTTAAAATTTATTTACATCTCAAAATTCCTCAAAGAATATTCAAGTGAGCTTTAAAGTTTCTTGAAATCCATTATTCTCAATATAACAATAAATGCCTTCAAGAGAAATATGTGTTAATACTATGCGATTGCAACTAATCAGAGATTTAGTTACATGTTTCACAAAGATAAAACATATTTAGTTCAAATTCGACTAAGCCTTAAAGTTTCTTTAAATCTATCGTTCCCAAAATGTCAATAAATGCTTTAGATTTTATTTATTTTTACCACCGTGAGGCTAGCCACATTATTTGGCATCCAGCTGTGATTTGCGTAGTGCACTTTGGTGTTGTTGTTATTGCGGTTGTTCGTGGTCTGGTCGTGTTCGTGGCTGTGCCTGTGGCTGTCCAGCTTGTTGTTTTGTGGCCAACACTCAATTCAAACAGCATGCAGTTGTGGCCTAATCAGCACTGAAATGTCATCAATCAGTCAACAAACGGGTACACGGCAAGCGAACCCTACGACCATGGCTTGTCCGCCCCATCATAGTCTCTGACGACATGTGTCCAGCGCACAAAGCTAACTAGACTCGGCCAGAGTGTCCAATTAAGAGATGTGCTTTGCCCCAGTCCTTGAGTAGATGATGCTTATCTTTGCCTTTTGCCATTCAGTATACAAAATATATTTAAGTCGAATAAATTTAATTTGATACAATAAAATCCAAATGTTAAAAAAATAGTAAAAAAAATATAATTGGTATATCCTAATGTGGTCGTCCGCTTGGCTCTTCTATGTATTCCATGATTATATGCATTTTTCTTTTACTTTTTTTGTGGGCAAATATCACCGTTAGTCATCAGCACTGTTCATAGTGCATTTGTAAATATTGGATGTCGTCGACTGGTTCATAATTCATATAAACTGCAATGAGTTTTTTGAAGTCGTTGATTAAATAGTTTCTTTGAAATTAATATTTATTGAAAGTAACTTCTAAATATTTGATTAAAAATACTTTATTTCGAGATTTGCTATTTGTTAGGGGAAAAGTTAATAATTAATTAATAAAGCTAAAATAATACAATTTTGTTATTAAAATTGACAACGAAGCAATCTAGAAAACATTTGCTAAATTTAACTACGAGAAGACTCGCCACACTTTATCTGTCTCACTATTCAATTCTTCATGCATTACTTTCAATAATCAATCAACAATCAGTGTCAGTTGATATAGAAGCTCACCAGTGGCCAGTACAGCCAATATTACGAAAAGCAGTGCCATTATGATGAATACCCAGTTACAATGTTTCTTCCGGGTTTTAGGGGCCGCGGTGGCCTCTTGGAGTTGTGCCATATAATTGTTATTCACCGATTGCATGCTGCACAGAAATTTCTGAGCCTCGACATTCACGGTATTGTCGATCTCATTCGTTGGTAACGCAATGGTTCCTGGCTTAAGCTCAATGTTTATACGTACGATGTGTATCTGGGAGCGTTCTACTCGCTTGAATCTTTGCAGAATTTCTGGTTTCTCCAGCTGCTTAGACGATGGCGCTCGCATGCACTGAACACAAATGTGATGAAGATATTCCTTGCCCTGATCGAAATCCAAATCATCCAGACTGACGAAAGTCTCACTGATATCGTATGGTTCGAGGTAGCCGCAATTCGGTGACGAAAGGTATAGGCGTGGCGCATTCGTAAGTACCTTGAAGAGCAGCCTGTGCTTCGTGGGATTCATAATGGTCATCAGGCGTCTCTGTGTGAAGCTGTAAGGTGCATAGAATATCATATTCTTTGGACTAACACTGAAAAGATCTGAGTCCGGCATTTGGTACATTCTGACTCGATTTTAAATTGCCACAAAATGACGAAATAGATTTTATTGCCGCTCTATGAATGTTTTAACTAAGCTGTTGAAATGTATCGGCTCTGAATTCTAAAAACGATTTTATTCTGCTTAACATTTTTCACTAATTTTAAAATAAAAAATGCCTACTATTGAGTTATATAACTAGAAATTATTCATTTATTTTAATTTTTATGCCAATAAAAGAGAAATGTTTTATTTATTTATTTTTATTTTTTCCCCTTTTAGTTAAGCCAAATCCCACTTCTTAGTTTTCCCACAAAATTTTAAACATATAAAAAATAAATTTGAGTCTTTAAATGCTTGAATAAAGGTATAAAATTAAAATATTTTTAAGTTATGAGTAAATAAATTAAATACAATTAATATGATATAAATTATTAAAATTTTGCTGTCTTGGATTGTGCGCACTTCAATCAAACTTCCTACGACAAGTAGATCAAAGCTATTCATGAACCATGGCCTTAGGCCTTTGCTGTCTTAGTATGAATGCTCCATTAAATTAAACTAGACAACAGTCACATACACAAGCGCTGTGTCTTTTATGTGAGACATAAACTGTCTTCAAATGTGGTTAGTTTTCTCAGCTGGCAGCTCAAGAGTTTTCTGAGGCTCCATTTTACTCTCTCTTATGTATTCATGCTGTTTCCAATCCATATCAAGCGAGAGTCGAGCAAGCTTTGTTGAGTATTTTTGAAGTAAACTATTTGAATGTGTGTTAAACAGTCTGTCAGTTCCATTAGATGTCATCATGTCAAAATTGTTTGTAAATTTGTTTTCCTCAATCACATAAGTGGATTCCAGTTTGCCTGCACAGTTGCTAGCAACTGAGCAGAAAATGCGTATCCAAGAGTTTCGCACATAGACAATCACAGCCGCAGTATCGTCAGCAATCATCGTTGATCGGACAAGCAGTCAATCAAGAAGATGGCCCCTAAGGAATCACCAGCTCAGCTCAAGTGTATGCGGCAAATATTCCAGCATTTTGACCATTATGGTGATGGCAAGATTGAACTATCGCAATTGGGCGACTGCCTGAGAGTGCTGGGCGCCAATCCCAGCGAGAGATGCATACGACAATATGTCCGGCAGTTGCGAGCTGACCACATCGAACGCGTACCCTTCGACGAGGTCATCTCGATCTATGAGAGCATTGTCGAATCGGATCCGGCAGCAGCTAACTGCAGTGGCCCAGACACATTGACCGAACAGCTGATAGCCGGCTTACGCTTCTTCGACGAACACAATACTGGCTATATATCGGCGGCCAGGCTTACACGTGTGCTGACCAGCTGCGGCGAGCGTCTAACCAAAAATGAGATGAAGGAACTCCTGGTCGATCGCGTCAACGATAAGGGCTTGGTCAACTATGTCGAGTTTGTTCAGGCAATCACAACATCCAAATAGCGGTCGACTTTTTTTTTAATTTATTAACTCTTCATGCAAACACGCAATAGCCAGGAAATACAAAAAAAAAACCCAAAAAGCTAAAACTGAAATTTCAAGCACAATTCAGTGAGAGTAGCGCAGGTATTATAAAGGTATTCAAGTAAGAGTAAGGTATACGAGGTGACCAAACAAGAGCAAACGGAAAATAACTTTCAATAAAATAAAAACAGATTGAAAACATTTAATGCGTTTGATTTATTTTCCATGCATTGCGAAATTTTTAAAATTAAATTTATTTTAATATTAAATGGATTGTATTATTTAAAAAAAATATATATTCGAATACCCATAATATATATATTATAAGATTCTTTTATCAATTAATAGCAAACAAAACGCGTATATTATAATATATAAAATAAAAATATAAAAACAATCTTTTATATATTTAACATCAATTTTGTAAAAATTACATCAAAGTAAAAGTTTTCAAAAAACAAAGAAAAAAGTGTATGTATTTATAACTTAATTATTTTATTTCCTTTATATATTATATTTGATATTTTATTGCTTTTTTTTAAATTTTATTTAATTTATATATGTTAGTTTATTATTCATATTAATTCTTTTCTCCTTTGCCTTGCTCGCATATGATTTAATATAGCTTTGCTCACGTCTGTCTAGACTTATATAAGAGCTCAACAACTCTAAGTAGAGCCATGTATAATGCATTTAACTTGTACAATAATTAATGAAAATGAATAATAGCTTCCCCTATTTGACAGTTCTGGATGAACTTTTCAGCTGTTGTGCGACAAAAAAGTTTATTTATATCGCGACTGCCACAGAGATTCCTTATTTATGGCACAGGCAGCAGCAGAAGTCGCAGCAGTGCAGAGTTAATTAAAGGCTAAAGTTATTTGAATGAATATTGATAATTGATGAGCATCCACAATAGCTGCCAAGCAGTGAATGAGAATTGCTGTATAGTAAATTGATAAGAATTATTTTTTTTATTGCTTAATAGAATTTATATAACGAATATCCCATCTAATCGCTGGGATTTTGAATAACGACTATAAAATAGTTGGCGGAGGGCATGAGCATTATCTCAAAATAGGTTGTACGCATGCGCATAGATATGAATTCATTGGTTGCATCCAGATCCAATATCACCTGCCGTGCCTTCTCCGTCAGCAATTGCATATGGCAAGCCAAATGAACTGATTGTTGATTCTCCAATGTTGACTTGATGGGAATGCCATCGTAGTCCACAACAACAACGCCAACAATGTTCTTAACATTCTGAAAACGCTTCAGCATATCCTCCACTTCTGCAGACATCTTCAAGCAGCTTACTGATCCCACTTATCCACGCAATAATTAAAAAATCCTAATGTAATGTCTCCTGTGTCTATTGTCTACGACTGAACAATTTGTAATGCCAACAAAAACTTACAAATGAGAATTAATAAATGGACAAAAACAGCCTACTTTAATTTCCGAAGAGAATGAAATATGCTTGAAATCATAATTTTAAAATCTGCATTAGTTATGATTAAAATATAAAATATATTTAATAACCAGAAATTGATATTAGAAATTCTAAATTATCTCCGGTCTCCCTTAGCCTGTAAGAGGTGGAAATCAGGTATAAATCTATATTATATAGAATGCAAATGACTCACTCTGATGATAATTAACGTTCATACTTTATCATAACAGAGGAAATTCAGTTGCAGCCTCATTTGAAACTAACAAAAACTTTATTCAGAATTGTTGCCGGATATAATTTCTCTCTCTCTCTCTCTCTCTATGTCTCTCTGCCTGTCTGTTTGTTTAGCTGCACACCAGATGAGCATTTTGGTAGTTGAATAATGAATAGTGAAAAACTTGGCCAAAAAGTAAGGAAAATTAATTGAATGTTGTTGACACTCGTTACACAGGCAACCCAAGTTGGCTACTTTCCATTCGAATTGCAGATGAATTGGCCAACGTCGAGTTTTATGCGGAAATTATGACATACTTCCGGCCGGACAGCTGGACTCTGTGTTGGCCAGCCAACAAACAAAAAGAGAGGAAGGGAGAGAGAGACGGAGAGGAGAATAAACTGCAGTCTGATGTAAAATTGTGCACTTTTGAAAATTAATTAAAAGTCATAAAACTCATAATGAAATTACCCAGACAGACTCAAAGAGCGAAGGACAGTGTATAGAGGCGGAGACGCCTCGGGACAAACTGAGACTGGCCAGTAGCAGCAGCAGCATGTTGCAGATGCAACAACGAGGAGTTATCTTGTCACACGGACAAGCAGCAGCAACAGGGTCTGAGAAGGAAAACTTTCGACACGGGTCAACAAGGTGAAGACTTGTCGTTGTTGCTAGAAGTTTGCTACAAAATTAAATCAATGTTCAGCCCAGAGATGCAAGTTATAAAATTGTGGAAAATTGATGTCAAATCACAAAATGTCATCTAAAATCGAAAATAAATGGCCAAAATCGAAATTTGTGTTTCATATTTGAACAAATTTGCCCAAAAGGGACTTGCGGACCGGCCACTCGTTAGTCATGATCCATGTCAGCCAGTAGTTGTTTACGAGACTTCATCTATTTGCAAATATTTTTGTTTAGCATAGCCCAGCATTTTGCATTGATTTGTATGAGTTGTGGCCATAACAAATTGTTTGCAATTTACACATATTTGTTAACACTTTTTATGTGGTGTTGGGTCTTTTCTTGATTTATTGTAATTACAATAGATTTTAGTAAATAATCAGCCCAAGCCTGACTGAAAGCGTTGAGTCTTATTGACAGAGTTGGGACTTTTTCCCACTTACCCCCAGGCTTGCTGTAACTAACTATTTACTTACACTCATTGCTGAATCTTTGATTACCTTATATTTCAATTAATTGCATGTTTATTCAATTTTTATGACTATTTGTAATATTTCCGCATACAACTTATGTCTTTGAAATTTGACATGATTTTAACTTTTCAGCCTGATGGCATCAAATTAATTATGAATTCATTATGGTGTATTTTTAATTATTTTTTAATGAATGTTACTTTTTGACCCAATGATTAATGGCAATTTAATTGAATTTTCTGTGTGGCTTCACTCACACATAAATGTGTAAATTGAATGGATTCGAGGTAGATGCGTACAGAGGAGCATAGTGCACATAGTCAAAGATAAAAATATAAAATATGATATAAAATATATTTATATATTATTCACAATATCAAGAGAACATAATATCAATAGACAGGGTATAAGTCAGTCGAGCATTTATGTCTTTCTCAAATACTCAATAATTAATTCAGTTATTTGCATTAATTGCAAACGTCTGCAAATATTTGATGAGTGTTAAGCCATCAAATGTGGCAAGTGTTAATGAAATACCAGAGGTAACCAGGGCAGCAATGCGAGTGGGCTCAGTGCAGCTGGCAAATGCGCTTCAATAGTCAGCTGCACCGACTTCAGCACAACTGGCAACTGTCAAATCGTGAAATTAGTAACCAAAACTGTTGAATCGTTAGAGAATGTGAATGTGATGGGCAGTTTGGGATTTGAAGCATGAAATGTTAATGCTAATCTGATTTGCAAATTGCAATTAGTAGCAAAATATTTCGAGTGTGCAGCACATTACCAATCAGGAATACCTTCGCTTTGTTTTCCTGCATGCAGGTGTTGGGCTAGGCCCAGGCAAGCTGTGTGCTTGTAATTTAATTTTGGTGCCAAATTAAAATTATGATTGAGTGTGTGGGCGTAGCACGTGCGTGTACGATT
Organism: Drosophila mettleri; assembly: GCA_035047625.1. Lineage (NCBI taxonomy): Eukaryota > Metazoa > Arthropoda > Insecta > Diptera > Drosophilidae > Drosophila > Drosophila mettleri. The sequence continues at coordinate 14,287,669 of JAWNPI010000018.1, forward strand.
CGAATTGAATTTTAATTAATTTCTATGTATGAGTGTGAGCGTGTTTAAGTGTGAGTGCTTTAAGTGAAGCCAAGCGTATTTATGTAACAAATCTGGTTAACGTGCCATCGACTAAATTAAATACAAAAATTTACTTAAATTCATTCTGTTTGCTTCGCGTTGACTACCCTTGACTGAATGCCTCTAAATGCCTGAGGATAACAATTTAAATTAAATATTATCGCATTGGCTTTATGCCAGCAAAAGGCCTGATAAATGTCCCTCAAATCCAAATGCTTTGCCTGAGCAAGGTTCAGCTGACAAAATATAATAAAGTTAGCCCAAATGAGCAGCTCGTGCTTGAAGCTTAAATACCTGCCTACCTATAACTGGAATGTTTTAGTTGATTGGCCTAGGTGTGATATGTATGAATGTGGCTCAAACAATTTATATGCTCGCTGTACAAAGCCTTGACATCACCTTTTTCAATCAAGTAAAGAGCAGCTACCCGTGTCCTCCATCAACTGTCCTCCACCTCGACCTCATCGCCGACTCAATAAGCTGGCATTTTATTTGCATTTTTTTTTTTCTCTTTTTCCTTTTTTGTCACTTGATGTCGTCTGCTTGGCTGCTTGCTCGAATTCCCAGCCCAGCAGCCCCGCCTCTAGCTGGAGGCCCACCCGCCGATTTTGGCGAATATTTCGCGCGGCGCTGTTGACAAATTCATCATCGTCTAAGCACGCGTCTGTCAAGCGCGCTAAGGATACAATAAATGTCTTTCGCGGTCGTCCTGCGCCACGACTCGCTCGGCTGGCTGACTGGCTAGGTGGGTGGATGGTCTCTGTGGCTGAGACACCCGCTGAGTGAAATACTCTGTCGGATTAATATGCAACAACGTTTTGCAATTTTTTGTCTCCATTTTTTATTATTTTTTTTTTTTACTTCACTTTTTTTTCTGGCTTTCTTTGCTTTATTCATTTGCCTTTGGGCTTGCGCTCTTCTCCTCCAATTCAGCGCTCGGTCGCCAGCTCGGGCTCAGGTGCACTTTGCGATAACAAATTAAACAACTTTATGCAAGCAAAAAAAAAAAAATAAATAAAATAAAAATGAAATGAAATAAAATAATGAAAAAATAAATGCTTTGGACTTTTGCTTGCCCTGCAAACAGATGGAGTAGCTGCACAGAACGAGTAGAACTGCAAACAGAATTAGTTAAAAGCGAGAAACTGCGCTCAGCTCCGGCTCAATTGGTTGCAGATGTGCAGCGGCTTTGTGTTTTTGCATTTGCATTCCTTGAATTGGTATTGTCAGTTAAAGAGAATTTAAATGATTGCAATTGCCTGTGCTTAATACTTATTCAATCTGGCCGCAATGAATACATTAAATTGAATATTCAATGTCCTTGAATGATTGATGAGGATTTCCGCTGCTGTAACCAAATTATAACACAAGTTAACGAGATGGCTTGTACCCTAGATGGGATTTAGTTGATGAGCATTTGAAATGAATTTGTTTTGAAATATAATAAGTTGATCTAAACGGAATTGAAGCTACTTTTCGTTGACACTTGAGTTATTTTGGTGTATATAAATAAGTTCACTCGGAATAGAAAAATAATAAAAGAGAGAAATAGGAAGAGTCTAGGAGACAGAGAGAGAGAGTGAGAGAGTGGATGGACAGCTAGAAAATGAGAGAGAAAAAGTATGACACAGAAATAGAGAAAGAGTGATATTGAAGTAAAATAATGAGAGATTTTTAGACAGAAAAATAACAGATGAGAGAGGTAAAGAAAGAAAGAGTAAAAAAAAAAAAACTAAAACTAAACAAAAGTGCAGTTGCTAATTTAAATGAAAGTATTTTTTTAATAACTATTTTTATATTTTTTGCAAAAAGTTTAATTCTATGTTGGAAACAGAATAAAAATAGAAATATATATTCATTATATATTATATTATATTAATATATATTATGTGAGTATTTTATATTATATTATTATATATTAAATTTTTACTATTATTATATTTCATATTTCCGTTTCATATAATTGGCAAGCTCACTAAATTACTGGAAACATCGTGTTATGGTCTGGCCATTCGATGCGACTGATTCTCTTGACTTCGTCGAAGGATTGTTTGGCCAGCCAGTGGAATAGGGGACTGTTCCACTGGGTGTGTGTGGCCCAGAGATCTTTAGAGCCAGTCTCGGTCTTAGGGTTGGACAATTTGCGTATTAGACTGTAACGAGACCAGAGATAGACCATGCTGCGCATCTTGTATGTCCACAAATGATTGGGCATATAGCGTATCAGGTCCTGCAATTGGCCCATCTCTGCCCAGCTTAATCTCTCCAAAAAATCCTTGTTCTTCAACTCAAATATGGTGCCGATAGCCGACTGATAGTTGGTTTTATTCATCTGTAAGGCCGTCTGGGCCTGATCCAGTAGCTTCTTAATCGTCTCCGGCTTATTGTAATTCATTATAATGTGCAGAAATGATTTATCCATTAAATTGATACCTTTGAAATTTTCGAGTTCTTTTTCAATTTTCTCCCCGCACCACAAGAAGTCATTCCACCAATTATACCAATTCTTATAGTTCATGCTACGATATATCTCAAGCCAATCATTACGCAGCTCTTGGCGAATGCGTTTCGCAACAATTCGACTTGGATTTGTTGGAAAATCAGGCATCGGCAAAAAAGTCTTTACAGCCGAGGTATACTCCTTTCCTCCAACAATCGGGCAGAATTGGCGTTTAAAGAACTGCACAGCATGCGATTGATTCTCTGGCTGCGGCAGAGTGCTTGTCCGGATTTTAATCCAAAGCATCTTAAAACTGCCAATCGTAAAATATCTTTGCTGTTCCACCGAATGATGTCGCCCCGGCCAATTCTGATTGCTGGGAGGGTCAAAAATGAGCTGGCGACCGTTGAGCTTAGCGATTCTGCCTCCGGGCTCTGGAAACCGATGTGTCGGTGTTTGAAAAGGGATTTGATCTCCATCATAATTTCTAGCATCAAGTCGTCTTCCATTTGGTTCGATATCATTTTGAAATAGTAGATTATGATCATTATTGTTATTGAAATATAAATTATTTGCAGCCTCGGATAGAGGGGGCACTTGTTGAAGATAATTGTTATTGAAATACGCAACATTTTGTGGATCATTGTACTCTGTGAAGTCTCTGCCGACTTCTAATAAGTCACGAGAATCTGCATTCCAACGTTGCTCAGTCTGATAATGGTTATTGGATCTGAAGCGTAGATCTGCATTTATATCGTGTACTTCACGTTCTCTAAAATTCATGTTGGGCTCTTGCAGAGGTGTGGAAGTCATTCGATTAGTCATATTCGGTGTTGGTGAGTGAGTAAAGGTCCAGTTGGTGCCGCGCAACGGATTGTGTAACAGCGCTCGAATTTGACGCAGCACCAGGGCGTCTGCTTCGTCCTGCCGCAGGGGGCCCAGCTGCGAGCGGAGCTCTCCCCAGTACTGCTGAAAGTGCAACAGATTGAAATCGGGGAGCTCGAGTGTACTCATGGCCAGATCTTGAGCACAAATTAAGCTCAGACCCAAATGCAGCAGCCATTCGACTCTTTCGTTCACCTGGGGTGGCACTTCTCTCTATATTTTTATAAGATATTTACATATTAGAAGAATCATTGGCTTCTCTTGACTTACCTGTCCAAAATGCTGCCAAAGCTCGCGGCGATTGTTATCCTCGCGAAGATTGACTCGGTGCATTATTACTCAGATAAAATATATTAAAAATCAATAATTTATTTGTAGCCTTTATTGGATTGCTGTCAGAATCCTATATGCTGCCTCTAGTTTGGCAACAATGCTTAACGTCATGCACAGTTGAAACATAATTCAAAACAATCGATAGATCATATCTTATCTTCATATCGAAAATAAAACTTTTAAGTTTCCTAACGACAAGTCGATAGGTTTTCTGTATTGCCATTTTTGGTTAAAGATTTATATTTTATTCATTTTTATTTTCATCAGTTATTGTAATATTTTAATGTATAATTTTGCATCGTAAATTGACATAAAATAAGACTATAGCTTTATTATCAGAAATATTTAGATATTTAAACATAGCTAAATATCTTATGCTAGTTTTAAAGATAAATAATATTAACAATAAATAAATACAAAAAATCAAATTATTAGCTTACGAACCTTTTTTAATAAGTAAGTAAGAAATCTCTAGTCGGGGTGCGCTAATCCCATTCGATCTTAGTTTTTAATTGTACACAGTAACTTGTACGTACATGGTACGTATATATACTGTATAATTAGAAAAGAAATGAAAATAAAAATGAAAACGTATCAAAGTCACTTCGGACATTATACATTAGATATAATTCTCAAACGAAACTTGAACACTTAACCATTTTCCAAAGCAAATTAAATAATTATTTAAAAAAAAAAAACGAATAAATATATCAAATATTAATACCTTTAAAAAATATTAACTAAATCATCATAAATAAATTACTTTTAAATAATAAATTACTTAATTATTTTTTCTTTCTCTAAAAATAATATACATAATTAAATTTGGTTTAAGATCAGTTGCTGCAGATGCCGCTAACTTTATTCTGCATTTCTGTAAATAAAAAATATTTTTTAGTTAGGCCTCAAAAGGCATCGCAACTGCGGTAAAAAGTAGTAGGGCGCGAAATTGTAGTTCGAATTAAGTTACATTAAGTCAACCTTGAATTGAGGTGAGAGCGATGAGAGATTGAAGTGAGATGTTAGTTAACATGAACAAGTATGTTGCACACTTCTATTCTCATGCTCAAACAATTACATGTCACTGTTAGTTTATTAACATCACACTCTCACTCTCAAGGTTAACTCATGGTTCTTAATTTTAGCTAGCATTGCGCGCCCTACTGCTCATTTATGTTCGCCTGGTACTTCTGAAAATACAATTGAAATTTGATTGTCGTCAGACTGGTTCTATTCAAAAATTCACTCATGAGCAATCAAATAAAATAATAAATAAAATATTTTCATATTTTTATGCAAAGAATAAAATTAAAATAAAATAAATTAATTAATAATTTAAGTCTCTAGCTCTTATAAGTTCTGAGATCGACGCGTTCAGACATACGGACAGACAGACAGCTTAATCAACTCGACTTGTCGTCGTAAATATGAATATATATACTTTATGGCGTGTGGCTAACCTCCTTCTGCCTGTTACTTTTAACAAACCCATTATACCCTGTTTTCCCATTTTTAGTGGGATCATGGTATAGAAAAAAAACATTGAATGAAAAATTGCCACATTAATAAAAATGTTGCCATATTCGTGACTAACGCAATCGTCACCATTTAATGTTTACCCATCAACGGTTATATACACTTTTGAAGTGTATTGTTTTCTTATATATAATAAAATTAAGTAAATTATTTTAATAATATATTCGTAGAAAGATTTTCGAATATTATATCAGGCTTAAGCCAGACTTAAACATTTACATCTGCGAATTCAATTGACATTTTTAAGCTGTCTAAAAGAGAAATGCAGAGCCGCTGATCCATTGGCCCAGATAACGTTGGCAATAATTTATTACAATCACTCAAGTCACTGGCGATGGCGATGAGGGCAAAACGTTGAACATAAAATATAAATGGATGTCTGTGCCTTGGCTCGGCGCTGTTTGGACAGACGATGCGAGAAGTGTGTGCAATATTTTAAAATTGCATCCCAAAGGAAACGAAACAAAAACGTAAGAAGAAGAAGAGAAAGAGAGGAAAAAGCATTGCAATAAAATGTGCTACATCGACAGACGTCGCAAACGAATGGGCAAAAAATTGAAATAAATAAGATATAAAATGCAAACAAATACAGCAAATGGTCCAAAAGAGCCGCCACACTAGCCCCATTTCGTCTGCACCGCTGTTGCCCCCTCTTCCATCTCTTGCCCTCTCCCTCACCGCGATCCTCAATCTTAATATTCGAGCAGAATTTATGCATGTGAGACGTTTGCGAAAGCCTTGCGACTCACGATAAGTGTATTTATTTGGGCTTGGCACTGCAATACGAGTGTTAAGGATTCAGCGACACCAATTGCCCGATACGTATACTTTTGGCCGAGAGTGTAAATTGTCTGTGCGCCAGCGTTGAGCTTACGCCGCGTATGTGAAATGTGCCCAATAACGTTTGTTTTGGTTTCGTGTCGTCTTCGAGTGTGTGTGTGTGTGTGTGTGTGTGTGTGTGTGTATATGCCCCCCCTCTCTCCACCCACCTTCTCTCTCTCTCTCTCTGTATCGGCAATCCGCTGACTTGGCGACACGGCCACGGCCACGCCCCCTGCTTGCAATTAAAGCAAACAACAGTGAAAACTAATCTCGAGGGTCTCGTAAATTCCGTGGGGCATTCCTGAGGGGGTCTACCCCAAGAGCAGACAGCACCAGCAGACCACACCAGATGCCAGGATGCCATAGACCAGAGACCAGACACAGCATAACAATAGACACAGAGCCCGAGGCAAGCAATTGAAACTATGCACGAAATCTGCAAACGTTTGCGGAATCACTAAGCTGGTTTTCTAATTTCTATACCTATGCCATCGTATCCCAGCCATTCTCCACTTCACACACACACACACACACACTCGCCTCACCTCTTTTCCCACAATTTTATGCACTTTGTTTATTCTTCGCTGCGATGCCACAGCGTATGATAGGTGGGGGGTGGCTCCGGGTTAACTGAATAAGAAGCCGGGTTAAGTGGGGCTTATCGCATGTGGAATGCCTTGCCCCATCCGAGCTCAGATGTCGAGCTCAATTTGCATATTAATTGAATGCCAAAAAAGGACCAAGGAAGCCTTGGCGTTGGCCTGACTTTTGAGTGCGTGTGTGTGATATGAGCATTGAAATTGACTTGAGGCCAAACACGGCTCTAAATTAACAAATGAAAAGGTGAAAATATATATATATATATATTATATATATTTATGCATAGCTCTGGGCAAGAGTTTAAGATAGATTCCTAATGAAATGTCAGAAATTCCTAAATGAATCCTTAATTTAGTTGAATAAGTTAGTTGAAGAGGGTTAGTAAACTGTAAATACTAAGTTATGGTAATTAGAGCCTAAGATGAATTGTCCAAATTATATAAATTAGTTGATGCACAATTGTTGAACTAAGGCTTCAGCTGTCGCTTTCAGGCTTGGTCAGACTCAGCTCAGGGTTGCAGTAAAGTATAAATTTATCTTAGTTGATTGCAAATCAGTTAATTGAAATTGAAAAATGCTGCCAAATAAAGACGCTGCCAACAGATATGTTGTTCCATGTATTCGATTAATGCTATAAATCAAAATGATTTCAGTTTCAGGTACTGTCACAGTCATAAATCTTCAAGTGGCAGCGGGGATGCAGTTGTAACTCTGCTGCTGCTCTTTTGACTTGCTCGAAATGAAAATGCCGTAACCCGCTTATGGACGCACTTCTAAGCCCTATCGAAGGCACAAGCAACGGCAGCAGCGAGCCGGCATGTGGGGTGGGAGCTGCCACTGGTTGCCATGACAACGAGCCGCTCTGACATGTTGCTGTCAGTGGAAATCGAGTTTTACTCGTCTTTCCTAGCCAACGTCTCATGTCTCGTGTCTCGTGTCTCGTACTGCCAGCATCTAATTGGCAGCTGCATACCGCACGGACAATGGCTCCGTTGCCAGGTGCAGGCAGCAGCTGAAACACTACCAAGAGCTGCAGATGCGGCTGCCATATAATCAGAAGGCATTTTGTATGCAGTTGTTCTCATCTGCCACTTTAACGCTTTGTGGGCATCAGGTGAATTCAGCTGTGGTTATAAAATGCTCAATTGTACAGCTACACTGAGAGAAATGCATATTTTGCTACGCATTTCAGTTTGCTTAAAATCAATTTTAAATTGAGGTGAACTCACTTCATGCTCTTACAATAATAAGCTGAAATTGAAGTGAATTGAAGATTGCATAACTTCTTAAGCAATTTCTCGTTTAATTCAATTCTTCTTTTGTGCAGTGTATACTTTGATTGTTGGCCGGCAAGAGCTGGCTGCCCGGCTGGCTAACTAAAATTTACAATTCTGGACTTGGCTACTAAGTTGGCAAGCAAATATCTGACTCAAACAAAACATTTCAGTCCAATTGAGTCTTGGTTCGAGGTTTTTTTTTTTTTTGTGTGCGTCCTCATCGTTAATGCTGCTCACACAAAACAGACTGAGCAAGGTATATAAGCTAAAAGAGTTCTCTGAGTTAAAGATATTTATTATAGGGTATCTAATAGTCGTGTGTCTTTGCAGTGCTGCCATTTGTTAAATATTGTTTGCATACGCTATTGAAACCAGCTTCCGTAGCTCTTTCTCTCACTCTCTCTCTCTCTCTCTCTCTCTCTCTCTCCCCTTCCCTTTGTCCCATTCTGGCACATTCTATCTGCTGATGACTGTGCCTGGTTCTGAAATGGCTTTTCCTGTTTTAGCACAATCAAATTTTTGCCTTTTTGCCAACTTTTCTCATTTTGCAGCACACGCCGAAAATTGCAATCACAGTAAAATTTTGGAATATAATTTTGCACAGTTCCGTATTGCATATGGGATTTCTCTTGGCCTAATGCGCGCTAAGTGCTTGCCAGCACTAAGCTTAGGTATTCGGTGTGTCCTCCATCAATAAGGTGTCGAAAATTGAGAGATTTCGCAAATATATTTATTTGCTACAGCTGTCCTCAGCCCTTTCTGGCTTTCTGATGCCGCGGCGTGCTCAGCCAAATGCGAGAGCTGCAACCGCAGCAGCGGCAAACAAACTGTCTGAAGAGTTAGATACAAATAGCTGGAGGCAGCCAGGATGTGGCAAGCATAAAACGGTACTTCCCTCCCCGTCGCTGGTTGCCCGTTGTCGTTAAGACTTGTCAGAGACCTCAAAGCGGTTTGCCGAGCTGCTTTAGCACTTGCCTTTGACTGCATATCACAAGATATGCAAATCTCTGCCTGACAGCCTAACTCCCAGTCTCCTCCTGCCCTTTGTTGATGAAATGACTTCCAATGCTGGCACAGTTTGCCTCAAGTTTCAAGAAATTAGCACGCAAATTACAACAAGGAGGGCGCAGCCCCGCCGCTCCACTGCAGCCAACTAATTGTCCAGAAATGTGTGAAAATGCGCATTTGAAGCCATTTCTAAAATTGCCTGAGTATACGAAGGCAACATTTTCATAATATATTTGTCGATCCATGAATAAACTAAATTTAATTATAACTTGCAGTATAGTGTAAATATTTACACTAACATTTTGCCTAAGCTTTAAGATGTTCATATTTCCAAGCATGCGTTGACTGAGCGTATATAAGTCGAAACTATACCCTGTAATAAATGGGAGAAAGTTTGACTTGATATGGGCAAAGGTATTTGCTTCCATTACAAGCTGAGCTTGTGCCTATATATTGCTTGAAAGCCAGAATAACAAAGTTGGCCCTATTTTTATAAAGTATCAAATATTGACAAGGCTTGGAAATTAAAAAAAATGCTTTAAAAATATATACATATATTCTATATTTATAATACAGAAAGCTTTCAAAAATATATAGAATAAAATATAAATATATAAATACATATTGAGAAATCTTGGGAATTAAAAAAAATATCTTTCTATATATTATTTTATATATTTTTATAAAAGCATATGAAAACCAACATAGAAAAAAAAATTACTTTAAGCTGACCCAATAACTTAGCCACCCTATAGTTATACCACATAGCGTGAGTATGTGCATTGCTTGCAGCTTGTTATGCATGGCTCAGGTAGCTGCTTACGTTGATTTATGAATTTAATTAATATGCATAATAATTACATTATAAATTGAAATCAGTTTCAACATTGCCGAAGTCAACTAGAGCAGGTCACAAATAAATTTGCTTAAATTTCAAGTATTTCAAATATATAGCTATGTATATTTGTATTTGTATTTGCACAGAGTATAAGGTGAAGGCTTAAAGGGGTTTTAACGCTTCAGAGCATCCTTGACCGTTCCGTTGCTGTTCCAGCCATTTCTGTTGATTCGTTTAAAACGCTTTTTGCTGCGCGTTCGAGCGCACATAAGTCAACGATTGTGACCTTTGAGTGAGCAGAAAATGTGATTCAAAGAAACATGTCCAAGCACAATTTGTAAGCTGCAAAAGCTGAAACTAAATTGCAAAATGTGCTTCACAAGCACTGGACAAAGCACTTAATACATCACATAAGAATATACAAAAAAAAAAAGAAAAAAGAAAATGAAAACATACACACACACTCTCTCATCTAGTAAAGGGTTTAGCGCTGCTCTTGGAAGTGCTCTTGAAGTTTAAAGCATCTATTGATAGCGCAATGATTTCCATACAATAATTAGAGTATTTGGCTGTCGTCTGCACTCAGCATGAACTTCGGATATATCAAATTATGCGGCGAGTTCTTTGCCTTACGCCTCGCTGCCAAGTTTCCTTTCGAGCCGGGTTCACACTCAAATTGGCAAATTAATTTAGCATCTTAACGCCACAAGTTCTCGACTCGCTCTGACGTCAATCGAACACAGACGTAAAACCTTATAGAGATACCCTGTGATGAAATACTCAAAATACAAAAAGTTGACGAAGTTCAGCAATTAAGAGGAAATTGAATATGCTCTGCCATTACGCTGCAGCTAGGGTATCAACTACATGTGTATGCATATCAACTTTATGGCCTGTTTGCCTGCCAGGCTCATTTAATTTAGCATTAAAGCCAAGTTGGAAATTTATGTGCGTCGGCTTTTGAAAACTTGAACATTCTTCGCCTAGTATTGGCTATTGGTATTGGAGTCTGGATTGCATTGGAGCGAGCTTTTGTTTGGTTAGAGCTCGAGCTGGCTCAGTCGTCAGTCTCGTTGAGTCGATGAGTGGGAAGCAGACTTGATGAACTGTAAATGAACTTTCTGTTTGAATTCGATTTAGTTAGATTGGAACACACATATCTAATAGACTTGGCCAGCTGTAGCCCCAGCTTGGATATACGCACAAGTCTTGGCCAACACAGACAGACTGTGGTCCTCATGTGAATGTGTCTGCTTCAGCATATACGTAAAATGTATTCGATATCCATTTGCAAACGATATAAATTGTAAAATAAAGCAGGAGGCAAATGCAAATGCGAATGCAAATGCAAATGATGAAGCTGCCTCAGCTAGCATCAACATTGTTGCAGCTGAGAGAGAGACTGCTGCGGTTAGTCAGAGTTAAGATGAGTTGAGTTACGTTCAAGCAGCAGCAGCAGCAGCAGCAAAAAGCAATATTCTATTGTTTGACAATGCGAGCTGAGCCAAGCGATGTGCACAAAAAGACAACAAATTGTGCAAAATGCAAATGTCGAGCTCAATTTCCAAGATATTTGGCAAATTTTGTTTCCAAATTAAAGACTTGGTCCACTTCTGTCACAAAGCTAAACTTATTTTGAGGTCAGCCTACAGAGGGTCGAGTTCATTGCTGATTTTCTGTTAAAAATATTTTTGTTTGCCAACATTTTTGCGGCTTTTTATTTTTTATATCTTGTTATTGGTTTATCAGCAAAAGTACAAAAAAAAGACCTGAAATGACAATAGATTCAAGCATTTAGTGGCAAAAGAAAAGCATAGGTACTTTCTGCAGAATAAATTATATTTGACCAACTTGGCGTAAAATAAGCTGGAATATCATCAAATTTCGATCATCGAATAAAGTCAAATTGCTTAAAGTTAGACAAAGACTTAAATTAGAGAAAAGAAAATAATAAAGAATATTATTTGATTAAGCTTAAATAGCATATTCAACCCGAAAATATTATTTATTTATAAGAATTCTTGAATATCAATTACTTCCTATGAAGTACAAGAGTTTTATAATTATATTAATTTACAACAAATTAAAAACAATATTATTACAATATTTTATCAATAATCTTGCAGCAACTTTTTTAATTATTAAAATAAAATATTATTAATTAAATTTTTACACTTATTAAAATTTATACATTTCATAACAGCCTGTTAAAATAAAATGTAAATTATTTTTTTTTTTTTGGAAAAAAAAAAAAATAACATTTATGATAAATTTACAAATTTTCAATAAATTTATCTGTTATTTTGTAATTTATTTCATACAATTTAACTCTGCGCCTGAAAGTATGAGGCAATTATTTGCAAAAACCTTTATATTTTCAAATAATGTATATAATATATATTTTCAACAATAGTCAGTCAATGAACTAGACATTTAATATTGTGTAAGCATACATATTTTAGTTCCAGTGTTTGCAGAAAATCTCTCAAATAAAGAGCGCTGCATGCGTGGCGTATACGCAATAATCCTTAACTAGCTTAGTTAGAATTGTTGAATTGAGTGCATGAGAGTACGTTTCGATATTAGTAAGGCTGCCAGCCTTAATTAGTGTAGTTAAATGATGCGTTCACTAAATATGCTGAATATTTCGCTAGCTGCAATCATTTTCGAAGCGGCGGACCGGGCACTGGAGACTGGAGGCTGCGGGCTAACATGGCGGCAAATTAAATCAGATGAGCTGATAATTAACAAGTAACTAAACTCTAGTCGAGACTGCTCGACTAAGAGATACCCTGAATCCATTGAGCTGTAATACCAATCATTAAGAGCTTCATTAATTCATTAATAGTAACCAACACATGCACACACACACACACAAACATATGCATGCACGTAATATGCTCACTGCACAGTTTTGCGGCTGCAGCAGAGGCTGTGCTATGGAAACTTTATTGTTTAATAACTTTTTTTCTCGATCTATGTTCTTAATGAAATTTTCGGGGCATGATTATAACATTCAAATGTACCTATTTGCCAAATTTCAAGTCTCTAGTATTTGATATACGTGAGTTATCGATTTTGTTGAATTGTGGGCGAAAGGGGCGTGGCATCAAAAATCCAAAAATGACAAAATATGCGGATTCAATATAGCAACCAAACACAACTTAGTGCACGATTCTATCTTTAACCAGACCTCAAAAACAAAGCGATATTTTCGATAGTTATCGATAAAAAAGAAATGGGATGAGTTATCGAAAAAAAAAAATAAACTCGTACAGCGTATGGTATTATCGAGCATTTTGCTTTTTATTTGAAGTCTCTAGCTTTTGTGGTTGCAGAAATCCAGGTGTTTACACGGACGGACGGACGGACGGACGGACAGACGGACAGGGCTAGTTCAACTCAGCTCGTCGAGCTGATCAAGAATATATATACTTTATGGGGTGTGGCACGCCTCCTTCTGCCTGTTACATACATTTGCACAAAAACATTATACCCTGAAATTTCCATTTTCAATGGATTCAGGGTATAAAAAAAGACCTGAAATGACAATAGATTCAAGCATTTAGTGGCAAAAGAAAAGCATAGGTACTTTCTGCAGAATAAATAATATTTGACCAACTTGGCGTAAAATAAGCTGGAATATCATCCAATTTCGATCATCGAATAAAGTTAAATTGCTTAAAGTTAGACAAAGACTTAAATTAGAGAAAAGAAAATAATAAAGAATATTATTTGATTAAGCTTAAATAGCATATTCAACCCAAAAATATTATTTATTTATAAGAATTCTTGAATATCAATTACTTCCTATGAAGTACAAGAGTTTTATAATTATATTAATTTACAACAAATTAAAAACAATATTATTACAATATTTTATCAATAATCTTGCAGCAACTTTTTTAATTATTAAAATAAAATATTATTAATTAAATTTTTACACTTATTAAAAGTTATACATTTCATAACATTTATGATAAATTTTCAATAAATTTTTCTGTTATTTTGTAATTTATTTCATACAATTTAACTCTGCGCCTGAAAGTATGATGCAATTATTTGCAAAAACCTTTATATTTTCAATAATAATATATATAATATATATTTTCAACAATAGTCAGTCAATGAACTAGACATTTAATATTGTGTAAGCATACATATTTTAGTCCCAGTGTTTGCAGAAAATCTCTCAAATAAAGAGCGCTGCATGCGTGGCGTATACGCAATAATCCTTAACTAGCTTAGTTAGAATTGTTGAATTGAGTGCATGAGAGAACGTTTCGATATTAGTACGGCTGCCAGCCTTAATTAGTGTAGTTAAATGATGCGTTCACTAAATATGCTGAATATTTCGCTAGCTGCAATCATTTTCGAAACGGCGGACCGGGCACTGGAGACTGGGGGCTGCGGGCTAACATGGCGGCAAATTAAATCAGATGAGCTGATAATTAAAAACGCAAAATACCAACAGCAAATTGTGCGTTAAATGCGATTATTAACAATTTAACAGCAATGGCAACAACAGATGCTTAGTCATAAACATATATGAAATTATTTATGCATTTCGGTCTTGGGCCTGGCCACAGCTTAACTTATTTCCCTTGCAGATGTCACAGCTGCACACAAATCGAAAGTGACATCAAGTTGGGGAAAATTGCAATGGCAAAAGCTCTTCAAGTCGGCGGAAAGTCAACACGAATCTGCAATTTGGCTTAAGTTGAGACGAAGACCACAGTAAAAATTGTTAATTCGTTTCAAACTTTAAATTTGTGTGAATGCATTTTTTATGCACTGCTCTACAGAAGAGACTTGAAAGTCCACATAAAAACAGAGAGAGGGAGATGGAGAGAGATGAAAGGAGGTGGCATATGACACTTGCTATTTCTGTGAATCAACAATTTATAAACTTTTCCCATGAAAAGTGATAAGTAATGCAGTTGATACACACCAAAGACGAAATGCCCTCACATAATATAACAATATGAGATGTTGTTAGATGTTATATAGCTTTCATCATCTTTAGTTGATTATTATTATCATCCAACATATGAAGTATTTTTTCTTGAGAGTATTCATTGCTGGTGTTAGCTTTACCTGCCCAACTCTGCATAATGAAATCAGTTGTTTATATTTGACATAGGCGGCGGCTGTTAAAAATAGACTTAATCGCTCTGGGGCCAAGCAAATGCTAATATTTACACCGACACTTGCAAACATGAATTGCACTTATTATTATGAATTCATGACATTCGATGAACTTCCCAGAAGTCGCCAACGACTGGTTTGAGCTGCCCTCATTCTTTAGACTTTCATCAATGTACACACAGCACGTTGGGCCGCCACGCCCACAATGATGCATTGAACAGTTTGCCAAATTTAAAGTGTGACGACAAAGCGTTTGGCATTAGCTGAGATTTTTCAATGGGGTTGGCGTTGGCTCCGCAATGTTGACAACGTGCTGCAAAGCGAGACGGGAATTGGGTGCATTAGGCAGCCATAGAAGCGCTTGAGTGTCCACACCTCGCCGTCATCGGGGTCTGGCCATAGGGTGCAAAGTTCGCTAACGCTGAATAAATGCAAAAGAATTAATTCCGTCAACCGTGCTAAGTGCCTCTCAAGGTCTGTCCCGATTCCACTTGTAACCAAATTTACACTCGACCACCTTTGCTATTCACTATTCACTATTGGCAAATAAATAATAATAACACGTAATCGAACTTATTTTCAAAATAGTTGGCTCATTCACCGGAAAAAACAGAACATAAAACATCATGTGTTTACGTGCCATATAACACTGATACTGATACACTGTTATCGGGAGCATCCGGTATTTACACGGTATACGCGATTATCACGACTCCAAAAGGGCAATAAAATATTATAAGGAGAATGAGATATATATATATATATCATCTAGTTACATCGTTATCGACATAGATTTATAAATAGATAGATAAGATAAATATATAGGTCTTTAGGTATATAGATAGAAAATCCATTATTATAGTGTTAAAATGTATCAAATTTCAAGTCCATTCCATTAGCATTCACTCAAACAGATCCCACATCTCTACTCTCTTTCCCTTTGGTAACACAGTGAATAAGCAACGGCTATATAATATGTCATATTGCTCCACTTTAATATTTGCCAGTTGTGAGTCAACCTGACAAGGCTGTCGATTGCATAACAATTATGTGTTCTGTTTATTGTAAATACATACAGTCTGTCAAGAAATATTTTACACAATGCGAAAAATTCATATTTTTCTACTTTAGACACAAATATTATGGCTATTTATTCAAATTAACTACATTTTTTTTATGGCAATCTGTTTAATAACAGATTTTGAATAAATCTATAAAAAAAAATTGCAAAATTGAAAAAGGGTGAGAAAATATCAACAAAAACTAAGATTACACAAGATTCAAGTTGTCAAGAATTGAATAGAATTTTTTTTGCATTGTGTAAACTATTTCTTGACAGACTGTGCGTAGGTGTGTGCAAATTGGAACGTACATTTGTAAATTTGGAACAAACAAATATAAAGCGTACAATTTCAATATAGTCGCTTCATTAGTCACAGGCCATAGGCCAATAAAAATGGGAAATCGAAGTATAATTACTTTGCGTAAATAGAACAGCAAAAAGAGGCGTGCCACACTCAGTGCCTCTGTCCCTCCGTCGCGATCTTATGGCTAGAGACCATAGTCAGTATCATCACATTTCATTTTATGTGGAATTCCCATAATGAGTACACATATATTTTGCTTAGTAAACTATTTAAAGCTAATTCAATTAGGCTACAAACAACATTTCTCCGGTAACTTTTTGCTGCTGCTGTTATCCATTTGCGGCTCATTTCGCTGCAACGATCATGGTAAGTATTCTTGACATTTAAATTCAATAACAGCATCGTTATTATACCCCAATGGACAGAGCAACAACAGCAGCATGGCCAACATAACCAGAAAACTTTGTCGACTTCAAAAGTCATAAGGATAACTTTGCGCGAGACAAGGCAGAAAACTTATTTAGTTCTAGATTACGTGTCTTCAAAGTTGGCAACGACATTATAAAATTTATATGCACGTTATGCGTGCTATCCGAGATGAGACGTCACGACCCGGGGAGGCACAAAAGCTGGCGCAACACAGCTGATGAGCCCGTCGCTCATCAAGGAGGATGTAATTACATTTTCGCCTGATTCATGACAGTTTTGCATAACGAAAAACCGCCTCGTGCCGCGCAGATATTACGATTATTAATGAGACAGCCACGAACAGCATCAGCAGCCACAAAAGGCGAGGGCTCACACCATGGAAGACAGCTAACAAGGGTCGCGCTTGACATTAGCATTGGCCCCTAATCCAGCGCCAACTTACAGCAAAGAGGTAAATACTGATACAAGATGTATGTAATGTCAATGTATATATATACATAAATATGATTAGCATATGATCTATGTAGATAAGTAATTAAAAATTAACTTAAAATAAACAAATTTTTGATCAAGACAATGATATAATTGATATACCCCTAATGCCTTGACTTGATTAAAACTTACAGAAAAGAATTTCCACAAAAATTTTTTTTCTTAAGATATAAATGATAAGATAATAAATCTTTGTTAGTTGATACCTGTAAATTACAAAAAAAAAAAAAAAATTAAACCATTCATACTCTGACGATATATAGGCTGGCATTATTAAAAATATTAGTCAGTTTTCAATGAGGCAGTCTCACGTGCTGTTCTGTAGCCCTTATCAGCAGCAAAATATATAAAACCCCGCCGTAGACGCAGTAAGCAGCTTAGTCTCGTTTAAAGAACGGAGTAAAGCTGTGATAAGTCTCGCAATCACAAGTCAAAGTGAAATACGATTGTTAAATAATTATTCCAAGTGCCGTCAAAGAAACACATCAAAGTATTTCTAGCGAAATGAGTTTCTGCGCTGTAAGCTTAATATTTAATTTAATTTTATTTTTATTTTTTATCGTGCGAGAAATTAAGAATAATCTAAGCAAATTATACGAGCACAAAATAGCTAAACAGTACAAAATATAAGTTCGAAAGAGTGCTCCAGAGACTATATACCTATCATAAATGCATAAATTGTAAATGACACTCACACACACACACACATAATAATCACCAGCTCTGGCTGAAGCTGCATCACATACCTAACTAAGTTCAGTAGTTAATTGTTGCTGCCTGCTACATATACGTCTCGACTAAAATTCTCAGAGCATGTTAATGATATTCATTTGTGTATATTCGCCAAAGCTCAAGTCTCTGGTATTTGATAAAAATCGTGCGTAACTTCTAAAATATTCTGAATATGGGTATTCATTATAGAAATCCGCGCAGTAATATTTATCTCTGATTGCGGAAATGATTACAAAATCTTCTGATAATAAATCCAAGAGCTTCAAATGTATTATTTAGATTAATAAAAACCAATAGTAAATCCAAGAGCTTAAAATTTATTATCTAGATAAATAAAAAAACAAAAGCGACATTCTAGATAACTCATATAGAAATAAAGTGTTTTTTATGTGGTTAACATAGATTTGAAGATAAAGAACTATCTTCGGTAACAAGAAATACGCACTTGGATAGAAAATTAATTTTTTTTTATAATTGAAGTGCAACAGAAAATTTACAAGGAACTAACATAATTTACAACATGATGTATATATTGATCGATATCTAATTCAAGATTTTTTTTGGGAACAGAGACTGAAACTTTCATACTTGTTTTTATCAGTGAAATAAATCAATTCATTTCAGTTTGACCATGAGGTGCTTGAAGCCCATAACCAATATAGAGCAAAGCATGGTGTGCCATCATTGGAATTGGATGCAAATCTATGCAGTGTAGCCGCCCAGTGGGCGCAGGTGTGATATTGCTAATTATATGGATATCAAAATTCTAATCAATTTACACACAATTTTCACAGTATTTGCTAAGCAGAAACACACTTCAGCATCGGCAGAACAATAAATATGGAGAAAATTTGTATATGGCATCAGGTGGCAATTTGGGTGGTGCAGACGCCGTGAAGTCGTGGTACAATGAAATCAAACATTACAATTTTCGTTATCCACAATTTCAATCGTCAACTGGCCACTTTACTCAAGTGGTCTGGAAGGGCTCCAGATTGCTGGGAGTCGGAAAGGCGCAAAGGTGAGCGTTTAACAAACGATTAAAATTCGATCTCCAGATATCTTTACTTTACATACAATCTTACAGAGGAAACACAGTTTACATAGTCTGCAACTATGATCCACCAGGCAACAACATGAGCAACTTCGCAGAGAATGTTCTACCTCCAAAATGAGATTGTACATTTAATCAGTTAAGAAACTAAGTAAACATTCCAATCTATATTACAAGTTATTGTTGAAATATTTCCAATCGGAATTGAATTAATAAAAATATAAAATGTTATTTAATACATAATATTTATATTTTTGATGTTTTATTTATGTGTCAGCAATCCAAAATATGACGAAAAATATTTAATAAATATTAAAAAAGAAATGCATTCTATTATTTACATAACTTATTTCCAAAATCACTGTTTAAACTGTTAAAAACATTAAATACAAGAAATAAAATTAAAAACACACTTTCCATCCAAGCTAAAGCAACTGAAGCTGGTATGTTTTAGTAGGCATAAATATAATCAAATTTATAATGGTTGTAAAATTTTAATCAAATATCGTTGTTTATGAAATTATGTAATTTAAGCTGAAGATTTCACATTATTAATTTGCCATTAATTCGACTGTACTAAACTGTAGCTGTTGTGCAATATAAAGTGAATCAGTTAATAAATTAACTAAGATAAAGATATAAACAGTTCAAAGTTATGATATTTTAACTAGTTTTTCGTCTGCACTTAAGCTCTTTCAAAATACATAGTTACAGAGCTATTTATTTACCAGATTAAATTTAATAAATTTAAGTTAAGTTGCGATATAGATGCCGTATGTAAACAAATAAAAAAATCTAAGGAACAGAAAGAGTAGGAACAAGTAATCAAGTTGAAATGATATCAAATATATTTATATATATATATATTTAGTTTTGCATCATCAGTAATTATTGATGACTGTACTGTGAATATATCTAATAAAAGCTCTTAGAAATATTAATGCTGCCCAATATCGATTGGTTATTGATATTTATCGAGGCTTTTTAAGCCATAGCTAAATTGACTACATTGATTAAATTTACTGAAAGCGACTTTCAACTTCAATTAGCTGAAGACTTTGATTACTCTTCGATGGTGCAGAGCTTCTGACGTGGGTGAGAGCGTGCTGCGTAGGTATTGCTGCATATGTAGCCGTTGATGCCCGCTTTTGTGTTGCCCAATTTGAGATCCTTGCCATCGGCGACATCTAATTTGGCGAGCCGTTGCTTGGGCTGATGGCGTTGCACGTGAACGCCCGCCAGGCGCAGTCGGCGGTAAAGCGAGATATATTTGCCGGCCGTGGTCGTTCGGGGCACAATGTACTTCTCACAGAAGCTGGTCTTGGTGCGGGCCGCATCGCTCAGCTGGGCGTAGTTCAGGGCCTGCAGGAAGGCCAGCACAAAGGTGTAGCAATTGTGGCTGCTCTCCTCGTAGCGAGCGATAGACCAACACGTTGAGTCGCCACAAATCTAAAGGGACAGAGGCAGGCAGACAGCATCAAGATTTGCATGCAATCTCTGTATGTATTTGCATGCGGATATGCATATGAAGTGGGAACTCACCTGTTCGAGCACCTCGTCCCAGTAGTAATGCCACGGCTCGGGTACATCGCCCACCAGCAATGATTGCCACCAGTCGCGAGGATTATCGTCGCGCCGATGCCGTTGCAGTCCATCCCTATCGAATTCGACAATGTCGCCGCCGGATGTGGTCACCGCGATATGCAAATCTGTGGCATTGCTGTAATCGCTACGGAAACACACGGCCAACACACAAAAACGCATCAGACACATTTTGCATATTACAGAAACCACACACAAAAAAAGCCCCCCAACAAAAATGCTTCAATTTTCAGCAGTGCGATGCAGCGGCAGCTTACGCAGCAGCTTCCCTGATAACGCCAAATTCAACAAAACAAATTTTTTTACTGTCTGGCTTAACAATGTTACAAAATTTCATCTGAGTATAATATCAATATTTTTTCTTCAATTAAAGTTTAGCATTCTAAAGTATTTACGTGTTAAACTTTTATTTTAAGTAATAAATTTACTATTTGTTATTTAATATTTACTCCTTATTTTTGGAATTGGAAATGAATAACCTAACAATAAGTTCAAATGACGATGATATTAAAATTATTTATTTGTGTGAAAAGTATTTAAAATAAATTTAAGGCAAATGTCCCCATTGGAATTGAATTATAAAATTTCTATGAGGGCTATAATTTTTATTTGATTTTATATACATTTTTAAATATTCAATCATTAGATGCGATTTCAAGAATTTTTATAAATGAGCTTAAGAAGCATTATATAAATGTACATTTATATATCATCTATTTACAATTTGTAAATAATTTTGTATGACTTTTTGTGTGTTTTTTCTTCTTGTTTCTCTGTTCTTATTTAATTATTTATTCCTTTGTTGAAAAACTCTCATAATTGCTTTTCCATTTACCAGAAATTCTACACAGAAAATTTGAAGCCATAAATCATTCTATGACAGATACTTTTTCTTAGAGTCTCCCAAAAGTATGCTACATATCTCTCTATATCAGGCCATTATTTGTGCAATTTTCTTCTACAAAATTAATTGATTTTAACACATTGAAATTAGGAGCTGAAAACTGATTAGCTGCTGTGCAGGGCATCTCCTAGTCCTCCACTCTGGACTACATTTATTTCATGTGTTTATTCTAAGCATTTACATATTTTACCTTGAAATATCAATTCATATCGTAGACTTATCAATTTTCATGTAAACATAACCAAAAATTGGCAAAAATTCTTATTGAAACAAATGAAAAAATATATATTTTCTACTTATGTGAGTTATAAGCCCCTATGGGTGACCAATCAATTATTATACGGTCGTTAAGTACCCCATTTTACTTACTTGAGAAAGTCGCCTGTGGAGGGGCGCAGAACAATCGCACATGGATGCTGCGTGGCTCGGACAAAGGGATAGGGCAAGCGAAAGGGCAGCAGTCTCGTAACGGTCATGGAGCCAACACCAGATGCCTTTGGTACAGCATTTGCAGACCCTTCCGCATTCGCATTCGGATTGGCATCCGCATCCGCATCCGCATCCAGTTGCGCATTGCAATGGGGACAAGTGTGGGGCAGAACGAAGCAGAAAACTTTTACGTTGCAGTGATGAAAACACAGAATGCCCGGATCTGAGGTAATTGTGGTTGTAGATTGTCTCCTTGTTGTTGTTGCTGTTGTTGTTGTTGTTGTTACTGCTGATGCTATTGCTGTTGATGTTGTTGTCGCCAACATGACTGCCTCTTTGGTAAGTTTGGATTGCTCAGCTTGCACCCGTATTATAATTGATACACTTTGTCTCTATTGTGGTTGTTGTTGCCGCTTCGGTCCTTGTGGTTACGCAGCGCTGCAATAAAACGAGCATTTCTTGTAAATAAGCCAAAACCAGCCGAAATGTGACCAAAGTTGTTTGTACGAATTGTCCAAGCCGTGGCCATACGACCAGCAGTTTTTGCGGTCATGTCGATGGCAGATAGACATATCATCCCAAACCCCCCCAAACGAATAGTTGGCATTATTATTGAAAAATCTCCTGACTGTGGACTTTCTTTGTGCTTAGATTTTGATTAGCCTGAGTTTGGCTTGACAAAGAGAGGCATATGACATCTGGTTTAGACATTATTCTGAGGCCATTTGATGCGACTAGACTTAGCCGTCTATAGTATTTTTTTTTAAATAGATTTCTTAGCTTGAAAGAATTTTTTGAATGAAATAAAAATTTTGTTTTTAAATATAAATAATATAAAATTTCTAAAATTATATTTTTTATATTTCTATCATCTAGATATAAATTTTGTATACCCTGTAAATTGGGTATTTTTTGCTTGTAGTTTACTTTATTTTGAGATTCTTTTGGACTAAAAGAAAATGATAAATCTTATTTTCGTGTACTATTCGTAGGGCTATAAAGATAAACATTAATAAATAAATAATTAATGATATCTGTGAGTAAGCTGAATAATAAGATGTAAGATTCAGTTCGCAAATGAATTAGTTACTTTTACATTTATATTTTGGTCTCCACTTTTGGATTTATTATACAAATAGAAATGTCCCAAAAAATTGACTGACTTTCAAACTTTTCATGAAACTCCCACACATCTATTTACATACGCAATATTATTTCTGGGCACTTGGCCAAATAAAGTTATCATGTGTTTTGTCACATGCTCAGCGCTAAAAAGCCGGCTAAGGTGAAAACGAACGAAAACGTAAACAAACCGGCAAAATGAAAACAAATCTCAAAGTGAAATGTGAATTGAGACTGGGCGCAAACTCACCACGACGCAAAGCATTAGCAAAGCGTGAGCGCGAGCGAGACAGCAATCATGCGAGAAGGAGAGTGCAAGCGCTAAGCTAGCTGCTTGAGAGAGAACAGCCCCAAGTTGCATCCCGATTTGGTGTGGTGAATATTGTGCAGCTCACATCAAATTTCCCTGACGCTTTCGCTGCGGGTCGCCGTGCAACGCGTCAGCCCGAACCTCGAGGCGGGACCAGTTGACGGCGAGCCGTGCGAGCAGTCGGTCGTGTTGTTCTCGCAAAAGGGCAGCTAAAAACTGAATACCGTTCGAACTTAACGCCCAGTGAATTCTTGTTATGATCATCATTATCACAGTGCAAAACATCAAAGAAACATCATTATAATTATTGATATAATTTGTAAACAGTCTTGACTGGTGCTCGGATCATTTGATTGTTGTGTTGACCAACTTGAAGGATATGCCGCATTATCCTGCCAAAACCAAAATATAAACACTTAAGTCGCAGCAAGTCGCCGCCCTTGTCGCCAAAGTTACGTGCATTAAACTATTGTCCCGTTTCTCGGGTGTGTGCGTGTGTGACGTCGTCGTCTGTGTCACCACATTGCGGTCTTGACGTATCCTAACCACCCTCCGCTTGAACTTTTCCCGCTCCGGTACGCTCTGTGTGTAGTTTATGCGGTTAGCGACCAAGCTACCGCGCGCCCCTTCTTGTGTGTGTGTGTGTGTGTGAGTGTTTGTCGCCGCTGCTGCTGGCAAGTGGCCGCCTTTGTTGCATGGCAACACTTGGCTAATCGATGAGGTGCCGAAAAACGCCAGACACACACACTCCAAACGCCCAGTTAGACAAGGATAACACAAGGATAATGACCTAAGCCGATTCGGTAGGTAAGCCTGGCACAAACATTTCATCAAACCAAACATTTCTACAAAATGCCAATTTAAATAGGCCAAGCCAAACAAATTCAAAAGCATTAACTGATTCTCTAGCAACTTTTCGTGGCAGATTTGCGGCTGCTGATTGTTGTTGTTATTGTTCTGGTTGTCAACATTGTCAGAAATGTTAAATGTGACAGTTTCGTTTTTATCGCCACACAAAAAGATATCCAAAGTTGGCAGCCGACATGCACAAGCAAGAAAATGTCGAAGAAATTTTCTTAAATTCTTGAATTTGCCCAAAAAAAAAAATGAGTTCAAGCTATTTTATGGCTTTGGCTTTATCGCTGTGCCAATGAAGAGGCGTGGCCATGTGGGCGTCAAATAAATTGTTTACTTGGCCAAGTTAGCCATAGCCCTTCAAAAAATGACAGCTTCGCAGCCGACGTTTTGACATGGGTCCAGTCGATATCCAAGAATTTCGTTAAATTTGGCTAAATATACGCGAATCAAGCAGTTAAATGCGGTTCATCCGCAGGCTCCTGATGAATACACACGTATTCCAAATGCAAATTAAATGATGATGAAGTAGCCACCATTGAGTTATGGGTTAAGCTAGCTTAAGAGTACGCAACAACTTGAAGCTCTAATATAGCAAAAGCCTGGAGATTATTTTATTATTAAAAAAAAGTTAAGAAATGCAATTTAAAATATATTAATATTAAAGAGAGTCATTGACGATTCTTGAATTGGCCATGAGAATATTAATTTATTACTATACATTTATATATAATTTATGCATAATTTTATAGTTTTTATAATTCACAAATTAAAATTGAAGCATTAATTTTATTTATGCTTTAATTTGCTATATATTTTTTTTTTATTTTTTAATGTTGTTTGTTATGTATAATTTGTTTATTATTTTTAAAGATTTTTTTAAATTTATATTATTATTATTTTTTATTTTTTATTTACTTTTTTATTAATAATTTGTTATTTTTGTTTTTTATTAAATATTCGAATAGGGAATTTTTATAGCTGCAAGTTAAAAGATATTATATATAATTCAAAAATAAATAAGAAATATGTTTAAATAATTTTAATTTCACAGCCAAAAGAACTCATTGCTTTAAATAAAAAAACATGTCAAGAAAATTATTTCAGCCAGGCAAAAACTTCATTTGAAGTT
The DNA here is from genome assembly GCA_035047625.1 of Drosophila mettleri. Lineage (NCBI taxonomy): Eukaryota > Metazoa > Arthropoda > Insecta > Diptera > Drosophilidae > Drosophila > Drosophila mettleri. The sequence goes on from JAWNPI010000018.1 coordinate 14,313,044, forward strand.
CAAGCTTTATGTGGATAAATCTTCAATCTCTCCACTATATTTATTTATTTTTGTCTGTCTTAGAGTTAGAAAAAAATGTGACCACAATATAAATACATTAGACAAATTGAAATTGGAAAAATAAATAAGTTTTAGAACCAATCAAAGATCTATATAAAATATAAAAAATACAAAATTAATTTGTTTACCAATTGGGTGCAAATGAAAAGCATTTAAAATACATTTATGCAAATTTGCTTTAGACATATTTTATTGGGTATTTGTTTTGTGAATTAAATTTGTTTTTGCGCTCTTTCATATAAAATTTCAAAGATTCTCAGCAGCCGCTGCCGCACGACAAATACAAAGTGAAAAGTTCAATTTGTTTTGGCTGCGGGCAAATGCCGCATGCCGAAGGCAGTTGCTAAGGAGCTAAAAAGTAAAGCCAAACAGACTCAAAGCAAAAACAACAGCAAAAATATATGAGTGTTATGCTAAATAAATTAAATTGACTTGAAAAATTTTCATTTAGAGTTACCGTTGACTTTTTGTCAACAAAACTTCGAATTTAAAATACCCTATATTAAAATAATACTCTGCTAAAGATGAATGTCATACATTTCCCATATACTTTGGAGTTTTCTTAGTCATTGGGGATACACTCTTTGAGCGTCACACAAAATTGCTGGACTGTCAGCAAGGTTAGAGATAACTGAAAGGCGACGCAAACAAGCGGCAAAGCAAATGCAATAACAGATATGACAAGGACATGCTGCAGCCATACTTTTTTGCCCTTTATAATCTTTTTTACTTTATATTGCTGCTGATGTAGTTGTTGTTGCAGCAGCAGACACGGTAGTAGCAGAAATAACAAAAAAAAAAAAAAAAAATAAGCAAACAACAATCTCAAGTGCGAGCTAAGAAATCCAAACAAACTTTATCTTGCGAATCAAACATGTCAACTATACACACACACACGCACACATATATGAGTTGTAAGAGCAATTGTCAGAAATGAAATTACAACTTGCATCCTTTTGTCAAGGACTTCTCTCAACACGATTCGTGTGCACAGTGGAAACACGAAAAGGGCAGCTAGAAGAAGAAGAAAGCAAAACTCACGCATTTTAGTGAATTTAATGATATCTCTGTACGCACTCATACACACTGTACACACACAGTTAAAGTGTGCACAAAATTCAGTAATCAAATATTTATGCACAATGTCAACTAAAAGGCAAAAAAAAAAAGTAAAAGATAAAAACTGTTAAAACATTCTGCCAAACAGCAGCAGACACATAAAAAATGCAAAGCATATAAAAAGAAATAAAAATGTGAGAAACAGGAACTGCGAAAATCCTTTGACACTTGCCAAAAGATAAGGCAAAGGATGTAAGACGAATTCTTATTGCGCTTAAACCTAAAAAAAAATTTTCAAATGTATTTATTTTAATAAATTACTAAACATTTATATAAAAAAATAATATTTTATATTATTTTTATATATTTATATTTCTTATACATTCACAACATATAATTTTTTGTTTAATTTTGTTTGTGTTTAAATCTATTTTATTCTTATTACATTATTATTTTATTTAATTATTTTTACAATTTATTCATTTCATTAATTTTATAATTATTTTTATTTTACATATACTTATATATATATATATATTCATATATTTAGTTTTATATATATTGTTTTAATTTATCCATTTAAATTTATATTATTTTTGTTTGTCTAATTTAACCAAATGCGACAGATGTTCAACATTTTCATTAATTTATTTTATTAATTTTTTTATTTTAATGCATAAAAAGTTATATCATTTTGTTGTTATTATTTTAGCATATTCAAATTTTTTAATACTCTGCATATAGAGCAGAGAAATTAAGTGATTAGCATAACATAAATAGCACAATATATATTTAACATAACAAAATTATACCAAACGGAAAATAATTCGTGCTCATAAAATAAAAGCCAAATACCTTTTATACCTTAAAATACTTTAAAAGTAACTCTCGTTTCATCTACATATATATATACATAAATAACACGAAAAATTACATTATTTATTCCCCTCGAACACTGAATTGAATATGATTTGTAAACAATATTAGTAAAGCTCGAGTTTGCACAAAATGAAAGCCATAAAAATAAAATATTTATAATTTTAATCTACATATTTATTGCAAGACCAAAAGTTCTAGATATTAATTACAAATTAGTGCTAAAAATAGATAGTAAATTCTGGTTTAAAACTAATTAAAAACTTGATAAAGTTAGGGAATTAAAATGAAATTTAATCGCTATACAAATTACAAGTTTTATGGAAATTTTATTCAGTATATAAATATTATTCATTAAATTGTTAAAATGTTGCGAGGGAAATTTTAGAGGCAGATGAAAATGAAAAAGTATTTTTATTTAAATAGAAAAAATAATTTCTCAAGACATAGCTAAATTTATTTATATGTAAAGCAATTAAATTAAATATTTATAATGAAGCTTAAACTTTATATAAATAATAATTTTAAGAATTTTGGGTTTTTTCTGAGATTGTTTGCTTATTGACAATACAAATAAATTGTTTCCTCAACATTTTGCATTTTTCTGGCAAAACGTACTGCCAAGTTCAAATATCCCGTGTGTCGCAATTAAACTTGAAGTGCGAACAGCACAAAAAAAGGCCAAGTCAAGTTGGCTGTCTTAGCCTTTAAGATGACATACAGTAGCAGCAATGCTGAACCAACTGCCAACAGGCAGCAACCAGTTAAAGTGACTCAAAAATGTGTGGGTTTTTTTATTTTTTGGCCGCTGCTGCTATGGGTATTTTACATCTTTAACATGGTAGAGCTGTCGTGCGCTCAACTAAATTACAACAGCAGCAGCAATATGACCAGGCTAAATTGAAGTAAGCCAAGTTGACAATAAGGTTAGCCGTGGTCCATGCACCCAGAGAAGTTGCTCATGCGAAGGCTCGAAAGTGAATTAATTCACAGGCACGCACACCCAGACAGAGAGAGATAGAGAGAGAGAGAGAGAGAGGGGGGAGCACTCAGGTGCGCTCAGCATGTATGATACCTATGCACAGACCATATCAGCCACGCCCAACGCATGAGCCTATACGCCCTAGCGCTGGGTAGCCGCACAAAGCCCAAGTGTGCGCGCTTTGAAGTTTCCGCTTCCGCACTGAACAACGCATTGTTGTCCTTCTTGCTGTTGTTGTGGTTGTTGTTGTTTTTGTTGTTGTTGCTGCGAGACACTCATTTCAAGTTGGTCGCACATTTGCACAACAACAAGCACGCACACACACCCACTCACTAACACACACAGACGCAACATGCGTCGATTACTCTGAGCATCTTCTTGGCCGCTGCGACGATGTTGTTTTGCCCTGCACCCATTGAAGGGAGTTTTTAAAAGGGTATATGCCTTTTTTGGTAATATTTGTGACAGCTCAAAAATTATAAAATATGATATATGTATATATATATATATATATATATATATATATATATATATATATATATATATATATATATATATATATATATATATATATATATATATATATATGAGCAAACTAATTTCAGTCTGCCTCCGCCTATCTGGCTAATGGCCATGTTCATAAGTTACTTCTCTTTCTTTCTACTTCTTTCTCACTCTCTCTTTGTCTCTTTTCATAGAGTATTGTCAAGTGTCTTACTGCCCAATTTCACTTTTATTGTTGCTGCTGCTGTCGCTGCTTAAATCATGTAAAATTTTAAATTTAAAGCTCCCATTATGTTGTCACCCTCTCTGGGGCTCGCTGCTGCTACGCCACATTCTACCGAACACCTAATTTAGTTTAGTCTTTGTTGTCATTGAGTTAGCACTTCTGTGTATTCACGTATGTGTGTGTGTGAGTTACTGCAGTATACTGCTGCGAGAGGGTCTTAATGTGTTTTGCCATTTAAAACGTTTATGCTCAAAGTCTGCACTAAAAGCGCAATATATATAATATTAAAGAAGAAGAGACTTGAAACTTTTATATATAGAACTTGTATAAGAAATAAATAGTAAATCGATATTTTATATAAGCTTTAGCTGTACATTTTTAAAATAAAATATTAAAGAGTTTTTAGAAAGAGTTCATGACTTTCAAGCTTGTGCAAGATAAAATAGAGTCCTATTTAATGCAATAAATTTGAGAGAACTCTATGTTCTATATACTAGACTATATTAATAAAGCCATCCACAAGCATGCTAAAGCTGATCAAGAATATTGCCCTCCACATGCGCTTATGAAATCCGCCATCTAAATTACACAAATCCCTTTTATTTATGTTACTTCATTTAAAAGGCGCGATTACCCCGAACAATTACTTTAGCTGCACGAGCCGAGACGTCTTTGACGTCTCAGCTATTAATACACCTGAAAGTGAAACACTCTCAAGATTTCTGGCACCTGTCATTAAATCTGTGAGTTTGCTTCGACTATTTAGCGCACACACACACACTTGCACATAGCAGTCTTGGCACTTGGGCGCGCAGATTTGCTTGACGCCTCGTTTGACTTAGGGCCCTGCAGCATTGGCCATTTCAGAAATTGCCACACGATGCCACGCTGCCCCCCACACACACACAAACATAAACTGTGCTGAGCTGTGCAACCTCACCTCAGTGACAAGGGTAAAACGTAAACCCAACACGGCAAACAGCTGTGCTGGGGCTTCCCAGCACACTCACACACACACACATATTAGGGCATGCCTCTGCGCCGTATAACTTTTTTCATTTCGCTGGATTCTTAATTAAATTATGAATTATGCACAGTTAGTTAAATAGACGGGCAACATTTGCTATATAAGATACGAGTGCGAGTACGAGTCGCAAGTTGCATATTTCTCTGGCTTTTTAGCGGCTTACATTGGCAACGGATTTGCTGAACAAAAAAAAAAAAACAAAAAAAAAAAAAAATGACGAGAAAATAAAATGTAAACAAAACTCGCCTCTTTTATGCATTTCTGTTTTATGCAGCGCTTGGGGTCGTCGTAAATGGCATTACTAACCCAAATGTCTGTTATTGACACGCCTGTGAGCAGGTGCGATACACACACACACACAAACACATCCACAGTTTAAGTCGCTTATTTATCGCAGCGACCTTAAATGGGCACAGCAGAAGCGAAAGTGTATCAAGTTACCAACTTACTTTGTTACCGCCTACCACCCAACGTCACACTTCACACTTCTAGTTACATTTGTATCTTTTGTATTTGTATCTCGTATTTGCGCATAAAATTGTGTGCGTAATAAAAACGCATAAACTTAGCGTTATTTATGGCCACAGCGTGAGCGCTCACACACTATATCAAATAATCATAAAAAAAAAAATAAAATAAATGAATAAAGAAAGATTCCTGTTGTGATTGCGCCAAGACGCTAAAGTTCTCAAGTTCAGTGAATCTAATTCACGAGATTTGATACGAATTTATATATATAAATATATATATAAATTGTATATTTGTATATTGTATATTGTATATATATATATATATATATATATATATATATATATATGTGAATCAATTGTCGAGCAATGGCAGAGCTATAAAATTGTATACTAAAATATGGAAATAGTTGAAAAGATCCTTGGATAGCCAAAATGGTTATAGATATTTTATGAAAATAGTTTGATTATAGTTTCCCCAAGGAAATTTCTTTCACTTAGCAATTTATATATAAAAAATGTATCTTGCAGTTTATTAAACGCTTTATGAAGTTTTTAAGACAACATTTATTTGCTATTATGAAAATTTATTTACGTATTTATTCTTAATAAATCTTCACTTCAAAATAATTTTGTTTATGTTTTTTAACTTTTAGCCCAACGGGTAAAGAAAATCAGTATGCTGATTGATATTTTCTCAATTTAAGTTAATTTAATTTTGGGTTTAGTAAAATCTTTATTCAGCACTTAGATGAAAGAGGCCAAAAGAAAAGAATATGTGCAATCTATGTGTGAACTAGACAAAATCTAGTTGACAAATTAAACGTATTTTTAGAAATTGAAAGAATAATATTTGAAGTATAGAAATATAACTCACATATTACATTAAAATTTATTTTTAATATAAAATAAATTTATTTGTAATAAAAATAAATAAATAATGTTTATTTTTAATGTAAATAAATAAAAAAACAAATTTTTTAACATAAATGAATATAAATATAATATATATTTATTAAAATTGACATATTAATGCATTTCAGACCTAAGCATTGGAAATGTAAATTAAATTTGTGTGCTAAATTTTAAGATTTTGAATTTTTAATCTATCTATACAAATCAAATTCTAAAAGCTGATTGCTGAGTAACCTGTTGGAAATTTTAAGGTTAAATTATGTAAACCAATTTTTAGCTAGGGAATTTCAAGTTTATGGTGCAGAGCTTAAGTAATTCACAGCTAGGCGCATCAAAATATTAAAATATAATTTCTCAGCTCAGTTTTTACACTTGTCACTAAAGCGACTGTCAGTTATAAGGTTGTTTTAATAATTGGAAATTAAATTTAGCCAATTGCAACCGCAATGCTGCTCAATGCATATGCAGACAGGAAGGCAACAGAGTTGCCGATTGGAAACAACCGCGGATAAGCAGACACTAACCAATTGCCAACATCATCAAAGTCAAACGCAGCAACAGAAACAGCAACAGCAACAACAATGACGACAGCAACAACTGCTCAAACCACAATTCTCGCCATGTAACAGCGGCAAAGGACATGCGGTCAGCGGTGCCTATGCGAGTCTCAACAACAGTAGCAGGTCCTGGCCCCTTGTCACTGCAGCTGCACTGCTGTTCGGCTCTTCATTTGGTCAACAGCTGGTGACAGTAGCCCACAACAACAACCACCGCCGGCAACAACAACAACAACAACAACCAACAGAGTCGGGCTGGCGGTTTTTATGTCGCCAGCTCTGATGTGCGTCCCTTTTGCCTGTCTTTGCTTTTGGCCAACTCTTAATTAACTTGCCTCAACGCTGCGCTGCTCGCCAACGAATTCCTTTGAGCGCATTTTGTTTTTATGCTGCCAACAACAACAACAAGGAGAACAAACAACAACAACAACAACAACAACCAGGACAACAACAACAAGCTTGACTTTCCCGAAAATGGTTTTTCATCAGCGCTTCGCACACTTTGTAAGCTAATTTAATTGCAGCTACGTGATGTCGCTTAATCAGACAAAAATATTGCAATTAGGGCGTGGCACCGCACGCCCACAGCCTGTACGCCTACGTCAGCTAGCTGCCAGCGTAAATTAACATTAATTTGCTGCTTATTGGAAATAGTTGGCAATTAAAACAGTTTAGAGTGCGTCCGAGCTTAACTTTTTTAAAATGTGATTCAATCTAATTTAATCTACGCACGCGACGTCTTCACCATTAATTATTATCAAATTAGTTTTGTATAATTTATTTCTTAAACAGTTTGACAAGCGACATTTGCTTTTTAGCATTTTGTGTTTGAAATTTGAGTATAAAATATTTTTTATATATTTTTTTATACACATAAAAATTTAAATTTTAATATATTATTGAACTAGTAAAAAGAATAGATGCCACAGTTTGTAATTCATATTAATACCCTGAACTCATTGAGCTTATATTAGTATTATGAGAATGTATGCAACAGACAGATGAGTGATTGCCACAACAAAAAACTAAAATTTATATATTATTGATCATCCAGAATATAACAACAACATAGTCACATCGTAATTGATATTCATAATAATATAAAATTCTTAATTCAATGAAATTTTCATCTATAAAACCTAGAGACGAATGCTATTTGAAGTATTTCTTCCAATTGCATTTTTAAATGTAAATTATTTTTAGATATCCCTTATGCTTATTATATTAGAATAACATCGATGAATTGCTTTGGGTTTTAAAGAACATCATTTTAACATCAGAATTTAAAAAAAACTGGAAATTACGTAACAAATTTAAATATTCTCAGTAAATTATAATTTTATCGTAAGATAATTTATGTAATATATAGCATTCTGCATGCAAAATATTAACATTTTCCATTATAAATGTAATATTTTTCCATTCCTCATGCATCAAGGTAAACGAAAATAAATCCAGTTTGTTGCAAAAAGAAATCCAATAAATTTTTAGCTTTGATGCTGATGGTGAGAAACAAATTGCAAATTATAATGCTGCATATAAATTAACTCAATTTACTTTGTCAATTACCTATACAAGCACACTCGGGGCCAAAAAAAATAAGCAACAAGAGTCACAGTGTGGCACATAAATAAACGCGCTCAGCCGTTAACCGAACACAGATTTTTAATTGCAAACGTAAGCGTCGCACACACAGAAAAACTCAAAACACTATAGATAAATATGCCACGCCCACAAAAAAAAAAAAAAAATAACAGCACAGCAACAGCAGAAGACAAGAAAAAATTAGTTTTTTGTTACTCTATATATATATTTTTTTTGTTTTTGTAAAGTGATAAAAACTTTTATTACCAACACGAGAACGTGAACAAAAAGTAGAGAAAAGCTGCAAATATTGTCTGCAAATGGAGTCGAGAGCGCTCAGCTGTATGCAACATTTTTTTAACACAGTTGCAACACATAAGCACACGCACACGCACACACACATACACACAGAGGTCTTATGGCAAAGTTGTGCAAAGTTAAGTCTTTGGGTAATCGGAGCAGAGTTGCTGTGCGCCCGCCTTGTATAATCGATGTATCCATGCCGTTACCATACCGCCTATGTGCCTATCCCAAAATTAACCCCGAACCGTCCCACTCTCATCATGGGCCATGTTCTTTATGCTGTTTATGCTACATTCCGTGCGGCCATGTTGGCGTTTTATTGGGTTTGCGGCGTGATTTTGCGGCGCGCCTCAAAGGCGTACAACGCAAGAGGCAATTGCCTGCTACGTACAACAATTTATGTAGCATACATTTGTGCTGACTGAGGCTAAGCATATACATACATATTGCGCACTTATTGATTTTTGATAAATAAGCTCAAGCAATTCGTGACCAAAAGACTTCAACAAAAGAAGTGGAAAAAAGTGAAACCAGCTAAAATATAATCAGAAATAGCTGTGAAATACGTCTGAGCCATGAGAAACAATTGCTTCAAGAATTGCTTTTCATACAAGTAGTTGGCCAGTTTTTGTTCCTGAAGATAAACGATGCCTGAATGCCAAGAATATCACATGAGAGTAAAATACGTCTGGGCAGAAATGACCGACTGGAAGATGCCCTTAGGAGTATGAACTATAGAGAAAGTTGATCTAGCAACATTTTAGATGAATAATGATCACATTTAATGAATAAAATGAATCAAATTTAATCGATTGATGAAGCAAGAAACTAGAATGAATTAGCTCAAGCATAATCTAGGGGGATGGATGATGAGGAGAGGGACCTGCTGTGGAACATGAGAGACTTATGCTTTCACTTGTTGATTGTGATAAGAAATATATCTGATTTATGTGATTAGCCACAACTTGTTTGCCTGTTCACTTAAACAAAAATATATATATATATATATATATATATATATATATATGAAATACAGCTTCTGCTATTTACAGCTGTCACCCTTCTAAGCTCAAGACTTTTATTGATATTAAAATTGAACATCAATCGCAATGCTGTAAACAGTTGAAAATAAAACTGAAAGAAAATGATGTCAACTGTCGACTTAAATGCTCGTCCTTCACTTTACCTTATCCCAATAAACAGATCCAAACGTAAATAAGCACTGAAACACCGAAAAGAAACGAAAACGACAACAGTATAAATTGCAAGACAAATATTTTTTATAAATCCAGTGGAACAGATTGCTTTAATAAATATTGGACGAGCGTAGGAAATAAACGTGTTTACATAGTGAGAAGGAAAAGCGCAACGCCCGGCAGAAGTGGGGAATAAGTACAGAGAAACAACAAAGGGAGCAAAAGGAATAAGCAAAGAAAATAAACGGCAATTTAAAAAACAAAAAGTGAAAGAAAAAACACTTTTAAAACACATTTAGAGAGCGAAATAAAAAAAAGAAGCAGAAGAAAACAGCTTAAATGCTGGATTGTTGGGTCAACTATCAAGGCGTGGTGGAGTATAATGCAGGCCGCAGGAGTTGTGGGTGCGGAAAGCTACTCGCAGTTATGGGCGCATTAAGTAAGCTGAGCAGCAGTTCACGACCACAGCAAACGAGCCGCTTGTATAACGTGACGTATACGCAATGTGCTCGTATCATATGTGACTGACTGCGCGCCTGTGTGTGTGTATGGGTGTGTGTATAGCGAGTCGCAAAAGTCGCAATGTCTGCGCTTGCTGCTGGCACTTAATCTTCCAGCTGCAGTGCAGGATATGCGGGTAATATATCTACTGGCTTCACTAGCCCAGAAAGCCTCACAGAATCTTGAATGGCCTAGCTGCCGGAATGGCTAAAGAAACAAATGTTTCAGACCAGACGAACGCTAAGCCGTGCGGCATATAGGTGAGCTACGGCACTTGGCTAAGTCGCAGCTCTGAAGGCTTATCAATTCACTTTAATATTTCGTGAAATTATTAAGCCGACTTTTGTTTACCAACAACTACAAGGCCTCTTATTGAGGGTCGAAGTTCATTTATGTAGTCAGTTAAAGTATTCAATTTTCAGTTATATATTAGTAGCTTTAACTATCATATTATTATATTTAGTTTATAACCATTATATTCAATTTTTTAATTATAACTCTATATTTAATACTAAAACTAAATCAAGCAGAACTTAGCATACGTAGACAAAAGGCAGAGCAAACGCCAAACACAGTCCAAGTACAGTTTAGTTGAGCCGCTGATTTAACTATGCAGTAAGTAGAGTTCATGCTTATTGTGAGAATGTGTGCGTATGTGTGTTTATGCATGGGCATATCAAGGCCACAGTAACTGTCAGTCGAGCAGTCTCAACTTAAGCACGTCATTTGCTTTTTTGATTTCCATAAATAAATAATATAAAATGTTTGAGTTATCTAAGTTGATTTGCTGTCAAATAATAAAATTTGTCAAAAAGTATTCAAATACATATTTAATTATGAATATCCATTCACACTGATATTGATAATTGTAGTCGTAATTGATGTTAGAATGAAATTCGGCTTTTGCTTCGCTCACATAATTTGTGCCAAGCTCAAGTTAACAAATTTGGAATTTAAGTAAGTTATTTATATATATATATATATATATATATATATATATATATATATATATATATATATATATATATATATATATATATATATATATATATATATATATATAACTCACACATATATGCTGATGCTTTTATTATAGACAAATTCAATTATGCAAAATTTTCAAAGTGTGAGAAATTCGAGTCCAGCTGTCCGAAGCAATGCATGAGTTATGAAAATTATTTGCGGCAGATGCGGTCGAGAAATTGCACATAATACGTCAAAGTCAGAAATTGATTTAAGTCAATTAATTTAAACGAGCCACAACAATAACAGGCCACGCCCCTGCCACACCCAGGCGCTAGCCCCTGGACTGGACACGCTGCCACTTTTTTGGCTCGATGGGAGTGGTTGGTGGTGGTGCCGCCATCTCGAGCGTAATAAGCAATCGGAAGTGGTTGCCAGACACGTATAGCGTGTTGGTGGTGGAGCTCAAGTGGTTGAGGTTGAGGGTGGGGGCTACCTTGGATACTGAAAGCGTGGCTATGGCATGGAATGGGGCGCTCTAATTGTATTAGTACAGCGCAAACATGAGCCACAAGGAGCCACAGCGGGGCCTTAGCTAATAGGAAGGGAATTGTATTTACCCATATGTCTTGCACAGACAAGTTAATTATTTTCTGGTCTGCGTGTTTATTTTCGGCAAATCGATTTTCACGCGCTCTATGTGAAAACCAACACAAGCACACACGCACACAGACACATATACTTCTGTTCCCTATTTTGCCTACTTTGTAACTATTTCAAACAATATAAAATATTTGGCCAGCTCGCAGCTTGCAGCGCTTTATTTGCTCTAGCCATTTGCTCAAATATTTGCAGAATGTTTGTCTGAATTAATTAACAACATTTTAAAAGTCTGTGCGACTCTTCATATGGTCCTCGACTGCCAGCAGAGACACTGACTTCAACTGATTTGCATTCTTTGGCCTCAGCATATTTCCCGTTGACTCTTATGAAGCGCGCAGAAAAGGTATATAGGTTTTATTTATATAAAAAAAAAATGCCCAATGCCAATATATTTCTAATAAAATTACGCTTGCTTCATTTACAAAGTGTTTTCTGTCAATTTCAAATTTTAATTTTATTTTCTATACACAACTTTTTATTGCCACGCCCATGCAACTGTAGTTTGGCTGAGCGAGGTCATTGCGTAGTTGCCTACAGCCTTTTGCAGTGTTTTCACTTGTTTCTCTTTTATTGTTTGTCCGCCGACGCTTTGCATAAATTCAAAAACAAAACTTTTTAGTTTATACAAAATATAGAAAAACTGACAAAATTGTTCCATTCTGCATAAATATATTTTTATATATATTATATAAAAGCCAAACAAATCCCTATAGACTCAGCTGCACTGCTTTAACTGCATCCAATATGCGTTTCAGCCTCTCAATCCCTGCCAAAACTTGTTGCCAAATAGCTGTGCCCAGTGCAAGTGTATACAAAAATAAAAATAAAACTAGTCTCGTATAATAAACAATAGTGTTTTAATTAAATTTATGTGCACAAATTGCCAGCATAGTTACACCAAAAAAAAAAAAAAATAAGCATAAACAATAATGGAATGCAGCAGCAGCAGCAAGACTTTTTTTAGGAAACAAATTTTTCTGTTGTCGACAGCTTAAATCTTTGAAGAGATTTTTATTTTGTATATATTTTTGTGGAATTTTGATGCAATAAGACTGCAAACTAAGACTGTTAGGCTATTTTGTCGCTGATACGCAATGCATTCACTGCAAACTGTAAACTGCAAGCCGACTCCGGCTTTTAACCTTAATTATGTTTCTTAAGCTATTTTATATGAAATTTATGCGCCTTTGATGTCAGCTTAGTGCAATGCATCATCAGCAGTCAGTTGCAATTTCTTGCTGCATTCAAGTTGAAAGCTTTCAAGGAAACTTCACTCAACAGCCAAGCGCACGCACACACACACACACACACACACACACACACAGCTATAAGCCATATCTATGTGTGGGTGTATATGTTTGTGGGCAAACCTCTTCATAATTACCCAGCAGATTACACATTTTGCCTAACAAGGCCCATTCATTAATGTCATCAAAAAGAGCAGCAGCAGCAGCAACGTCTGCAAATCTGCAACATTTTTGTTGACACACCCAGCGGCCAAACGGACCACATTAATGACCCACCCACCCAGCCAGCTACCTACTGCAAGCTGTGCAAATGCCATAAAGGAGAAAATAAACAGAAATGGAGAACAGCGAAAAGAAACTGAAACTGAAACAGAAACAGACGCAGCAGCAGCAGCAGCTGCAGCTGCAACCACAGCGACGACGGACGTGCTTCTGGGCTGATGTTGGCGACATGGCTTTTTAGCATGAAAACCCAGCGCAGAGCACACCTATATATACACACACACACACACACACACACACACACAGTCACCGTTGCATTTTGCGCTAGTTAAAATTTCCGAAAATTTGCCACTGCAGGTGTAACCAATTTGATAGCATTCCAGTTGCTGCCTCGAGGTCGACATTGAAGAGCCGAGTTGTTGCATGCCAAAAGCTTACAGCAGGCACTCGACACCACTCACAGCCCTCCTACACACACACACACACACACACACACCACCACACAGTCAACACTCGAGCATGTCACAGGGAAAAAGTTGAGCGCAGATGCTGGCATTGCCATGCCACATGCCTGGTTGCCATTTGGTCTGGTTTGCTGGATTATGGATACCATTCATACCGACTCCATTGCTGAAGGCAGGCAACAATGCAGCTAAACAGGAAATCAACCTTATCATCATTTTGATGATCTATTGCAGCAAAGCTCCAATGTTGAGTTAGCTTTATGATTGCGCTCACTCTCCCTATATCTCACTCTCACTCTCCCTCTCTCTCTCCCTCTCTCTCTCCCTCTCTCTCACCCTTTTACTGTGTCTCTTCTTGCCACAATCGTACAGCATTATTATCCACTCGCTGTTGCTGCTACGTTGTTTGCTTGCCAAATGCAACATTCTGCACATTACACATACGTCCCGTTCGTTGGCCTGCTAACTTTTATTGCCTGTCTGGTCGCAACGTTAAGTCAAATTTATGTTGATGTCGCTCTAGCTCTAGCTAGATTTTTACTGCTAGCGCCTTAATTGATGTCTGTCGCCAGTTTCCAATTTTTAACTTATCATTCGTCATTCTCTGTCTGCATGTACTCTCCATGCAGAAAGTTGTTGAAAAAAATTTTTTTCCCCTCTCGTCTTGCATGTGTTTGGGATTTGTCGATGTGCAACGACTTTTATATTATTTGCCCTCCCAGTGCTCAGAGTCAGCTCAACTCAGCTCGGCTCTGGCTCTGCTCTGGCCCGGGTCCATTTTGTTATAATGGCCTCAAAACTAAGCACCTCGCACACATGTGCAGAAATATGTGAATTGTGAACAAGTTTGAGCTTTTATTTTGACACATGATACGACCGACAGACGCCAAAGTCAAACAAAATGAAATGCTCCGAAATGTTTTTGCCATCTGCCCGAAACTCTGAATAAACTTTAGCAGTTATTGAACGCAGAAAAAAATACCAAAAAAAAAAAAAACAAGGAAGAACCAGAAACACACTGACATGAGTTGGATTAGTGCAACAATTGAGCAGCAGCTGTGGTTCGTGCTGCAGCTCCACAGAAATCCACAGAAATCGACGCAAGCAAAATATTTTCATTTTAAAACATTTTTTTATTTACTTTTTATTTAAATCGTTCATAATTCGCAATGTTCTATTATGCACTCCAAAAATAAAATCAAGTGGGTGTCTGGGTGTGTGGGTGTCTGGATGTGTAGCTTGCCTTTAGTTAAAACAAAATCTGCATTATGAAACTGAGTAATAAAAAAAAGTTAGAGTAGAGTATTCGACTGGCAACTACTCTGTAATGGCAGAAAAAGTTTTGTTTTAATATTTAAGTAAAAGCAAATATAAATATTAAATTAAGAACTAAGCAGTTAAATTGACTATTTTCTATTCATCGGATATATATTAATATTTTATATGAATTTTATATTTATAATAAATTTAATCATCTATTGATATCTTAATTCTGACTTCTGCAGTTTTGCAATTTTCAATTTTTATTAAAAAATATTCATTTATCCATTTATATATTTATATAAATAAATTTTATCATTTCTTAATTACTTCCCCCTTTTTTTTGCATATTACAATTTTTAATTTAAACATAAAAACAAAACAAAAGAAAAAAAAATATATATATATATATATATATATATATATCTATTATTCTTCCTTCGGCAGTTTTACTTTAGTCTTTCTAAATTTCTATTTCTTAAAGATCTCCAATTAAATTCCACATTTACAAACAAAAAATGGACTCATTTTATTGAAATGCAGCATATTGCGTATTCACATTGTTAACAATGTTATTTCTGTTCTTTTATTTTTCCTGCAGCGAACAAATTGAAAACATGCAAAATTGAATTGCAGCTGTAAAAATGTGAACAGTCCGTGGAGGCAACGAAGGCGAAGTCTAGCGAAAGCAAAGCGAAACGAAGACAAACAGTAAAACCATATAATACCATATAACAATAGCTATAATAATAATAATAATAGCGGAATAACGGACAGTCGCCCATTAGACGGCAATGGCATTATAAAGTACAGCAATAAAAAAATAACAAGAATAATATAAAGTGAAGGAAATAGTTTAACAATTGTTAAGCAAACAATGCAAACTAATAAAGCACCTAAAAGGATTCAAATTGCAGTTGAGAGCAGCGGCAAAAGGCAAATAAAACAACACAATCGAACGTGCCACGGGGCGTATGATTAAAATTGAAGAGCGACAACTACAGCAACAAAAAGAAGAAACCTTCGAATATCCCAATGCTAAACGCCATGGAAATTGAAAAGTGCCGAAGGCGTGATTTTATTGCTAATAAATGCATTAAAAATGCCGAGGCAATGCCAACAACAACCGCAGCAGCGACAATAGCAACAACAACGCCGCTAACGGCAAACGGGGCAACAACCACTGTGGTGCTCAGCAGCTCAGACACGCAAGCATTAACGGACATGCAACGAAACCACCTGCTAAAGATGCCAACAACAACAACAACAACAACAACAGCAGCAACAGCAAAAGCAAACAAAATAAAAGAATTACCAACAACAAAAACAAGACAAAGCCTTGGCAGGACATTAAGGACATTGGCACACAGCTGGCCACAGTCTGGACTGCTATTGACGCTCTGCCTGAGCCTGAGCTTGGTGTGCAGCAGCCAAGCGGGCTTCGCTTGCCTCAGCAATCCGTGTGTGTTTGGCGTCTGCATCGATGGCCTGAACAGGTGAGTCAAATGCGTTCCATATGCTGGCAACTAAGTTGAATCCTGGCAGCCATTGCTTATTATCGCCAAGCCAATAAACTCCGCTCAACACATTTCGAGTGGGCAATAAACTTGCACCACTTGAGAGAGCCGCCAGCAGCTGGCTGGGGCAACTGAAGCGTAGCCCCCAATATCCAATACTCTGTGCACCCACACACACACACGCAAACATGTTGATGCCGCCACTTTGCAGGCAAATGAATTTGCCACACAGTTAACCCGCCGCAACCGCCACTCGCCCCCGACCCACCACTGCCTTTTTATGCATTTGCTCCTCTTTCAAATGAGGCCAAGCTGTGGTCGCACCGAGTGCCCACTTCACTGGGCCGGCCATCGAGCACCGGTTTCAATTGCATAAGCTGCGCATTATTAACTTACGAGTGTGTCCGATGCACATCCTTAGCCTCACTAAATTATGTAACTAATGCGCCTTATACTGCTGAACTCGTTAAATGCTGCACATTAGACTCGAGTTGCAGAAAAACTCTCGAGGCAAGTGCAGCGAAATCGCTGAAGCTGAAAATTCAATCAATTATATTTTAAAGGTATAAAAAGTGGGATGAAAGATATTTTATTATGTTCTTTAAGTAATTTCATATTGAAATAAATATAAAGATGTTGAAGACTTTATGAGATTGTTAGACTTACTAAAAAAAAAAAAAAAAAAAAATAATATATTTTAATTGTTCACAAAATCAGGCAAATATGTAAACTTAACTATAAATTTAAATAAAATATAGTTCGTATATATGATAGAGCACAGTGTATCACAAAATTTACTGTGGAATTTTAAAAAAAATGAGACAAAATACTCGTTAAGATATAGAGACGCAACGATGCAAAGATGGAGCTATAAAGAGTAGAATGGCAATATATGGAAAAGTTCATACAAAATAGTATTCTTTAGTAGTCTTATGGGACAGACAAAATGCTAAAATAACATGCAGCATTCTTTTTTAAATTGTAAGAAATAAAAATAAATAAAGAAACAAATCTTACGCTATTCATAATAAGAATATATGTAAATAATAATATTTTATAGATTTCTTTTAGGAAAAATATTTTTAAAAAATTATTATAATTAAATAATAAATATATAATTTATATATATATTCATATAATATATTAATACCAATATGCAATCTATAAAATATTATAATAAATATATCTATTATGACTATCGCAAGATTTGTTTCTTCTTTGCAATTTTTATATTTCAGAATTATATTAAAAAAAAAAACAAATTTTAATTATAATATATATATATATATATATATATATATATATATATTATATGTATCTATAAATTTATTAATATTTGTTTATAATTCAATATAAAAATGTGCGAATCCATCACATGCAGTCACTCTGCAGTATAAGCAAGTCTAAAATGTTGCTTCGAATCACAGAGTAACATATTCTATAGATTATGCAAAAATATTTACATTTACTTTAATTTTTCCAACAAATTTTATAAAAATGTGTATAAAGATTGTAAAAATATATAAAGCTTATCTATATACAAAGTTTATCTTGACTTCTTTCTTGCTATACACTTCGCCGCTTCAACGCAAGTTTATTCAGCGCTATCTGAAGTTAAAGTAAAGTTTCATGAGCAGCAACTATGCAACATGCAAAAGTCAAAGTTGCTCTCGTAGTTTCAATTGAGATTTTTGGTTCAATAAATTTGCCAATTTTGACGCGCTGCACATTAGTTTTGCTGTTTAACTTATATCGATGCATAACTACAAATATTATTGCACAAACAAGCCAAAGATTATGTAAACAGCTGGCAATGTTGCCAAAAAAAAAAAAAAAAAAACAACCAGCAGCTATACAACTAAGTAACTGCCATTTTATTCTCAGCTTGCCACGATATGTGGCCTCGAATGGGAGCTGCTAGCTCTATCTCTAAACCCCAACTGTGCTTCGCTTAGACCACACAATCTCACAGTCTGTGAATTTGCAGCATAAAAAGCATTTACGATACTTTTTACGATAGCCTCACCGAAAGCTGCAAGTCAAATGCGAGTCGAAGCAGACGGTTGAAATGTTTTCTAGCGCGCTTTTCTTGACATAACCACCATTTAGTGGTGGCACAGTGGGGCCGTCGGGTTAGCGCACCCCACACACACAAGCAGCCAACTAGCCGGATAGAAGTTTATGCGCTGCCAAGAAAAATTTATAGCTGCAATTAAATTTAACACGATTCCATGAGATTTAAACGGATTAACTGAATAGTTTTAGCCCATCTTAAAGTTTTTGGCCAAATTTCGGTTATGGCCGCCAGCGAAAGACAGATAGAAAAAGAGAGAGAGAGAGAGAGAGAGAGTTATCCGAGTACATTGATATTTTATTGGCTTATCGTGGTTTATGTTCAACTAGTTTGCGGCAATGGCTGTATTTATGACGCGTATCAGAGATGAATAAGTTTTATGGCAGTCGTTAAACTGCTCAAATGAAACGTTCAACAAATTTGTTTGCCAAGAATTTTCGCCAATGAAACTTTATCAAATTGTCTGCTCTATGGATAGCCTGGACAAAGTCAAAGATGAGCTCTTTAATAGTATGTATGGAGCGTTAAAAGTTGAGTTTTTTAAGCTGAATGTGCTTTCAATGAATTTTAATAGAAGCTGAGAGATATATATAAATATAAATAGTTTTCAAATGCATTTCAGACGAATTTAAAAAAAAATGGCAGGTTTTAATATGTAGATGATTTTTTTTTATATATAGTGAAATATTTTCATTTATCTACTCCATTGCTAAGCTTTCTAAAATTAGGTTTCAACATCTCAAAGGATTCTAGAAAATTGCATTGTGTACAAATTTTGTAAACTATTTATCACTCGAAAATGCATGCATTGTTTCACTCGACTTTTGCTGCCATGTGCTCGACAGCTGAGCCAGCACATGTACATGATGCTGCTGCTGATGCTACTGCTGCTAGCTAATGCGATGCCCCATGGCCATTTATCTACTCAGTACAATTGTTTTTCTTTTTTTTTTTGTTGGCTCTTCTTTTTGGCATGCTTGCAAATCAAGTGGCCTCTGGGGTAGGCAAGTCCATGTCAAAGGCAATAGCAGAATGTTGTTGCTGTTTGCCCAATTCAATGGTCTCTCAAACAGAGCTATACAAATGCATCCTAATGTGATCCATAATAAAAGAGCGCCCTGGCTACCTGGGCACAGCAACAAAAGTTCTTTAATTAAGCTGTGTAGCCAAGAAACTCGTGCCGAGAGTGAGAGATGTGGTGGAGGTGAAGGCCAAGGCAGGATATGCCTGCCATGTTGAGGCATGTCGGTGACATTCCCCTGATACCGGATTCAGTTCCGATATATTAGCCCCCCACTCTCTTACCTTGAGCTTTGCCGTAGTCGTTACCAATCCTGTTCGCTGCTGTCGTAGCCATTTCCTTTTCAATTTCAATTCACTCTTAACAGGAAAAACTAATCCCAATTGGCTACCAAATATTTATTTCCACTACTCAAGCGTAATGTTTCCGAGTACGTTGGCCATGTTTATCGCACTCGCCAGAGCACTGAGCAAAAATCCATATACATTCCCAGCTATTAGATAAAGCTACACTTGCATGTCGCCCCCACCCAGTCATAGCCATGTGCCGCACTCCAATTACTAACAAATGGTGTTAACACCAGTTATCGCTGCACTTAGCAAAATGCACCCAACTTGAAGTTGCTCAAGCATAAGCCAGGCTGCTAAGAGTTTTGAAATTTTAAATTAAATCAAACTCAATAAAAGCTCAATATTTATAATGAATATTTTGGTTATTTTAATTAAAGTACAGCTTAAAAATTAACGCATACAAAATTTGTTTCAGCTAGCTTAACAAGCCGAGAAAATATAATTAAAAATAATGATTATGAAGAATAAAGACAAAGTAACAAAATTTAATAAACAGTATAAAGTTATATCTAAGTAATGTGAATCAAAATAATTGAATTATTAAGCAACATATTGAATACAAATTGTCTATTCAATTTTTTTAATAATGAAATTGAAAATTGTTCTGCCTGAGTTGGTTTTTGAGTTGTGAACTGTATTTTCGCGCAGTGCATAAGCTACTCTCTCACTCTCTCCCCTCTCTCTCTCTCTATGACTTTTTACACGCTCCACCATATTGTGCTATTTGTAAAACTATTTTTATCTAAAACGTTTTCTTGTTGTTTCCTTTACTTTTCTACTCTTTTTCATTTTATGGGTTTGCCTACGATACTTTTTTTGCTCAACGTTTGATGCATCATTGACACACCGTTGCGCCCACACCCACCGAATGCCGACTCCCGCATGTGCCATGATAACAACAACAACAACTGCAAATACAACTATGACAACAATGAGTACAGCTCGTATTCGTGTTACTGCATTGACGGCTACACAGGGATCCAGTGCCAAACGAATTGGGATGAATGCTGGTCGGGCCCCTGTCAAAACGGCGGCACATGTGTGGATGGTGTTGCCTACTACAACTGTACGTGTCCGGAAGGATTTTCTGGTAAGTGTGTGCGGTTTATTTTTGCGCTACGCCAACACACACACACACACACACACACGAATACACAGACAAATACGACTGCACAGATCCTAACAGATAGTACAACAAATACTACGAGTAAGTACTAAAAACTTGCACGGCCCACTGAGCAGCCTCTATAGTCTCCTCTGCGTGTTCCAGTATCGCACCCCACGTGCAAAATGTATTTTTATTAAGCCAACGCAAAACAGAAGAATAAAAAAAAAATAAAATAAAATGAGAAGTAAAATAAAACAAATAAGAGACGCC
This sequence comes from Drosophila mettleri, assembly GCA_035047625.1. Lineage (NCBI taxonomy): Eukaryota > Metazoa > Arthropoda > Insecta > Diptera > Drosophilidae > Drosophila > Drosophila mettleri. The sequence goes on from JAWNPI010000018.1 coordinate 14,334,460, forward strand.
CACGGCAGGCACTCTAACACGAAATGCAACCACAAAAACGAAGCTTCGTCTGGCCACCACCTGCTGGCAGAACTCTCGGCCAGACTCTGAATGCACCGACGCACGCCAAACGTATTTGTAAAATTTGCCAAAAAAGAAAACGGTAAAAAAACAAAATTTACAATACTCTCTATACCCTGCCAGAGTCTACTTGAAATTTGAGAGCCATCCAGCAACTTGTGGCTGTCAACATAAACTGTACAGATGAGTTTAGTACTCAAGAGTGCCAAAGAGTACTAAAAGTTATTTCAAGTAGTTTTCATAAGTGCCACTTTATCATATAGATATCATCGTCGTCTTAGATATGACTTTTAGCTTTTTATATCATAATAATTAGCAATTACTCAACATTGCTAAAAAAAATTAAAAGTTACTCTCAGCAATTACTCTGCAATATCATATAGATAACATCGATGCTTCGGATCTAAAACATAATTTTTAATTATTTTTTCATCTTAACGACTAAGAAATAAGCTTTTCACTTTATTATATTCGACTCATAAAGGGTATTCAATTGTGCGACTCGGCCTAGCCTGAAGTTACCTCTTCTATCTGGTTTTCCCTTTTTTACTGCATTCACTCACATGTGTCTATTATTCTTTAAACGCTTGAGCAAGAAAGCAAAACAGAATATAAAACAAAAAGAAACAGGCAAATTGCAAAAGAAAACAGAAAACTTCAGCTGCACCTAGACCGAGCGCTAGTTACACTTACAAAGAATTAAAAATAAATATTTTCGTTTAATAAATTAAAACAACAAAACTTAGCTAAGCATAAGTTACCTAAGCAAAGCTAATTTTTAAATGAATTTAAATAAATAAATATTTAAGTAAATGAATTTAAATAAATAAATATTTAAATAAATGAATTTAAATATAAAATTACATAAATACATTTATAAATGTTGATAAATATATTTAAATAAATACATTTAAATAAATAAAATTTATTATAAATATAAATTTAAATAAATAAAATTTATTATAAATATAAATTTAAATAAATAAAATATAATAATAAAAAAAAATTAAATAAATAAAATATAAATTTTAAAAAACTATTAGTTATTAAATTATTTACTGATAATGCCTTGCAATGCTAGATTTTAAAATTTATAAAAAAAAATACTCTATAATTTATAAAAGAAAATTATATCCAATATCTATAAATATATATCTATATATATATATATATATAATATCTAATAGAAAATGCGAAACTTTAATATTATAGAGCTGTGGTATGGCTCCAGTGGAAGCCAACTTTAATGTTGTCTCTTGTGGTAGTCAATGTTGGGTTCTTAACCTGCCACTTACTACGTGTGAATTGTTGTGTGGGTCCCCAAGTGTGTGTGTGTGTGTGTGTGCGGAAGTCTCAGCATGAATGTATCTAATGTTCATCCTTTTGGCTTCGTGTACTTTCCGTCCGTTACGTACATATAAACACATTTACTTTTGCTACGTGTGAGAAGCACTTAGTGGAGTCTCTTAATGTATATGTGCTAGTGTGCGCGAGTGTGTGAGTGTATGTATGTATGTGTGTTTGAAAAGTATCTAAGAGCCGACTTTATAAAATTTAGTGAAATTTATAGCCATCGTGTAGGTGTTATATGCATTACCCATCAACGGCAACTAATACCAAATACAAATTGCTGCAAATTTGTGGTCTACGAAAGTTGCCAGCGCCAATAGCTCTGAAGTGGGGGGAGGTTTATTCATGGGGTGTTGGCAACGTGTTAGGTAATTGACACACAGTTCGGATTAGCAGTTTTAACCTAAACTGTGAAAACATGTCGGAGCTTAGCAAATGCGAATAGTTATTCGTAACACATGTGGCCTAAGCTAAGTATTTAACATGATTTTCTGACATCGATTCAATGCTTAGACTCAATTTGAAGAAATTTACCGCTGACAACTAACTCGCTTAATTACTAATTAACTTCAAAAAGAAAACATGTCACACAATTTAAGCAGCTGATAAATACCTGTAAATGCTATTGATGTTATTATAATAATTTTCTTTTGAAGTGCGCAAGCAAATTAGCTACAAATTTACTTCTACTTTTCGTGACAAAGAGGAATATCTATATACATACATAATTTGTATTAACTGCCTTGTCCATAGAGACAAGTTCCTTTGTTCTAGTAACTCACTTTAAGCAGTCTCTGGAGAACTTTTGGTTAACCACACCACGTCTCCACGACAATCCAAAAGTTGAATCTGTCCTTCCCTTTGCTCTTAATTATACAGCGATTATCTTTAATGTTATGTACCCCATAGCCATCTATTTGTTTCTTGGCATTACTCATACGAACCGTTTGACGCCACTTGTCTGTGGCAGTCTCCACTTTATCATATTCCCCCAACACAGCAGTTGCATTAAATTAGCATAAATAAAAGAGTAGAAAAAACCGCGGTAAAAAACACGAAGCATTAAGAACTGCAAATGAAATTAGCACAAAATAACAACAACGAAATTTAAGAGTGATTGAAATGGTTTACGGGAGTAGCAGAAAATCTTATACACTACTAAATTAGCTAAAAGGAGCTAAAAAATGAGAAAACATTGTTTAAAATGTTTTCTAAAACTCAAATAAAATTCCATACCCATCCCTATCCTATATAGAATTAATATAAATACACATTAAAATCAAACGGAAACTACATTAGTAGTCTAATGAAACATCAACTCATAAACTTCAAATGACCTAGCAGATTCGCAATATCCTTCTGGTTAGGGGATATGAAATCTATCAAATTATGCACGGCGTTGGTTTCGCCAACGATTTTAAGTGGATCAAGCGGAAAATAAATACCATAAAGCCAGCAACTAAACAACAGCTTTTCGCAAAAGCTGCGCTACATAGACAAAAAAAAAGATTGGTTTTTTTTAATGAAAATATTTGTACTCATACGAAATAAATTCTGTGAAATAAAATGTATACAAAAATGTGCTTTGTAAAGCAGCGCACACGTAAAATAACTGTACAAAAATTCAGACACATAGTGTAATAAGCAGATGTTAAAAAACGCGAAAGGCAGGAAATGAAGCTAAAAACTATGCAAAAATGCGCCAAAAAGACACATAAAATTATATATATATGTATCATGAAATCAAATGCTTTGAATGAATAAAACTTGGAAAAAAGTGAAAAAGTAAAGAGAATATAAGTTAAAATAGTCAACAAAAAGAAAGAGAGAGGGACAGAGGAAGTGAGCATAAGCTCAGCGCTTGTGGTTGTCGTTGGTTGAATGCAACAGCGCCAAAAATAACAACATTAAAACTAAAATTAAAAAAAAAATCGTGCCGCTATAAAAAAAATTTGAAATGAAAAGTAAATAACTGATCGACTAAAAATACTTTGTATTTTAATTAGGTAAAAAAATAAAAGAAAAAAGAGAAAAGTAAATGATTTTATAATAATTATTAGCTATATCTTTGCTGACGCATCTCTCAACATTTTCAGGGTATTAAAAACATTTTTGTAACCATAAAAAAGATTTGTAAAAAGCTAAAATGAATATTGACTGACTGAATATTTAATTAAAATATATATAAATAAATATATATAAATAATTAAAATATGTGAACAGAACGCAGAACAAATGAAAGAAAAATAATATAAAATATACATAAATTTATGTATATATATATATATATATTATATTATATTATATATTATAAAGAAAGACTCAACCCAGCCCAACTCAGCACTCTTTATTTACAGGATATTTGCATTAAAATGGCTCCTGTTTGAAATACTGAACTGAGCGAGCGTGCTAATTAATATTTCGTGTTTATTTGGCTTTCACCTTTTGATGTGCATTTGCTTTGCAGCTGCGTTTCAACATTTCGCGCCCCTTTGAGTTGATCATGGCTTTGCCCAGATATACGAAGCTCAACAAGCACTCTCTCGCCCGAAAGTCGGCTATGGTTTTTTTCTTTCTGCTTTTTGTTGGTTTTTGTTTGTGTCCCACTTACCGAGTTTTCTGGTTTCTATCACAACGAACAATTGGCAGGTAGCAGGCTTAGCCAAGTTAATTGTTAGTTTTGATTTGCTTTGATATGGTTTTGGTTGCAGCTCTGTCTGCTCGTTATGGCTCCCTTAGCAGTTCTAGTTTTTTTCTTCTTCCCCCTTTTTTGGGGCTACTCTGCTTAATTATCAGTGTGCCTTGGTTGCTTTTCGCTGTCGAATAACTGAAATGTAATAAATGTAAAGAATAGCAATGTAAGAGACAAGGTTGAAGAAAACAAGTACGCAAACATAATGAGAGTAACGGTCGAAAACCACTGCAAGGCAAGGCAAAGCTGCGGCTGGCTTAGAGAGCTAACTGAAAGTGATATCAAAATTTGTATTTAAGCTAAAATGAAAATGAGGCCGGGCTGTGAATAGAATTTTTATATAAAACAGTATATATGGAAGTATATATAAATACATACATATATATATATATTGATTGTTGAGAAAGTTTTCTTACAGCTATATATAGTTGAAGTTCGTATTAAATGCAACATTTGAGCTGCAAATGAATTTAAACATTTACTAAGCATTTAGAACCAAAGAAATTATTTAATAAAAAATTTTAAAAAGCAATTTGAGCCTTAATGAGTTGCTTGAACAAAACTAAAAATTATTTTATGTTTATCATGTTTTCTAGGGACTAAAATATATTTTCAAATCTCGCCCAACAACAACGACAAAGAGCACAGTCTTTAGCTCATTGCACAACTCTAATGGCAAAAGAATCTAACAATGCAAAGCTCAGCAGCATAACCTTGCTCCCTTTGGTACTCACGCACACATTCGCACACACACATAATAGCATTTATGCTGAGCAAAAGGCATCTTCTTGGCTCCCTTTATGCAATCATTGCAGTCGAGCCAACATTTGAGGGCATCGCATAGACCAAAAGAACTTAGGGGCATTCAGCGCGAAAACAATGCAAATTGCAGTTGGGAGCCATTGCCAGGCCTATTCACATTGAAATTCGCATTACATATTCAAGCAAACAACAAAAAGTACGACTGCCAGTCAACAATAAGCAAAGGTCTCTGAAAAAAAAAGCATAAAAGAAAAGAAAAAGAAACGAACTCAGTTGCGCAATAAGCGCTGAAATGTTGAATTTAATGATCCATAGAAGTAAGTCAGATATGCACTGACTTATATTTATATATATATATTTTTTAATGGTTATTAAATTTATTAAAATTATTCATTTTTCATATGATATTAAATTAAAATCAATAAGCATAAAACCTCTTGCAAGGATTAATCAATGCTATATATTGAGACACTCAAAAGTAAAATAATCAAATCCAACTTCAATCACAATACCCATATACGGCTTGAAAAGTTTGCAATTTAGGAAACAAAAATTTAATTTAAATTGCAGCATTGCAGATTTATAGTTTATATATACGTATATCTTATCTTATATGAATTCAATCTGCTGATTCTGCTTTAACCTTCACTCGACTTTATTTTATTTGCATGTTTTTAATGCAAATTGTGTCTGCCACCTCTTAAGTTTTGCACCATTATCAGCAACTGAATATGAATATGTGATTGGAAATGTGGATTGCATGGGTTCACCTCTCTCTCACACACACTCTCGCCCTCTCCCCCTCTCTTTCTCTCTTCATCCAGTTGCACCTGTGTATCTCTCATGCATTTTCACGTATTCAATGCACATTCATTCAATCAAACATACATTTGGCTCAGCTGCTCATTCATTCATACCTTCATTTCGCGTACCGACAGATTTTTTGTCTTTCTGCCACCTTTTAAATACACTAACAGAAGGAGTCTTATAATTTTGTGAAGAAGATTAAGTGATGAGAATGGGAGTGAAGCACAGATGTTGCCATAAAATATATATATAAAATCAGATTTTGATTGCAATCAAATATTTTATATATTACATATATTTTTTATAATACATCATATATCGATATCACACAACTTATCATATATCTCATTTAAAATCAATTTTTTTTTTATTTATTATTTAAAAACTTTTTATCCATATAATTCTGATTCAAATAGATTCAAATTTCGCTGCATCTTTATAATTTTTTTTTTTATTATTCCAAATATTATTTTTTGCTTTCTAACTGCCTTGCTATGACATTATTATTGTTGAAAACTTTACCAAATATCTTAAAATATATATCCAATTGGACGAGCCTCAATGTCTTATTATATAACTACAATTGCACTTATCATATATTTTCTTATTAGATTTCAATCCCTCTTCTCTGCTCGCAGCGTATTCAAACTTTCACATCCTGCTGATAGCCATTTCATTGCTTGTTTTTTCTTTTCCTTCCTTTACTTGTTTTTTTTTTTTTTTCTTTTTGCCAATCGGCATTGCCTTTGTGCAATTTTTGCCGTACAGGAGGCGACAGCTTCAAGCGATTGCTCCATTTTCGCTTTGCAGCTGCCAGCTGGCCCCGCATACTGCCGCTTATTCATAACTATGGAGGAAATACTATTTGGGACATTTAAGTCGCATCTTTTCCAATGCAACTTTAAAATGTTGGCAGTGGGTGATTTATCGAGGGACCCAAAAAAAAAAAAATAAACAGAAAAAGAGAAAAGTGAAAAAAGGAAACAAATCGAAATTCATTGAATTTCACGTGGCTCAACGATTTACATAAATTTTTTATTTCATTTGCTCAATGGGCGTTAGATAGATAAAGAGAGAGAGATAGAAAGAGGGAGAGAGCGAGTGAGGGCAAACATTTCCGTAATATGGTACCCAATATTAAAATACATTTGCGGCTATCCAATTGTCCCCATTTTGAAGCTAATCAATTGCCTTTTGGGGATTTAGTTTTGCTGATGCTGTTATACGTTTGTGTGTGTGTGTGTGTGGATGTGGGTGTATATGTGTGACATGCAATAAAATATTCATAATATTGCATATTGATTTTATAATGGAAACTTTTGAGTTTATTGAACTTTTATGCAGCAGCTTTTCACACGCATCATATTGGATTTGGGATTAGCATTAGCCTTATAAACATAATAATATATTGTGTTGGGCGGCAATAAAAGCAAACGCTCTTTGTGCACTTAAATTAGGTTAATTGTGATCTATAAACAAAATCTAAATATGCTAATTGCCAGCCATGAAAACGTGTCCAAATACGTTTTTTAGGACTAAAGCTGTTAGACCTAAATGCATTTGGTTTTATTTGAAAAGCAAGTGGAATGATTTTACTAATGCCCAAATATATGTTATCATTTAAGCCACTCTGTTGATTGTAATAGAGTTGCAGGTATAGAGTTGTATATGAATTTAAGAGCAGAAAATAACTCTATAAACTTGTCACATATTTTTATACCTGAAGGCGCGACAATCTGTGCCTTGAGCTAACCGTGATCTTCTGTCTGCCAGAGATTAAAAATTAGAAGCGAAAATACATAATATTTGTTTCTAGAACTCATTCCATTTTAATAATATCCATAATTATTGATAATATAATTTATTTTATAGCTTAGTAAAAAAAAATAAATATCTCAGATTTACTGTATATATTTTTGCTATGAATTTATAGTTGGTTATAATTCGAAATATCTAAAAGCAACTCCGGATTCTTACTTGCTTAAATTTATATTCATATATTAGAAATATTGTATTCATATATTAAAATACTAAAATTAATTAATTAAATATTAACTTAATCTAAAATATTAAATAACAGTTAATTAATAGTAATGAAACACAAAACAAATATGACGGCATCAACTCAATGTCGAGAGCTACTCATAGAGCTAAAGCCAAATCCATTTAATTAATGGCCACACATTGGACAGATCTAGTCACACAATCCACTCGAGAAAGCTTTCCATTGAATGAGCAATAGAAAGAAAGAGAGAGAACGAGGAAGAGAGTAAGCCCCTTCGATGAGCTGCTGTGGCAGCTGAAATGCAATTTTCTCAGTTATAAATTTAGCCATTGAAGTTCAGCACAATACTTTCTAATTTTACGCAACGTTGCAGGCAGCCGATGGAAAATGTTCCACATGCATTTCAATGAAAATGCTGGAAAAACGGCACCAGCCAGCCTAGATGTGCCGATTCAATAGAAATTGGCAGGCGAAAGGAGTAAAGGAAAAAAAAAATAAAAATTGTATAAAATGGCAAGAACTAAAAAGTAAAAGGGAAAACGAAATCCGAGCTAGAAATATAGTACAAAATTCAATTAATTAAAAGCCGTAAAGCACACACTCACACACAGACACACGTGTGTATATACTTTACAGCAGCAGCAGCTGCAATTGCCGTGAAAATGAGCTTGCCAGGATTCTTTGGCCCGGCTGGCAATTGTCCTGGCGCCGCTTGGGGACTTCCAGCTGATGCCTTTCGTTGGCGCAGCGAAAAAGTGCAATTGAAAGCGCAACAATGCGCACCACAAGACATTCAAGCAGCCATATGAACCACGGACCCACCGGACCACCCACCCAAAGTATATGCGAATTCGAAACGCGGAACCCACCACCCTTTGCTGACTGAGTGACATACTCGAATTGCTTTAGCTGCATTCAGCGCTCGAGCTTAAGGTTCGAGTTAAGGTTGGCTGCTGTGATTAGTTTTCCGCAGCACTCACAGATGAGCTCAAGTGCATTTCATTGCTCACTGTCACATCGAGTACTTTCGGGTCGAAAATCTAAAAGCCACCAAAATAGATTGCCTTTCGCTTGGATTAAGCGCGCATACAAATCGCATGGAAATAGTCCAAATACCAATTGCAATGCTGCTCACAGAAATATATAATTAAATATATTATTACCCAGAGACATGACACACTTAAGGCCAATATATTATGGCTTTTGTTACAGGTGTTGTTCAGCTTTAATATAATATTAGGAAACTAAATAAAATTAAGAGATTTTTTTAGAATCTGTTTAATTATTTATTAAGTCGCAACAATTCAATTTGTCAATTTTGTTGATTTAAGGCTTCATTTTGTGCAAGTCAGCAAATTTCATTTCACTAATGTATTGGCAATTGTATTTTTTACACTCAATGCGTTTATTTTGATTTCACTGAAGGATGTTGATGGCATACATAGATTGTCATCAATTAAAAGAAAAATAATATTGAAATATTCAAGCTAACAGAAATAACACATTATTTATATTTATATATATTAATTTATATAAATTAATGATTGAATTTTTATGATTTTTATCAATTAAAAAAAATATATATAAATCAATTATTTGAAACCGGCTCGATATGCGTTTTCTGTATAGGAAACTATCTCAGTCTCTAATGCTAACAGCTGCTGAGATCGACGCGTTGATTAGGTGGACAGTTGAGTAGGTGGACAGGACAGACATAACTCAACTCTGCTTGTCAAGAATATATATAATTTATTGCATCTGCCGCGCCCCGTTCTATCTGAAATTGTATGTCACTTTCACAAACATACATTTGCCTGATTTTTCATTTAGAATGGCATCAGGGTATTAAAATTAACATAGATGTATACATGGGGTTGATTAGATGAGCCTCCATCCAATCTACTAATTACTATTAAATCTGTTACTTACTCGTAACTATTAAGGCAACAGAAACCCCCCCAATTCTGATTGTATTAATATAAGTCCCTTGCGCAGCTCTTTTGCCTCTTTGCCGCAACTGCTGAAGCTTTAGCTTTAATGCTTTTATTTAATTTAAGTAAACATGAAATGTTGAAGGCAATTAAGTGTTATTATATATATAAATATATATATATATATATATATATATATATATATATATATATATATATATAAATATTGTAATCAGTTGTAAGGCTCATAATGACATTACTTTTAAATATTTACCTCCAATTTAAATGAATTCACTTTGAGCAAAGGCCTTGGTATTTATTATAGATATGTAAATATAACAGATAAATCGCATGCTATACTTAAGATATATATATATATATATATATATATATATTATATATATATTTTTTTATATTTATATATATATTTATATGGCATAACAGATGTATGTATGTATAATAAATATACATACATCTGTTCATCTCTGAGAGCTCATGTTTCTATTACAATTTGTTGCTCAGCAATAAAATGGAATTTCTTAATTATAACGAAATGTGAATATGTGTGAATATATGCCGGCAAGTGTGAGTGTGAATGTGAGTGTTTTGCAGCATTCGCATTCAAATTATGCAGAATTGTGCACTCATTCAATTATTTATACTATTATATGCATTTATTCGTTCGCTCTTTTACATATAAGCACGCATGTACACACACACACGCACACACACACACGCATACACACCCAGGCACACAGGCACATGCACATGAACAAAGAGCTGAGCGAAACTTAAAATGCAAACGAAATATGCAATATATTCAACTCATGGAATTTTAAATACACTGTAGAGCAAGTTAAGGAAAAAGTATATTTGCATTGAGTAATGCGCGACTCGCTGTCAACTTTAGGCATCTGTATATATATATAAATATAAATATATACATATATACATATCTTTTATATCATATCTGACTTTAATCCAAGTTAACTGCAGTCAAATATGGTTCTGCAAGTCGTAAAGAATTTCCAGCTTTAGATTTCGCTCCCCATTCAGTCTCCGTCTTCAATTAATTTGAACTCCCTCTTTGCAGGGCATTGGGCCGTCGTTGACAACCGTTGCCCACACTCTTCATACATACATTTTTTTTTTATTATAAACGATGCCATATTCTGAATGCTTTCAGCTACTCCTACAGAGCTGCACAGAAACTTCAGCCCGTTGAGCATGAGTATGAGACAAATATGAATCGTAAAATGTGTGCAAATAAAATTCAAATTTCAATTTTTGCATCGACTACAACAAACACAATGCTAAAGGGAGTTGGCAGTTGGAGGGCTGGGGGGCTGAGGGGTCATCAGTGCAATAGTTTAAAGTTCATGAGTATTTCAGATTCGATGCCAAAACAAATGTTCTTACCTTGTTGCGCAAATGTTTACAGTACGCTGGCCAAAGACAAAGAACGCGGGGATTTGGGAAGCGGCAACAGCTGCAGCATTTGTGTGCCAGGATGCAAGAGGCAAAAAATTATACATAAATCAAGCGGTAAACGGAGAAAATATTCAATGCTGTTAAGATATGGAGATATAAAGTGGTTAGGAAGCGAAACAGATGCTAGACAGATAATATGCAAACGTTGTGGCGAAGAGGAGAATTGTTTATAAAAGACAGAAAGAGAGAAAATAAATCGAAAAATGAAAGGTGTTGCTGTATTTCCTTTCAGCTTGGATTTGATTAGTTGAAACTTTGAATAAATATTGCATAATGTAAGAAAAATAAATCAATTAAGCACAGCCATCGTCACGCTTGTGTCGTGGACTCTCTATGTGCCCTCAATAAATCGATTTCAATCGGCTCAGCTGCTGTCTCGCCTGTCAATTTACAAAAACAACTCCGCAATTTATCAATATTTGTGCATGTCTGAAACATTCGGTTTGGACATATAAGGGTATGCAAAGTGCTCCTGGTTCACTGTTCGCAAAATACAATTTTTGATTAATGCTGCATTCCAAATATTTAGACATTCAACGACCAAAAAAAACCCCCCTAAAAAGGACAGAAAGATAGAGAAATAAAATGGGGCCAAAACGAATGCCAAAAGCAAAATACGACCGAGAATTGTATTGTGAATTTCGCATTCAAAACAAAAAAAAAATCGGGCACACAATATAAGTGAAAACCCCCAAAAATAAAGGCAAATGCCAGCAACAATTGAGGTGGCCGAATGTGGCAGGAGAGCTTGGGTAGGTGGTTGCCTGAAACATCATGGCAACCAGTTTCGTCCATTAACCACCAAAAAAAAAAAAAAAAAATTGTGCGTCCAATTCGAAAAAATTCATTCATAAAACATGCCGTCGATTGCCGCGCAGAGAATGCTGAGAGTGAAAATTCAAGCACCACCCGACACACACCCACAGACACAGCTGACCATTTGCGACACCCCTAGACCTAGCAGCCCTAGCGTTGCTGCTCACGCACATGCAGCAATAAAATGAAAATCGATTTTCACTTTAACGACTTCACACATAACAAAAAAAAAAAACAATAACAAACAAAACAAATATGTGAAAAAAGCCCTTGCGGCAAACGTTAAAGCCACAAATAGAAAAAAGAACGAAAAAAATTGGGGGGAAAATAGAATGGAATAGAATAGAGGCGTATAACGGCATTGCATAGGGAAAAGGTGACCAATGCCAAGTCGAGGGCTTTAGGCACGGCTTAGCCACTAGCTGCAGTTGGCCAAATCAAACGCAATATGCAATACTGCCATAGGCAACGAAACCACACCAGCTCCCAATACCCAGCAATCAGCTAACCGCAAGTGCGTCGTGTTCGCCCACAACTGGGTTAAGAACAGTAAGCCTGACATCTTGTACTCTCTGTCTCTCTCTCTCTATTACTCCCTCTCTCTTTCCCACTCTCGCTCTCTCGTTGGTTTGCTCTTTGCTTGACCACTTCCTGGATTTCAGCCTGAACTGGAGCGTAATGTGACATTTCATGTTGTGCCTTTGGCAACAAAGGTAAATTTTCCATGTTGCGCTGCGGCTTTGACTGGTTCCTTGTGCAACGTGTCGTATGCTTAACACAAAGTGAATTATTTTCTGAATGTTTGCCATGAAATGGCAGCTACAAAAGCCAAAGCAATACGCCAAAGCGTAAATGGCAACAGTTGCCACGCAAAATACACACTATTTATGAGAGATGAACAGAGACCTCAAAAGCGAACAGCTTTCATTTAGTTTTCCTTTGCATTGCTTTAAGAAGTTGAAATTCTGTGCAACTAAAAGAGATCAGAGAGCAAACATGAATTGAATTCCGAAGAGTCTAATAGGAAAGCTACAATATATATGACAAAATAATATATATATAATAATAGAATATATAGTATTAAAATATATGTTAATAAAATATATAATGAAAAAAATATATTAATAAAATATATAAAAGATTTATCACTGACTGAAATATAAAATATATTAAATTAAAATAAATTAAACTAAAATTAAAATTAATTTATTAAAAATAGAATTAATTTAATTACAGCTAAAAATATAATTATTATATTTAAAAAAATAAAATTAATATTAATTAAATTAAAAATAAAATTAATTTAAAATATTTTTACTAAATTTTGACTCAGTGATTGCAACCCCAAAGCTATCGTTAGCATGACTACAATTCAAAATATTAAAGCTTCAAGCATTTTAGATCTTAAAGAAATTATAGCCGCCATAGCATTGTAGATGACTCATACAGATGACGCCAGGGCACACCTTGAAGAATCTGCTACTCGCATTACTCGCATTCGCTCGGACATATAAATTATAAGAGCTCCACGAGTTTACTTAATGCTTATCAAGAAATATTTTCAGAAAAACGTTTATTGCGGCAAATAAAAAATGTATTAATATTTAAGCATACAAATACACTTTTCACTAGCTTACTTTACTGCCCGAGCATTACCCCCACTCAATCTCTCTCAGTGATACTCTCCCTCTCTCCCTTACTCTCTCGCTCACTGCCAAAAACGAAATTCTCAGATCAGTATTTATGCAGGGCATAAAATGCATCTAAAGTTAACAACGGCAGTAAATAAAATTTGGGGCACGAGTATTTATACAATTTCGAGCATTGCTCCATCAAATCACAAACCAACGGCACGGCCCATAAACAAATTGAATTGCAAACGCCCAACGACCAACGCCCTACACCCTACGCCCTACGTCCAATGCCCATCGTCCATTCGCTGCTGATTTAATGGATGAGCCACTGGCTGCGTTGGCTCAATGAAATACGCCAGTGAACAAGAGCATTCATTACTCAAGAGCTGCAGCTACATTTCAGGCGCCAAACTTAACGAAATTCGAGTTAAATTATTACTTAGCCCCAAGCACATATATTTAGAAATCTAAAACCATTTAAGCCACAATATCTTTGCATAACTGAAATCATTAGCCCCGTCGCATCAAGGTATGCAACAGAAATTTAACTCGCTTGCCTGGGGTGCCGTCTGCCTGAATATCGAAAATCGTGAGTGTAGTGGTTTTATATATCTGATCAGACACGCACACACACTCACACACGCACACATGCATCATAAGGCAAATAAACGGCATCAACTATTTGCTGAGCAGAAGTTGAAACAGCTCACCTCAAGCTCATGATGTCTAGTTTGCCACAAAAACACAACGAGAGAGAGAGATAGATACATAGTTGCACATACCGACATAGAGAGAGAATTATGTATATAGAGGCTAGAAGCTAGCAAAAGTCAAAGAACGTGGTTGTGCGAAGCTGTTTAGTCACAAAGTTCTCATGAACTTAGCTTTAATTACAACTTTTGCATTAGATTATTTAACTTTAACTTAAACTTCAGTTTTCTATTTCCTGCTTTATGAGTTTGGCTAATAGAGAAAACCAGTAAAATTGCCTATAATTTCAGTTGAGTTTTGGGCATAGCAAAAGTTAATCAAATAAGCGAGTGGCTAAAGGTTTACAGATGTGAAAGCTGGTTACATTTGTGCTTGCTTTCAAGACTCCTTCTACTTAAAAAAAAGCTTTTCAATTGAGCGCTAAATTACTTCAATATTTCAGTTTAAATATTTATGAAAGTAACAGAATTCACGACCATATCATTTTTATTTTTCTCTTTTTTTACAAAAAAAATTCATTTTTTTAAATTATTAGTACTACTCAGATATACTAAGCTACAATCAAGTTTAAAGCAGGATCTAGTCGAGTTCTTGTCAAGCTGTTGAAAGTCATAAAGAAATAGTGCTTAAGTGCTAAAAAAAACATAAATCAAATAAATCAAGATTTCTAAAAAGGAGTTTTAATAATTTATTTAAGAGATTACAAAAATATATTTCAAATATTTATATTTACGAATAATTTTTATAATATTTTAAGAGAATTTAATATATATTTTTAATATCTAAAAATTTTTAATTTATGTAGATATTATTTATTTATTTACTTTACATGCAATTTATTAATATATTAATTTATGTAGATACTATTTATTTATTTACTTTACATGCATTTATTTTATAAAAATATTTTTAGCTGTAATACTTATGCTCCTTTTGGATATAAAACTTATTACAGCTTAAATATTATAACAATTTTAATCTTCGCTTTTTAATCTACTTTAAGCCATAGATGTCTTTGTCAAAGCGCATTGACATATACATTTTTACAGAGCATCTGTTAGTCTGTTGTTGTGTATTCTTTTTTTTTTTTTTTTTTTTGACTTTTACTCGTAGTCTGCAGCTGCCTCTGGCACAGTTTGTTCATTGTGTTGATTTAGTGCTTATGCAAATTTAATATTCGTTCGTCTGTTCGGGCGCACCCAACCCAACCGCCCAGATAGATGCATGCAGTGGCAACACAGTTGCATTATAAACAAGATACACCCACACACACACGCACACTGAAAAGAGAGACATTTATCTTTTGGTCTGGCCATTTATGAGTGTGCATCTGCATAGCTACATTTTTATGTCCATCAGTGTATTTTGTGTTATTTACGAGCGCCAGTGATAAATTGTTGCTGGCACGCCCTTTGCCCACCTGGGCGTGTACATTATTATTTTGGTGTTTCTCGTTGCAATTGTCGTCGTGTTAAATGCAATTTTTGTGCATTAAATTAAAAACTTGGCGCACTCTAATTTAGACAAAGTGCAGCAAAAAAAAAAGTATTTGCTAGCTGCTGGCAATGGTGCAGGCTTTTTGACACTTTAGTTTCGACACTTTGAAGTGCTTTTGTGCAAGTTTCCTCGTCCGTCGGAGAGAAAGACAGATGCACAGACACTTGAAAGATACCAAGCAAGCAAAAGTTTTTGGCACAGGATAAACTTGCAGCCAACTTGTTGCCAAAATAGAAAACTAAAAGCGTGTACATGCGGGCCGACAAAAGAAGGCGGGCCAAATAAATTCATTCAAAAAGGGGAGGGCTGAAAAATAAAGAAAAAACCAAACTTCTGACAAAACATTTCGCGAGCAATAAATTTGCAACACAAACACACGAAGCTGAGAAAAAATCACTCATACGCACTGTTGCCAGTGCCACAAACAACGCAACGCAAAATTATAGCATACACAATGGGGCGCTTCACAACACTGGCAAAGCCTTCTGCTTCCGCTGCTGCCTTTCGCTGTCTCTGTCTCAGTCTCTGTCCGCCTGTCTGTTTACCCGTCAGTTGCTGCCACTGGCAACCACTGACTGCACACTCCTCACTCTGTCCCTGTCTCACTCTCTCACTCTGTTGCCAGCTTGTCGTCAGCGTCTTTTGTAGTTGTTGAGTAGAAAATTGAAAAGTATTTTCAAGCATTGTTCCTCTTGTTGTTGCTCACGTTGCGTCTTCCTGTCCTAACTAACTTGAAGGGTATAACAACTGTTTAATATAGCCATAACCACCATATCAACTATTTTCTTGTCTTATGTAAACATGCGTCTTTTGAAGCACAAATAACATAGTCTTCGCTTGACTAAATAATTTATGCATATATGAGCTTAGCTCTATATATAACTTATATAACTTATAGTATATACTTGATTATTCAAATACAAGTTGAACTATAAATAGTTTTATTTTTTTTTTATTTATTATTGGTTACTTATTTTTATATGTATACTTTTTTACCTTTTTTTATTTATTACCCCATTTTTTTTAAATATATATTTTTTATTTTTTTTTAAATATATACGTTAAAATTGTATATATTTAAAAAAAATAAAAAATATATATTTTTTTTTTATAAATAAACTTTTTTTATATTATTATATTTTTTTTATATATTTATTTTTATTATATATATTTTTATTTTTATATATATTCTGTATATAAATATATATTTTTTATATTTTTTATATATATATATTTTTATTCTAAACTAAATTTTGAATGCCAAAGGCTTGAACTTTAGCTTAAAATCATAGAAATAAATTCTTAAATTAAAACGAACTACTAGAGCATAACAGCTTCGACTAGTGCAACAAGCAAAATGTCTAGAATTTTGCTGTTATTTGAATGCTTGACAGTCATCACCTAAAGGGTATACAAATATATATATATATGTATATGTATATATATAGATATATACGTATGTTTGTGAGTACTTTTGAATTGTTTGTATTGGATGCACCGAAATCAGCACTTGAAGTTTTGTTTTGATTGCCATTGATGCGCTCGTATCGAAAAAGTTGTGCGCTTTCCACTTGGTTGTGCGATGTCAGATAAAGCAGCAAACAGCGCCATATAAGGTTGTAAAGGATAGACACCGACACACTGATTGTAGATACACCGAGGGTCAGAGAGCGGAGAAACAAACGAGAGGGAACCCTTTCATTGCTTAATATAATGAAAAGACATTCAATTTCACTTTGATTTTACACATTTGTTTGTAGCCATCTAGCTAAGAGTTGCCTGGCAGAAAAAATAAATTAAAAAAAAAAAAAGAAAAAAATAATTAAAAAAAGAGCGTTTTTGCGCCGTGCAAATGAAATGCTTTGAATGCAATATATTGATGAACTAATTGAAAAAAAAAAAATAACAAAAATTATACTCGGATTTTGGTGTGTGAGTGTTTTTTTTTTCGTCTTCTTTATGCAATTAGGACTGCAGCTGCTTTGATGCACATGAAGAGGTACCTAATGAAAGTTAGTTTTTTTTTTTATATGTTTGAAAATAGGGTAGAGAGCTGCCATTGCAGTGGACAATGTATGGAAATAAAAGTATGAACTATAAATAATATTTGCCGAAAGTGCAGAGCTCTTAATAAATATATAAATATAAATATATATAAATATATAATATGGAAATGCATATATATGGAGCGTGCATTTGGAATGCGTATAAAAATAACAAGTTTTATTTATGAGCCACTTACACGCCACACTGAAAGCGACAAGTTTAACCAATGAACATGAATTTTTAATTAAAAGGATACAGAAATTGCCGCAAACTTTATATGACTGAAACGAAACGAGAACGAAACGAAACGAGACGTAACGATATGGAATTTTATGGAACTGAACACAAGTTGTACATTGTGGCGACATCAATTAATGTCACTTTCTCATCTCTCCCACTCTCTCTCTCTCTCTCTCTCTCAATCACGCTTATGTCCATCTTATTTGGCCTCATTGGTTTTTGGTCCCGTCACGCGAATGTCAACGCCGCGACCAAACAGGCTCAAATTGTGAGGAAAATGTGGACGAATGCATGTCAAATCCTTGTCAAAATGGCGGACTTTGCCGTGACCGTAACAATGGCTACACCTGCACCTGCCAGCCCGGCTATCTGGGGGATCATTGCGAGCTGGATGTAGCCGTCTGCGACATGGGTAAGTTACGCGTTACGCTTTGTGGCCACGCTCGGCTCGTTCACATTGTGCTCTTGTTGGTTACAGGAACTGGCGCTCGTTGCCAACATGGCGGCGAGTGTATTGAGGGTCGTGGGCTAGAATTTAGCTGCAAGTGCTCAGCCGGCTGGCATGGCCGCATCTGTCAGGAGGAGATCAATGAATGCGCCTCGTCGCCCTGCCAGAACGGCGGCGTCTGTGTGGACAAGTTGGCCGCCTACGCCTGTGCCTGTCCCATGGGCTACACGGGCGTCAATTGCGAAGAGGAGATACTCATCTGTGCGGACAATCCTTGCCAGAACAATGCCCTCTGCCTCATGGAGGAGAATATACCCACATGCTACTGCGTGCCCGATTATCACGGTGAGAAGTGCGAATTCCAATACGATGAGTGTCAGCTGGGACCGCGTTGCATGAACGGCGGCGTGTGCATCGATGGCGTTGATACCTTCTCCTGCTCGTGCCCTCCACTGTTAACGGGCATGCTGTGCGAATGCCTAATGGTGGGTGAGGAGTCCCTCGATTGCAACTACACAGCACCAGCGACAGCTGCACCACCAGTGACGTACGTTACACCTTCGATGCCGCACTCCTCGACCTTAGCACCGCCCACTGTGCGACCGGTGACACCACCAGAGACGACCATGCCACCAAGTGCACCACCAACTACACCACCAGCACCACCTGTAACTACAGCTGCGCCAATTGAGTTAGCTTCCTCCTCCTCGGCATCGTCGTCTTCGGAGGAGACCTTGGTGGAGGTGCGCGTAACAGTGGCGCCGCCAGAGAGCGACAGTCACAGCTTAGACAAGGTGCCCACAACTCTCAGACCGCAACCACATCCAGAGCAGCCGGAAACTACAGTAGAGCTGCAGCCGGGACCGACCACACCAGCAACTAGCTCCTCCTCGTCTTCCGAGGAAAGTCACAGCATCTACACGACTCTACCCCCGATGCCAGCACCCGGTGTCACCTCCGCCGCCTCCTCTGGCGAAACCTCCTCGGAACTGATTAACTCCGAAGAGTATACAACAGTGCGACGTTTTGATATTAGCGGCAGCGGCAGTGGCAGTGGCAGCACCGGTTCCAGCGAGGAACCCACCACCACAATGAGAACCACTGTGACACAACCACCCAGCATAACGATTGCCGTCGACTATGCAACATCGAGCAGCTCCGAGTCTGTGGAGCAGCCAATAGCCGTGACCACACCGAGCAGCATCTTTGTGCATCGCGTGACCACATTTGAAACGAGCATTTCTGTGGACTATGCACCCACACCGACACCCTATTTTCCGCCAGAAACCACCGTGCGCCCTCTAGAGGAGACAACGCGGCATTTGTGGAGCGAAATGCCCACCACAGCGGCACCGTTCTTCACCGATTATCCAGCCGAGGTACTCATCACAACACATCGCACTAGCGCCGGACGATTTACGACCGTGCAACCACCAATACAGCATGAGACCACCTCGGCGCCAGTGGACTATGAGCCGCCTAGCGTGGAGCTAACCACGGCACAAACTCCGCACATTGTGGTCACCATTCTGGAGAGTAATACAACGCTTCCGACCACAACATATTTGCCACCAATGACGACCCAGCGCCAACAACAACCACAAACGACAAATGCGCCCACAGAAATGCCAGCGGAATGGGAGCCAAGCACCACACAATTGCCACCGCCTGTAACCGTGCCCATACCCGTGCAGATATCCACAGCACAGTCTATAACAACAGAAGATTTGCGTGGGCCGTCGATGCCACCGCTGATGTCCGCTGAGACAACCACGCCCAGATCCGTGGTAACCCTGCCACCTTCACCTATGCCCACGGAACCACCAACTGTAGCTAGTTTGCCGGCAGTCACGGTGCCACCAACTCCACCGTCTACACAGTCGGCACAGACTATGCCACCGCCCACACCGCCCATATATGTTTACAGTTCGCCCGGGCAGCCAGAGGTGCCATTGCCCACCAAGTCGCACGTAACCGAAAGCAGTGAGGAGACCGATGGTGCCAATACGGTGGTCAGCGGTGCTGGCGGTGCTGAGGACAAATCTGGCGACGTTGACTGCATTAAACTCGGCTGCTACAACGGCGGCACTTGCGTAACCACATCGGAGGGTTCCCGGGTGAGTAACCACATCAATTTCTCTTCGAGCCTTAGATCAATCGATAAGTGGTAAAAATAAACCCACAAATTCCACAATTTTCTATCCCATTGGGGCTAATTAGCCACAAAGCGCCCCCCTTCTCGGGCGCAACTCCTGTTACATTTACTCCAGCCCTAGTCTCTCCCAAAGTCAGCCATAGTCCCTCCCGCTGACCTATTGACGAGTCATTAAATTAGCGTCAACTTTCTAATTACATAGGCAAACAAGAAATGACACCCGTGCAGCATATGCATATAGAAACTATGGACTATGTGGCACAAAGTAAAATGTAGCTAAAATTTAGCAGCTTTCCTCATTCACATTTTAAAAATTCATAGTAAAGCACATTAAAAAATTTTAATGCAGCTTTAAAGCTGAAATATATCTTATGCTGAATTTATGTATATTTATATATATTCAAATATTAAAAAAAAAATCAAATTAAAAAAAATCTATAAGAAAATAAATATAGTTGAGCTTTAAAGTAAACATCAGTATTTTATACGATTTACAGAATCTGCTGGCAGCACTATCCAGCACTTCTGTTGAAACACAATATAAAATTGCACAGCCAAAAGTTCTAGCTAAAATCATTGACAGGCTACCTGAAGCTCTCAATGTGCTTTTAAGCTTTCTAGAAGCAAGCTTTTCACTTGCTGGCGGCAAGCGAATGCAGTTTGATTCTTCTTAATGTGGAGTTATAAATAATTGAATAAATTTAAACTTAAGCTTAACTGTGAAGCTTTTCATATGCTTTAAAGCTGTTTCAATCTAAAACTAAAATTCTTATTGAAAAACTAATTTTGTTTACCTTATGCAAAGTTCTTTCACACATTGTATCTATCAAATCTGCATGCAGTCTAAAGGGAATTGAAGGCAAAGGGTATTTTTAATTACTGTCATTGGATAATTACAAAGTTCTGACAGCGCAAGCATAGCACAAACCCAACATATACACACCTTCAGCTATTCAGCTTTCTAGCGGAGGAAAAACAAAATATAAAAAACTAGCACATGGCGGATCCAAGATATTATCTATTTAGTAAGCTACTTTTCTGACGACTGCTTGGCAATTACAATTAGTGACAGGCATCAGCGACTAATATGATATTTAAGTTTCATGATTTTCACAAAACTCATGCAATTTGCAGTTGATAAATAAGTTCTCAGTTGCCAAGCAGAGAGAAACTTTAATCACAGCATTTAATAGGCAACAACGCGTTGAACGAGAGATGGAAACCGCACTCAAACACGAACACACTCACAAAATAACAAGTCGAAATGGCAAACAGACATGCACACACACACACCTATCTCCCACCCACACACAGATGCAAGAGAACCATATGCAGACCTCATGTGCCTAGACCAATGCATAAATAATCATGTATGTAGCTTGTCGAGCAACAAAGGGGGTCAAAACAGCAACAGCAACAGCAACACAGGGAGCCAACAACAGTTGTAAGCTCCTTACTTAGTTTGCTGCAATCCAAACAGAGCTGAGTCCTGGCCAACAGCTAAGATGGCACCAAGCTGGAGTTACATTAGGACATCTCTAGTCCCTAACACAAACCATTCCAAATTATGCTCAGCTACAACACATGCCAGGGGTTTCATTAAATTCTGATTGTGCTCTGACACATGTAGAAAATGTTGAGATAATTTAAATCGATAGAATTGCAAAATTTAATGAATAAAGACTAATTATGTTTAATAAATAAATAAAAATAAATATAATGTTTAATAAATAAACTATAATTATAATAATAACAATAATGTTTAGTAAAAAATTATAGATATAAATAAATATATCTAATTGCGCACATAAATTATATTCCAACTGACCTTCAATATGATTTGAATGCCAAACCAATTTGTGGTAAGCACAAAAACCTTTATAATTAGCAGAAAATCAATCTATTATATATACATCACAGTTTAAATATAAAACTTCAAAATTTAAAATATATATATATATATACATATCAGCATATAAATTAACTTTGTCTCACTGCACTGGCAACCCAAAACTTTTTGAAACTAGGCTGAACAAGCTGTCTGCTTCTCGTGTGCCATCATCAGATGCCAATTGCTTTTGCAACAGAAT
Source organism: Drosophila mettleri (assembly GCA_035047625.1). NCBI lineage: Eukaryota > Metazoa > Arthropoda > Insecta > Diptera > Drosophilidae > Drosophila > Drosophila mettleri. The sequence goes on from JAWNPI010000018.1 coordinate 14,357,195, forward strand.
AGTTAACAATTTCTCGTGCCAGTTAGTCTCAAATTTCAGGTAAAATCACACAAAATAGCACAGCAGCAAAATGTTGCTCTATAACAAAAAGCCACAAAAGTGTCTGCCCCTTCCCTTGCCACACCTAGACTAGTCGAGGATTCAAGAATAAATGGGCCAACTGTAAAGCTGTACGGTATGCCTATTCAACTATTTATGAAAATACTTGTGGTAAGGTATTAGATTTTTTTTTCGTCTGGGATTTTGGGACTACATACTCTCAACTGAGGTGATATGGAGGGATTTTAAATTAGTGTCTGACAAATTGTGCACAATTAGGAACAATGCCAGGAGATAGCATTGTACATTATGTTGCCCAGACAAACAATTTTTGGGGGTCAAATAATAGCTCGAAAATCGACAGTTGGGAAAACGAGTAAAACTTGTTTAGCTAGTTTCATACAATAAGGAAAATATTTACTCAAATGAAAAGCGTTTTACTTCATGTATGCATGTTATACAGCATTGGAACTACTTTTTTAGAAGAAAATCATGTTGATAAAAATGTATTTATTTAGCAATTACATATATAACAATTAGAGATTTTATTTTATATTTTTCATATATTATATTATTATTTTAATAATAAAACTTTATTAAACACCTTTAAAATATTTATTTAAATTAAACAAAATATTTTATAATTTGCCAAAATTAACCGAATTTAATTTAGGCAAAATTTTTAAACTACTAAAACTATTTAGTATTGTTTTTAATTATAATACTAAATACAAATTGTTGAATATAAGTTTTTTCAACACTAACCAAGACTTACACTGAACCAATAAAGCTTTTTAATCAACTGAGATTACATTAATTTAGTTTCAACACTTTTCAACACTGTTAACACTTATTTTTGAAGAAAGTCCAGATTAACAGCCGCGCAATGATATATTTGCACAGACATAAGCATGAAGTCTATGAATTTACCACACCTGCACAGCACACACCGACAAAAAACAGCAGCCTATACACCCACACACCCACACAGTCATACTAAGAGCTGCAGCTACTAATAAGTTAAATATTTAATTTTCATAACAAATGTCATGACTGAGCGCGGCACACTGAGCCGCAGAGAAGCACAAACACAAACAGCAAAACAGACGAAAAGCTAACCAAAACAAATGACAGGTGTCTGTCTGTGTGTGTTGAAATTATTTCATACAGCAAATGCCACTTTATTGTTGCCAAGTGATTTAACTACACACAAAAGCGCTGACTCTCTCGGTTCTTATGTGTGGGTGTAGTTTATCCGTTAATTTTGAGCGCCGAAAACGTACAAGCTACGTACGCATACAAAGGATGAATAGAGAGATAGACAGAGACACCCATACATACAGTTAGATAGACACTTACATATGTCAGCTGTCATTTCATATACCCTCGTGCACGGGGAAGTGTGCGAGCAGTGCGAACTTATGAAAAAGCATATTTTTAACGTGTCTAGTCGAAAAACGGTGCGACAACGAGAGCGAAAAGGGGAATAGATGAAGAGAGGAACAGAAAAACAGTGGAACAGAGCCGAGAACTGCACGCAAAGTGGCACTCGCACTCAGCGAAAGTCACTCGTAAAGTGGCATTAAGCACATTTCAAGTGCCAGCCGCCGAGTTTGGGGCTTTTGCAAATGTTTGCCTGCTTTTTGACTCATGGCCCTCTCACTCTATCTGTCTGTGTATGTGTCATATTCTCTTTTCATTTGCCACACGTCACATTTGCAATGCGCGCTTCGCCAACGCCAACGCCAAAAGCTGACGCCACTAATGAAAACTTTGTTGAGCCCTTTTAAACGCTCACCACATGTCTGCGTGCGTCTGTCTATGCCTGCATTGGTTAGACACTCCGCTCCGTGTCTCCAAATGGTCTCAGCGCGTATTTGCCCTAATGCGTTCCGAGTGTCGTCTTAGCGCTGAGCATCTGCTCCAAAAACAGAAAAAAAACCCTGTTCTTCACACAGCCTTTAATCATTTCCCAGTTGACACTTAAGAGTGCTCTTAAAATTAGTATTGAGTGATGGCTCAAGAATCTTTCTATGATTTGTGTCAAGTTAAAGCTGTTTAGTTTTACTTATGATACACATATACAATATATATTTGCCAAAACCCGATTTATATAAATTAAAATATGCTTGCCTGACTTACAGCTAAAAAAGAAAATCTACTAAAAGCAAAAGACGCCTGAAGTGCAAATACTGTGAATAAAAAATTCTAGTGAAACAAAGAAAATTATTATTTAAATAATAAATGTATTCATTTTATATTTATGAACCTAAAAATTAAGCTACGCAAACTAAGAAGTGAGCTTAATTTCGAGTTTAAATGTAATATATATATATTTTAAAGTTAGTCAATAGTCTTTAATCAGGACAATTTCAGAATAAAAATTTATGACTAAATACATCTCAAGCTCAACCTTAACCCCCGCTACATCAATTCATTAGATACAAAATATTAAAACATAAAAATCATCTTCATTTTTCTAAAATATAAATAAGAAATAAAAACATCTGAATAATTGTTAGCAGCGCGAACATGAACAGCGTTTTCATTTTCATGCAACTACTAAGAACCGGGAAAGGCTGGTGCATCAAAAGTTTCCATGCGAAAATGACGTGCTCAAACAGGAAAAAAAAGCATAAAACAAGACAGCAAAAATACTTGTAGCACGTAGCTACACAATTTGTTGCACCCCCCAGGGAAAGTGGGGCTTAGCTACAGCTATACAACCTGACCCTGGAAAACAGGGCCTCGCCCCCTCCGAGCTGCAACATGAGGCGTTGATTATTGTGTAATATGTTGCCTTGCCTGAGCCCGACAAATACATAATGAAAATATGCCAAAGTACCGTTTCGCGGGAGTGCTCGACTAAAATATATCCTGAGCCAGCGTTCAGCTAGCTTTTATGCATATTCATATGTAAATATATATATAATAAGTATAAAAATTTATATGCCTGGTCTGCAAAAAGAATCCAGCCGCAAGCTGTGCATTTTCTTTGCAGCATGGAAACTGCATAAGCGGTAGAGGTATTTCCCAAGATAAATATTTTGACGTACGAGAATTTATGGCTGCCATTCTTTATAGCAGTTGGGTTAAAAGAGATATTGATTGCACTATAGTAAAGTAGGGGTATATATATGACATTTTCAATGACTCCAATCAATTCGAGTTGCGTAATTAAAAAGAAATGTTCGTTATGACATTACAAATCGAATTCTTTGACTATTTGTCATGCAGAGAGCAACATGATTTAGCCTGCAGGCTATGAATGCTCATTATTTTTGTAAAGAACGAACGAATTTTACACAGTGAGCCAATTATTCTTGGATTAATATGAAAGGCATATGTATGATGATTATAGATGACATAGATAAAAGTAGAATGCAACATAACTCATCAAATATGATGATGATGATTGAAATAAATAATAAAATAAAGAATATAAAAGATAAAAAAATACATTTTAAAAATAAAATAATATTAAATGAAATTAATAAAAAGAAAAATTTTTAAATAAATTAAAACAAATATATATATATAAAATAAAATCCATATTAATTTAGAAAAAAAATTTCTGTCTCTTTTAGACTGCCTCCCATAATCCATAATTTATCCAATTTCTTTCAAAAAAAAAACCACAAATAATTTAAGCAAACTGCAGTAAATATGTCAGAAACTAAAAAAGATTATTTGAGCAGAAAGGTCGCAGCAAATTGCAGTAATTTTAATTTATTTCTTGAAACTGCAGCAAACAAAGTTTAGAGCCAGAAGGAGTCCTACACGGCAGCAGTTTCAATAAGCAGTAGCCGGGCCAATAGCAACGGCAACGGCAACAAAAATGTCAATAAATTGAAAAGCAATATGAATTAACTTTTTGGCTAGCTCGCTCGCTCGCTCGCTGGCTGGCTGCAGCCGTTGCATTGTCCTGCTGCGTCATTGTCCCGGTTTTAATAATTTATGCCCCACCAAAGGGACACTTAAAATGCAACTGAACTGCAACGAGGAACCAGCAATAGCACCCAAAACTTTCCTTGTAACTTCAACTTTAACAATCCGCAGACCAAACAGAGAACGCCAGATAGAGAGCGAAAGAGCGAGAGAGTGGCATGGGAACCATAGCCAACCCCATCAAATTGAACAAATGAAGTGCAAAGCAACTGGAGACTGCGAACTGGGTGAAAGAGCAAACTATTAACTGGCAGCAGCCATAAGGACTCTCAATGAAACATGAGCGAAGGTTGCCACCAGCGAAGCACCTAATGGAACTTGGTCATATGTTTCGCAAAATATGAAAAATGTTTTTTTTTTTCGCCCACTTTCTTTGCTTTCAATTATTCCCTCATGTACTCGTGCTCCTCCTGAACACTCTTTCATATCAATTTTATAAAGTTTTGAACTTGGCTCATAACATACTTGAGGCTTAACTTGATAGTTTAAAGTTTTCATTTCTGAAAAGTAAGTTTTCTGATATAAGAATAATAGTATTGTTAACAGTTAATTTAAGCGAAAAGATTGGTGAGGTTGCCAGCATAACAGATGGCAAGAATAATTTTAAGAATTTTATAAAATAGAATTATGCGAATCCAAAATTTATATTTTATATATTATAAAATATAAATAACAATAATAGATATAAATTGCATAATTTAAAGTGCCCTTCAAACTTATATAAAATATAATAAATAATAATAAAATATAAATAATATTAATAAAATATATAAACTTATAAAAATATAAATAATAATAATAGAACACATTTTATATTTCAAGCTGACTTCGAAAATCATTTTATTTTTTGTAAAATTAATTTATAATAAAAACAAACAATTAAATTTTTAATTTAGGTTAAATTAAATTTTAATAACTAGGCAAAACTATTCCACAGTAAAATATCTATTATTTCCGCTTAACAAATATATTACTATAATTCTCTCTTTCTATTTTCTTTCTCTCTCTCTCTCTCTCTTGTTCGACTCTCTTAGTGCGTTTGCCGCTTTGACCGCCAGGGGCCGCTTTGTGAGCAGCCAATTGTCATACGAAATGCGGCCTTCTCGGGTGATTCGTATGTGTCGCATCGCATCTATAAGGATATACCGCAGCATGAGGCATTGGATGCCGTGCTGCCGATGCACATACAGCTAAAGGTGCGCACACGGGCCACCAATGGACTGATCATGCTGGCCGCCGCCCAGGGCACCAAGGGCGGACACTATATGGCTCTCTTCCTGCAAAAGGGCCTCATGCAGTTCCAGTTCTCGTGCGGATTGCAAACGATGTTGCTGAGCGAGCTGGAAACGCCTGTGAATACGGGCCACGAAATTACCATTCGAGCTGAGTAAGTGAAATGGCCGGCCACGGAATGCAATTATGTGGTTCACAGCGAACTCGTCCCAGCCCAGCCCAGCCCAGTCCAGCCCATGGATCACAGGTCAGGCAGGCAGGCTGGCTGGCAGGCAACTTTGATAGAAGGGAGGTCGGCACGTTAATTAACTTTTTAAATTGCGCCTGACACGAGTGTCGAGTGTCGAGTGCCCAGGGGCAACTGCTGCTGGGGTTCAGCATGTGGGTCACTGTCAATGCTGCACAGAAGCGCGCGAGCAGGATGCCATGGAACGCAGACCATTAAAGTTGCCTTACGTCGATTTCCATGCCGTTTGGCCACCACAAATTATAATGCTTCAAGTGTAGAATAAATTGCGCTAGTGCCGCTTCGTTTTTTTCCCGCCCCTCTCTCTCTTTCGCTGTCTCTCTCTTTTTTTTTCGGCAATATCCCAGCCACACCTCCTGCTCCGTTTCGACGATCCTTGGCTTCGCATTCATGCGTAATTAGTTGGCGTAGTTGGTTTTTGGCTGAAATTTAATTTGCCGCATTTTCTGCGCTCGCTCGCAAAACGGAAGCGGAAGTTGAATGGCTGCAGCGGACCCCACGGACACAGACAGCGCCAGAGGGGAGCAGCGTAACTTTTTCGCCAAAGGGAAAGTAAAACGAAGCCCTTGCGTAATTAATCGTTTAACTAACAGTTACCGAAACTGTGCACACCACTCTCCAATGAGAGATGTAATGGCGCAAAGGACAATTGCGATAACAATGGCAAAGAACTTAGACGCACAGACCGACAGCAGCTGGCCGGGTTAGCGATAGCCGAAAAACCTCTTTAGATAAATTATGCGGCGGATAAGCTAGAAATAAGCTGAACAAATATGTTAAGCACCAGGCCACTTAGCGCGATGAGAGCTAAAAGAGAATTTCATGTATGTAAGATGAAATTAGCAAAAGACGTGCGCACTAATTGATAAGGGGCATATTAGTTTTATCTACAATTATTAGAAAATCTCTCAGTCTCATTAAGTTGGGCTCAGTACACAAATTTTCTATATATGCATATCTTGTGGGCGTGGCATTTAATGGTGTCTTATACATATTATATTATACTCTTTGCATAAGCCATGTTTTGCAATCAATAACTTCGAGATCAATAAACTATATTCGCTCTTTTCAATAAATTAAATAAATATAATAAATTGTGACAAAAGCTTAAACAGCTTAAAGCTCACACGAGTAGGATCCAGTCAGTTAAGCCATTATCTTACAGACGCGCTTTCTAGAAAAGTTCTGCTTTCTTTTTCGACTTGCTCTGCAAAAGACATGCCAAACAAGTAGAGCCAATTTCCGAGTTTAAGTTCTCTGAGCAATTTGCAATGCAAGCTCCGAGCTGCAAAATAAATCAGCCTCAAGACGCTGCAGAGTTGCATTGTTCGTGAGTGCAGCAAGACAGCGGCTGCGCAGCTTCTTGACGCTGTCAAGGCAAAAGGTGCTCATAACAAGAATTTATTTAAATTGATTGATTTTATTATTTTTGCATAATCTGTGCATTTTCTAAAAATATAATCAAATTGATGGCCCCTAAATAACCTGCAATTAAACCCATTCAAAGCAAGACAGTCATGAGTCGAGAGACTTTAATGAAAACGATCGAAATCATAGCTTGAATAAATTTAGATGAAATAAGTTATTTTGGCTAATTATTTTTAATAATTTGTTTTATTTACTGTTAGATAGTTGCCCGAAATATTATATATATTTTTATCAAAGCTTGAATCTTGCTCAAAGAACATCTGCTCATAGTTGGTTGATTTTTGAAAAAAAAAACTGAGCATTCAAAGACTCTAGAATTTTCTATGCAAAACCTGGACTTTCGTTAGGTCTTTGGATTAAACGCATATCAATGTTTAGATAAAAATATATTATTATAATCATATATAATATATAATATTATAATAATTAAAATATATAATAAATACTAATATGCAAATGAGAGTCCTTAATATACAATATAGGACATTAGCTATATCTATCAAGCTCTAGCTGCCATAAATCATATCACAATTACCCAAATTTATCTATCTCCAGCTATCATATATCATATTAAATACCAACTATTCAGGCACTTTTTAGAGAACAGGTACAGAAACTTCAGCTTATTGCAATTTGCAATTATTCATTTCAATTTTAAGCTTACCAAACAAAAAAAAAATAATAATACTTAAATAATTTCATATTTATAATCGACATCCTGCAAAGCCGCATAATATTTGAGCAAGTCCTTATTACCAATTTATTGTGCCACTTATGCTGGCCGCAAAACCAAACTGAAATTTATACGCACTGAATTCAATTGGAGTGGCCTTGCAACATGTGATCATTTACATTTAACTGGCAATTCGCAAATTTACAATTCAGTCGAGTGCAATTACTTTGGGCTATGGGTTAGAGGGGGCCGGGCCATATCGGACTCAGCCATATGGAAAATGACCATGTAATCATTTTACAAAATCAACAAGCAACAACGAATTCCCACAACGCCACAACGACGAGTGGCATAAACAGCACATTAAGGAATAAATATATCAGGCAAATAGGTCGCTTCGCTGGCTTCAAGAGCAAACATTGCCAGACTTCTGAGAAAGTGAAAGAGAAAGCAAGCATAAGACGGATGCAGTCAAGTGTAGCTGACTGCGCAATGCACGCTCAGAACTTCAAGATAGCCGAGAGCTGAAAATATCTAGTGGCTAGAATTTATATGATTTTAATGCTCTATAAATCAAACATGTAACGCAGTTAGACACAAACTAATATACTCCCTACAAGTCTGTAAAAAAAAAAAAAAAAACACTAGACTGGCCTATATAAATAATTTACTGCTTGAAACGAGATGGCCATAGTAATGGACTATTGATATCTCTTTCTTGTTTTTATGACTATCGAATCGACCACAAATTTACTTTTTAGCACTCGGTCCCAGCTCGGGGCATGCTCATGTGGCACAAAACTGGGCCCGCCACTGGATTTACGAGCAACAAATTTATGTTTGTTGCCTATTTTTATTTGACTTGCGTGCTTAATGGCCATGCCACCAGGACACTTCATGTTCGCCTCGACTGCCACGCCCCCAACTGCTGCTCCTAGCTCCTGCTCCTGCTCCTGCTCCTGGCTCATTCGCCCAGAAGCGATTTAGCGCCCGTCCCAGTCGGCGCGACAATGGCAATGAACATAGACCTTCTCCAATGAACTAGTTCGTGACACACTCACACAGCGACAATTATGATTGCCTTGCGGTGAAAGTGCTGCCTGAACTTTTGTCGCATTATTGCCTTTGGCTAAATTTTCATTGAGCCGGGTCACGCCTAATGAGCCTATTGCTCCGCGCAATTGACATTTTACTTAGGGATTTCGCAAGAATTCCGTGTAATTAGAAAGCAATAACAATTACCGCACAATTATGAAGCTTTTGCTTAATCTCGTCTCAGGCTTATGCCGTTCCGCTTTCCCGACTTTTGCGTAAGCAAATTAAGTGCATTAAGCATTAAAGGCCGCAACTTTGCCGCCAACTTAAATGAGACCAAAAAAAAAAAAACATAAACTCGAACTTTTTGCTGCTTAATCAAACGCAGCTAATTGGTCAAAAAATATTTATATAAAAATTTTTAAAATTATTGTCCTTGAGTCAAGTTGAGTGCTTGGGAGAGTCGCTTGAAAATTAAATTGTGAAAATTTGTTGTTTGTGAAAAAACATTAGCAAATTATTGACTTAACTACGATTAGGGCAGCAGCGAGTGCTGTTTGATGTTTTGAAGTGTTTTATATTTGTTGACTTTGAGGGACAAGAGCTTAAAATAAAAAACTTGACTTTAAAAATAGTCTAAATTAATTATTTTAAATTATTTGAGTCTCTTATTGATATATTAAAAAAAATTATTTAAAGAACAAATATCATTTAGTATTCTTAAGCCTTGTAATTTAACAAGTTCTATATATATACATATATATATATATATATATATATATATATATATATATATATATATATATATATATATATATATATTATATATATATATTTTCTTTAACAATTTTTCTGTTAAATAGTTTTTTTTGGAATTCTCTTTCAACTTTTTTTATTACATTTGCAGCAGATTTAATTAATAGCAAACGAATTTTAAATATTTTTTAATCTCTTAATAATTTAGTATTATTTTTATTGATAGCTCTATCCGCTCTTAGCCCTTCTATAGCCACTCCTACTATAAGTACACATATGAATACAAAATTGTGTCAATAAAATGTTGGTGTCCCATCGATGTCGCTCTTTTAGCATTTAATGTCAACATTCAAATGTAATGAACGCGCTGAGATATGAATCCCAGATCGAATATGAAAATAAATAAAAAAAAAAAAAAAAACAACAACAAAACAAAAGCTGAGGGAGAAAATAAAATCAGAAACACTTTCTGGCCAAAGAGCGCTGAACAAAAAAGTATTCAAATAACGTCAGGTGACATTTACCGTTACAGAACAATAAAAAATGAAATGTGCACAACGACAACAAAGGGTTGCAGGAATCTCGGTTGGAGTGGGAGTGGGTGATGGGTGATGGGGGATTGGGGGTCAGAAAATATGCCAAACTGGGGCATTTTTCAGGCGAGACAAAATTTGACAGTCGATTGACAATGCAGCCTATTGCCAGCAGCGCGTTGCACAGTGGTTAAAAGCTTATGAAAACGTACATAATAACAGAGAAAAAATATATATATATATTTTTTAATATTTTTAAAATTCTAGTTAAATAATTATTTTTAGCATTTTAAATGATGCTAAGTTTATGGCTTTGCCTCATTTTCAAAGTTGACTCTCCACGGTCACGCTTGGTCATGGAGTTAAGTTTGGGGTTGGGGATGGGGAGTATTGCGGCCATAAAAGGTCAGTTGAGAGAAAAAATGTTGCCCGACAGAGTCTGGGGGGGTTTATGAGGCATCTTTGTGCGGGCGTCATAAATATTTGCACGCTTCGGCATGCTGAAAATAACTTTTTCTTCTCTCATTTTATTTTATACTATATATATATATATATATATATATATTTGCTGTTGTTGTAGTGTTGAATACCCTACGCAACGAAAAAGTTGCCCGCAGTGTGCGGCATATTAAATATTTTATGTGTGCACTACGCAGCCAGGACCAGCAGCTAAAAGGGGGACGACTTGGGCGACAGGACATGGGCGGGAGTTCGCTGTGGGCGGCAGACGGCGAAACTTTTATCGTTGCTCATCCTCCTCTCGCACTCTGCTTTCAGATTGGACTTCAGCCGCAATTACACGCACTGCAATGCCTCGCTGCTCGTCAACGACACGTTGGCCATGTCCGGGGATCAGCCGACATGGCTGAAACTGTTGCCGCCGCGACTGCACACGCCCGAGGTCATATTGAACACTTGGCTGCATTTGGGCGGCGCACCCCAGGCGCCAATTGGCCTCATTATCGAACTGCCGCCAGCCCAAAGCGGCACCGGCTTCACCGGCTGCCTCCATACACTGCGCATCAACGGACAGGCTCGCGAAATATTTGGGTAAGTCCTCTTTAACGGCCCGAGCACATGGCAGCCACTGGCCATCTGTGGGCCATAGTCTCTGGGTAGCTCGAATAATGAGCAACGCAAGTGAAACGAAGTTATGACGCTGCCTCTTAAATGTTTATGCCACATGCGCCTTCGAGCCGGCGGCCAAAGCGTGGCATGCCCCAATGCTGCAGGTAGCCCACTATAAAGCTTTGCAGGAATATGCAGTAAAATCTTTGGCAGTATTAAATGGGCGCAAAACAGTTGCAAAACTCGGGCACATCAAAAGAAATAAGCTAACACAAATTCTGCCATTGAAGTTTAAGCCGAAGCCTCACCGAGCACAAGAATACGAATCATTAGTGTAAATAATTAAGAGGAAGTCAAAGCCTGTGTGCAACGAGGTGTATTCAAGAAGTTAAGTCTTCAAATTCAACTAGAAAGAATCGGAAAGAATAGGCTACTCTGAATTGATCTTAAATTAAAGAGAACAAAATGAAATAATCAAAAGTGATTGTTTTGTTATCGATAATTATACTTGAAAGTGATTGCTGTGTTATCAATAATTAGACTTTTGGTTAGAAAGCTTCCTTTTAGCGATTGATGATTGAGATTAAAGAACATTAAATTCGATAAAAATAAATCTGGTAAAGTCAGTATTCGATAATAATCAATCGACAGAATTTTTATTTTCGAAAAAAAAAATCTTGCAGTAAAAGTTCGATAGATATCAGTACATAAACAGCATTCAATAATCGTAAAATCATTATTAGATATTTGATATATATCACGCGATAAGCAATAATCGATAAAAATCAAGATTCGATGAAATTGTTTCCAAAGTCTCAGTCAAAATCTCGCAGTAGACATTCGATAGACAGCAGTCGATACATTAAATTATTATAAAGTATTCGATAAAAATTACTCGCAATGCAAAAATCGATATACAATCTTGTTTAGCATCTTGCAACTGAAAAAAAAAACACTTGCTAAAACGTATACAATAAATCATTAATTCCGATAATATACTAGACACAAAGAGAATAGCTTTCATTATAAAAAAAATATTTATAGCAGAACAGCAATTACCAAAATCGAGGTGCAATATCGATCGATAGCAGATAATAAGTTCATGCGCCTAAGCTAAATTTGTACACATTATTTCCATTAACATTGACATAAACTCAACTCAAACTATTCATTATTATTATCGATAAGCATTGGCTGCGTTAACCCTTTGACAGCTTAAGCCAGCAAATAGCAAATAGAAGGCAGGCACAATGTCAACGTTAAAAGGATATTACGGATTATAACAATTTTAGCACTTTGCTAGCGATTGCGATGGACGAAGGATTATGTAGATAGTGAGTTGTATGAGAAGGAGAGCGAGTCGAGAAATGCGAAAGCCATTTGTCAGGGCATTAAAACGCGTTCACAAACAGCCGGTCAGAAGGGACAACAAGACAAATGGTTAACGGGGCGCCGCGCTGACAGCAGTGGGCGCCACATAAAAGGGCTGTGTGGGGGTAGTGGAGGGGCACTCGAACAATTGACATGCGAATTAGCGGCAGGGTAATGAAATTGGAGATGACACTAACCAGCCTTTTAACCTATCCGGCCATCTGCGGCACTTCGGTTTCGTTCATGTTAGCGACGCTCTGGACGGCTTTGGCATTACGGAATGCGGCTCATTGGCCTGCCTATCGAGTCCGTGTCGCAATGGCGCTGCCTGCATCAAGATTGAATCGAACGAACTGGACGAGAACGGTGACAAGGCCGAGAAATGGAAATGCAAATGCCCCACCGGCTATATGGGGCCAACCTGCGAGATATCCGTTTGCGAGGACAATCCCTGTCAGTATGGTGGCACCTGTGTCCAATTTCCGGGCAGCGGCTACCTCTGCCTCTGTCCCCTGGGCAAGCATGGCCACTATTGCGAGCACAGTGAGTGTGATTTCTCATCTTACCATTTTAATTCATTTACTTGAGCTGCGTGTCTGTTCGCACAGATCTCGAGGTGTCACTGCCATCCTTTTCGGGCAGCGTCAATGGCCTCTCCTCGTTTGTGGCCTACACGGTGCCGGTGCCCCTGGAGTATTCGCTGGAGCTGAGCTTCAAGATCTTGCCACAGACCATGTCGCAGATTTCACTGCTGGCGTTTCTGGGCCAATCCGGTTATCATGACGAGAAGAGCGATCATCTGGCCGTCAGCTTTATACAGGGCTACATTATGCTAACCTGGAATCTGGGCGCTGGACCACGACGCATCTTCACACAGAAACCCATCGATTTTCGACTGGATGCGCCGCGTGTGCCCTACGAGATTAAAGTGGGTCGCATCGGCCGCCAGGCCTGGCTCTCTGTGGATGGCAAGTTTAATATAACTGGCCGCTCGCCGGGCAGCGTTAGCCGCATGGACGTGCTACCCATACTCTATCTGGGCGGCCATGAGATCACCAACTTCAATACGCTGCCACACGATTTGCCGCTGCACTCGGGCTTTCAGGGCTGCATCTACGATGTGCAGCTAAAGGCCGGCCAGGTGACGGTGCCGCTGCAGGAGACACGCGGCGTCCGAGGACGCGGCGTCGGACAATGCGGCACGCGTGAATGCCACAGGCACGCCTGCCAGCACGACGGAGCCTGCCTGCAGCATGGCGCCACCTTTACGTAAGTATTATCGAGGCATAAAGCCATGACCAGAGTCTTATCTTAACACAGTAGGCAAATTCCAAAGGTAGAAAACAAGGTCAAACTCCTACGTAGGAAAACTTTTTTGGAATAGAAAAAATATTTCTTATATTATAATAATTTCAAGGAGCTAAGACTTCACTTAGTCAAAGACTGTCCGGACTCAATTTAGTTTACAGAGCTCAAGCTTAAAAGATCCGCTTAAAATCCGAGGAAAAAGAATTAACGACTGAAATATTAACTTATCGCTTTTATCCCACTCAATTGCAAATAATTGAAGAGTCCAAAACAGTAGGTCCATCTTCTAAAGGTCTACGCGTGAGAAGCGTTTCGGAAATTGATGTCTAAAATTTGTAACAGCTGTCGTTTAACAGCTGTTGGTTAACAGCCGCCAGTAAAGTCCACCGAAAGCTAATGGGGCTCATATAAAATCTAATGATTTTTTGTTATTTTCTCATTTGCCACACAGTTGCATCTGCCAGGAGGGCTGGTATGGACCGCTCTGTGCACAGGCCACAAATCCCTGCGACTCGTTCAATAACAAATGCTACGAGGAGGCAACTTGTGTGCCGCTGGTGAATGGCTACGAATGCGACTGTCCAGTGGGTCGCACAGGCAAGAATTGTGAGGAAGGTGAGCGCAGATTTCATATCTCTTATAATTTAAGAACTATATACATATATGTATTTATTCTGTGTATAGAAATACGTTCACTTAGCGACGTCTCACTGACTGGTCGTCGCTCGTATCTGGCCGTGCGCTGGCCCTATCTGTATGATGGCGCCGATAAGCTGGGCGCCAAGCGCTCCCAAATGGTCAGCTATCGCAACTTTACCAAGAAGGTGCTGCCGCCGAAGCCCATCTCAACGCCGAGCACACACTTTGTGATGAAGCTGCTCAACGAGGTGGAGAAACAGCGCAGTTTCTCCCCCGTGCCGCTGATGGGCTCCAAGACCTTCGAGGAGCATCATCGTGTGCAGTTCTTCTTCATCGAATTCCAGCTGCGTCCGCTCTCCGAGCGTGGACTACTCCTCTACTTTGGCACGCTGAACAACAATCAGGATAAGAAAATTGGTTTCGTTTCGCTCTCGCTGCAAGGCGGCGTTGTCGAATTCCGCATTTCGGGACCCAGCAATCATGTGACTGTGGTCAGGAGTGTGCGGATGCTGGCCATCGGCGAGTGGCACAAGATCAAAATGGCTCAACGCGGACGCTGGCTAACATTGTGGGTAGAGGGTAGCGCCTCCTCGGCCCTGGCACCATCCGCCGAGGTGCTGGTGGAGCCCGACGCCCTGCTCTACATTGGCGGCCTCAAGGATGTGTCCAAGCTGCCGCACAATGCCATCTCCGGCTTCCCCATACCATTCCGTGGCTGTGTCCGCGGCCTCGTCGTCAGCGGCACTCGCATTGTTCTCAACGAAACGAATATTGTGGGTAAGTCACAACTGTACAAAATATGACAGCGAATAATTGATGGCCCCAAGGCCAGGCCCACGCATAAAACATTTCCCATTAACGAAACGTATAAATATACTTTGCATATACATCAATTAAATTAATAACCATAAATAATAAACATAGGCAGAGTAGTCAAGTGAGGGTGATCATAGAGAGAATGATCATAAGTAGAGCGATGATCATAGAGTGTGCAACACTTCCGCTCTCGCAACTCTATCTACCAATGCTGCTCTGTTATATCAATGAATCACTTGCAGATGCAAACAACAAAAACAATACAAATAATAATAATTAGAAGTGAAAATTATTATTTGCTAATAATAAATATTTAGCAGAAAATAAATGCACAATATTACCATGTCAATTTTTAGACTACAAAATTTTTGTGTGGCTCAACAACAAACTCTAGACTCTAGAAATATAAATAAATCAATAATAGAAAATTATATAAATATTATAAATTATAAATCCATATATTATATTATATATTATCAATTTATTTATTATTTATAGAGTCGCGTAACATTCGGGACTGCGACGGCACAGCTTGCGGCGGCGACTCCTGTGAATCGGGCGGGCATTGCTGGCTGGATGAGAAGCTGCAGCCACACTGCATCTGTCCGGACTATGCAAAGGGCGATCGCTGCGAGTACTCGGAGAGCTGCAAGCTAATACCCTGTAAAAACAATGGACGCTGCTTGCGCAGTGGCCGCTGCTCCTGTCCCAATGGCTGGGGCGGCTTCTACTGTGAGATCGGTAAGTAGCTAAAGAGCGAAGAGCGAAGAGGACGGTGTGTGTATATAAGCCAGGTCAATGACCGCTTTGCGGCTCTAATTGAAAGTTTTTGGGATGCGCTGCGCAGAACTGTTTTTTGGTTTTTGGTTTTTGTTTTTTTGTATTTTTTCTTTGTTCATAATTGGCAACTCGTGTGTCGAGCTGTCATTTCCTGACTGCAACTGGGATAGAGCAGGTTGGTGGGGGGGGGTCAGGCAATTCGTCATTGAATTAGTCAAGCGCCAGATGTTTAGTTAGTGCTTAATGGCCGTAGCAACAATAAAACGAGTAGAAACAACAACAGCAGCACAGTAGCTGGGCAACAATGAAAGGCATAAATCATTTCACTTGAAAATCTTCAAAACGAGTTTCATAAATCTCCAGAGCCAAGTTGAAGTTCAATGTGTCAGCAAAGTAAAAGTTGAGTTTACAGAAGCCACAACGAGCAAAGATCTTAAAATGTCAGAAAACTGATTTTATTTTTATTTATTTTGTTTCTCATATAGAAATTGCTTTTATCTGATGTTCTCGGTTGAAATGCCGAAACAAGTTTTCAATTTCGAATGCTAAAAGCAAACGACAAAAAGCAACAACAAAATGCGATCTAACACAACAATATTATTATTATAATTAGAGATCTACAGCGAGGGGAAGACATGAAAACAAAACCATTAACAGCACCACGAATCTTACGGTTCGATGCGCAGCGGGGTCAGGAAGTTAATATAGCAAAAAAAAAGTAAAACCAAAAAAATAAAATAGAAGCACAAAATAACGCTCAAATTAGTGATCTAGAAAAAAAAAAAAATATATATATATATATATATATATATATATATATATAATATACATGCATATATAAAATATATATAGAAATGAAAATCTTAATTTGCATGACTGAGAACATACGTTAATAATGGAAAGAACACATCCATAGCAAATTTTAACAAAACTATGTAGGAGATTAGAAAATATTACATAAAAAAAATTCGAAATTTGTAGAAATATTTTATAAAAGTGTATAGAAAATTGAATTATAATTCACAAATTAAAAACTAGTAAGAATATTGCAACTCGTTCAGACTTCAACCACAACTAAATTTATTCAAAGATTTTTCGGCTTGTCATGTTCCAGTGCGAAATTATCCCTTAAACAAATAAAAGAGCTAATTAGTTAATAGAACTACTATATCTGTAAGCTAAGTCGATAATGATATATCTCCAAGTCTTATGGATTGTAGCTCAGCTCAAAAACTATCTGAGGCATTCTAGGTCCAAAAACATTTTTAAGCATATTCAAAAAATCTAAGCTACTATATATATACCAAATTTGTAAAATGTAAAAATGTATTTAGAGAGCTTATACACAGAGCAAAACGAGCATTACATATACTAACACTAATATGCGCTATTCCATTTAATCAGCGAGTAACACAGCTGTCGAGGGCAATAAAACAAAAGACAATTGCGGTGTTAAGAAATAATTTGATTTAGTAATATAAAATAAACTATTAAACAAGGTTTTGTTCATTCAGCGGTTAATGTTTTATATTTTTTATATTTTTTTTTTTTGTTTTATATATATATATATATATATATATATATTTAGTATTTTTAATTTAGTAAATTTCTTTAAATAAAAAATTGTATGTATTTATTTATAAAAATATATTTATGTATAAATATACATACATATATATATATATATATATATATATATATATATATATATATATATATATATATATATTTACATATATATACATATATATATATATATATAAATTTACTAAATGTTTCTAATATATATATATATATAAAACAAAACAAAAAATATAAAAAAAATATATATATATATCAAAATATGTCAAACTATCAATCTAAACTGATTATCTGATATTTTAAATTACAATATTCCTATTGCATTTTGCACATAGATTACCCCAACTAAAATCTATAGAGCTTTAACTATTTATCATTTGCAATACATTAAGTTAAATTGAAATCATTTAAGAACGCAAAAACAAACAACTCCAAACCTATAAAACAGTGTTTTATGATTATTTGTTTTGTGGCCAGGCTGAGTTATTCAATTGGCAGTTGGTACACAATCAGCTGGCTGGCAGCCTTTCACTTATTAGCCAAGTGAATTAACAAGCCACTAATAACAATAAGCCATAAACAAGCTGGTGAAAACACGAAGCAACAAGTGCAATCAAGTTGAGTGGCAGCAAAATGGGAAAGAAAACTAAAAGCAAATGCATAATAAGAATCCAAAAAGTAGAAGCCGCAGCACTCATAGAGAAGAGGAAGAACGCGTAGATCTTGTCGAACAGATTAGATAGAAGCAGCCAAAGAAGCGCCAAACGAGATCAGGGACTTGTCGACAGGCAGACAGAAAGACGCACAAGCAGACAAATGGCCAAATGGCATAATGAGCCAGACAAAGCTAAAGTTGCTAATAACAAGGGAGCTAAGCTCTTAAAACGTAATCGGAGCGCAAATACCCTGTGCTGGTGTAAATATAAGGTCTACATACAGCGGGATACTCTATTTCATTTTCTGCAACAGAACTCATTTTTTATTTAATAGAATAACATAGAATAAAATTGGAATATTTTCCAATGCAGTTTTATAATTGTAGCAACAAGTATTTATGGGAAAAAAAAGTATTTAGGGTTTCTTAGAATTAAAAATATAAGAAAAACTATAACTAGAGCGCTCAGTTAGCTGTGAGCAGTCGAAACTAAAGCACTCTTTTGACGAAGTAAAGATAAGACTATATATAAATTGAGGATATATAATACATAAATATAAAATATATAAATAATATTAATATAATATAATTTATATCATATATACAAGATATTATCTATAGTCTTTAAATATTTTATTAAGTTTTTTTATCTTTTATATTTATGATAATTTTTTTTATTATAATTTTTTATACTTGATATTTTTATTTTTTTTATTTTCATTATTATTTTTTCCTTTTAATTTAATTTTGTATAAGATGTTTTTTATTCTTTAACTAAGATATTAGTTATTGAATTTATTTATTACTTAATCTAATTATTTTTTATTTATTCTAATTTTAACTTACTTTAAAACAAGTAGCATAAAAATTAATCTCTAAATGTTACAAAACACCTGGCCAATTCATTATGCCCGTGAAGTTGTTATATTGATCAACATAAGTCTATTGTTAATTATGAAGTAAATTGCATTGCTGTGACGCTGTTGCTGATGCAATTTCATTATGCATTTGTAGCACACACACACACACACACACACACACACTCACACACACACACACACACTCACACACTCACACACCTGCATGTACATGTGTACATGCAATATGTTTGATAAATTTCAACTAACTTGCCCTGTCTGTCCCCTTCTCTGTATCTCTTCCTCTCTCTCTATCCATCTCTTTCATAGCACTGAGCAAGCCAACAACACCGAGCTTCCGCGGCAACAGTTACCTGATCTTGCCACCCCCTCGCATACCGATGAAAGACAAACGCCGCGGCCCTTCGCTCTATGCGCGTCCGCCGCGCGAAGCCGTACAAATATCGCTGAATTTCTCGACCATCGAACCGGATGGCCTATTGCTCTGGAGCGAGCACAATCAGCTGAAATTCTTGGGTCTTGGCTTAGAGAAGGGACATCTCAAGCTGGCGAGCAATTTGCTGGGTAGCATCAATGACACCGTACAGGCGGCAGCCAGTGGCTTCATTGCCGATGGCGCCTGGCATTGTACCAGCGTACTCCTGGATCGCACACGGCTCGAGCTGCAGTTGGACGGGGCCGTGATATTTACAGAGCGACTGCCCGAGCTCAATCGAAGACTTACAACAACACCAACGACATCGTTGCAACGACGCGGCGGCAAGGAACCAACGATTAGCTATGAGGATATTTTCTATTTGGGTAAGTGCTGGTCACACTTTGCATGCTAATTAACCTAGATTCCCAGAGACGTAACGTATCCCAACAATAGTCCAATTGGAACCACTGCATGTTACGTGTGCATGTTTATCAGCAATGAATTTAAGCAGTTGCAGACTTACCTTATGTCTGTGTTTAATAAATACAGCTATTTGATTAGCGTCCGTCTTTGAATTCATAAAATGTATTTGAGGCCCGCGCGTCAGCCACAAGTGTTAACTCGCATGGAACTGTAACGCCGGCGCATATGTGCAATATAGAAAGACACGATACGAATGAACTGTGCGCAAGAGCAGGATAGCTGCGAACTTTCAACACTGCTCGGGCTGAGAACGTCTGCGCTGCGTCTACAATTTAATACTTCTTGCGTTTTGTTCGGGTCTCTGAAATCCTCTTTACACTTTCAAAGTTTACATGGCAACGCTCACACAAAATTTTCGATCAGTTCACCCACGAACAATATTATGTGCTACATTCACAAAAACTCACATTACACCACCGCGTCTAGAGGGCTTTAAACAATTACTAAGTCTCATTTAGTAGAGATGCACAACGGCTCAAAACAATGCGTGATCGTATATCGATTAAGAAATATCGATGTTATGGAAGCTGATCATTAACACGAGCTTAAGAACACAGGCCAACGCTGTTATCATTAAAAAAAAAATTGAATATTAATTTATTATAATAATAAAATTATATAACAACACGCGGAGTGAATTATAATAAATGATCAATTTGCTGTGGAACTGGATAACAGATATAAATTACTCATGCAACCATTTTTGTTTAATCTATATATTTAGCTCTGTTACTTAACATATCGCTGTTAATTCACAGCTGACCTCAGCACTTGCAAAGAGTTGGCAGCGCTCGCCTCTTTTGCATACAAATTTTAACGACTTTTTGAATTTTGTGCTATTTAACAGGTGGATTCCCCAATCAGGAGTCGGTGAGCAAGCGGACGCAAGGACGCTTTTACGAACCATTCAAAGGCTGTCTGCAAGACATTCAGTTCGGTGCAGAACCAACAGCCATTATAAGCGATTTCTCGGCATACCAAGGCGAAAATATTGGCTCTTGTGATTTGCACGGTGATGAGCCGATTACTGTATAAATCGACAGATTAATCAAAATAAAAAAACTGAAAGAAAAAAAATATATAAAATTTAATAATAATAAAAACAAATTGTGTAACCAAATATTCATATATTAATGTGTATTACAATTAAATAATTGTGGACGAAAATCCAAGTAAAACTGAAACACAAGAAAGAAAATTTGAAAAACAAAAAAATAATAGATTTTAAGCTTAAGTGTTAAGGAAGTTTATATTTGCAAAAGCCTCCTTTGAAAACAAAAACAATTTTAAAATATATGCAGTCGTGGCAAACGAATGAAAGATAATTTTGTAAATTTTATAGAAATAACTGACAAAAAAAGGAGAAAAAAATTAACAAAAGAAGTTTAGACAAGTAAAAAGGCAAATGAAAAGAAAAGAATGTGGTTTATCAATAAATCGAAGAAAGAAATACTAAAAAATACTGGAACAAAAATTGTAGTTTAGGTTCTAAATCTAGCAAAAATACCAAATACTTCTCTTACGTACATAAGTGATATTTAATGTGGAATAACAAAAAAAAAAAATAAATAAAAAAAAAAAAAGTAAAATGATAATGAAAGAAAAGACATGCTCCTTAAAAGATATTTCTTATTAATATAGATACATATACATATATTGTTTTGTTGAGCCAACGTTTTTGTTATGCAAATGTGTTATATATTTATATCTCTATATACCTTATTGTGTTCTCTGATCAAAACTTCTCTATACTGCCCTCTAAAAAAGAAATTAACAAAATTCTGCCATTTTTTATTTCGTAAATAATTTCAAATTTAGTTAGATTTAATATTGTTTAGCGACAACAAAAAACCAAAAAACTCAAATTGAAGCCATTTAGTTGCCTTGTAGTAAGTTAGTTATATAACTCGCGCTCTGATTTATGGTTTTTGTCAAGAATCTATTCAACAACTTTGACTCTACATATAAATTATGGAAACAAAATTCTACAATACAAATAATTATTCTTATAAAACTGAAATCAAGTAGTCAGCAAACCCATAAAAAAAAACCAAAATAAAAAAATAAAAAAAATATAAATATATATATAAGTAAATATACATATATACAATACTTTATTATACAAATAAAAGAAGAAAAAAACAAAAATGTAACCGAAATTACATTAAGTATGTAATAATTATTTCGAGTTATAATTTGAACAAATAAAAAACAAAAATAGAATGAGTTAAGTTAAGAGCATTATGCTCGTCTTTCATTGCTCTTTTACTCGTACCGTATATTGACTAATATAATAATATTTAAAAAAAAGCACATCTCAGCTTTTCATATGGAACTTTTTTCACATTTTGCTTCGCAGAAATCGATTTAGCTGTAAATCAAGGTATATATATATATATATATCTGTATATGTGCCAATGTAGGTCCATATATTATCATACCCAATTTGACGAAACAGTTATGCACATTGAGGCCAGTCATAGATGATGTTTCCATGTATATCAAATCATGCCGAGCTGCAAACTTCTGTGCTCCATATGAAGGTATCACACGATTTTCTTCCTCATCTGCTTTATTGCCCACCAAAACAATGACAAAGTCTGGCGAGAGCTTTCACATATCATATATATATATATATATATATATATATATGAAATTACTAATTTGATTCACGCGCATTGCTATTTCTGGCACATACCTCGTCTCTTAGATCGATTACCCAATCCATTGCCTCCTTAAAGCTTTCGTAACTCAGAATATCGTATACAACTACAGCTGCATCGGCGCGCTTATAATAATCCCGTAATACTTTCTTGAAACTAATTTGATATTTTTATGTTTTTTTTTTATTCATTTTAAATTGCTATATATTTACATACCGCTTCTGTCCCGAAGTATCGCAAATTTGTAGTTTCACAAATCGGCTCAGCAAACTAAATGTTTTCACTTTAAACTCGGCTCCAAATGTGGGCGTTATTTGTGATTTGTTGGGCAATTTATCCTCAGTGAGTCGCACCAGCAGCGAGGTCTTACCCACCGCTGCACTGCCGAGCAATATTACTTTATATTTGATAGGTGGCCAAGTACTGGTTCTGGAGATTCGTTTCATTTTAAGCGATCAGTGCTCTACGGCTTGGAATATGTAACTAAATAATATACAATAAATCGAATTGCAAGCAAACTCTTTATTATATAAATATGATTATTTTTGTGGTTTGCATATATATGCTTATTTGAGACAGAGTGAGAAAGCTTTGCATCTATTTAAAATTCAGGTTAAGGTGATTCGATGTTTATTATTATTACTCTTTCTCTGTATCCCTCTTCCACTCTGTTTGCTCTACTTCTTTGTTTACTTCTATTTCTATTTCTACCTCTACTTCTACTTCTACTTCTACCCCTACCTCTTCCTCTCTGCATGCCTTCTCATAAATATTCTACGAAATTATTCATCTCAAGGTTAATTGCTATTATTTTATTTACTATATATAACACTTTATTAAGTATTACTGTAATAAAATATATATGCTATAAATAATATATATAATATAAAATATATCTATATATAATATATATAATTCAAGCAAAATAAGAATTATCGTTGGAATCTAATTATAAATAAGAGTTGACATAAATTTTTTTCTGGACGAAAGAGTTCTTATATATTATCTAATAATATTATACGTTAATTAGAATTTCTTTCTTTCTTCCTGTCAACTAAAATCGAGCCAAGTAAGTTTCAAAATTAAGTAACAATTTCAAGCTAATTTTTTAAATCTACAATATATATAGAATGTATTTATAAATTTATATTTATAAATTTAGAAATGGAAAATCTGTAAATTGCAATTATTTTAACTTTTTTCAATAATTGCTGAGCTTGGAAAAAAAAACCAAATAAACACAAGTGTTTAATCCACAAGTAGTCTTTTATATACGCAAAATGGATCTATAGAGAAAATATACAGAAAGTGAACTCCTCGGCAGATATTTTATACAAATATTTTTTTATGCAATATATATAATATTTTAATATAATATATATATATATATATATATATATATATATATATATATATATATATATATATATATATATTTTAATGTTTTTTTATTATTTTCTAATTTTATTTTACATTTATTTTTAAAGAATATTTTTTTTTAAATTTTTTATATTTATTGACAATTATTTTACATTTTTGTAGAATTTCAAATAATTTAATTTGTTTTTGTACATTTAACCAAGAATAGCTAATGTAGCTTTATCTTGCATTATTATTATTATTCTATTGTATTCCACAGGTGCAGTCTGAAAGACAAATATTTCGACAATATCTTAGCTTTCTTTATTTACCATGCGACTTACCAATAGCGGTAAAAGGCTCATGAATATTTATACCCGCCTCGGCCGACGTCTCCACGAATATATAGCCATTATCTCGAGCATAATTACGCATCTCAACCGAATCCACGCTGTTATTGTCCCACAAATCAATTTTATTGGCGGCTATAGCTATGACCAAATTCGGAGACGATTCGGAGATATTGATATATATATGTTTGCCTTTAAATATACAAACCTTTTCCTTGGTTCACATTTTGCTGCAAATATAACTGTGATGATCCATAACATTATAGACAATAAGCGCTGCCTGAGCATCCTTATAATACATATACGCCAGTACGAAACCAGAGAAAATTTACCCATCGACGTAGCACTTAATATGACCAATTTGTAGCGTTTCATCAGCCAGATCATTGTCTTCCTATTTGCAGCTGCCACATCGCACTTATTTGTGCGCAATTGCACTTTAGTTGATGGCATTTTGCGAGCTCTTCTGAACCTCTCGAGCGGGAATGCATTAAGAGCTCCATCACATCTAAACGAATACCTCTTAAAATATAAAATCTGACTCTTATTCTCTCTCTCTCTCTTTTCTAATTAGAATCCAGCATATAAATATTACAGCGATCGATTGACGAAGTTTTTCCGTCTTCCCACTTCCATAATATAATTTTAGTTTTAGATTACCTATTTCTTTCCGATCTGCTCTTTTCTTGTAGCTCTTTGAACTAGTTCATATATATATATATATATATATATATATATATATATATATATATATATATATATAATTAATTTAAAAGTAGAACTAGTTCAATTCACTGCAAATATTTAATCTCAGCTGATCTCAACATAAAATATAAACTTTCTGATTGGAAGCAATAGCCAATGCAGCAAATTAGAATTAAATCAATAAATAAAATAAAATTATATATATATATAAATATAAAAAGCAATTTCAATCCGATTTCACGAATTATTTTCAATTAATTTCCATAAAATGTTATTTGGATTTTTATATATGTATATATATACGATTTTTATTATAAATGTTTAATTTTTAAATACATACATACAACATAAAAATTATAAATTGGAAAAAAACACACATCTATTTAGGTGTCGATTCTGTTCACACGCTGATTCATTGTTCTTGGTTTTTGTTTTTGTTTTGCCTGCTTGGTTGATCTCTGGTTGATAATATATACATACATAATATGTATGTATGTATACACACATATCTATATATAGTAAGTAGATTAAAAATCAAATACGATTTGTGATCCGTGTTAAACAAATTGTGAACTTATCTTAAAAGTATTTTTAGCAAGTTTCAAATTGTCATTTTTTTTTTTTACTTCAACTTGGTTTATGATAATTGATTTTTATTTTATTTAGTATTAGGTATAGCATTAAATCTTTGATTGTTGCTAGAATGTGAAATAATAGTAGAAAAAAAGAATAAAGCTAAACATAAATGGAACCAAAAAAATTTATAACTATGAATAATTTCTTTGTATTTTTTTTTTTTTTTTTTTTTTAGATTTTCATTAGAATTTTTTTTTTTTTGTTTGTTTGTTTATACTTGTATATATATATAATTTATATAAATTGCAACTATCACACGTGCCCAACGCAGCTGGAGAGAGCCGGATAGGCACACACATTGCCACAGATCGAGGACGAGCGATTCTTCTCTACTACGGATCTGACCTGAACTTAACCAAAACTGAACTGATCTTTCGGTTTACCTTCTCTATATATATATATATATATATATATATATATATATATATATATATATATATATATATATATATGATTTTCTCTTATTTGGAACGCTGCTGAGAACAACTGCAACTGGAATTTTTTTTCTGTTTTCGCTGACTTTACGAAAACATTTTTTACTTTCGAGTTATTTTTTCATTTCTTTTTTATACAATTCAAAAATGTTTGAAACTTTTCTACGACAGAACGTGAAGTTGAATCCGCTTTCATTAATATTTATGTGTAAGTCTGATGTATCTGTTTGCATTTGGTTTGAGGTGAAATCGAAGTGGGAGCTCTCTAAGTGGCGGCTATGGACTATGGGGCCAGATACAGTAGAAATATGATTTTAAGAGCGTATTTTCTTTGATAAATTGTCGCTTGCTGTTAACGGAGCTATGTGTTATTGTTTTTCATTTTATTTAATCTAACTTTTTGCTTTTACGTTTTGTTTGTTTCTTTCTTTTTCTTTTCTTTTCATTTAATTTAATTTATAATTAATATTATCTTTATGTGTTTCATCATTCCTCATCATCATCATCATCATCATCATCATCAATCATGAAAATTAAATTGTTTGCCCCTATGAGCCGGCATTAGTTTTAAATTTTAAATAATGTTTTTATTTATAATTATCAGCATAAACTTTTCAAATCTCTCGTTGGAAATTTCATTTTCTGCAATGACAAAAAGCAACCAATTTAAAATTGAAATTCTATACGATCCAATTAATTTCGCTGATGGGCTCACACAACACACACCTACAAAGGGACATCACTTGCAACAGTTGTTCGTCGTTTGAGTTGATTCGTTTCCATTTGGCTTTATAACAGTTCCAGGATTGTTGTCATTCTTCGGTAGTTTCTTGGCTGCAAAAAGTATATAGATATTTTTATTTATTCTATTTAATTATATTATTTATTACATACCAATTGCCAAGAAGATATCATTGACATTCATGCCCGTCTTCGCTGACGTTTCCATAAACAACAAACCGTTCTCTTCAGCATATTGCTTCGCTTCATCAAACTCCACGACGCGAATGTTCGATAAGTCCGCCTTATTGCCAGCCAGCGCAATGACAATGTTCGGTGAGGCCTATAAAAGTACAATTTGATTACATAATGGGTATAATATAAATAATACAATCAATACGACACTGTGATTCACTGAACCCATAGGATTGGTGCCTAAAGGATTAAATTTACTTAGAAATCTATTTGATGTCAGTTCCTTAACTGATACCAATCATATAATATACTTTAAATATATGTTATAATATATACTTAAATATATATTTTATGCTTGTCACTATGATTACACTTCCATTCCCACGTTTATGTTCCTTATAATATTGAACTTGTCTTTAAACTCTAAATTAATTCAAACATTGAAGTCTTTTCATGCTACGCTGAACATTAAAGCTGACTAAGCTTAATCATTGCAGATATATTCGAATTCATTACAAGTATTATTCCAAGCCCCTTAATTGATGGACTTTAAAAAACCTTGCACTGGCCATAATATCGTAGTGACTGCAATGAGCCGCAAACAATGAGGGAAATAATAAATGAGTTCAATGCACAGCAAGCAAAATGCTTCAGTTCATTAAATATATGTATACATTCATAAAACAGACAAAAACAATTCCATTCAGGCTTATGAGTATATTCTGCCGTCCACTTGTGATCGCTCAAGAGAATTGAAAAAGTGATCAAATGCCATATTTACTCACTTGTTTATGCAGTTCCTTGACCCAGGTCTTTGCACGCTGAAAACTGTCCTGATTCTGTATGTCATAGACAACGATGGCGGCCTGCGCACCTCTATAATACATGGGAGCTAAGCTGTGATACCTGTAAATGGAAAATGTAATTAATGCTGGCAATATATATATATAAATTAATAATAATTATATATTATAAAATAAATTAATAAAAATAATAATTCATGATTAATAACAATATAAATACTTTAACATTGGGATAAGCAATCATAAGTGAAACATTAACATTTGAAAATTGTTACATTAACATTGAATAATTACCGTTCATATTTGAGCTAACATTTATAGCTAATATCGGTAGTAATTAAATTAACATTTACATATGCATATGCAGTCTAGCAACACCATCAATGTGTATGGTTACATTAACATTAATGTTAATATTACCATACATTTTTTCAGTTTAATTAAGCTTAAGGCTTTGCACGTCTTTTTTTTTCACTTTCACTTACCGCTCCTGACCGGCTGTATCCCAGATCTCGAACTTGACCACTGTATCCTCTATGCAAATGGTTTGTGTTAGAAAGGCTGCACCTATCGTGCTCTCCTGGTATTCGTGGAACTGGCCCTTAACAAAGCGCAGCACCAGCGACGATTTGCCAACCGCCGATTCGCCAAGTAGCACCAATTTGAATTGGCAACTTTTATTTTGCGAGGTGCCATTGGGACGTTGTGCGGCTCCAGAGCTGGACCCCCCGCTGCGTGGTGTTGTTGCCATTATTATTCTGTTGTTGTTGTTGTAATTGCGCTTAAAACGTAGGAATAAGCCTTTTGCTGATGCAAGATTTGTTGCGGACGGTCAAAAATGATTTCAAATTTTTTTAATTAATCTCTCACTCTTGCTCTCTGGCTCTGAATATTTCTCTATTTGTCGCTCTCACGCTTACTCGCTCTCTTTCTCTTTCTCTCACTGTTCGTCTCTGTCCGTGTGTATGTATTATCTAGAAAAGAGAATAAATATTAATGCAGGAATTTGTGAAAATCTCGCGATTATTCATTATTTATGAATATAATGCCTGTCAACGTCATTGGCCTCGTGGCGCCTTCAGTATTTGCATCTGCGCTAATCGAAATTAATGAAACATGTCGCAGAAAAAACTCTTATTTTGTGTATAGAACTGCTTATCTATGAACTAAAGGGTCAGCGTATAAATCAGAAACGCCCCGTTGACACCAATGAAACATGAATACTAGGAAAAATGTATCATATAAATGATAAAGCAAAAACATAAATAATATAAATATTGTCAGAGCTCATAGCTTCATAGCTTCAATTAAAATCACAAATTCTTTCATGATATCCATACGAATTTTTATGCTCTTCAAACAAGGCGAACTGAAGGCCGAAAGCTTATCACTAAATATCAGCTATATGTGCATATTGTATGAATAACTGACATTTCTTAAATTTCTTAAGATCGTACTATATATAATATATAGGCTAATTGAGCGGCGAAGCTCAATGTCAAGAATTTGAGTGGAGGGAAAATACTTGCGTGTCGACAACAAACAAAAACAAACAGACTCTCACACACACACACATGCATTCAGTTAATTGCGAATTGCGCTAATCACAACAACACAAGCAAAGAGCAACAACTAAAAATACTTCAAACACGCGCAACACAACAAAAGGCGAAACCTTAAAAATGTTTAGGTGCAATTATAGTTTTCATTTCTATTAGTGTCTCAAACAAATTTAAGAGTTTACTCATCTGCTTGAAAATGTTTTTTTTTTTTTTTCAAATTTATTTGAGCACTCCATAAACAAGGCACAAACTCAGACATGTGTAAATTGTTATCAGTTAAATATATATCTTATCTGACTTACTCATAGTATAGTCAACAAACTGCTCAGTTTGGTTACTACAGAAATACAAAAATTAAACAAATATGAGCGAACTGAGCCCATAAAGAATACTAAAAGTCTGTATGTAAAGCTTAACAGTGTCACAGAAATGAAATTTTTACATAATTTACATACATGTTAAAAGCGTAAGCTAATATTAAAAGAGCTGATTTAAGTTCGCACTGGGGCGGGCAGAAAGTTCCACATGCTGCCTACAGCATTATTTTAAAAAAAATATATGTAAAATTTCTTATTATTATTTTATGAAAATTAAATCAAATGCATTTAATTTTCAAACTCCCCATTAAATACACACACATTCTATAATTAATTAACACAAAAATGCTAAACTGTACAGGGAAGTCGACTGGAAGAGTAACAAGAGCGGCAACAGATTTGAGAGAGAGATTGATAAAAACGGATCTCGCGTTGATGAGATGATGATGAGGAGGAGAGAGAGAGGGAGCTAACTGCGGGTGCAGGCACTAGCGCAGGCACTGGACTATGCGACAAAAGAGCGCAACAAAAATCAATGCAAAATGAATTACACATGTATACAGTTGTCAAGCGGGTAGCCGGGTAGGCAGAGGGCAATGCAACGTAGAGAAAGTGAAATGCGTCGTTATTGTTGTATTATTAAATTAAGCGTCAAAGCAATATTGCAGAGACGATGCAGGCGACAGTATCAACGTGAATACTAATCGAATAAAAACTCGATGCATTAGCATTTAACGTTTTCTATTGTTTGCTGCATGAAACTCGTTTGAGGTTTTGGCGCTTTAGAGCAAAGTGCAAACACAAAAACAAACACAGGCACATACACATATACATACAAAATGGAATTGAAGAATCAAGTTGTCAAGCACGACTTGTACACACACACACACACACACAGTAATAAGCTGAAATATGCCAAATACAACTGTATGTGTCGCTTTTTTTTTTTTTTTGTTTGTCTCTCATTCTCTCTACTGCTCTCAGTGGAACTACAAATTTTCACTTGTTTTTGTATTTCTGTTTGTCGTGACGACGTTGCATTTTATCACAATTGTATTACAAGCAAATTATTGAAGTCTCTCTTATCGCATACAGCTGCAAAACCCGCTTCAGATTTTAATTAATGAAAAGATCACATGATTTTATAAAGAAAACATTATAAATTAAATGAGCAATATTGATAAATGCTTTTGCAAACACGAGTAGAATTCCAACAGCTGGCGTTTCGACACAGCAGAAAATCTAGGTGAATTATGAATCTTGAAAGACGTAGTTTGATCGTACCAAACGGGGGGAAAAACACTTAACACTGAGTAGAAAAGCAGAAAATAAAAGCGGCGCGCAACATCACTGATGAAAATTCAATAAAATATAAAACAACGGTACAGACACTTGTCCGGAAATTACCGTAGGCAACACTAGAACAGCTGACGATGCGTCATTCACACAGAAAACGAAGCGGCTGACACGCACACACGTACTCATCAATACGTACATACACGAGAGAGAACAAGTGGCAAAAGGAAAGAGAAAAAGAGAGTGCACTCCATATAATCGGAGCCATTAACATAAAAACTTTACTGCCGTTATAAAAGATCTACGATCAATGGAATTTAGAGTTAAAATTTGCTTATTAAATTTGAAATTTTCATTCTGTATCAAACTGAAAATTAAAGAAAATTATTTATCAAAAATAACAAGTTTAATCAACAGTAACTGCGAAAGTACATGTATTTCAAAATCTAGCATAGTATGAGTAGAAATTAAAGTCAACAAGTGAAACCAAAATATTTTTGTACCATTTTTGAAAGTAAGAAGCCTATTTGGGTTCATTTTGAAACACATATTTTTAATTATAGAAAAAAAAAAAAACAAAGCATATAATATGCAATTTTGTTTACATTAAGCACAGAACTACACAATATTGCTTTTTTTTAGGGTGGAAATATGAGAGGAAGGTCTCGTGAAGCGGGGGCGTTGAAACTGGCATGTCGACGATAAGCAACGATTGTAGATAAATCCGTCGACACACAGACACACACATTTGTAGTAAGAGCTCCACATTCTAAGACGCAAAAAGCGAATGAACAAAGAACCAGGTGGACGCCTGTCCACAGAGCTACAAGGCATAGCCAACTACTGATTACCAGACTGTGCACATCACTCTCCCGCACCTGTAATTGTATTATTGCCCTTTGGTTATCGTGCAGAAAAACAAACGCACATTTATTGCGCTATGTGTTGCCACTGTGCGCTGCATTTAAGCACTAATACTTATAAGACAACTCGTTCTGTCTTGCTTGCTCGCATGTTTTCACATGCAACGCACCCAATTTCAGGGACAGCTATCGCGCTCGCTCACTCAGACTCGCAGAGCAGCATTTTTGCATGTAGAAGTGTGTGTGTGTTTTGTGGGGCGAATTGATTACTGCTCGCGCTCTCTTTCTCTCTGCTGAGCGCCAGCTATCGATGACGATTGTAATGGTGGACATGAAAAATTTTACACAACTTTCTTAATTAATGGAAAAACAACAGTGCCCATTTCATATGCACTTTATAATCTCGCTGACTGATACGCACTTTTATTGTTGCAATAACTTTTTGTACACTTTTCTTGCAACTCACTCTTTGTTTGTATTTGACTGTGATTTACGTTTTCTTATTTGCGTTTTCAAACGTAGGAAAGCCACAGAAACTTGGAAACAAACGCACGCAGACAGAGATAGACAGCGACTGACTCTGTCCCCACGACTCTCCACAGTTTAGGTCTTGTTTTTGTCAATTTCAAGGCACTGCATGTATTGCGAGACGTGACTTGCACTATTTCTATCAGCCCTCTAGGTTTGGATGTAGTACGCGAATATTTTTGTTTTTACCACTCTGTTTTTTGCAAATATTGCCTGGATTATTGCTGAACTTGAATCCACTTACAATTTTTATTAGTGATGTAAGAAAACATCGGATAATCGATGGACATTTTTGCGATATTGATTGATGCTCAAACGATAAATATTTCGTTACTTTCGATTAACATTTTTATAAGCAATACAATAAAATTCATATCATGCTTGATATCATATAAAGAACCCAACTACTACGGTTTTATAGTTAAAAAAAATAAAATTATGTAAATACTATCTCATAAAATATAAAATTTGATTTATCCTTCCCTATTCGATTTATCTTTTCGAAAATGCTTTTATTATTTACTTATCGAAAGTAGTCAATATTGGAGAAGATTTGCACAAAGCTTAAATTGATTGTAAGAGCAGCTCAGAAGCTTAAATTCTTTTAAAAACCGATTTCTATAAATATTCTAAGATGAAGCAGGCCAACTATCGATGACATTTCTGGCTTTAGAGTTTTCGTGGCTTTCGGTTACTGTGATTTGAATTGATGTCATCTTTAAGCAATAACAACAGTGCTTGCAAATTGTATGACGAATTTGGTATTTTCGGTATTTTCGCATTTATGGTCACATTATCACTTTGAGTATTTTGTGAATGGCAGTAAATGGTAATAACATTGCGAAGCGAGAAGTGAAAACGTCAATCGAGAATCCGAAAAAGCAGGATTTGATTAAATAATTAACGCTCAACATCAAAAGTGCGACAGAACTACCGATTAAACGTTTTAACTAGTAACCAGCACCAATACACAGATATTGTGATCGTTGTGTTGCGAAGCCCCTTGCATACGCACAAACACACACACACATAGCCATTGACATTTGTGATCTGTGCTCTGCGCCTCCTTTGCTCATACACAAACATACAATCACACACACACACACACACACACGCGTACTGCGGCTCCCCGTTTCGTCGTAGTTTCCACAGCTGCAACGCAAATTCGAAAAAGGAGTTTGCAAATTTGCATCAAGTGTCCCGGAAAAGCGCAATCGTAGCGCACAGTGCTAAACAATCGGATCAAAGGTGTGCAAATTATTGATTTTGCTTAGACTAAAAACATTTTCATACGAAATTCATTGTATATTTTTCGCTCACCATCACAATTTCAATTAATCTCATTTGCCACAAGCTGTTGCATACAGATAACAGTATGCTTGTATGTATCTATATATGTCTCCATGTGATTTGGATCTAAATTTTGTATATTCACTAATCCTGGCTGCATTTGCACGTGGCGTAGTGCCTGCCTAGGCGTGCCCTTCGCATACACACTTGCACATACGCTGCATACATCTAACTGGCCCGGAATTTTCCTTTGCTTAGCCGCCGCCGCCACCACCACCACACACAAACAACAACAATAGCAACAACTCCGCAATGAAAGAGTAACGCGAGAACTTTCATCGTGAACGTGATCTGCTGAAAAGTATAAAAAGTGATTGCTCAGGCTATGGTATATAGTCATGCTATAGATGAGGCAGTTGCATAAATACATTTGATCAATGCAGCCAAATAGCACAGTACAGTAATTACTCACAAGAAAGAACGGCTTTGCCAATATAATTATGTGCATTTTACAGACTTTGCTTTTACCCATTTCTGGTATAAGATAATTTATCTGTAGCGAAAACACTTAACGTGGCATTGCTCTCTTTGTGTTGGCAAATTTCAATGAATTTCCGTTTATTAAATTTTTTTTCTTATTTAAGCAAAGTAGCTTAATTTGGTATTTGGATTATGCCTAAGCCATTATGATATGATGCTCCACAATAAAATAAGACATAAGATTCTTTTTAGGTTAAGCTTCATAATGCAAACTTTTCGATTTGTATTACATCATGATAATTTCTTTCTTTATGTATGCTTAAAATGACTCAAGAATATTTTAAATATATGTATATATATATATTTATAAGATAGAAACTCTAGAAGTCAAGATTCAAGAGGTACTCTAGCTCAATTAAATCTTCAATCTTTACTCTCAAACTTTCTGTATTTGCCAAGGCCACATAAGAGGCTTCTTAAAGAGAATTTTTAGCTTAAACAAGTGTGTTAAAAAGAATCTGTATGTTTAATCTTAAATTTCAGCCTTTCTTCATTTTCTAAAGGCACTTAAGGCTTGCTTATATATATATATATTTTTTTTTTTAAAAATATATATATATATTTATATATATATTTAAAGGCATAAAAAACTGCAAGAAATGTCAGGAACTTTACTATGATATTACCTTCCCATCTTATTATTAATTTATTAATAATTGATTTATATCATATCATCATGAAATCACTAATTAGAGCTACATAGATAAACAATTATCTCTATTTAAAAATTTCTTTTATTAAATATATAATTTAATTGAATTTAACTCAAATATTTTCAATTTTTATGCACGCAGATGGAACTTTTGCCACAGCCACTTTTAGCTGCAAGGAGGCTTCAGCAGTAAGCTACAGCTGGGTGAGCCTCTGGGGGCGGTCATGAGAAGCATGTTCCGTCCGATCAAGAAGATTTTTACGTACATACAAAAAAATGCCAGCAATGGAGCCATGTTTGGCAGCACGAGCAGCGTGAATGCTGACAATGAAGCGAGCAGTAGCAGCAGCGGCGGTGGCAGTGGCGGCGGCGGCGGCAGCGGCGGCGGCAGCGGCGCTGGCAACAGAGTGGCTCAGCCCAAGGAGCTGGTGCTGGAGGAGCAGCTGCAGTTGCCAGCGATAGATCGAGAGCCGGGCCAACAGCTGGACGACGAGGACATTGAACGTCAAATAAAAACTTCAATTATCGATGCCAGCAAAGTGCATGCGGCAAAGTCGAAAATTGTGCTGCCGCTGCAGCTGCAGCTGGACGATGAGCTGGCAGACTTTGCGCACGAGCCGGTGTCACTGATAGTCGAGGCAGACGATGATGATCTGGAAGAGCAGTTTCTGGAGCTGGACAACTTTCCGAACAATGAGATTATTGTGCTGACGGATGGCGAGCTCAATTCATCGCTGGCCTCGGACAATGTATCTGAGGATCCGTTGGCTATCGATGATTTCACGCAACCTCTGCTGCGTGAGGATGACAACGAGCTGGAGGTGGAGGTGGAGGAGGAGGAAGCAGAGAGTAGCGGCAATTTGCTGTGGCTCAAGCTGGACACGCCAGCACCAGTTGGCAGCAGCAGCATCGTCGAGCCGCTGCCCAGCTGCAGCAATGGAACCGCGGCTATAATCCAGGCGCCCGCAAAAACCAAAGAGGAGGAGCTGCGCAGCGACGGTGGCTCCGATTCGGGACTGGGCAGCGAAAACGATCGACATAACACAATAGCAGCGGCAACGTCGATGGCAGCAACAACAGCGAGTGGCGCGACGACAACTGTACAGAAGCCGCTGCGCTCGAATTTAAAGCGACGACTGGAGGATGATGGCGCCATGGAGCTGGCCCTGGTGCCGGACATGAACAGCAGCAACGTCAGCTGCTGCAGTTCGAGCACACAGAAACGCTCTAAGCGCTGCATCAACTTCGATAGCGTCAAGGTCTACTATTTTCCGCGACAGCAGGGCTTTAGCTGTGTGCCCACGGCCGGCGGCTGTACGCTGGGCATGGGTGCGCGGCACATTGCGTTCAAGACGATGACGCTGGCCGAGCATGCGGCGGAGCTGAGGCGTGCGCATCGCAGCCAAAATCAGGAACAACAGCAGCAGCTGCAAACACGCGGCTCCAGCAGCGATGACAGCGAGGAGTCCGAGGAGGATTATTTAAGCGAGGTCAGCAGCTCCGATGCGGACGATGGCTCCAATGGGTTCCTGCAGCCAGTGACGCCCAAGCAGCGACGTGCGCTGCTCAAAGCGGCCGGCGTGAGAAAAATCGATGCCAGCGAGAAGATCGACTGCAAGGATATACGCAATTCGCGCGAGGTGTGCGGCTGTTCGTGTCGCGAATTCTGTGACCCCGAGACTTGCGCCTGCAGCCAGGCGGGCATCAAGTGTCAGGTGGATCGCGCGATGTTCCCGTGCGGCTGCACACGCGAGGCATGCGGCAACACCGTTGGCCGAGTCGAATTCAATCCCACCCGCGTGCGCACCCACTACATACACACGGTCATGCGGCTGGATATGGAGCAGCGCCAGAGCCAGGGCACGTCGACGGCAACTAGCAATAACGGCCTGGTCTATGGCAGCAGCAGCAGCGCTGGCGCCGTTTCACCCGCCGCTGCTGCTGCTGCTGCTGCCGCCACCGCCGCCGCCTCGCATTGTTTCTTCATGCAGCCGCAGTCGAACTACAGCTCCGGCTACGCCTCGCCAGCGTACACGCCCGAGACGAGCGTCAGCTATTACCAGACGCAACAACAGACGCCGGGACAATCGAACGCATCGCTTGGATCCACAGCAAATAACAGCAGCGCGGCGCCGCAGTCTAGCTACGCTGCTGGTTATCCACAGCTGGATAGCCTGGATGCGGGTCTTTTTACGAGCGGCAGCAATGCCACGCCCTCGTACGGTGAGCTACTAACGCCCACCTATCATCAGACCGTCAGCTATGGCAGCGCACAGGTGAGTGTCAAATGCAGATGGAGGTTGAGTTGTGGCACTTTCTAGATGAGAGAGGTGAGCTGAACCATGAAATAGATGGAGGTGAATGAGAGGTCGAAGTTGAAGTTGCTGTGGAGGAGGTGATCCATGCCATAGATCATAGATAGATCTATCTATCATAGACTGAGTTTTCTATCTTTTATCTTCTTTTCTTTCACTCTCTCTCTCTCTCTGTTGGTTGCCTTAAGCGAACCACAAATCTCACGCCAGACATAAACCTCGCCTCTTTACATCTAAATAACTCGCATTTGCTTTGCAGCTCAACTCCTACAATGCCTATCAGCAGACGACGAGTTTGTCGGGCGGCATTGTGTCGCCTGGCGCGTATAGCTCGTGTGCGGTGCCTTCTGTGCCGCCGTTTGGCAATGCCACCACCACCGCCTCGAATGCCACGCAATATCAGCACGCGAATGTGCTGGAAACCACCGCCGCCGTCTCGAGCAGCATTGCCATAACGGCCAGCAGCTGCGCCACGGGCCTGGCCCGGCTTGCGGGCAGCATGCCAGTTGACTTTATCAATCTGAATGCGCCCATTGGCAGCTCGTCACGCATCTCACAGATCAATGATCTGTTGCAGCACAATCGTAATACCACTGCCGCCTTGGTGGCTGTCTCTGAGGGCTATGCCACTGTGCGCAGCAGCAGCAGCAGCGGCGGCGGCGGAGGTGGCAACACCACCAACACAAACAGCACAATTAGTATTGACATCGATTCAATTGACACGCCGCCCATTGTGGAGGAGGCGCAGCGCAGCTGTATGACATTCGAGGAGCTGCCACCGCCGCTTATTAATCCCACGCCCATCGTTGCCGTTATGGAGCAGCCATCGCAGCAGCACAAGCAGCTGCTCGTTGTGTCCGGAACGCCGCAACCGCGTCAACCGCTGGAGTCCAGCATCGGGATCGAGTCCATGTCGAACTGCACAAGCAGCAACGGCAACAGCAATTGAAGCAGGATTCGCCCAATAATCTGTGGATAGTTTTTATAGCAATTTTACACAGCAGAAGACTTAACTATATTTAAGTGGCAGCGTCTGAATCAAAATGTGTGTTTAGGACGCTTAACATTACGTATGTGTTTGTTTCGGTGCCGCCCGCCTTCCTTCGTCTCGGACGTACCAAAACTTCAGCTGGCAGCTGGCAATCATCCCGGCTCGCCTTGTATAAAATCAGTTTTAATTGTTACAATTCTAATTAGTCTTAAGTACACAATGTAATTTAGTCACTTCGTTGCTTAGGTTTGGAATTTATTGTATTCTTTTTTTTTCCTCTTCGCCTTAACCCCCAACTAACAAGAATTAAGATATTTTTTTGTCGTCCACACGAGAGCAAAAAAAAAAAAAAAAAAAAAAAAATCACCTGCAAATTCCTTCCGCACGTCTGGCGTTGTTTCCACGAATTTAATCCAGCTGGGCCTTGAATAGTTCATGTATTAAATGAAACCGATTCACTCTTAATCAATGAATCCTCAATTTGTTGTCTTCTAACTAATTTATTGCTTTGCATTTACAATTTGAAAACTAAATTCGTCAATTCATTTTCCTCTCTTTGATCGATCGTCTTTGTTTTCTCTCCCTCTCTTTTTTTCTCTTCTTGTTGTTCTTAAGTATTCCTTTAGGTCTTAAGTTTCCGATTTGACCCTAGCTGATTAGCCTTAATGAAGCAACGGCGACAACAAATATACATTAGACATGAATTAATAATATTTATGTATATGCAACATAAACAAACAAGTTTAATAGAAGAGCTAAAAGTAATACAAGAAAAGAAAACCTCTAAATGAACTTGATAAAAGTTTAAAGTAAAAAGTAAAAAAGTAATTGCAATTATTTAAATAAAATATTGAATACAAAAAAAATATATATATATATTATTTTAATTTTTGTGATATTTAAAAATTTCTAGAAAGTACATTCAAAATGGGAATATATATTAAAAATTTGAAAAAAAAAAAATATATATATATATATATATATATATATATATATATATATATATATATATATATAAATATATAAATCATAGCAAAATTTGAATATATAAAAAAAAAAATAAAAAAAAAATATATATATATATATATATATATATACATACATACATGAAATTATTTATATATATTATATATAATATATTTATATATATATAAATATATTCAAATTTTGCTATGATTTCCCATTTTTTAGGAATTTACTATGAGCTCAAGAATAGAATTTCTCTTAAAGAAAATTAAGAGATATTTTATTTAATATGTAAATTTATTTCAGATTTTAAATGAGCTTTACCCAGATCAAGTCAAGTTACAAAAATAAGCGCGATATATATAGATATACAGACTTAAGAACCTGAAATTTGTTTGCATGCGAGATGAGCTCAAAAAGTATTGCGAATTTCAAATTTTGCGGATTGCGTACATGTGTTCGATTTTTTTTTTTTGTCTTCATGTCTCCCACTCTCACTTCGGCTCAGTCAATTGTTGACTTTGCTTGCACGATACTTTTTGAACACACCTCGTATTATGCTTATACTCATTATACTTCCTCGGATACATTTTATTATTCTATAAAAATATAGATCAAATCGTATGCTTATTTATAGCTTCTTCTAGGCATCTCTGCCCAGCACGTTATCATAGTTGACTCCAATTTGACGGCGTATCTGATCTGTGATAGCAATCACTTCCAGGCTGGCTGCATGCGTGTACTTGGGACTCTCGAGCAGACGCTTCTCGATGCAACGACGCACTTCCTCCGCCTCGTAGCGCAAGCCGCACGAGTTCGTATAGTGAAAATCGAATTTGGCCCTGGGCAGTGGCCAGGACTCGGGCGCGTGATTGGTCAGCGTCAGCTGAGTAGGGCACCAATAGTTGGGCAGCTGCAAAAGTGTGTTATAAAAATGTAGAACAGTATAGAAGTCACTAGTGAAGCTTCCAAGTTGTGGGATTACATTGGTACATCCTCTCAGAGCTCCGCCTTGGTGATGCTCACCTTAATCTCGCCTTTGGTGCCCACGATGATCGCATCGTTCTCCAGATTCTCCAGGCCTGTAATGAGCGCCATCAGTCGACGATTGTCGCCGTAGTCCAATATGAATTCAGTTTGAACGTCGACACGTTCCGCATTTAGCTGCGTGCCGCTGGGAATGATCTTGAGGGGCGCCGAGCCAAAGATGAATTGGCCCAGTTGCAGCGCATAGATGCCAATGTCCAGAGTAATGGAGCCGCCCAGTGCGCGGCTGGCCACGCGCTCCACGTTGGCCAAACGGAAGCCGTGCTGCAGCTTCACTAGCTTCACCTCGCCAATGGCATCGCTCAGGAGCAGCTCACGCAGCCGCTCATAGCTGGGAAAGCAGCGACTCCACATGCCTGCCAGCACACATGCAGTTCGTTAGCAGTTGTCACTCCTCTCAAGCAGCATTCACTTCACTCACCTTCCATGAAGAATACGCCTCGCTGCTCGGCCAGCTTGTAGAGCTCCTGGGCCTGCTCCAGGCCCAGGCATAGCGGTGTCTCGCAGAGCACATGTTTGCCCCGCATGAGCATCAGACGCACCACAGCATAGTGAAAGGGATTCAAGGTGCCCACATAGACCACGTCCAGCTCCTTGTCCAACGAGAGCGCCTCGAAGCCATCGTAGTGCCTTGGTATTTGGTTACGCTGCGCAAACTCCTCG
This sequence comes from Drosophila mettleri, assembly GCA_035047625.1. NCBI lineage: Eukaryota > Metazoa > Arthropoda > Insecta > Diptera > Drosophilidae > Drosophila > Drosophila mettleri. The sequence continues at coordinate 14,397,979 of JAWNPI010000018.1, forward strand.
GCCCGGGAGCCCTCGACGTCGGCCACAGCCAGCACTGTGTGTCGCGAGCTCGGAATGGTGCCCAGAGCAGTGACAAAATCTTGCGTGATTCGTCCAGCTGCCGCAATGCCCCAATTCAGATTTTGATTTTGCATTATGAACTCAATCAGCCGCCGATATAACGTCTATAATTCTGTGCGCTGTCGACACGCAACTGTTGACACAATTCTCGGAACGGATCCGACGCGCCAAGTGCGCGTCCTTATCAGACCTCAACATCTGCATTCACTGCATTTGCACTTTTTCATTACATTCTCTGCTGATAACAGCGAATGACACGAGTTGCTAGTTGTCAGAGCTCTAGCTCTGCCCTAGGTGTAACTACATATATATGATAGACATGTATACATATGTATATATATATATATATATATATATATATATATATATATATATATATATATATATATATATATATATATATATATATATAATTTTCTTAGGGAGCAGAAAATCCTTTCAAACCTTTCCATCCTTGCCTTAAATAAAATCCTTTTAAATTTTATATATATATTCTCTAGATATATATATAAACTCATTTAAAAATTTATCAATTTGCAAATTTATAGTTATATATCAGTATGCAGACTCTGCAAGAGATTTTAACATAATTTTTATTATTTTTATTACATAATATTTTTATTTTATTGAATTTTTATTTATTTCCAGTTTATTCACACTTTTCACAATTTAGCCCCAGTGTATCCAATATCACGCATTCTTCAAACTTTTGTCACATGTCAGGCAGGCGTTGAGGCGTTCAGCCTTATCCGTATCTCATATATGAAGACGAGCCCTCTTTTTAAGTTGCTGATTAGAAGTCGATGATCTCATCCAGCTGAATTGCTGTTTTGTATGAAGGGACATTAAAGGTCATAGGATATTACTAGAACATCCAATATAGACTTTTGAAATATTTAATTCAATTATTATTAATTAGTATATATAATATATATACTAATTAATAATAATAATAATAATTAATATAATAATTTTATATTATATTTTTGTAATTATTCTGTAATTATAATTACAGAAATATAATATAAATATAATATATATATTATTAAATTTAATAAATTTTCTAATACTTAAAAATTTTTTTTAAATTCAAAATAAGTTATTTTCAAACATATATATATATATATCTATATATATTTATACACTTTTCTATATAGGTATCATGTCTCGTTTATAAAGAGAGGCCGATATATATGTAGGTTAATATTAATAGTAATTTTTATTTATAAATAAATAATGAATATTTATTTTCAAGCTGCAATCGTGACTAAACTGACAATAGATTTCTTATAGCTTGACCTAAACAAAGTCAACGCCAGTCTCAATTGGTAAGCTGGCAATGCTTACAACACATAGAAACCACTTCTAATAAAATGCTTATCAGCAATAAAAATAAAGATTTAGAGTGCTTCAGCTGAACTGAACTAAATGAATTGGCATAAATTGTTATTGGAAATGTTTGCTATATATAGATTAGATAAGTTTTTCAGCATAGATTAAAACATAAATTTAGCTCAAAATTATATATTTAAATATAGTTTTATAATATTGAAAAAAAAAAAAAAAAAATTATAATTTATATTAATTTTAATATATATAAATTTTTTATTAATTTTTATATTATAATATTATTTATATTTCTTATTCATCATATTTATTCAAGACGCCAATCTGTTTCCGAATCGTATCCTCAATCTCCGCAAAGAGCAAACTATCCGCATAGCTGACATTGGAATTCTCCAACTCGCCAGCGAGTATGGATTGACGCACTGCCTCGGCCTCATAGCGCATGGCCTCTGAGTTGGCATAGTTGGTCGCATGCTTGCCCTTGGGCGGCAGCCATTCCTTCTCCTTGCCATCGATGTCGATCAATTTGTTTGGCGTCCAGAAGTCAATCAGCTGCAATGAGCAAATCATATTAGATAAAGAAACAGTAACGTCACCAAATCTTTGGATGACTTGCTGGCAACGTGAGCAACGTTCATCAATGTCGATTCATTGTCTTACCGTTATTTGTCCTTTGGTGCCCTTGATGATGGCCTTGTTGTCAAGCTTCTCGCGAGAGGAGATGCGCATGCGTGCCGTACGGCCGCCACTGTAGGTGAGCGTAGTGCTGACATCATCATCGATGCCCTCGGAGTTGGTGTGTCCGGTTGACTCGATTTTCTGCGGTGGCTCCTGGAAGGCCCACTGCGACGCTTGTATGGTATAGATGCCCAGATCATAAACGACGCCGCCGCCTAGCTCACGTTTCCTACAAGTACCGAACAGATCAGCTACACACGTTTAACCAGGACAACAGTTCATTTCCGACTTACTGCAGACGATCCACGTTGGCCAAGGGAAAGCCAAAGTTAACCTGCACATCCTGGATCTCGCCCAGTGCGCCAGTCTGGATGAGCTGGCGCACATGCTGATAGGAGGGAAAGAAACGTGACCACACAGCTTCCATGAAGAAACGCTTGTTCGCCTTGGCAGCGGCCAAAATGCCCTCCACCTGTTTCTTGTTCATGGCCAGCGGCTTCTCGCAGAGCACATGCTTGCCGTGGTTCAGCATCAGCAGGGAAACTTCATAGTGCTGCGGATTCAGCACGCCAATATAGACCACATCTGAACGATGAATGGGAAAGTTACTCAAAACTTATAAAACGCCACAGTCCGGCAGGATACATACCCACATCGTGGCTCTTGGCCAACGCCTCGTAGCTGCCCAGGGCCGTGGGTATTTCGTGCTTCTTTGCAAACTCTTCGGCGCGCTCCAGGGCGCGTGCAGCCACAGCCACCACCTTGTGATCGCTAGCAGGCAACGTGCTGAGCGCTATGACAAAGTCCTCGCTAATCTTGCCAGCGGATGCGATGCCCCAGCGAATGAGTTTGCCCGACGACATGTTCAACGTTTCTCCAAACACCTGCGAATGAGCACCAAAGTGAGACCTGCTGTTAGTTAAATATGAAAATGTTGACGCCGATAATGTATATGGGGCGTGTTATCAGCTATAGGGAGAGAATGAGAGAGAGAACAGAGAGAGAAAGAGAGAGAGAGAGAGAGGTACTTTCTGATAAGACTCAATGCTAGCACTTGAATATTTATCTGGATGCCCTTAGCAGAGGGTAAAAGAATCAGAAGAAATATACTAAGTATTCTTAATTTTATGTTGAAAAGTAAAAAAAAATAATAATAATTAAAAATAATAGTCTTAATATTGAAGATTACTATTTAACAGCAGTATATTTAATTATTTATATTTAATATCCAGCCCTAATTGAATATATTATTAACAATTTAAAAAGTTAAAAAAAAAATATTTATTTTATTAAATATTCTGTTAATAGTAACCTTTAATACTTATGTATATACTCTATCATATAAAATATATATATATATATACATACATATAACAATTAATTTGTCTAATGGAAATGCCTTTTACGCTAGATAAAGAATTTAGAATTTCGCAATATTAAAATTAACAATTATCTGCAATTAATCTACAGCTCAATAATGTTATTTGTTTACTTATCGCTAGTACACTTAGTATTCTGTTAATGCTACATATTTACATATACATAGCTTTGTATAGTTGCTGAGAGAGAGAGAGAGCCACAAAACGATGCACGCATATATATCCCTATGTAAATTAACATACAGCTGGTTTATTGCAAAGAGCTTTTGTTTTGATATGAACTGCAGTTGAGGGTGGGTATAGCAACAGGTGGCATAGCAGCCATATTTATTGCTAATGCGCATGTGTGCATTTACAATGTGTGCGTATTCTCTCACTTTCTGTGTATAAATATATTACCTTATGTACAACAGCCTTTTAAGTGCCGGCTAATTTTACAAGTATAATAAAAACATATTAACATACATTTCTTAGCAAATCACAATTTTACCTTTAAATAATTTACAACGCAGTTGTGTTTGTCATCCGTGCACTGGTGTTAAAGCTTTAGAACTATTTCTATATTTAAAAACTTTCAGCTGTTTTGTGTTTATGTGGGAAAGAATCATTTGAAAGTTTGCTTTAACAGACGAGTAACAGCATTTGACACTGTTAACTTACTAAATCATAAGCAGTTAAAATAGCATTGTTGGTTAACTTTGACAGTTTTTTTTTATTATTATTTATTTTTATTATAATCAGTTAATATTATATTTTGTGTACATAATTTGATACTGGTTATATGTTCAGCGAAGTTAGAATGAACCGCCAATTAAAAGCTAGCCATTCACATGTAAACGTTGCGTTAAATTGAACGAAAGAGCTTTACCAGGGCTAGTCATTTGACGAGCCGACTGAATTGCTGCAGCCCTGGTGTTGGTACTGTGCGCGTTGCAAGTAAAATTTTGACTGCCTTGTTTCTTAACTATTTTGCTGTCTGTGCGAACAAAAATTATTTTTGCTATACCGCAATTCGCTTTGTGCCACCCCAAACGGCTGATCAGAGCGCTGTGCCGTGCTGAAACGCGATTGTAAACATGTCCGAGCGCTCCAAAGGTGACGTGTCGTCGTCGCGCGTCAACAACAATGCAAATCGAATTATTAAAAATCCACTGCTCAGCGCCTCCGTGACGGGTCTCAGCTACGATGACTTTCCCAATAAGCCGCTCCTGCTGCCAGCAGCGCCGCCTGTGGTGCATGCACCACCCGCAGCGCCAGCCAACGCTCTCATCGCTGGTATTCTCAATCGCGGTAAGTGTGTCAGACGAAAAGAGAGATAGAGAGAGAGAGGGAGTGTGAGAGAGAATGGAATCAAAAAGAGTATGACAGAGAAAGACACAACAGAAGCGAGTCAATTGTTGTCACTTGTTGCTTTCGTGTTCCACCATTTGGCTGATAAGCGTTAACAGTTTTCTGGTATTTTTATTGGGCAACACTTAAAGTTCGTTTCTATCTATGGCTATTATAGTTAGTTAGTTATTTTTGTATTGGCAGCGTCTCTCTCTAAAATTATTCCATGCTGCGTGTCGAGTGCGAGCGATACGTGGGCATATCCAATGACACCTTGCGCCGCTTGCAGCACCACACAATGCTCCATATGAGCAGCACAATGAGCAACAGGAGCAGTATGGCGCCCAGACAAATGGCAGCTATGGCCGCCTCAGTCAGCACCACGTCGCGCACATCAATGTTAATGCTGCGCTGATTGCCAGCCGCATCGTATGCCGTTATGGCCACCTTCGGTTCACAGCAGGATGCCATATAGGAGGCCTTCATGGGCTCGGTGGTGCCAGCCGTATAGTAATTGCGATAGAACAGGCCATCCGTCGGCGTCGTCTGCAAACGCAATATGCCCGACTGCCAGTCCTGAGCGGTGACATCCAAAGTCCAGAATCGATCGCCACAGCCTTGGGCATCGCTGTTCACATAATCGCAGCGATTGCCAAACTCCCAGGAGAGATTCGGACCAGTGGAATCCTAAAGACATGCGTGTTATGAAATTATTTAATTATAATTCACATATTTTCGAAATATACCTGCGCATCAATGCTGGAGACGACTTTGAGGCTAACCGCCAAGGTGGTCGTTTCGCCACCATAGATGGTGAATGTCACTCTATCCGTGGTGCCAGGCGTTGAGCCCGTTGGGGCCAACACAGTCAGTCGCACGGTGCTTGTCTCTCGTGGTCGCAGATAGAAGCTGGGGAATGAGCAGAGAATTGAAATTACATTTCCCTGTCACTATTGACATTGCTAACTCACCCCGTCGGGCTTAGCTGCACCAGGAAGCGGCGCTCGTCTGTCACCTGCACCGTCTGATAGATACGCTCCGTCCGCATATTGGTCACCTCAAAGAGCAGCGTTGCGATCTGACCCGCATTCAACAGCAGCTGCGATTGCGTATTGAGCTCGATTTTAGTGCCACAACGTTGCAGCAACATGGCATTCAGGCTGGCACGCTGTGGCTCACCCGTGGCAGCGGCAAATTGTGTTTGATTTAGACTCGTCGTCGGATGCACTAGCTCTGTTTCCGAAAAGGTTTCTATTTCGCTCTTGGGTGAATCCACTTCGGTTTTGGGTGAATCCACTTCATTCTCGAGCTTTTCCTGTGATTCGGGAAACTTGAGCTTGGCCAAACGCGCAGTCGGACGTTCATGTACAGCATTTGAATAGTAGCTATCGATGCGTTTAATAATATCACCTGAAATTGAGCAAAGAAATAGTATTTGAGCTGGCCGGAAGCAGTTCTAATGTCTTTGCATAACAGAAACAGGATTCAGATAATATATACGAATGTTGTTGCTGCAGAAAAGCAGCTCTTTTGGATGGCGTCAACAATCATTCCGCTCAGATGACGCTCAAGGTTGATACGGTTATCAAACGAGCGGGCATCGTTATCTCTACAAGCGAGCCCCGAGCACCGGTTAGCTTGTTGTTGTTTTCACATATATTTTTTTTCGTGGTTCAGAAAACGACGCATCTTAATTATAATTGGTTCAGTTGTATGCGTCCAGCGCGTTCGCCAAGTTGTTTTTTAATTGATTAGCTGTGTGCTGCGACTTACCAAGAAAAACGTCAGCTTTACGCTCTGCACGTATGAAAACGTTGTAAGCGGCTTTTGGTGATTCCGGTGTTAGTTGCAGCTTGAGGATTGTCGCCTTGCGCAGCTTGTTGAGTGGTACGTAGGCATCCAGTTCATCGGAATTAGCATTTCGTGTATCATTGCTTGATTTAAATTTGACCAGTTTCTTTAAGTTTATATCTAAACGAAGATGAAGAATGTAATGCACACATAAACAAATTAACAGGTGTATTTTGCCATTCACAGTGAGTGATGAGCACAGCTGTTTTACATGCAGCGCTGCCAGATTGTTGCACAGAAAAAAAAATAATGAATTAAATGTTGTGCGCAACTCAAATAGCGAGTGGACATAATTGCACTTATATCATGCAAGTATTTATGCAAGTAGTTTATTATCATTAATTGTAATCATTAGCTATATGTATGCTATGTAGTATAACAACTGCTTTCGCGTTGGCAACTCTACGCTGAGCAGCTGGTCTGTTATTAGTAGCGTTGTTGTTGTTGTTGTTGTTGTGAACGTAAACTACTGCTACAAAACACTTAACATAAAAACGATTGTTTTTCGAATTGTGAAATCAAACAGATTACAAAAACGTATAATAATTTAATAGTGTTAAGTGTTAGGCCTCAAGCAAAGTCGACTTGCTAACTGACATGGCCCGCGGTACTATATAAAATTTGCAATTCGGTGTGCATCATCAGCAAAATCGCCTTCGATTTTGGTCAGAGGCCACTTTTGAACTTGGCCATGGCAGTGGCCCAATGCATGTCAGCCGATTAATAGTGTATGTATTTGTCTATATAATTGTGACTAATGCTGCAACGTCAAATATTTGGCAACAATTTAAACAAATGACTCGCCATATGTGTGTGTGTGTACGTGTAAAATATGTTATTTAAGTTTAGCAATTTTCTATTTTTCATATGATATTTATAAAATGCGTAGTGCAATATTTTCAACGTTGCGGCAGGGAACTTCAATTGATTTGTACAAAAGAAAAGGGCGCCCGCTTTGCATGTGTGTGTATGTGCGCTAGTGTGTATGTATATGTGTATATGCGAGTGGGAGTGCGGTCTGTTGTCGGCTCGCTCTCATTCACTCTCTCTTGAAATAACTTCCGCAATTTCTTCTATAACTGCGTTTATGGCAAAGTTCACTGCGTACTTATGATAAGCAAACACAGCAAATAATTGATTCATCAAACGAATAACAGTAAATTATGAAGTATTAAAGTGAAGTGAGCTCAGCTCAATTGAGCTTATTATATTTAAAGAATTATGTGTGAGGTCAGCTATTGAGTCACAGAAAGTTATTTCCTTGAAATTATCGATAATGCATTTGATATCGATACACTTGTTGAGTTTCAGCTGCAGTATTTTGTAAACGAGCGCTGTATGCCTCAAAATCTTTTTTTAATCTGCTCAATTTTATATATATTATTTATGTGCTAAATTAAAGCTATTCTTGCTTTCTATTGCGATAAGCGACCATTGGAATCTGTGCTGAGGCAGTACGAGAACGCTTGAGTCATTATTGCTTTTAGTCTGGTGGTTGCATTCGTATAATCTATTTCGGGAGTGTTTGAACTTTGCCCCAGCTACGTGGACATACACATTAATGTGTGATTAATTTTGATAGCAATTATATATATATAGAATTATTAATATTTTGCTCGTGGTTAGAAAACATTCACAATTTGTGCTATGTGTGGTTCAGTGGACGTTGAGTTAGTACAGTGTTGAGAAGTGCCAAACATAATAAGAGACGATTATATTGTATACTCACGCTTAGGACAAACATAAACAAAGATTCGACGAGTGTGAATTGTAGTTAAATTTGTGCTGGGGTCGGTTTGGAAGCTAAAGTTAAAAGTACGCCGAAAATTTTATTTATTTTTTTAAGTTATTTGCGAAATAGTTTGTGTTTGTGTGTGTGTTTTTTTTTTTTATTGTTGACCCTTAAAGCTAAACATTTATTACTTTCGTAAACATAAACATATATCTGAATCTGTATCTGTATATAATATTTGAAGAAATTCTTTTGTACTACAAGTTAATGTTAAGTTTCTAGCGTTTTGGTTAAGGAAAGCGTTGTAGGTGTTATGAGTTTTCACTTTTTTGTTTGGCTATGAGGGAAAATACAAATGGGAATAGAACTGGATAGGATTGGGTGGGATAGGCGGTTAGTTAAAGTATAAAACTTAAAGCTAAGCACATATAAATAAGTACAGTTGACTCTTGAGACATTTTACAACACTGGCTGTTTAGTAAGAATATAAAGATATTGAGATAGAAATAGGGCGTGTGTGAATGAGTTAAATTAACATATATAGTTTATATATATATAAATTTACATATATATATATATATATATATATATATATATATATATATATATATATATATATATATATATATACATATATGTAGTTAGCTACAAAAACAACTTAAATCGATACTAGCCTAGGCACGGCCATTCGCATGTGCCGCGAAATTGAAGATCCCTTATTGTTGAACCCGTACACGTTGATCTTTTACAACACTATTAGTATGATGTACAACCCTGCTTTTTCTTTTTTTTGTGTGTTTACTGCTGTTTCAACTCCAATTACTGGGTTAGTACTAAACGAGTGAAATAGCTTATTGAGTGTTGTGTGTGTGTGTGTGTGTGTGTGTCAGTGTGTGTGTTTGGGTTTGGATTTAATGGTCAAACTAACCACCATTGGGCGTTGCCAGTGCGGCACGTCGCATGTTGGCATCGATGCGCACATGTAAGCTGGACAGCGTCGTATCAACAGGTAGCTCCAGCTCCTGGGTACCCTGATACGCTTCCGAGACGAGCGTTAACTGCAAGTAAAAATTTCAAGAGAGAAAGAGAGGGAGAGAAGTTTTTAGTAGTTGTTTTTGGAATGTCTAGTTTCCTTTCTATAAACAAATTTGCCCTTCACTTTTCTTTCCATAACCTAGTTTTGCACAAAGATGCAACATCATCAACACAACAAACAGCTAAGAAACAACAATAATAACAATTCGCGTCGTCGTGCTCTTGAGCACCTGCCTGAAAGGTAATCCAAGCTGCTATTTGCGTCTCACTTGGTTGCTTGGGCAACACTTGTTGCTGCGGCTGCTGCCACTTTCAATTTCAACACTTGGCAGCAGGCTGGCTGTTTGCTGAGCTCCATCACATTTTTAATTACACTAATTACGCTCGTGTACGATCATTTGTGCTCTTTACCGTATTGCCAGCTATATGCTGTCCATGCTCTGTGCTCACAATGTGAATGATTTCGCCGCCCGATCGTATGGCCACCTCACCCAAAATGCCGCCCACAGCGTCTTCCGTCTCATTCTCGTTGGGCGAGCGTTCGCCGTACCACAGCATAAACAACTGCAAATAGAGCAAGACAGTTATAATCTAGAGCGGGTCTCCTTAAAAGTCTCTCAACTCACGCGTATGCGCTTCTTGAGCAATGTAATCGCCGCATCCTGCACAATATCGGTGTGCGGCGGTATGGCAGCTGTCGATATGAATATGGCGCTGTCATATGGCACCAGCTCGGCGGCCTGTAACACGCCCACAAACGCATTGCCGCCCTCCAGCTCTTTAGTGCTGTTCAGACCCGCAATGAACTCTCGCGTATTGTTGAAGCTGAATGCGGAGGGCACACCTGAAAAGATGAATTTATATGAATATAATAATATATATGAATATGAATAAAGGGAATGAGGATTATATAGAAATCATTAAAATTATTATTATTAAAATTATCGTCTGATACTTTTTAGTATATATATTTTAGCACAATTGCTTACTATATATTTACAGATAAAGAGTAAAGAGATAAAAGTTTCTAGCGCCTGGTTACTTATATTTCGATAAAATTCATAATAGCTATCGATCAGTAAAGTGTATATTTACTTATCTATCAAATCTGCAAATATCTATAGCCACAGTTAAATTATTTAACCATTGTAAAAGAATCTTATATCCCCCTAAAAAGTACTTAAGGTTAAGGCTTTTCATAGTTAAAGTTTTTTTAAGATTCTTCATAACTTACAGCTGCAATCGATAGTTTTGCTTTATCTTGAATTTTGAATGAAGTTCTACAATTTCTATTTAACATATTATCCTATCAACATTTAGTTTTTATACCCTGATCCCATTGAAAATGGGAAAAAAGGGTATAATGTTTTTGTTAAAAGTATGTAACAGGCAGAAGGAGGCGTGCCACACCCCCAAAAGTATATATATTCTTGATCAGGACGACAAGACAAGTTGATTGAGCCCTGTCCGTCTGTCTGTCCGTCCGTCCGTCCGTCCGTCCGTCCGTATGTATGAACGCGTCGATCTCAGAACCTATAAGAGCTAGAGACTTGAATTTTTTTTTGTTAGGCGCGTATATTGGGCGCGCATATCGAGTTTGTTTCAGAAAATCGATAACTATTCCTGAATATTTGTTATCGATTTAAAACCATATGAAAAAACAGTTATGATTTTTTATCTTTTTTATCTTAAGAGCTAGAGACTCAAAATTTCTCATGTACCTTTATGTGTATTTTTACCAATTTCGGTTTTTGTTACATTTGGATACTGGCCCCAAATTTCCCCACAATTTTGAAAATTTTTTTCAGTTGCAATATATATGGTGTTTGGTCTTTTTGAAAACTAAATCAATTATTTAAATCATATGGTGGAAGTTTCATCAAAATCCGTTGATAAACACAAAAGTTATTAAACAAAATGTTTGGCTAGATCAACAGCGATTGAACTGCAAAGCGCACACAGACCAGGTGGCGCTTATACATGTTCAATTTGTATACATGTGCACACATACATGCAAATGCTCGCGAACAAATTTTCTAAGAACTGCAATTGCTTTTGAGTTTGGGTCGAATTGTGTTCGAATTGTTTTTGCTACCTACTTCCAATTGCCGCTCGCCGCTGTGTGTCGCAGTCGCAGGCGCTGTGTGTCGCTGTGCGAATATGTTTTCGATTCTTCTTCTTTAATAGTAACGGAACAATTCTTGAGAGCTTGCAAAAGTGAGCTGGTATAATCTTTGTGTCGAATTTGTTTGCATAATTCCTCTTTGATCGACATTCTTAGTACCATTGTCACATACTTAAGTTGCGTGATATGGTTGTACATACGAGTTATGGACTATATTAAGAAAACTAAGGGGGGTGGGATTAGGGTATCCCCTAGTCGGGCGCGCCGACTAGAGTTTTCTTACTTGTTCATATTACATACCAGAGGCATTGAGCGTGACGAGCACAATCTTAATGTTGATGTTCTTGTCCTGCAACGCATCAATGTACAATCGCTTGGCCTGGTCCAGAGATGCTGCAGATGGATCCACTATAACAGCCAGTGGCATGCGTATGTAGACATCCTTGATGTAGTTGCGCAGCTGATCGGCGGGCAACAGCTCCGGCTTGGTCAGATGTATGTGCTTCGATTGCTTGCGAGGCGCAGACGTTGTTGCTGGCGGTGCTGTCGTTGTTGTTGTTGTCGTCGTTGTCGTTGTGCTTGAGCTTTGGGTTACGATTGGAGGCGCGTTAGTGGGCACGGCAATGGGCGTTGGCTCGGGCCAACCACCGAAACCGGCAAAGCCACCAAAGCGCGCCGCCAACACTGGCAGCGGTGCCTCTGTTGTTGTTGTTGTCGTGGTCGTGGTTGTTGTTGGTGTCTTCTGAATGGTGGTTGTGATGCGAGGCTCCAGGGTGTCTTGATCATCGTAATAATACTCATCGGAACTGGGCTTAAAGGGTTTGGCTTTGCGGTTCATGGGCAGCTGCTGTACGTGTGCCTGCGGCTGTGCCGGCTCGTCACGATAGTTAACGTTCTCTTCCAGATCCTTGTGCGTGTTGATTGGCTGCGTTTGCTGCTCCACCAACATATCGTCTTCGGCATAGTCTGGTTCTGTTAGCGGAAATCTTTCCGCTTTCGCCTTGCGCACATATTCAGGCACTGTAGTCGTTGTGGCTGTGGCCTGCTCCTCCAGTGGCTCCTTGTGCTGTTTTTTGGGCTGCTCGGCGTGGTGCTGCTTCTCCTCCTCCTGCATGTCCTCGTAGTAGTACTCCTGCGATTGTTTCGCTGGCCTGTTCTTCTCCTGTTTCTTAGTGGGCGCATCTTCCATTACTTCGGCCGCCGTATTCTCATCGTATTCTGTGGTAGCCGTTGCAGCCGTGGGCACTGACATCTCGGTGACAGCGGCCAGCGCCTTGTCCGTTGTCGATTGCTGTTCCATGGACTGCAACGCATTGACCGTCTCTGCGGGCAGCGAATGTTGTTCGACCTCGATGTTATTTCGTCGCTGTTGTGTTTCCGTATCAACTTCGGTTTCCTGCTGTGCCGGCTCATAGATGTCTTCACCACCGCCAACACTACCATCTCCCAGATCGCCGCCATAATCCTCGTTCTGTGCCCGCAGCAGGGTAAGCAGCGTCAGCAGCCAAATCCCCAGCAGGCAAATTCTACTCGTTCGCAGTATCATTGGGATGAAATGTCTCCGTCTGACTTTGATACCTAGTTAAGTCTTCTCTTCGGTGTCTCTCGTGACTCGATCAGCATCCAATAAAAAACGTCTACAACAAAAATTAACAACGAGAAATGTCATAAATCAAATATTTTTGAAAGCTACCAAATGCGAGTCTTGATTGATTGACGCTCATTAAATTGACGCAATTATGCGCCATCATTATTATTATTATTGAAATTTTGTTATTGTTAAATTACCGTTGTTTTCGTCATTTTCGACACTTTCGCAATGCGAAAAAGTGAAATGCGTTCACAATTATCCTATTATTCTGTTATTAAAAATATTTTTAGTTTAATTAACGTTAATGGACCTAAAATATGGACAGGGGTAAAAACAAATTTACAGCTCTTAAGTTTGCTAATTCTAATTGGGCAGATACAGAGAGAAAGGAAATGAGTGGAGATTAGCCAATTTTAATAATAAGAAATGAAAAACTATTTAAAGAACTTAAAAAGTAAATTAAGGGAACTATTTGCGGCTTGAGACAAAAAAAAACCTTAGATTATATTTATTATATATTTTTTCCAATACATGAAATATAATATAATTTTTATATATATATAGATAATGGGTTTGTCGATTATTATGAAACATTAATATAAAATAATTAACTTTAGTACATCAAGTGTCAGCAAGATCTGTCAAGAATTCTGCTTTCTATGCTTTCGTCTGTTCGCCACCTATTCGCTTTTATAGTCTGGGTAAGCTGAAATCATTTGAGAATTCTAAGTTTGCAAATTATGCAAAAACAGTAAAAGCGAAGCCTTCTTCTAGATCCATATACCAAATAAATATGTTTTTTATGGTCAAGCAATATATATAGGTTGCCGATGTAATATTTAGATCAGGCATAAACCATAAGTTTATATATATTTATATTTATATTTATATTTATATTTATATTTATATTTATATTTATATTTATATTTATATTTATATTTATATTTATATTTATATTTATATTTATATTTATATTTATATTTATATTTATATTTATATTTATATTTATGTTTATATTTATATTTATCTCTGATCAATATCCATTTCTTTGATATATTTTATAAATCATTCTTATCTATTAATATTAATAGATCTATATATAATAATAGCAAAAGCTATGCTCTTCGTCTCCACGCTTTTAAATATAAATATGATTTTTTTTTTGTTTCGCATTTAGCCAACAATTATTTTACAATTTGCTGCTGTTGTCATTAAAAGCTAGTTATTCATAAATAAATCAAATAAAATAACAAAAATTTTCGCTGATCACGCACTTTTCTATTTGAAGCTTGGTAAATGCCAAGCGAAATATTTTCCAAAAGTCATGTTCATGAACACGAGTCAATGTAAAACTTTAAAAGCCAACGAGCAACAAAATGTGCTAACAATGGCTTAAAAATGGAAAGACAAAAAAAAAATACATACATTGCGATACGAAAAAAAATTAAATAAAAATAGATTTTTAAAGCTGGAGAAATGTTTTTATTGAAAGCCAAACAACTCGTGATTCAGTTGAGTAGCGCATTAGAAACATGTATGAATGGATTGAAAAACCAAAAACAAATGAAAACAAACAAATCAACTATATGGTCAAGGTTTTTGGCCATATTTTTATAAGTTTTATCTAAACCTGCTGCAGCAGCGGAAAACGAAGAGCAGGCGACGCTCCAGCCGTTGACATTAGCAAATGATTAAAGCGTGAGACGCACAAATGCAACAAAAGCAACAACCACATTGACAACAACTTTATGAAGACATGTTTTTATTAGGCCCCCAGTAAAAAACTAATAACTAAATAAAACTGATGCCTGCGCTTGATTAAATCTGACTTTTTATATGGGCTTAGCTACCCTGTAAAAGTTACGAAAGTTGAACTAGGGTCTATGAGCTAGAAATTATTGGCATATATAGGACATGCAAATGAAAATTAATAGTAATTAAAATATAAATATATATTTAAAGTATAATCGAGTTTTATGATTTATATTTAAATATTATATATATAAATTTATCACAATATTTAATTAAATTTCTTTATAAATAATGAATAGTGTAAAATAAAATGGAGATCATTTTGAGCTTCTTTAAAATACCAATTTTTCTTTAATTTTAGTTCACATAAGCGCTAAATTCTCTTTTTAAATATAAATAATCTTATCTAGAAATAAATTGAAATTCAAGAACTTTTTTTTATTATTTCTTTGCCCTAAAGAGTAATCGCTATTCGAATTCTTTTGAGCTCATTATAATTCTTACATGTTGTGAATATGCCTTCGCAATCGCCAATGCTGTTTCGCTCAATTTGATCAACTTTTAACATTTAATTAACTAAATGCAATTAGCACTTGGATTGCGCGTCATGCGAACAATAAATACAAACACAATACATATATATATATATATAAATATATATATGTTAATATATGTATTTCTTTTTTTTTGTGGTCGAATGCATTTTACGTTTATTGGTTTCGAGTTGAAGAGCAATGCGTCGTCTTGTTTGAATAACAAATTAGCAACGAATCAATTTGAATGATTGATTTCTTGGCTTCTCTTTGGCTCTCTGCGTGTCTCGTGATGTGTGCAACAACGTGGTCAACTCAAGCTAACAGCTGTCATTAATTAACGACATGCAAAAAATACAATAAATTTAAAAAAATATATATATATAAACTGAGATATATGTATATTAAAGCGCTTAAAACTGAAACGTTTTTTATATGCGTGAATAACAACAACCAAAAACGAAAATGTGGAAATAAATTAAGTTAAAATATTCTGCGTTCGTTTTTCTCGTTTTTTCGATAAAAAATTTTTTTTTTTTTGGCAGCAGCTCCGATGCCTTTAATCGAAAATTGATTTGAACATTTTTCAGGCGTTGCAAGGTCAATGCGCATTTCGTGAAGCCGGTTCGATTCGTTCATAGAAGAGAGGCTGCTGCCGCTGCCACTTAGAGGCAGAATTGAGCTGCTGCTGTTGCCCTGACATGAAATCCCCTATGCGTAATGAGAACTTGCATTCCACTCGATGTACCCATTTAAGAGTTTACGCAGTTCCGCTTTCAATGATTGATAAAAAAAACGAAATGTGGCCGAGTCACACGTTCGATTTGTTAATCAACTGATTATTGACTTTAGCAAATATGCTCAACTTTCATTCATGAAACTCTGGCAAAAGCTTCTCGGCGGCATTCTCAAATGGGTCACGTACCGCTTAAATCATATTATACATATATATAAATATATATATATATACATATAATGTAAAAGGTGTTTTTAATTTATCAGCTCTCTAAAGGTTAAACACAGTTGCTAACATTGCCAATCATCAGTCATGCAATTCATTCTGACATTTGTCAAAATTATAATATTTCCTTGTTTACAAGTTTTTTAGAATGAATGAATGATGCAAGGCTGGAACGCATTTCAGTCTAAATAATTAAAGCCTTATGACATAATCCATAAAAATGTAAAGTGATGTAAAAAAAATTTATGAAATTGAAATTGAATTGAATGAATTGAAGTTATTTAAATATAAAATTTCATTCGGTGACCTCTGAGATCGCAATGGAGCAGAAAAGCTTGCATTCATTACTTGTTCTATAACTTCAGTTGAACCAGTCGACAATCTTAAAATATAACCAATTACTCCAGTCTCTCATGTATTATAAATCGTAATGCTAAAGGATATATTTATTCAAATTTAGAATAATATATTCTAACAGACTTTTACGATATTGAAGAAGAAATATGTGGCCCGAAGCAGCTTTGTTATCTGGCTATTCAAATATTGAAATTGAATTCAGTATTTAGATAATATTCGCCAATAAATGCCTTTGACCTGTCCCAGAACTCAGGATTTGTTTGATTAAACAATTTACAGATATTTTCTATGATCAATGCTGAGTCACTCTTATTCATTCACTGGAATCGTCTTACTATCTGTTATTATTTTTTATAAATATTGGTCTATTACTTAACAAATTTATCAAACTTGAGGTAATATACTTGTTGATTATTAGCATTATTGTCAATCAACAACTAATTAACAGGGCTTAACACACAGAACATGGTCTATTTGTTTGAATAGGTAGATAAATATATATACTGCAGTCTATAAATATATATATATATATATATTTTTTTTTTTTGATTATAATCAAGTATCAATAAAATTATCCCCTTTCCACTCAAAAGGCAATTTTAATCAAGTGTCAGTTGCACTTAAAATTATAAACTTTAATCTACAAAATAATTATATTTGTACCCAGAAGTTAATTTTCATATTATAAAAAATACCTCTTTTATAAGATAAATATTCATGGATAAAGATTTAATTTTTTGAGTGCTTTAGAGTAGAAACGTGAACAGTGTTAAATGTTCTTAGATAATCTGATTCAGGGCTAAAAATGCGGATATATTTGTATTTATCAAAATATAACTGAAGCTTAAACTAAGGTAACGATGTGAAAAAAATTATATATATCTATATCTACATATCTATATCTATATCTACATACAATATATATTTTTGTTTACGTGCCATCACTAAAGCTTCGCAAAAGTATTAAAATCTTTGCATCGTTCAAATGATACGTGCTTATTTTAATCAACAACAGTGTCAACATCATCAAGATCTTAGCTCTGACATCAATCAGAGCTACAGAAAGAGAGAGAGAGAGAGAGAGAGAAAGAGTGAGGAGAGACAGCGGTAAATATTTCACTTTTCGACTGCAGCTAACGTGAGATTGTGAATTCTGCGAGTGAACGCAACAGAACTGAACAGAAACTGAATCGTAATTGAATTGAACTGAACTGAACTGAAGTGTTAGCTCAGACAGTAATTTGTTTATTATTATTTATAGGCAATTTATTATTTTTAATTAAAGAAAGACAACAGGGAACAGAAAATTACAAAGCCAAAGCCAGCTGCGTCAGTTCATCAATCAGCAACAGCAGCTGATACTTATTATTATTATTATTTAAAATTCTATAAACAAATTAGAAACGCGCAATTATTCGAGTTCCCTGTGAGTAGGTGTTGGCTTAAGAGGCGGGGCGAGCCGGGTGGAGCCGGTACGGGCACGGGGCAGCTGTAATTCAAATAGCGCGTAAGCATTTGCGATATGCTATGACTTTTTTTATTGCCCAACAAATTAATGAAATATAATTGCAAAAATTATAAATTCAAATAGCGTTTTGCACACTTTTTATTTCGTATTTTGTATACCCTAAACGTATCAACGGCGGCCCATCGTTCGTTTACTTTGAAGTTGTTTTTGGCAAAGAAATTTACTGTGGAAAGTTTACTTTTTTTTAGAACTTAGAATTCATGAATTGTGATGTTAAAAAATATAATTTTTACTGTCTGATGAATACGTTATTTAATTGAAGATTTAAAAACTTAATTATTATAGATATTTTTTATTAGCCACATTTGATATAGACCAAAATCAGCCCGCAGATTATATTTCTACTTTTGTAAAATTGTGGAAAATCTTTGGGATTCTCTTTCAGTGCTTAGCTTCTTAAGGTTATAAAATCTTTCAACTCAAAAATGGCAATTTAAGATATAAAACTACGAATGTTGTTTGAAAGCTGTTTTAAAGTTCACTTTTCATTACAGCAGAACTTAGAAAACATTTTATTACACATTAAAAAATTGTTGTATATAAAATTATTATTCAAAACATTAACATTAAAGCTGGTTGTACACTTCATTTTCCACAGAAAGAGCAATACCAGGTAAAACTCATTAGCATAGTAATAGTAATGTTCATTCTAAAGTAAATCAGTAAAAGTTTGAAACACTTAGAAAAGGGTAACTACCTAGTTGAGCACTTTACAAAGAGACCCAGCAGCTCGTTGTTTGCTTTATAGCAAATTGTGTTTGCTTTAGAAACGCAAATAACTAAAAATTGCAATTGCAATTGCAATTGCAATCAAAAGATTCAAGTGCATTCTAGTATAGACGATGCGGCGCGTCATTTTCAAACCCTTTTGGAAGAACCCACGCGCCGTCGAGCAACAACGGCAGCTGCTGCTGCTGCTGCTGTTGTTTTATTGTTGATTTTTCTTGACATTGAAATCGTAGTAATTTTGTAAGTAATTCGCTTGGGTTGTTGTTCTTGTGTTTTATGTCTGTTTTGTATTAATATTTTGTTTGTGATTTATAAATAACGCTCTTTATATATACATAAATTTGTGTTCTTCTTTTATTTGACTTTTGGCATTTTGAGCAAAAGACTCTTTTTTTTTTTTTTTTTGTTTTTATTGGCTTTTGCTCTTGCCGTTGTTGTACGCCTCACACTTGCCTTTTATGCGACTTCTTGTTGACGTGGCTGGCTGGACGGTCCAAATTGCATATATTAGCAATAAATTGCGAGTATTATAAATAATTAAATTTGAAAGTATGGATAGTCGGCGCTGGCAAACAAATGACTTAGGCAACGAACTTGTTTAGCGGCCGCACGACAATTGAAAATTTTGTTCAATCAATATGTAAAACGAATGCACTTTATTTATGCATTTTGCGCACTTCTTTGCATTGTTTATGAATTGCCAACGCTTATGCAAAGCACAACAACAACAACCAAAATAATAATAACAGTAAAAAGCAATCACTTGCACTTTAGTACAAAACAGACGAACAGGCGAAATACACGCACGAGTCACACGCACACAGACAGAAACAACTCAAAATTCAGCGTTTTGCTTCAGCTTTTGTTGTACTCGTATATTGATTAACCCGTTTAAATTTGTTGTTGCTTTTGTTTCTTTATTTTGCTTCTTGCTTGCGTTGGTTTATGTTCATTTAGTTAAGAGAGACACACACGTTGGTTGATTGTTGCTGTTGCTGTTGCTGTTGCTATTGTTGAGCTGTTTTCAGCACTTGCGGCCGCGACGACGTCTCAAATGAAACTGAAAGCAGACACAGAAAACAGCGACCAGCAGCGTACAAAACAAACCGAAACCAACTCAGCACCACGATCACTGTTCAGTTTCAGCTCGACTCAACTTAGCTCAGCTTGGCTCGATCAGCGCCGTTGACGTCGACGCGGCGACGCGTCGACGCTGACAGCAGCAGCCGCAACAGCGGCAGCTCCAGCAGCATTCAGTCTCGTTCGCTCTGTTTAGTTGGAATCTTAAGAGCGTGATGCTGATAAAGTGCCAACGTGCTGGCCCCCAAATTTGAATAGGCGCCATATGGATATACATTTATATGTATGTGTGATAATATAGTATTAGTGCTTAGAAAATATGACAAACATCAGAATATTATATAGTTGACGTTGATTGACTGTTTAGATACCCATCTCATCGTTTGTAGAATTTATGAACAAATTTATCGTACTTGTTGCTGTTGCTCTTGACAGATGAGCACACGTATATTTTGTGGCTCGGCTAAATGTTTGCTATATAGAAACAGTCGTGTTCACTTTCATTAATTCAGAGTTATTTTAGTGCATGATCTTTGGCAGAGTCTAATGCCTTACTCAATCTGTATAAGAATACATGAATATCAGATAATTATGTTTTGATTGGTTTTTCCTTATAAAAAAAAAATATAAATATCTATATAAATATATATATTATTTAATAAATTTTTTTAAAATTAATTTGATTTGATTAATCATTTAGTTTGTTGTTGCTTGTCATATATTTCTAATTGAATTTATTTTCAACTCAAAATCTCACTTAAATAAATATTTAATATTTATAAAATGCCTCTAGTCCAAGCTAAACTAATTTTAATTTAAATTTGTTTTTGTGACAATGTTCTTTGCACGTTGACCTTTTTATTTTTTGCTGTCATTAAAGCACATTAAAAATAAAAGAAATAAATATATATACATGCTCAGCACAAGTCATCAAAATTCATGCAAAAAAGTATACAGATATTTATATTTATATACATATAGTAAATTATAATAATGTGCAAGGCGAACTGAGGTCTGTCACACTCTGTAGGAGGAAGTTCGTCTACCCAGGCGCCGCTTTTAAAATGGAGCGTGTATCGAATTTAATATGCTTGCACTGTCTACCTCATAAAACTCATAAACATGCCCCTCTTGTACAGACCGGCTACATTCGATTTGCCTATCGATAAAAATAAAAAAAAGTACTAAAACTTAATAAATAAACCCGGAACTATTTAGCTCTTACGCAGCTAAGTTCATTATATTTCATAATTCTTTGACTAATTTTTTACAGCTTGGTTTTAGAGCATATATTCATATGTGTGTATCTTTATAAATAAAACCAATGAAACCTTACTTACTTTGTTAAAAATTTCTTTACTCTGAAAACGCTTTAAAGCTTGTTTATTGTGTTGGCGTCCCAAGGTTCTTTCAATGTTGCACTTAAAACTAAAGCGTTTGCAGAATGTTCAGCAACAGCAAACGAGAAATTCTACACGCTAAATATTTATATTCTTTTTTATATTTATATTCTTTCCACGAGACATTTTCTCGACTCTTTTCCAACAACATCAAAAGTGGCTATACACAGCATTCGCAGTATTTGTTGCCTTTGCTTTGACAGTTTCGGGCAAAATTTGAAGAAATTTCTACACAATTATCTTTCTGCTTGATGTAATATGAGAATTAAATACTCAGGTATCGTATTTGGTAGGCAGCTTATCTATTGCTATGCATGCAGTTGGCTTTGGGTATCATTTGTGAAAATTATGTGAGTTTATTGTGACATGAGATTAAATTATTTATAAATATATATAGGGTTTATATTTATCTATCTACTCTGTCGAACGTCACTTTTCAGTCTCTCTGCTTTGCAATTCGATTCCTCGCTCTACCTTCCCCAGTCTATCGACTCTCATTCTCTGGCACTTAGACAACCTCCTATTATACTCTTTTCTTATTTATATCTATATCTCTATCTCTCTCACTCTCTTGTCGCTGTCTCTCGCATCTATCTCGCTGACTCACTATCTCGTTCTCTCTCCACTCTTTCTGTGTCTAATTTTTCTAAATTTTTTCTTCCCCCTCTCAAATTTGATTTTAAGGATTATCTATACTATCTATAATTTTTGTTGGCAACAAGTGCTTAATTGCTTTTCCAAGGGTATAGAATCTTTGACTTAGTTTTTCCCAAGACTGTTTCTTATTTTATTATATTTTTACTTGACCATTTCATTTTTTTCCGCTATTTCAATGAATTTGTCGCTTTTTATGGCAACAATTGACAATTATGCGTCCAGCTCATCCACTAGTTGGGCATAATATTAGACGACATTATTATTGTTGTTGTGGTGTTTGCTTTATTTTGTTTTATTCTTTTTTGTCACAAAAATAAATCGTGTACGCGCTGTGACCTACGTGCGTTCCTCAAAACTTCCTCAATGCTGTTGAGTAGCGTCTTTGAATTTAATTTTATCTTTGTGGTTCGTTGAATTTTTAATTGCAACATTTAGTTTATTGTATATGTACATATATTTATGACGGATATGAATAAATCATGCACACAGAATCTACTTAAATCGTATTTAGGATAAATCATTTTAAAAGATGGTCGAACTAATTACTAAAATGTATTTTATATTTAGATATTTCTGGCAGCACTTATATTTGATTCGCAAATCCACATTATGTAAAATGAAAACTTGTATATGTATATGTATATTTAAGCAAAACAACATCATTAAAGAAAGCTGGATTTCTTCAATGAATTCGACTTATAACTGGAATCTCTTACCCACTCCTCTGATATGATTCGTATTTATATAACGTTTTTAAGTTCAACTTTATTCACTTAAATATCACGCTCTATTATTCATTTCTTGTTTTGTATTTTCTGTAATTTTTATCATTTGTTTTTTTTTTTTTCGTCATAAATTTATTTATTGAGAATTTATTCGCTTCACGCAACTTTCATGCATTTTGCGCTTTCGTTAAAAATGCTGCAATTTAATTTTTGTTTTTATTGCACTTTATTTCTTTCTTTTCGCAATATTTTGTTGTTTTTATTTAAGGGAAGTAAAATGAAAAAACCCCAAAATACTGATTGAAATTAAAAGTTTGGCAATCATTTCGTGAATCTATATAGTACACTCGCAATATGCATTAATTAAAGCTTAATTAACGCTAAATTTGTGATGATCGATCGTTCGATTTGATTGAAAACACACTTATATAGTCAAATTTTCATTGTTTTTGTTGTTCAATAGATGCTAATCAATCAAAAAATTTACCAACTTGTTGCATTCGATGCCCAATAAACGTTTCACACTTTTCGAACTGGTGAGCGGCTGTGCAAGTCGCGATTATATAGTATTGTAAAATATTTGTCTATATATCCTGACGTGGGTGATCACTTTACTATAGAGACATATTCTTCAATACTGCTGTACGGGCTAACGATCGTAACGATACTAAAGCCAAGTTCCCTAATTACACGCCCTTTTGTAGTCGCAGTTCCTCATAGTTGTGCAACTATGTGTATGTGAGTGTAAGTGTGAGTGTGAGTGTGTTTATATTTAAATTTGAGTGTGTCACATAAATTGTTTAAATATTTAGAAATTGGTTGCAAGCCGACATAGTCATAATACGCTGCAAACAGAGCGCACCTTATTGATAAGATTATATTGCCAAGAATCTATATTGGAATTACCGGGCAGTTGCACGAAATGCGTCACAAGGCCGCTGACTGAGACACTCTTAACTGGGTGTGTGTGTGTGGCTTGGCTTGGCTTGGCTTTTGGGCTAGGGTGGAAATAGACATATTTTGGTTGGAATTACCCAGATGGCAGAGTTTAACAGGCATGAAGCCTTAAATAAAACAAAAAAAAAGCATTTCACTCGAATTCGCTGCTACCTGAGTTCGCTTCCTAAGTCTTTTGTTTTTGTGCCTGCCTCGTGGACTATGGGCATAACTGCTTGTTTACGATGTTTGCCGGTCACGGAATGAGCTGTGAAGAATCCCCATAATCGTTCGTATTTCAAATGTGGCTAAAGTTCAACTGATTTTGAATATCATTGACTGCGAGTGAGATACCCTTTTGCTAAATTAGAAAAGGAAAATCATGAATTTTTATTTTAATTTTAATAAATAAATGTTATATATTCTGTAGTACAAAATTATATGATTTAGTTATAATTATACATCTGATATATTTTATTATGAAAATAAATATCATAATTATTATTGTGCTCGGTTTACTATATAAAATAACTCCAAATCATTTGAACTTCAGTCAAGGCTAGATCGTAGATCTTGATCTTAAATATGGTTAAATTCTAGCTTAGGATAAATAAATTACATAGTTTATACTATGAACCGATTTAGCTAGAATTATATATTTTATATATAAATCACAACTCCAAGTTAAAGCAGGTTAAGCACAATTAATTAAGATTTTATTTATAATACAAAACATATACAATTTTATATAAAACTATTCTTACTCAATCATCCATCTGCCTAGTTAATGATATTAAATTCCAAAAACTTACAGCTCTATAATTTTATTTTACATATACCACAATGATATCTTACTAATCGACATTATTATGGCCTTTACGAAATGTTCTCGAAAAAAGCCAAGTGTTTAAATGGCTTCGACAACATCAACAAAACAAGACAAAAACAAAAATGTTGAACATTTTCTTCTTTGTCTTCTTGTGTTTTGTTGGTCGTTTTTGGGCTCTTGTTGTGATGGTTATAGAAAAATCGTGCATTTTATTTATATCATCGTTTTGCCGCTGGCAGACAAACCGTCTCGAGCATCTCACATCGTCGTCTCCAAGCAGTTCCAAGCACGCATTTTTATTGAGTTTTTTCTTTTTTTGTTTTATTTTGATTTCATTTCGCTCTTGTTTTTTGGGCATTTTGTTGCCGGAGGGTTCAATGCCAAAAATGCCAAGCTGGTGTTTATTTATTTTAGTTTTTTCTTTTTTTTTTTTCAAAATTTCTTATACATTTTTTGTTGGATCCCTCAATTTTGGCATGCGACCTGCACGAGCCTTAAACCCAAATTGTTGGCAATCTTTTCGGGGCATCTTTATTGGTTGTGCACAGCATGTGTGTGTGTGTGTATCCTGCAAATGATTTCATCGTCTCTTGACGTGCTTTTGTGTGCCTTAATTGTTTTATTTGAGTGCTATTATGTGCAGGCACTTGGAGCAGACGACAGCGACGGGTTTTTTTTTTAGCTCTTTTTATTTTTTTTCTTGTCTTAAGTGCTTATGCTGGCTCGATTCATTTATGATCGTTATGATGTCATGCCAAAGCGAATTCCTCTTCATTTCTTCATATTTTATTTTTTATTTTTTTCCTAATGTGCGGTTCGGGCCATATCTAAACTGTGCTGTTCTACTTTTCGTTTATGCCTAGACTTTGCGGTTAGACAATCGTACATATACACATATATTTGCTTTAACAATTTGTCAAAAGTGCGTCATTGTCATTACGGCCTTTTGTAAATATTAAAAAATAAAATAAATAATGAAAAAAAAAAACAACAACAAAAAATAGGAAAAAAAAAACATTTCAAGACGAAACTGGAAATTTTCGCTGTGTTTTAATGACTTAAAGCCGTACGTCCCCCCTACAAATCGTTTTCCAATACAGTCTATAGCTCAAATATGTTTTAAGCTATTTGTTGTAGATATTTTTTGTGTGGTTTTTTTTTTTTTTTTGTGTTTTTATTATTATTTGTTGTATTTTTTGCTGTGGTCGCTTTATGGAGTTACATTAGTCAAACAATTGGCTGACGGCTTAAAAAAAAACTATTTAGACGCCAACGCAGAAAAGCCAAAAAAAAAAAAAAAAAAAGACAAAGTCAAGTGAATCGCAATCTATCTATGTACACGGAAAATATGGCATAATACCTCAACTTAACTGCGATACAAAAAATGTTTTTGTTTATCTCTAAAATGTTTTTCCAGTTTGAAACACTTAACTATGTGTAGAATAAATAATTACATAGCGTTGTCAGTCTTGATAAATAGTTTTCGTATTTCGGCATAAAAGTTGAGGAAAATGCTAATAAATTATTATTTAATATGCGTTACTTTAGAAAATTGATTGTTTATTGAATATTTATCGAGTATATACACAAAATGAATGTTCTTTTTTCAAGCAAGTTTATATTATATTACATTTGCAGCTAATTGCTTATCATTTGTATCTAGTTTTATTAATGATTTTCGCTTAATATGCATATTGCAACTTAATTTCTGTTATGTAAAGCTGTTATTAGCTCTTGCTGCCAAGCCTTGAGCTGTTAATGCAAGCGTAGCACAAAGCTTAATGTTATCGATTATAGTGCACAATGCTTAATTAACATTTTCTGATATATCAGTGGTGGGGAAAATTTCCCTTTAAATATTTCCTCTATTCATTTAATATCGATAACACATTACGACGCATTTTACGCAGATTTGCAGATGATTCAGAGCAAGCGGATATACGGCCATTCGTGACAATTGAGATTAACTGGGTGATTATATCAAGTACCTGTTCAATCGCTAGCTGTAGCTGTGGCTGTCAGCTAGAACTAATCACAGTTATGCAGTACTCACACACACGCCTGATAAATTCTAAGAGTTCTATCTGTTTAAATGTAAGATATGCACTGCTATAAGCTGATCTCACAGCTCCGGCCAGCTTTTATCGCTGTTTGCAGCTGGCGAGTGCCCACAAATATGCCAAGCGCGCGAGCATAAATATGTATTTACGATCTCAAATCGCAATGCTTGGAATACTTGAACACTGGTTACTGCGGCTACAACAAGGTGTTAAAACCAACCAAAGGCCGCCACACTCCACAGTTCGAATCACGTTTTAAGATCGAGGTGAATTCTTACTACCGCCGCTTACACAGTCAAATGGCACGTTTGCTATGGCGTGCTTCGACAGCTTCAAGCCCTTCGTCTCAGTGTGGCTCAGCTTCAGCCTCAGCTGCATTTGCAAACACTTTCTTTCGGGCCCAACAAATACGGCTAACACATACAAACCGAGAAAAAACCAAAGATGATAGCAATAAGTAAATAAATAAAGAAAAACCAGCTAAAGCTAACAACTTCTTCAAATGTCATGACATTTGAGCTCGGCTAATGCCAATTTTTGGCTTTTTATGAAATTCGGACCCAGCGCAAACACATAAATATTTTATTTTCAATCAAAAAATTGAGCAATGAAGAGCGCATATAATAATGATTTTTTAATGAGCCAGACGGCCTAATTTTTTACAATAATAGATTACAAAAAATGTAATTTAATGTAAATATTAAAAAAAAAAAAATAGCTGTGGGTATTGTTATGGGGCACAAATAAAGTTATAATTCTTATAGTAAATAAATATAGTTGATCGATTAAAATATATTTTTGTTCAAAAATAAATATATATATATATATATATATATATATTTTTTTTTTTTTTGAACAAAAATATATTTTATAAATAATAATATATTTTAAATGAATATATAAATTAATAATATATTTTTTTTTCCTTTTTTATCTATTTTGAATAAAAATATATATTTTTTTCCATTAACTTTATTACATTTTTTTATTCAAGATAAATCAAAAATAGTGACAAAAATATATCAATTTATATATATATATATATATATGAAATAAAAAATATTATTAATCTATATATTTGTTAGTCAACTCGATCATGGTTTAACTATGATCAGCCCTGTTATTTCGTTGTGCTCTGCTCTAGACCCAATCACAGTTGGAGGCCGCATTGATTTTGATTAGCATTTTTAATAGTTATTGCGTTTACTTCCGCTAAGACAAAGCTGCGAGCATAACTTAATTTGATTTCGTTTATTTCGTGTGTCTTGTAGAGCCCAAAACTCTGGTGACCGTCGGACAGCCGTCAGGTATTGACGAGAGCGAAACGCTCGACGAGATTAACTTGAACGCCAGCAGCAGCGACGACTCGGCGACAGCGAACGCATCCGGCAATCCATATCAGAGCGCTGCGGATGCCAATGCGAATCCATTGCTAGAGCCGTCGCTAGCTGCAGATTCTCTGCTTAGCCAGGCGGCGTCTTCCTTTGGCGCTCTGCCCTCGGTGGCTTCCAACGTTTTTTCAACGTTCTCGAAACGCATATACTCGGGAGCTCGGGAAGCGGACGAGACACAGCCTCAACTGGATATACAGCCCACTTATATACAGCAAGCTGGTCAAGTGCACGCAGCACCTGTTGCACCGCCGCCCTTTTACGCAGCACCACCAGCTCATGCCGGTGAGGCTGCACCGGAGCCACCGAAATTCTATGCGCCCGCAGAGTTGCCTGGCTTAGCAACTGGCTCTTTGCCTCTGCCGCCCCCAGCGGCTGGACAGAACACTTATCGCATTAGTGCCAAAAAGAAGATATACGCTCCCATACCAGGTCTCTCCGAGCAGCAACCGCAATCGGTGCCAGCCGTTGATCCCTTCCAAGCACCAACATATCCCACACAGCTATCATCCGCAGCGACAGCATTCGAGCCGCCAGCACCACAGCCCGTTCAGGAGGAACGCAAGAGTGGTGGACTCTTCTCGCTCACCAGTCTAGTGCCCACTGGTGTCTTGCAGAATATTTCGGGTCTAGTGCAATCAGCCACAGGCAGAACCAACGAGCCGGCGCCAGCACAACCACCACCACCACCGTCCACCTATAATCAACCAGATTCTGTGGGTTATTTTGAGATCAGCACGACAGCAGCTGGCGTTCAGCAGCCGCCCGCTAACTACTTTACGCCAGCAGCTTCGCCCGCTGCTGCCAATTATTTTGCGCCCACTGCAGCACCGCCCACTGTAGCTGGTTTCTTCAATCCACCCGCAGTTAGTGCAACTTCGGCTACAGCTGGTCATTTCTTTACGCCAACATTGCAACCAACAGCTGTTCAGTCATCTGCAACCACTGTGCCACTGACATTTACTCAGCCGGCGACAATTGCCCAGCCACCGGCTACCGGTCAGATTCCAGCATTCACCCAATCAGCCACAGTCGCTCAGTTACCACCCTTAATTGAGAGCACTCCAGCGCTTGCACCACCACCAGGAGCAGCCCCAGCAGCAGCATTACCACCACCAGCGGCAGTAGCTGCAGCAGCAGCTGTACCACCACCAACAGCAACAGCTGTACCACCACCAACAGCAACAGCAGCACTACCACCACCAGCGTCAGGCTCTGCGCACTCTTCGTATCGCCTGCAGAAGGGCACACGACTCTACAAGAGCCCACTGACAGCGCAGGAAACTTCAGTGCCCGCAACAGGATACGGTCAGCAAACAGCACTAGCAGCTCCACCCTTTGCCCCCTTCGCAGCACCCGCTGTTATTTTCAATCCCTTCGGTGCATCACAGCCAACAGAAGTTCAACTGTTTGCAGCACCGCCAGCGTCCGCTGCATCAGAGCCAAGACAAGACGTTCCACTGTTTGTGCCTGCAGCACCACCAGCGGCGCCAGCAACAGCGATCTTTGCACCACAGGCATCAACGGGACCACTCTTTCAGGCTCACGAAACAACTGCACCAGCTGCCGCGCTCTTTGCGCCACCAACTTCCGAGAGAGTTCAGGAAGTACCTCTCGGACAGCCAGCAGATACAAGCAGCAGCCCTTTTACAGAGCTAAGCAGCTCTTCAAATCAAAGTCAGGAGGGAACACTATTTGCACCAGCTGCAACTGCAGCTGCAGCTGCATCTGCATCTGCATCGGAAGTTCCATTGGCATCACAGAGTGTGCCCGTATTTTCACAAGGACACACAGCATCTCTATTCGCACCACAGGTGGATACAAAGGCAGAACCCAAGGAAGCTACTTTAGTTACAGCACCACCAACACTAGCAACAACTAACGAGCTCTTCACAGCAGCAGAGCCAAGCGAGACGACTTCGTCTATACTGGCAACACGACCAGAGACACCTCAAACACCTCCTACCGCTTTAATTCAAGAAGTTTCACAAGCACCTGTATTTTATCCACCTGCACAAGTGGCCGCCACTGAAGCTGAACAAGCAGCTCCATTATTTGTGCCAGTACCAGCAGCGTCCACTGCTGAAGTGAGTGAAAGCGTACAGCTTTATCCAGCAGAGATCCCCTTCACCAGCCCGGAGCCAGCTCCAGCAGAGGAGGCAGCAACAAGCGCGCCAAAACCAAGTTTTAACGCCACCAACATCTTTGCACCACCAACCGGAGTATCGGCAACAGAGCCAGCCGCGCCATCCGCCACCAACGATTTATTTGCACAAGCGCCAGCCGCTGTCTCGGATTTGCCTAGCGTTGCGCTGACCACTCAGACAACAACCACATTCTTTAATCCGTTTGCGCAGACAGTAACCACAGCGCTTCCACAAGATCCCTTGCCACCGCCCATTGGCTTTGTGGCGCCCAGCACTCAAGCGTACGCCGCACAAACCATTGAACCGGTGACATCTACAGCAGCGCCGCCGCCGGCGCCACCACCACTAGCAGCGACCAGCCAGGACAGCGCCTCAAAAGCGAATCCATTCCGCAAAGCCAACGAAGCAGCGCCAACAACAACTGCTGCAGCTGCTCCCTCGGCTCTGCTCAGCTTCTTTACGCCTGCTGCAAACGGCAGTGACTTTAGCTTCTTTGCTGAGCCTCAGCAGGCCACTCACACATTTCCGGAGCTGCCGCCTGTGAGTAGTGTAGCACCACCGGCATTGGCACAGGAGCCGCCTGTTGGCGAGGCAGCCAAGCTCGATTCGAGCCACGTACTTGGCTTTGAGCAATTAATCAGCGACGCCCAGCGAGCGGCACAGCCAACCCAAAATTCAAACGAAAATATCTATCAAAATTCTAGTGTAAATTCATTTTCTGGCTATTTCGGCGGCCAAGGTGAGGCGTCAGTACCAACCGAGCAGCCGCAGCCTCCTCAACCACAGCCACAGCCACAGCCACAGCCGCTAACTGGCAGTAATTCGGCCAATTTCTTTGATCACATTGCCGCTGGCGGACAGGGCCAGCACGAGGACCAGCGCATACAGAACTTCTTTAACAATCCGCCATTGCAGGATCAGCCAGCTGCACCGGGCGAACTCAAATACGACATTGTCCACAGCGGCTTGCCAAACAAACAGTTCGAGCAGTGCTCCCAGACGTCTGTCTCAAACATTGTCGAGCCGCCGTCATCCGCCTGCTCGGAGTTCTCCACAGCTGCACCGGCGGCAGCCACCAATACAGCGAACCATCAGACCGAATATCTATTGCAACTGCATCAGGGCGAACTGCCCGAAGAGATTCTGCAACAACTGAGAATGGCCAACGAGAAGAACGCGGCCGCAGTGCCATCAGCCGATGCCACCGTAAGTCTCACGTTAATCTAAAACTTACATAGAGAAATACAGAGATCTATTCCCACTCTTTAGCTGGTTTATACGCCCGTCTTGCCGCACTGGTTCTACAAACGCAGTGTGGATGGCAAGTTTGTGTGGACTCCATTCAGTCACTACGATTCAGCGCTGTTGGAGACGAGCCTCAGCAGCGGTGAGTAGCAAATCGAAAGAGATTCAAACACAATTCCAATTATGTATTCCATATTCCATAGAAGAAAACGATTCTTCAGCGATTGTGCCCGTCGAGGGCGGTCGCTACGATGTCAACATCAAGGAGCGCACCAAGACACCCGTTTTCTGGGAGGGCAAGGCCATTGAGGTGCGTCGCTGCTCCTGGTTCTATAAAGGCGTCGATGGCAAATACGTGCCATATGCGGAGCAAACTGCAGAGGCACTTGAGATAGAGTATCGACGCGCTACAGAGACAAACGAATGGCATAAGAAGATCCCACTGGCCAATGGGGAACAGGTTACCATGCATGGACCCAGCGTAATTGTACATTTCATGCCTCCATCTCCGGCCGATACGTGGGGCGGCACCGTGCAAGGCACAACACGGCCGCTGGTCGTGAAGCGAGACTTGAATGACTTTAAGATTGAACAGGGCGAGTCTCAGCGTGTGGATCATTTGCTGTTCATGGTGCATGGCATCGGCTCAGCTTGTGATCTGAAGATGCGCAATGTCGAGGAAGTCGGTGAGTCGAGAGAATCTTTCATTGAGAACCCGCTTACTCAATCACTGTTTTTTTTTTTTTAGTGGATGACTTCCGATTCATTGCCCAGCAGCTGGTGCAGTCCCACTACAAGAACTCTACAGACATGGGCCTGGTGGGTCGCGTAGAAGTGCTTCCCATAGAATGGCATGGCCACTTGCACTCCGAGGAGCTTGGCATTGATGAGAAACTGAAGTCCATTACCCTAGAGTCTATACCGCGATTGCGCAACTTCACAAACGACACGTTGCTGGACGTGCTCTTCTACACAAGTCCCAAATACTGTCAGAAGATCATGAACACGGTGGCCGATGCCTTGAATGAGGTCTATCTCAAGTATCGGATGCGACATCCCGAATTTAATGGCGGTGTCTCGCTTGCTGGTCACAGTCTCGGCTCGTTAATACTCTTTGATCTGCTGTGTCACCAGGAGCCGCTCAAGGAGAGCGAAGAGGAAAATATGGTGAGCAAAAGACGGAACCGGAGTGGTTATACTCTAAGCAATATAATATTAAAGTTAAATATTCAACAGGAGAATCCTGATCAGCTGCCACAGAAAAAAGGCGCCGAATCGAAAAACGTCCAGCTTCCCAACAATGATGAAATGATGCCCAAGCAGGTTAGCTACGCCATGGGAATGGGACCGGCGGGCACTGGTCAGCCAGTGATCAATTACACCCAGCTAATATTTCATCCGAAGAAGTTCTTTGCCTTGGGCTCACCCATTGGCATGTTTGTGACAATACGCGGCATCGATAAGCTTGGCCTCGACTTTCGGCTACCCACATGTGCCGGCTTTTACAATATATTCCATCCCTTCGATCCGGTTGCGTATCGCATAGAAGCTCTAGTCAATCCGGATATGAAGGGCATACGTCCAGTCCTGATTCCACATCATAAGGGACGCAAGCGCATGCATCTTGAGCTGAAGGAGACAATGACACGCGTCGGAGCTGATATAAAGCAGCGATTCATGGACACGTTTAAGACAACATTAGACAGCGTCAATTTCCTAGCCACAGTGACGAGGGTCAAAAAGGAGGCCGAAGAGACGCTGGAAAAGGAGGCGACGTCAGTAAGTGTCAAGTAGATCTATAAATATAATCGATTTCGATACTTACCAATTGTAAAGAGCTCTTCGCAGATATTCCAAAAACAAGCTGAGGACACGGATGATATATCAGTAGCGACTTCTTCAACACACGCGCGTAATCGTACCGATTCAGAGTCAACGACAACGTCAGATCCTGAATTCATTGAACTCGATTTTCCACTTGGCAAATTGAATGACTCGAAACGTGTGGACTACGTGCTGCAGGAGGCGCCCTTGGAGTTTATCAACGAATATATTTTTGCACTTAGTAGCCATGTGTGCTATTGGTAAGTAGATAATTTAATACCGCTCAAATCTGGTTACTAGTTTGCTATTCTACATTACAGGGGCTCAGAGGACACAATATTATTTGTGATGAAGGAAATCTATGCCGGCTTAGGCATCAGCACGGATAGCCAAGTGCCACAGCAAACGATGACCATAGAGCGACCCAGCTCACGTACTAGCAGTGTCGGTCCGTCGCTGTTGCCGATGTGAGTTGACATTTGGACACACTGTTGTAAACCGTTTCTGTTTTTTACAACCTATTATTGCAAATACTTAGAATCAATTTATTTAACTATGTTATTTGTTAGCAAATTCATACAAAGAATTTTTATCACTTGCAACTCCAGCTTGGTTAATGGTTTTAAGAAATTAAGAAGAAGAATCACATTGACACGAATATTCATGAAAGAAAAAAATTCGCAATAGAGCGTTAATGTAAGGATCTTAACAAACTGTTAATGACTTTATAAACAAACTATTCATTGCATATCGTTTTTCTGCTGTTGCTCGTTTTGTAATAATGCGTTTATAATATAACTTTGTAATTTGTATGCTAAAGAAAGTGTATGTCTATTATTATCAATCAATAAATTGCGATTCAGCAGAAAAAAATCTATTTAATTTCAGTCTTTCATGAAAATGAATTTCGTTATAAGCGCGAAATGTATTTTGTTGTAATCGGTAACCAAATGAAGCAGTAATCGAAGGCACGTAAAATAGTGTTGTAAAAAAAAATTCACAATCGCTTGAACTTATCGTAATCGGGCGACCACCACAAATCTATCGCCCAACTACCACCAATTCATTCATTACTTTCTAT
The DNA here is from genome assembly GCA_035047625.1 of Drosophila mettleri. Lineage (NCBI taxonomy): Eukaryota > Metazoa > Arthropoda > Insecta > Diptera > Drosophilidae > Drosophila > Drosophila mettleri. The sequence continues at coordinate 14,432,341 of JAWNPI010000018.1, forward strand.
TTGTTGTAAATATTTATAAAAATGAAATAATTTCGCGTAAAACCAATCAAAAATAGTCCAAAATGAGGCATTAAAGTGTAAACAACATTGTGTGCATGTTGGTGAACACCAAACAACTCACTGTTGCGTATTTTCCACCTGTCAAGTGTGCGCACAAGGACGGGGCCGTGCTGTCGTCAACGTCGTCGTCTTTTCGCTATAATTTCCCAGTGCCAAAAAGAAGAGACAGTTAAAAAGCTTGTGGTATTACGCGCGCTAAATAGTCAATACCTGGCTGAAGAATAATTCAGCACACAATATTCGCCAAGACGATGACGAAGTGGACTATAAAAATTTAGCAGGTAATCAGCAAACTTAGTAAGCAATGTGCCAACAACAATTTGCAGCGCTTCAGTGACTATCAAACGCCACTTGCTGCTCGCTCGCTCGTCAACCCAAATAAATACATTTGGCTGCATGTATGTGTGTGAGTGTATGATGCAAACGTTTGTATGTGTTTATGTATGTTCTTCATGCAATTGTTGCTGCTGCTGGTGCGGTACTGCTGCTGCTGAGATTGGTGTATTCGTTGTTGAAGATGCAATGCTCAAAGCTTATCTGTTTGACGCTTTTGTATATTTCAGCTATAAATTCAATTTGTATATTTATTTATGGGAACAAAAATACTCACACAAAGCTCGGGACAAAGCACAAACTGCAAGATAACAACAATACATGCCAAACAACCACACTTATCGCAGCTACGCCGCCAAAGCTCAACGGAACAACCGAACGGAACGAACCCAAAATGAGTTGGCTTCGTACGAGTCCAATGCGTCAAAGTTTTACGCGCAACAGTGGCAGCTCTAGCAATGGGAGCTCTGGCACTGCGACCACGATGCGTCAACGACCCATAGACGCAGCCACAGACTGTGATCCGCGCGCCTGCTATGATAGCTTCTGCAAGCACTGGCAGCAGGCGCATGAAATAATTCAACATCCGGGCACGCCCACGCATGATGATGTGCTGGGCGTGGTCTCGCATCTAGATTATATGGTAACGCTGCTGCTAGTTGAACTGCATCATTGTAACAAGGTGTCGCTGCCCACGGCTGATGCGGCGCCCCCAGCAGCGCCCTGCTTGGAGTATTTGCTAAGTGAAAATCTGCTCGACAAACTGTACGAATGGGCCAGCACAACGGGTCGCTATGCGAACGCCGTGCGTCTGGAGCAGCTGAAACTGTACGAGTTGCTGGTGAGCCACTCGCGCCATCAGCTGTTGTGTCACGAGCCATTTCTGCGGCCGCTGCTAAAGATACTCGCCTCCAGCCAAGGTGAAATCTTTCCGCCCGACCTGGAGAAGCGTCTGGTCATACTGCTAAATCAACTGTGTGTCGTCCTAATGCAGAATGTGCATCTGCTGGATCTATTCTTCTTTTCGGCTCAGAGCCAGGTACAGGAGCAAATACAAAATGGAAGCCTGCCTGCACCCAAGAGTGGCACAACAACCAAGTGAGTATCTGGCCGGTAGCTTGCTATGCACACGCTTAATTAACATACATTTTATTCCACGTATTTAGTTTCATCATATTTTCGCTGCTTATACCATATGTGCATCGGGAGGGCAGCTTGGGTCATCAGGCGCGCGACGCTCTGTTGCTTTGCATGGCTCTATCGCAGAAGAATTCCAACATTGGCCACTACATAGCACAATACTCGTCCATTTGCCCACTGCTTGTGACAGGCCTTGGCGGACTCTATTCTCGCCTGCCGAACAGCATCGAAATCAATTCCATTGACTGGCATCGCATCACGCCCGATGATGTCACCGAAATACCAGAGCTAACGCTCTTCATGAATGCCCTCGAGTTCTGCAATGCCGTCGTGCAGGTGGCCCACGAGATGATCAAGCAGCAGCTACTCGACTTTATGTATCAAGGCTTCATAGTGCCGGTACTGGGGCCGGCTATACTGCAGGTGAGTCGAGTTCTATGCTCCTTTACACGTAAAAACTTGTCTTCGATGCATTTCTGTGGTGTTGGTTGCAAACATTTTGTCATTGTCTCTAGTCTCAGTGTGTGTGTGTGTGTGTGTGTTGCTTTTACTTTTATATATCTATAACTACGTTTATGCGCAATCATTATGCCAGATTTTAAGCTGTTGTGGTCAGTTCTCTTATCATTATCTTACGAATTGATGCCATTCGTGATGTCTGCGGCATAGACGTAGTCTATAGTTTGTGTGCTATCCTTTTACTTCATTTTGGGCCGACCCCAAGCTAACCACAAACAAAACACCTCGCCTCGAAATCTCGAAACAACTTTTTGCGCTCCAATTCGCAGACACTGAAGGGCAAACATTTTCAGACGAACATCGACTCACAAATCTCGGCCATGTCCTATCTGGATTTGATATTACGCTCCATCACGGAGCCCGGCCTTATGCGTGCCTTTGTTAAATTTCTATTGGACACGGAGAAATTTGATGGCGAGCGAATTTTGGATGCTCTCGTGGAGCGCCTACATTCGCCCGATGCCAACTTGTGCATGGTCACAATGGCGCTGTTTGACACGCTGCTGGGTCTGCACTGCGAAGATCTAATGCTGGAGCTGTTGCTGAAGTATATGCTGCCTGGCAAGCATGTGCCCATCTCGCATCGTCACAAAATCAACAAGATCGATCCGTATCTGAATACGACCGAGTTCTTCCTGGAACTGACGCCCGATGTGATGAAGCGTGCTCGCGACTTGGCGAGGCCAAAGAGTGTTCAAGAGCTGGTCGACCCAGCGGCGGCGGCAGCAGCACCTGCCATGCTGCTCAGCCTACCGTCGCCGGTCATGAGCAAGACCATTGGCGCCAACTGGAACTACTATGGACACTACACGGGCGACAGCCTCTATGCCAACGTGCAGGCGTATCTCTTTGAGGCGCATTCGCGGATTGCTCAGTGCCAGCGCGACTGCACGAAATGGGCGAACAGCTATCGGTATCAGAAATGGCCACGACAGAGTCAAGCGCGGGCCACCGCGCACGCCTTGGAGTTGGCCAAGCAATTCTTCAGCGAATTCGGCACAGCAACGCCTGTAGCTGTGGCGTCAGGAGCCAGCGAAGTGGGCGAAAAGCAGCTAGATAGTCTGCAATCGATTGGCGAATCGAGCGGCTACGAGTCGTTCAAGTGGCGGCCGACAGATGAGGATGCAGCCGAAGGCATCGATGTGACCACAACAACAGCGACCACAACATCCACAAGTGACACGGATGCGGAGCACAACAACAGCAGCAGCAGCATGAGCAGCGGACGACGCGACTCATGGCGCATATCGCACAGCAGTCGCAATGAGATCTTGCTCACCGACTTGGATTTCTCGGAGGATTTGTTTGCCCAGGGCACCGTAAGCTTAGGTGAGCTCCCAGCTGAGTTACGCTCATGAAATAGATTTGAATAATTTATTTTGCCTCTCGCAGGTCCCTTTCTGAATGCCATTTGGGGCAAATTGCAAACCTTTACGAGCAACTCGCTGTATGTGAACCTGCATTTAACTGGGCTGATAACGCGACTCGCCTGGTATCCACTGCCGCTCATCCATTCGCTGTTGCTGCGCTCGGACATTGCCATCACCTCGGATACGCCATCGTTCCATCAGGTATTGCGCATGCTCAAGCAGCAAATCGATGCTGAGCTGCCGGTCGCCGAGAACTCACTGGAGATTATCGATGTGGCGCGCTCGTATTTGATTGATCGCGAGTTCCGTTTGGTCAATGTGCGCAAGATCACTGACAATGCACCGCTGCATCAACAGCAACAACAGCAACAGCAGGCGAACAATCACACGCAGCAGCAGCAACAGCAGGCGCAACAGCGTTCCACTTATGCAACGCTCTCGGCAGGGACTCCTGTGCAGGCATCACCCACCAGCGCCTATGATCCATTTAGGCGCAGCGACAACAAGCGCCGCAGCATTAGCAAGTCCATAACGAGCATGTTTAGCCGCAGATCAGCATCGTCCACACCAGCAGCCAATGGAGCTTCAGGTAAGAGCTGCTCTATCAAACGACTTATCCAAACATTTTGCACAATTTACTCTAATTAAAAAAAAAAAAAAATCAACAAAAATTCACCAGTAAAAAAATGAAACACAGCAGCGGATATTGGAACAAAGCCGGTTTTGGGATCTAAGCCATTAATACGCACATACATACACACAGGCACATACACATACACACACACATACACATACACATACATGACTTTAAACTTTTCACAATAGACTGATTCCAATGGCCAAAAAATCTTTGCCTAAACTGAGCTAAAGAGTTATTTTTGTTTATACAATGAATTTTATATATATTCTAGTTGAGCATTAGTTGCCATAAAATTATTATTGTTGTAATTATGCAATGCAAAATGCTTGTAAAATAATTTTAGGGCATGAAAGTTGCTAGGGAAAAACATTAATTAATTATAAGCCCAAAAAGTTATTAGATAAATCCTAAAAACAAAAGGGAATTTTTTTAATCACGTACCGCAAATAATTTGAAGTACTAGATGAATGATGAATGATTGAACGAGGGCTGTTTGAGAAGTATATGAACAGCAATAACAAAAGATAATATTTAAATGGAATTTGTTTATAAAATTTTAGATATTTTCTAGAGTATCATCAGCAGCTTCTACTCTATATTATATACATTTTTAATTTTTTTATAATAATACTAGATGAATGATTGAACGAGGGCTGTTTGAGAAGTATATATGAACAGCAATAACAAAAGATAATATTTAAATGGAATTTGTTTATAAAATTTTAGATATTTTCTAGAGTATCATCAGCAGCTTCTACTCTATATTATATACATTTTTAATTTTTTTATAATAATACTAGATGAATGATTGAACGAGGGCTGTTTGAGAAGTATATATGAACAGCAATAACAAAAGATAATATTTAAATGGAATTTGTTTATAAAATATTAGATATTTTCTAGAGTATCATCAGCAGCTAAATTCTAAATTCTAAATTCTTAATTACTTTTATAATAATTCAAAAAAATGTTAGCATGCAAATTCTTGATATAGCTAAATGTTCTTGCCATGCTTTGCTATGACTCACATTAGTTTCCATGCTTAGGGCGATAAGCGCTGTATGCCCGCATGTTAAAGCTCATTTTTATGACAACTGCCACAAGTTGCAAGTAGTATTTGTTGGCCCTTGGAATCCAGTTGATGCACCACACACAACTTACACATTTACCGTAGATTTTGTACAATGTCTGCAGACGTCGTTGCTTATAATCAATTTGTCTCTCTTTTTCTTTATTGTTTATGTTTTTGATCGATTTGAAAACAAACAAAAAAATTATTATTCTGCTACGAAAAAAACTTAGCTTCATCTGGCTTATCACAAATTTACGCATTCTTCACCGGTAAATATTTCACGCTTAAGTAAAAGTTCTATAAATATAACAAAAATATATATATATATATATATTATATATATACTGATATAACCCGTAATACAAACCAACTAAAATTCATTATTGCATTGTTTAGTATTTAGACGCTTCCTGTAGCTTTGTACATATATTTATTGCTCTAACTGTATCCACTTTAATAACCCATGTTTGTCAGTTCTCGTTGTTGACATTGAAGATGGACTTCAATCGCGGAGTTAACTAATCGCAACTTTGAATATTACAGGCGCAGCATCCACGCTGGTGGGTGGCAATAGTGGGGAGCTGAGTGGTGGACGCGGTGGCGCACAGGATGGCATGCGGGGCAACACTTGTGAGACGAGCCTGAGCACCGCACCCCGTCAGGAGGCACAAACGAATGTGGGCAGCGGCAGCAACAGCAACAGCTCAATTGGTGGCTCGACGCAAACCTTATCTGGCACACACTCTTCGAGCACGCTGCATGGCGTGGAGAGTGGGTTACAGACGGGCAGCTTTAACTCGGAGCCAGTGTCGCTCGATTCGGTGGCCTCAATGGGCATCATAGCGAACACGAGCGGAACAGAGCGATCACGTGATTTGGCCTTGTGCGCCGTGCTGCTGGACGAGTGGCTGAAGGAGCTGGCAGCGATTGCGCTGGAGCAGAGCGTTGTGCTGGTCACAGAGCAATTACTTTGACAACGGACAAGCAGTTATGCAATACGCAATGGTTATTGGATTTGTTGACGTTTATTTATTTAACCAGTTTCAATTATGTTTTTACTGATGCCTTTTATTTGCTGTTAAATTATCAATATTGTGTTAGTGTATATGTGTATTTTAACCAATTCGTACGAACAAAGTCGCACTCTTGAACCGATTAACCACAAAAAAGAGACGAAACAAAAACATAAATCACTCGTTAATCTATTTAGTTAATAAGCTTAAAGTTGTAATCCAAAATCGTTGCTAGCTGACAGAAACAAAAACAGAAAATTTAAGTGTTCAAATGTAAAAATTATTCTAATTACAAGCAATAGGCATAAGTATATATATATATTATATTATATTATATACATATATACACATTTATATAAAAGAAATTAGTGCAAGAACAAGGAGCAGGAGGAGATTTTACACCACAGCATACCATTTAATATATATACATATGTCTATTTTTGCAATATATATTTTATGCTTTTATGTATATACAACATGAAATTATAACAATTTTTTAACTAACGTGAAAGTATTAAATTGGTCCAATTAATTAAAACAGCACAATCAACATGAAGTGTTTTATTTGTGAGCAAATCACATTTTAAAAAACCTCATTCGAGGGCGCCAACAATTTGAGCTGTCTGGCAGCACTGTTGGTGCCTGCATAACATTGATTGACAGACCAGTGTTGTAAACGGCATACTTATTCGGCTGCTTCTGATTAGATTGTGAAATAATAGAAGTAAATAAATTTTAAAAAAGCAAACACAAACACACGTGCAGTACAAATATGCAGAAAATATTGGGCCGATTGCAGGCTCGCATCCTACGTCCGAATGTCACATCGATAGCGTTTACTCTGCGCCACAGCTCGACAGCTGCAAAACCATCTATAAAAAATCAAGCGGCCACATCAAAAGGTAAAAATTTACAATGATAATTAAGACATCTTAAACTCCCAATGACATATTGTCAATTTAGAATTTCGTGAGCGCCAGGTCCGTTTCAATATCAAGAATGAGCAGACAGAGGGGCGCCCCCTGTATTTGGATGCACAGGCGACAACGCCAATGGATCCGCGCGTCCTGGACGCAATGCTTCCATTTTTGACCAATTGCTTTGGTAATCCACATTCGCGTACACATGCCTACGGCTGGGAGACAGAGCAGGCGGTGGAGATCGCACGCGAACAGGTGGCCAGGCTCATTGGCGCCGATCCCAAAGAGATTATTTTCACATCCGGCGCAACCGAATCAAATAATATCGCCGTCAAGGGCGTAGCCCGTTTTTATGGCACCAACAAAAAGCATGTGATCACAACGCAGACCGAACACAAGTGCGTGCTGGACTCGTGCCGGGCACTGGAAAACGAAGGCTATCGCGTCACCTATTTGCCCGTGCAGCCCAACGGCATCATTGACCTGAAGCAGCTGGAGGAGGCAATGACGCCGGACACATCACTCGTCTCCATTATGACGGTCAATAACGAGATTGGCGTAAAGCAGCCCATTCAGGAGATCGGCAAACTGTGCCGCTCACGCAAAATATTCTTTCACACGGATGCAGCGCAAGCTGTGGGCAAGATACCCATCGATGTGAACGGCATGAACATTGATCTGATGTCGATATCGGGACACAAGATATATGGTCCCAAGGGCGTGGGTGCGCTGTATGTGCGCCGGCGTCCGCGTGTGCGCCTCGAGCCCATACAGAGTGGCGGTGGCCAGGAGCGTGGTCTACGCAGTGGCACAGTGCCCGCTCCCCTGGCTGTCGGTCTGGGCACAGCGGCTCAGTTGGCATTGCAAGAGATGGATTATGATAAGAAATGGATTGATTTCCTCTCCAAGCGCCTAATGGACACCATAACGAACGCTCTGCCGCATGTGATACGCAATGGCGATCCGGTGCAAACCTACAGCGGTTGCCTTAATCTCTCCTTTGCCTACGTCGAGGGAGAATCACTGCTGATGGCCCTGAAGGATGTGGCGCTGAGCAGCGGTTCGGCCTGCACTTCGGCTTCGCTGGAGCCATCTTATGTGCTGCGAGCCATTGGCACCGACGAGGACTTGGCGCACAGCTCCATACGTTTTGGCATCGGTCGCTTCACCACCATCGAGGAGGTGGACTACACGGCCAACAAGTGCATCAAGCACGTGGAGCGACTGCGCGAAATGTCGCCGCTCTGGGAGATGGTGCAGGAGGGCATCGACCTGAAGACCATCCAATGGTCACAGCACTAGTAACCCACAATCGTTCATATACTGTTGCAACACCCAAGCAAATAATTAAATTAAATGCATAGCATGTCGGAAAAAAAGGTGTGCGAGTGTTTTATAATTTCAATTTAAATTTGTACATAGAAACAAAGCGCCTGTTGTATTAGCTAAAGCGTGCATCGTCGCCAGCCGAAGGTCGCGCCAGCTGCTGCTGCTGCACTCCAAAGTGCAAAAGTCAATATTTAATTAGCATGGTTAAGCGGCAGCGGGCAGTTCGGGAACTGGTTAAAGTTCAGTTGGCTTTCTTTTTGCTGTCGCCGCCCAAAATCTTGCGACGCAGCGTAAACATGTGCATGTAGAGCTGCGGGAATATTGGAATGTAGCCCAGCATGACGATCCAGAGGAGCGCATAGTAGGAGAACGTGGCATTCAGTTTATTGGGCATCTCCAAGCTCCAGACGCTCGTTTCCCGGGCATAGCGCTGCGCCCACCAGAAGCACAACAGCTCACCAGTGACACCGATCGGATAGAGGCCAATGAATGTGGTGTAGCGCAGGAAGACCACAAATTTTGGCACAATTTTGATGATGTTCAAGGCATAGAAGCCATAGCGTATAATCTCTGTAATGGACCAGGCGAAGAGCGCAATGGGCAGTCCAGGTGACACTTTGCCAGTGGGTGTGGCCATCACAACGCCGACGACCACCATCATGCGGCTGAACACCTGGAAGGTGGTGACCACAGGATTCGATTTGACCAAACCGAAGACCGCATTCAGGATCTCAACGAATGCGGCATTCTGGAAGATGATGACGGCGAGACGCGTGTAATCCCACAGCGTGATTTGAGCACGAAACTGGGGACCCTCCAGCACATAGTAGTTGAGCAACTGATACAGGATGTAGCTCCAGCCGCCCACCTGAATGGCATTGTAGGCGAATAGATAGAGTTTGGTCAATGTGGACGGCTCTTTGGCAGTCGCTTTGACCGGTTTGCTTGCTGTCTTGGTGGACATTGTTGACTGACTGTGAACTTTCACCCGACCAACAGGCTATTACATATGCTTTTAATTGACTAATCGCTATAACGCAACCGCAGCGAGGTCCGCTACAACTGATAGCCCCACTTTCACCTGATGACTCGATTGGTGTTTGTTGTATTATTATCACAACTATCGATATGAGTTATGCGATGATATACGCTATCGATGCATAACTAAACAACATATGTTCTGTTAAAGATATAGTGCGCCCTGTTAACAACATAGCTACAAATACTAAAATCATTTGTGACTGCTTGGCGACTGTCGCTGCTGGGCAACGCTGTTCGCCTGGTAAAAAGCGAACCGAAAACCGAACGTGTCTGAATAGTCTGGCACGGTCTGTGCACATGGGTCGCACACACACCTGCCAGCACATGTGGGGCGATTCTTTCCCCAACTTTCAAACTCAATTTGCCGCCGATGTGCACTTGCCGGTCTTAAGGCTTCGCTGCCTAGTATGCTGATCACGGCTACTGCAAACGCAGCAAAAAGTCCCGAGCAGAGCAAAAAATGTTGTTGGCTGCTTACTAATTTCGTGGTAATCGATTAAGTTCACTGTTAAAAGTTCTTTAAATTGCATATAAAAGATATTGTTATGCATGTTGTATACAAGCATAACTTGTGTGTTTGTGTGTACATCATGGACTCAGCATGTCGAGCTTTGTGCGCAATGGCAATTTTGTAATCAACACGTGCCATGTGGGCGGAGGCCTAGCAACCACGCCTACCGTACAAATTAATTTGCAAGAAGAGTTCTCCAGGCAGGCCCAGCGCACTGTTATCATCGGCTGGCGGCTGGCGGCTGGCACTGCCTTGTCAACAACTGGCATCGACTGGTCGACCGAGGGTTGCGACGTGGTGACGGGCGATACAATTGGACTAGTTTAGACAGCGCCCACAAAAAGGCCGATTGGACAAAGCAGGAAAAACGAGACCCCGCCAAAAGTGAATTCCCTCTTTTTTACCAGGCGACCAGCAAAAAGAACTAAACGATATCTCATCACATTTAACACTGGTGGAGAAGGTGCGGCCAAGTTGTGTGTGCGAACGAGATGGCAGCTGTTACAGTGGCAGGGGTTTGGTTCAATTGCCATGCGACTGGTCGTATGTGTGTGTGTGTTTGACTCGGGGTGTTTGTGTGCGCGCTTGTTTGTGTGTGTGTGTGTGTTTGTACGCTGAGTGAGTGTTGGTTTATTGCTCTTTTGCCATGCTTGTCGTGCTATAATAAGCATGTAGCAGCCGCTTAAAACGATTATTACTGGCAGTAAGGCTAATTGTCGGCAATATGAGCTGACTTGTAGTCTAGCTGTCACTTATTCTACAAGGCAAGCGGTTGTTGCCCTTCGATAGATAGCATGCGCATATTTGTACATATGTATTTATAGCATTTGCATGTGTTGGTAAATTAAGACACTTCAATTTACTAATTGGGCGGCTTGACTAGCAGCATGACATTATCATTTGGCTAACGCCCCACAGATGGCGCTCCAGCAAATTGCAAATTTCCCTGTACGAAGCTCGGCAATTATGTTCGACAAACAGGCTGAATACGCCCCCAAATGCGCCCGGACATGCCCCCAGCGACTTTGCCAAGCGTCACAAAAACAACAAGGAAAAACGCACACACATACATACTTATATACTGTATGAGTATTTGGTAGAAAAGCAACAGCGACATGTTTGTTTGAAATTCTAACGCAAACAACAGAGCTCTTCGCCTCCCCGTTGGGCACACAGGCACACACACACACACACACACACACCCAGACACACAGGTTGCAGCACGTCGCACGAACATTTTGCGCAAATTTGAGTAGTCATTTTGTTTGTTCACATCACAGGCCAACAGAAATGACGCCAACAATTGCTATTGCGATTGCGACTACACACAACCACAATCACAGCCACAACCACAACTATAACTATGACGGGGAACGGTTTTAGATGCCACTCTGTGGTTGTTGTTGCTGTTGTTGATGGGCTGGCGGCTGACTAGAAATTGAAATTGATTGCAATGGCGCCTTATAATCATGGCCCCCGGCAACGGAAGCGACACATTGGGGGCCCGGACATTTTGTTTTGTGCCCGTCATTTTGCTTATTGCACAAAACTTAGCTAGGCTCGCAGCAAACGCGAACAGCGCTCGCAGGTGGCTGAAGCGCCGCAAGCGGCAACTACAACGGTCTAGCTAACGAGAGAGGGAGCATGCTCATTCAACTAAACACAACTAACAACTACAACTAACAAACAGACAACAAACAAACAAAGCAAAAAATATCTATTATTGTGGGCGTTCAACGTTTTCCCACATGCATATTAACAGGCAAACAGCATGCTCAGCTGCAGATCGCCATGTCGCAGTTGCGTGCCCCAACACAAAAAAAAAACAAAAAAAAAGAAAGAAAAGATAAAAGTCAAACTATACAAACACACACATGCACGACTGCAGACTGTGTGTATGGCTGTCTGACATAAGTAAATGTACATCTCCATGTATGTATATACATACATATGTGTGCGTGTGCGTGACTGTGAAGAAGCTGCCAACAGTGAGAACCAGTTTTTATATGCGTGCTGTGGCTGTGCTATAGCTGCTGCTAGCTGTCTGTCTGTCTGACTGTCTGTCTATCCACTATGCTAGTGGTCAGTCTGGACTTTTACATATTGTCAGCCAATAAATTTAACTACCAGGCGCATAACATATGTATGTAAATATGTGTAAACATACATATTATATATAAAATTCATTGGAATGATGTAGCAACATATAGTTAGTGTATATACATAGTTATTGATGCATATATTATGAAAAGAAACATTTTTGAATATTCTTTTTATGTTCGCAATGTACAATATTTATAGGGTAGGTAAGAATATATTTATATAAAAATAAAAAATAAATAATTGCGAAATCAATTAACTAAAGTAATATACTTAAATAATTTTTAAACATTTTTCATTTAATTAATCTATATACAATTATATATATTATTTTCAACGAAATAATAAATAAAATAGCATACAAAATGATAATAATAAAAAATATGAATTTAATATTAAATATTTAATCAATATGCTAAAGCTTTATTGGTTTTTTAAAAACACTATTAATTACTAATTATAATGAATCAAATATAAATAATAAATTTAAAAATGTTGAAAACACCTTAAGTTAAAAAGAATAGGGAATTAAAATTAAAACAATTATTAATTGTGGAATTAAATATTACAAATAAATTTAGAATATTATATATTATTAAATGAATTAGTGAAAGCAATAATAAAATGGGTCAATAAAGTATTTTAACATAATAAATTTTATAAATCAATAATATAAAAAAAATATGTATTTACATAAATATTAATATACATAAATATTATGTATATAAATATAACTGAAAATATATAAATAGTTATTTACGAAAGTGTTTATATGTATGTATTATATTTGCCAATGTGATTATGAGTTTCATGGAATTGTTAGCTCAGATGCATTTAAATACCCATGCATATGCATGTAAGCATATATGTATAAATAAATATGAACATATATGTACATATGTAAGTCAAATGTGTGCCCTGCGCACGTAATCATCGACAATAAGCACGCGTCCAGTGGAGCTGCTCGCGCTTGTTATTGACGCTGCTGCTGGTGCTGCTGCCATTGGCATTGGGGCCATGGCGGTACTTGTTGCTGGGCTGTGTGCGCCTGTTCCCCAAACTGGATTTTGGGGCCTGACTGACCGCACAATGAAAACGGGACGGACAGGCATATAATATATATATATATATTTATATATATATATATATAAAATATATATATATATATATATATATATATAAAATATAAATATATATATGCACATATATTATATATGTATATAACATGTTGGCGTGGATGGGTGCAAGGTTTTTTTTTGTTTTTTTGGAGGGCATTTGTTGTCGCACGTGTTGGGTGTGGTTAGTTACCGTTAGCGCGGCGTTAAAATTAGCGAGAGTAACCTTAACCTTAGCTTCCAAAAAAGCTCAAATCACAACCTGTGCTATGAGGCGCCCAAAATGCAGAGCAAGTGTCTGCGGCAGCCAAAATGCGTTCGGTGTCCCCCCCAAAAAAAAACCAGAGAGTTCATTTGAATTGGCTGCCACGCATCGAGTGAACCGTAGCACCCCGAACCCCTCCATACCAGCTCGAACAACCAACCAAATACATACACACACACACACACAGCCAACTCGAACGAAAACTTGTTCCATGAGTTTCAATGCCACTCGAAAATTATATCAGCTGGCTTATGTCATCAGCCAAAACTCAGTCCAAACAAGTCAACAGCATTTGCGAAATTTCGCTTTGACCCACTGACAAACCGAAAATGTTTGCAAATACGAAATTTCGCAACTCGCGCAAAATCCTTGAGTTTCAAGGTGCGTCCTTCACTTGGCAATGGGAACGGCCTCCGATTACGGTCAAGGCGAGCGCACAGCACACTCAACTCAGCCGAAAACGAGAACCACAACGAGAATGAGAACGAGAACGAGAACGACTACGACTCGTTTAGCCTTGTGTGTGTGTGTGCGCTGCGGTACATATGCGGCATATGACAGTTCTCTATACAGTTAGAGAGACAAAGAGCAAATTGATTGAGCCTCAGCCACCAATCACAACTAGCACTTAAGCATATTATAGTATAAGTCAACTCTTATATAGAGAAGCATTCATTGTGCGTGTAACGGCATGGCTCGTCGCTGCATTGTAGGGCGCACAAAGACTCATTCGGATGTACAAAGCAACAACAATACAACAATAACACAATAATAATACAACACGTATATGCCAATGCCAATGCCAATATACGGCAGCACGAACAAATAAGCATATTATTCTTTTTCTGGCCCTGTTGTGTGTGTGTCATGTGTAGCGGCTTTGCCTTCTGGCCGCCTAATGAAAATGTTGCTGTTCTTGTTTTTTGTTGCTGCAATACACGTTTGTTGTACACACAGAGTCAACACACACGACAAACAAACACACAAACACAAACAGCTCTCCTGTCAGTCGTCAGCACTTCGTCGTGAAGGTGGGTCATTGTGAAATGACAGCGCCGAACCAACCAGGCGGCCAGCAACCAATGGCAGCGTTTGCCAGCGCGTGCAGCGCGCAAGCGAGACAACGAGTGTGTCGTTGACTGCGCAGCACAGCGGCTGTCTCGCTTTCGCCTGCAGCCATTGGCACGATGCTGTGCGCCGGTGCGCATTTTTGCGTTTGAAAGAAACAGGTCGAAGCACGCAAAAGACCCGCGGAAATGCGACGACAGCAGCAGCAGCAGCAGCAGCAGGGCACGTGCTCGCCGGCGTGCCAGACGCGAGAGACTGACTGCTGGCAGCTGCCAGCTGACAGCTGTTGAGTGCTGCGCACCTGTTACTTAGTGTCATATTTCGCACAAAAGTTCGTTCGTATTTTTCTGCTACAATTTACGATTTAGACGAGAGAGCGAGCGAGAGCGAGTGCACGAACCGTTGCCGCCGCATCCGTTGGAATTTGAATTTGAATGTGTTGTTCGCCGTCGCGTCACAAATACCATTTAAAGCTGCCCAAGAATGTCTTAAGACGGCAGCTAAGTACGGCTAATCCACGTGGCTGAGTCTACCAAGTGTCTGCTAATCCATCTTAATTAAATTCCAAGGAGCACTATAAAATTGCCGTCGCACGATATGTCAGGGGTCAGCCAAGTGGCGAGCGATCCACGGTAAGCATGTCGCTCCACTCCCAGCTGCAAGTCTAATTCAGTCAGAATGCATCTCGGCCAGGACGAACTGGGCGGGCCCCAGCCCTATGCGAGCTATTTGAATGACAGCTCCGGCGATGCATCTGGCGCCGTTTTACCTCTGGGCCATGATTATCCGCCGGAATATCAGCACATGGTGCACGCTCATTGGCGCGGCTTTCGTGCTCCGCCGATCTACTATCGTGCTGGCATCTACATAGCCTTCTGTGTGCTCATGTTTTTGAATCTCTTTGGAAATGGTCTGGTCATCTGGATATTCTCAACGTGAGTTGATCCATATATATGTATATATCGTATAGGCATAACCCTTTACCTTCTTTGGCAGCTCGAAGTCTCTGCGTACACCATCCAATTTGTTGATCCTTAATCTGGCCATCTTCGATCTGTTCATGTGCACCAATATGCCGCATTATCTACTCAATGCGGCATTGGGCTACATAGCTGGCGGGGATCTGGGCTGTGAGATCTATGCATTGAATGGCGGCATCTCGGGCATGGGCGCATCCATCACGAATGCTTTTATCGCCTTTGATCGCTATAAGACTATATCGAATCCCATTGACGGGCGCCTGAGCTATGGACAAATTATAATCTGCATAATCTTCACCTGGATGTGGGCAACGCCATTTTCGGTCTTACCGCTCTTTCAGATCTGGGGTCGCTATGTGCCAGGTGACTAGCTCAAAATTTCCCACTTTATCTGTATATTATATATTATATATATCTATTTTTTAGAGGGCTTCCTGACCACGTGCAGCTTTGACTATCTGACCAATACGGACGAGAATCGCCTGTTTGTGCGCACCATATTCGTTTGGTCGTATGCCATACCAATGACCATGATACTCGTCTCCTACTACAAGCTCTTCACCCACGTACGCAACCACGAACGCATGCTGGCCGACCAGGCCAAGAAGATGAACGTGAAATCTCTGTCAGCCAATGCCAGCAACGAGTCCATGAGCGTGGAGCTGAGGATCGCTAAGGCGGCGCTAATCATCTACATGCTCTTCGTGCTGGCCTGGACGCCCTACTCGGTGGTGGCCCTAATTGGCTGCTTTGGTGAGCAGCAGCTGATAACTCCGTTCATATCGATGCTGCCCATGCTGGCTTGCAAGTCGGTCTCGTGCCTCGATCCGTGGGTGTACGCGACCAGCCATCCCAAGTACCGCCTGGAGCTGGAGCGGCGTCTGCCCTGGCTGGGCATACGCGAGAAGCATGTTAACGCTGGCTCGGCAGCTGCACAGGAGAGTGTGGCCAGTGTGAGTGGCGATACGCTGGCCATGAGCGTGCAGAACTAACCGGACACAGGACATACTTACATACATATATATGGAATCAAGTCAAGCAATGAACTACTAAGAGTTCCAAAAATACAAACCAAAAAAAGTTGGCATTCAAAAAGAGTTTGATCGCGAGGAGTGCATACTTTTGGAGTTGATTGTGTTCAAGAAAATGCCATCCACTCTAGACTTTGGGGCTAGTAAATTGCTTAAGTTCCCGCGAAGATTGTGCATGTCCAATGAATGGACAGCGGCGTTCCAACCACCACCACCACCACCATTCGGGGCAGGCAATTGAAAATTTCTCATTTCTCATTCGCGACTGCGCCAGCTGCAAACGCTGCGGCGCTGTTTGCCTGGGGCCCCAAGCAGCAGCAGTCGCAATCGCAGTCGCAGCAGTCGTCGTCGTCGATGTGAAGTTGAAAAAGTTGCGCTTCTTTGTTGCTTGCGCACATCCAACCAATCCGCGTGGCCAACAGCGGCGTTTCAATTCAGCGAATGTTCCACACGGTAACAGGCGAACAGCGCGAACAGCAGCCGTTTACAACATTTCTACACACAGTTGAAAGCGTGATTGGCTGAGAAAGCGCAGCGGCGAGTGATTGGCGTGCGCCAGTGTGCGTGTGTATCTGTGTGCCTAACTGCCTGCCCTGAGGTGTGCGCTGGAAAGAGAGCGCCGCCAGACAGCGACGTGCCCGAGCCCGGCAACATTGCCAAATAGACAGAACCGAGCAGACCAACCAACCAACCAGCCAACCAACCCGAACGAACTCAAGCGAACAACATGCACACACACACACACACACACACACACGCACACACTCAGGCACTCACAGGCATCGGGCTGGGCCGGGGCTTCTTCTTGCTCTTTAAGAAACAACAAACATTTTTACTAGGTCTGCATGAGATTTAGCAGCATGCTCTGCGCACAGCACGATTAGATTTTCAATGAAAACTCAATAGAAATTATGTTAGAAGTCTCGCAACAGGTGCGACAGAGATGAATATAAAGTGTAGGCAAACGTAGCGCATGTGACTGGCTGACTGTGTGTGTGTGTCTGTGTGTGCGTGTTGTGTTTTGGTTTGTTTTTTTTTTTTTTTGTTTATGGGGATTAGAGATGTTTCTGCTATGGCTGGGGCCTGGGCTGCTGCTGCATTCGTTTGATGTGGTGCTTGTGCTCTGTGCTCCTCATTGTCCAATGGATAATCCAATTTGCGCACTCAATTGAAAGCACTTCCCCAGAAACAGAGTTGCCTAATGGGCGGGCGATACGACATCACTTTGCGGTCGTTTCCCTTATACTGTGTGTGCGTGTATGTATACATATATACACATATGTGTGTGCTGTGTGCTTGTGTGTGGAGGGAGAGACAGACGACGACGACGACGACGACGACGACGACGACGACTTGTTGCATGTAATAATAATAATAACGAACGAAACGGTATCTCGTAGCTGTTTAGTGGATGATTAAACTGAATTTAATCGTTTGCGAACAGGCGCACAGCATTCGAGTGCACGCTGCGGGGCTATTTACGTTCGGGTTGCAGTTGCTTCTCGAAATTAAAACGATTTCAAATTGCCCACTCAGCGCAGCGAACACCGAGCAGCGAGCAGCGAGCAGCGATACACAGTCGGCACAGCTGTTGTCTCGCTCGCACTGCCGCAGCACGGCACAATGCCAGTTGCCAATTAGCCATGGTGGTTGTTGTCTGTCTTGATTGGACTGTTGATCGGGGGAGGGAAGGAGCGCTGGTTGATGCACAGTCACCAAATGGACTGCTCACTACAAGTAATTTGTCCAGAATCGCTTATATCGTAGAGTTGATATCTATAACGGCGCATGCCTGTTTGCAATGGGGCATTAATGCTGTAGCTCTCTCGCTTGCACTCGTCACTTTCACAGTGGTGGGACTCTCTCGCAAAGAAACGTTGCGGCCCATTAATCGACTTGCTATTATTTTGGCAATCCTAATATGTAATGCCAATTCATGGGGTGGGCGCCTGTTAAATAGCAGGCAGCGAGCGCGCGAAAATTAACATGACGAAAATCGATAGGCCGACAAATGGCGTCGTTCGCTGCGCTCAGTTCTGTGGCTCTGTTAGCATTTGAACGTTAAAAATTCGATTTTATAGAATGCAGCAACGCCCACAAACGGCACATAGCCCGCGGTCGACGGTCGACGTTCGATGCCGTTGAACCAAGCTGAACGCGTTCAGCAGCTAATTTTGAACAGAGAAACTTACCCCAGCCCAACACAGCCCAGCCCGGCTGGCTGGCTGGCTGGCTGGCTGGCTGGCAAGACAAGTTGGGGTAATGGTAGGTAACAGAGCGGCGTCGAGTTCGAATGTCTCTATGTAGCTAACAGACCAGCAGCTACACATTCTGCGCGCCTCTTAGTTATTATGTCAGATCTGCACTGCGCGACTATAAAATACGTAGTCGGCCTCTGAGAATTTATTGACTCGCCGCCCCCGGCAACGGGTGTGAGTTATAAAATTGATGGCATAAACTGTCATGAATTTATAAATATGAGCGCGGGCCACACTGTTCGCATTTGGCTGCCGGCTGCCAGTTGCCAATTGGGCATTGCTGTGCGCCTGCTGCCAATTTTCGCTTGTATGTTGGTAACATTGTCATTTTGAGTGCTCGAGTCTCTCGCCGCAAGTGCTGCTGCTGTGACTCTGGCAACGCCGCTGTTGCCCAACCGTTCGGCACCTGCGGCGCACATGTTAAGGCTGCTCTGCCCGCCCTATGTAAGAACGGCCATTCCGTATCGTTTTGTGTGGAGCTCGAACATGCACATATTATTTGTTGGAGGCAACCTCACAACCTCAACATTCTTGCGGTCTCGTGGCAGTGTTGTCGGGCTGCCAGATTCGATCGCTGGACGCCGCGCCACAACATATTCGCCCGGGCGCGTGCTCTGGCAACCCTGCCGTCGCCGCTCTCCCCGCTACGCGTTTCAATCTGCTCGCTCGCTCGACAATGCCAAAGCATTCCAAGCATAACAATGCCGTCTGCTTTACGCTGCTAGCCTGTTCGGGCAAGTAAGTGAAATTTCATGCAAAACCATTCTTCGGAAATTTCAAATTCCCCGCATACTTGTGTGTCGCGCTGTGCACACACAAATACTTATACAATCATACATTTTTGGACTGCGTAATCGTGATCATGGTGTTTGAATTGGCTTTTGTTGTCGACTTTGGCGATGTCACTGGATTTGATTATTTTGTTTATTTATTTAATGATTTATTGTCTGCATACATATGTATCTATGAACATATGTATATATTTACTTTTTATTTTTGTTAGACAAGAAGAATATCTTATGCTACACATTTTTTCTATGTATTTACGCTTTGTTTCTTAATGTATAAGGGGTAATTGAAAACGTAAGTACTAATACTAACACTAACAAAGGCAAGTAAACGCTTACGTTACAAATTACCCCAGCCAAAAAATGTAAGCGGGGAAATTATAAAACAAAGCTACATAACATTACTGTAGATAATACACACTCTTATATTATAGAAATTATTCTATTTACTTATATTTTTATTCCACTACTTTTTGCTCCGCTTTCCCTCAAGTATAACATGTTCCATTCCGAACGGCTTTGAACAATCGCTTGCAGCATGTTAGCAGACGTCGCCTTGCAACATGCAACAAAAGCAGCTCGCATCAAGGCCAACTTGTTGCCTTGGTCCGCTGGTCCAGTTAAGCAGTTAACTCGCTGCATTTATTGTTGCTGTTGTTGTTGTTGTTTTTGTTGTTATCAAATGCATTAGCATTTACTTACGCACGGCTGCTGGCAGCGATGCTTCCTTAAATTCATGGTGAATCCAGCCCGATTTGGGGGCAGGGCGGACAGCAGTGGGCGATACACGCGTTTAGGGTGCAGCTGCTCCATCTTCGGAGTTAGACGCACTATTGTCCTCTGTAAGTCCTCATTGTAACAAGCGCCCAGAATCAATGTCTTACGCATACGTCGCCCAGACTCTGCCGTAAAGTGCATACAGAGCGACCACAATAAAATCCGCAGCAGCTCCACCAACAACAAAAATGCCAATGCAAAAAGTTGCCATAAAAAGAATCCAAGCGAAATGTCGTCGCATCGCTGAAAGTCACTTTGCCAGGCGTCGCCCAAAAATAAATGCACTGCGGTCTCCATATACTCACTCAGTATTCATCCTACACACACATACATACATACATACATATGTATGCAAACACACACAGTAGTTGCCTTTGAGATCGCAACTCGTTGATTAACAGTGCTCCGAAGTTCATTGGCCGAACTCAAGGCGATGTGGAAGAGGAAATTGAGAAAAAAAATTACAAATAAAACAAAACGAAATCATTATAAAATGCGCAAGATTGTATGTTTCTTGTAAGTTCTGTGCTCCCATATCATGTTTCAGTTTCGCTCTGGTTTTGCAAACTCCTTTAAAGGTCATGGAGCAATCACAAACCAACAGCCTAAAAAAAACACTAAATTTCCCTTTTGTGTTTATCATAAGAATAACAGCGTACATCAAACTCTTATACGGCAGATAAGCAGCAGGGGTATTTCAATTACATGCTTAACTCATTTGCCATCGCATTTAAAGTTTGCTGCAGTCGACTGTGTAATGCACTATGTAAAGTTATAAGGACTTAACTAATATGTTTAATTTACGAAAAATAATTTTTATATTCATAAGTAAATTAAATAAATGTTACCATTATGAGATATGCAGTGTTCAAGCTAAGCTTACATAGCCATGTATGTAAACATACGTGAGGGTGCACTCATTTTCGAACTCTGTAAATGAAGTTCTCATTTACATGGGAGAGAATTTGTGCTTTCTCATCAGCAGCTTTTGGTAACAAATGAAACATATGAATATAGAAGAAGCTGCACTTACTCTGTGTAAGCTCTTCTTTCTTTTTATGAGGGTGACTTAATGTAGCCGATCTGTAGTGAAGAGATTGCACAACAATACGAATTGTGTTAATGAAGGGAGTTTGCATATTCTTATGCTGATGCCTGTTAAAACCACGCACACATATACAATGCTAATTCGAAATTTCTGTTAAGTTTAAATCGTCAAAGGACCAGTTACGTTATGCTATTCTAATTACTTAAAAGAAATTCTTTTAAATATTTATTTGTTTATTAATATGATACAAACGTGTACGTATACATACGTAGCTGTGTAATATAATATATATTGTTTGCCTAAGTCTAACCCTTGCAATAAACATTGTGTTCTGGAATTGAATTGGCATCTAGCCGTAGTCTAAGTACTCCTTAGCTAAGAACCTCTAAAGTGCCGTTTGAGTATATTGAATAATTTCCTCAGATGTATTAAAATAATATTTGGTGCTGTTAAATTAGAAACTAATATATGGTGTAAATATAATTTGTCTTTATGTGTGTAGTAATATCATCTCCGCTAGCAAAGCAGCGCAATGTTGCCACTCTCGTTGCCTGCGAGGAATGCTCGATTAAGTGGCAACACTGCCAGTGAGGTGAGTACGCCCCGAAACGTTTCGGAGCGCAGCTTAGTGATGCTATGAAGAGCGTGCGAGTTGGTCACATCCGCATAGACGCCCACGCGATTCCCAGTGGTGGCATAGACCAAAGAGGAGCCAACGCTTTGCAGGAAGTGTGCCGGTTCCGGCGGTGGTCTGCAAGAGATTGAATAATTGTGTTATCAGATCTATTAAAGAGAATTTACTCTGCAGGTGCAACTTACTTAAGCTGATAGTGTAGAATGCCGTCCAGGGCATGCCACACGGCCAGGCTGTGATCCAGCGCAGAGCTGATGAGCACTTGATCGCTGGGCGCCGTCAGCTGCAGCAAATCACATTCCATGGGCCGCCAGTTGTTCAGCACGATGCCAGTGCGTGTGTCCAATTGCACGATGACGCCCGAGGATAGGCCGGCCGCTAGCCAATTGCCCGACGGTGCTATCGCCAGGCAGCGCACCGTGGCATTGGGCAAGGCGGCATGACAGACGCGCCACTCGTTCACGTACTGCATGGTGCGTGCATCAATGATGCGGACCGTGGACTCGGCTGTGCCAGCGACTACCAGCGGGGAGTGTGAGGGCAGGCACTTGACAACGGTAACTGCACTATGCCTCGGTGCATCCAGTATGGCCAACGGCCGTCCTATAAACGGATCCCACAGATGCACGCCCGAATCGCAGGAGACAACATGGCGCAGGGACTCGAGAAAACTGAGCGAATTGATGGACTTCTTGTGCGCCGTGTAGGTGAACTGGCAGCCGGTGCTCTTGCGACCATCGCCCTCGCTGCGCAGCGACCAGAGCTTGACCGTCTTGTCCTTCGAAGCGGATATAAAGCTGTTCTCATTCTCCAGCGCGTAAATTGCACGCACGGAATTCGTGTGGCCGACAAAGGATTGCAGGCGGATTTGCTTGAGATTCAGCGCCTGATTGTCCTTCTCGCTGCGCGTCGTCTCGTGCCGCCAGTAGGCCAGCCAATTGCCCTTGAGGTGACGCGTGCTGGGCATATGATCCAGCTTGTAGGCGACCATGTCCAGCAGTTCCATGCTGCTGCTGGGCACCTGCAGCCGATTGCCCACGATCTGGGTGCCAAAGCTATTCGCGGCCGCCTCCCCAGCCGCTGCATCTGTGACATCCACTGGACTTATGCGATTGGCCGACTGGCTAAGCTGTGCTGTGTCCTGGCCAGCGGCGGGCTGCTCATGCTCGTGGCACAGCGTCAGCACGAACTCCATGTTGCTCAACGTCCGCTTCATTATGGACTCGCCCAGGAAGCGCAGCAGTGCCAAGTAGGCCGTATGCGCCAGCTCCGGTCCAAATACGTCACGCAGCTCTTCCAACGCCCGCTCCTGTTGCCCTGGGCCGCCACTGAGCGAGAGATTGGACAGATTGCAGCTGAAGTCATTGGGCAGCCCGAAGGCCTTGTTGAAGATTAGAAAGAAGGGCGCAAATAGCGACTGACACAGATGCTCGCGCGTCATATCCGAGCCGAGGCGCACGCTCAGCGCATAGCTGGCGTCCAGGAATTTGCGCGCCAGCACCGATCTGCCCAGATAGCCGCTGGGCATCAGCAGATTCGTGGAGCTCAGCAGCCGCAGTATGGGCAACAGGATGGCATCCAGCAGTATGTGCTGCAAGTGCTCCATAATACTCGCATCCATCAGGCAGGGCAGCATGTACTTGACCAGCTGCAGCGAACTGATGATGGCGCCCTCCAGGCTGCCCGTCATGCGCTTCGAGCAGAGCCCAATCAACTCGCTGATGTGCGGAAAGTACTGCAGCAGCAGAAAGTTTTCGCCGTAGAGTGCTGCAAGCAAGAAGTGGAGATGGAGGATGATGAAAGAAGAAAGTTAAAGAAGGAAGTAGAGAAAGAGGAAGAGGAAGAGGAAGAGGAGAAAGATGTTTGGAGTTTCACTTTAAAGAAGTCTGTAGAAGAGAAGCTAAAATGGCAAAGATTCCCTAAATAAATACTTAGGGCTACTTAGTCTAAACTCTATGATTAACTATAAATATAGATGTGTTCCTAAATATTACAATATTTAAGTTCTGATTTTTTTTAGGTATTTAATATAAAAGTATAGAAAAAAAAAAACAAATTTATCATAGTATAAATATAAATAAAAAAATTCTAAAGAGTTGTCAATGCTTGTTATACCCTGAATCCATTGAAAATGGAAATTTCAGGGTATAATGTTTTTTTTATAATATATTTAATACAAGTATTTATAATATGTATAAAATACATGCCGTAAACCCTCTTTATTTATATATTATGATTGATCGATTGTGCTTAATTTGCGCTCTTTCTATAATTTATATTATAAATTTAGATAAAAAAAAAAATATTTTAATAATTTTAATAATAAAAAAAAGTAGATTATGATTAACACATTTTATATTTTACTTAATCATAGAATTTAGTTAATAAGGGCTATGCACAGATGTGTTAATAATTATTAAAATATTTTGTTATTTTTATCTACATGTAATATAAAATATAGTAAACAAATTAAACACGATTAATCAACAAATATAAATAAAGAGCGGCAAATGCTTGTATTTTATATATATATATTTTATATATATATATTTTATATATATTATAAAACAGGCACTAGCCCTTCGTTATTAATTTATATTATGTAGATGAAAAAATAAATATTTTAGTAATTCTAAACACATTTTATATTGTAGTTAATTATAGAGTTTTGTTAATATGGGCTATATTTAGATGTGTTCATAATTATTATATAATTTTATATATATATATATATATATATATATATACATATATATATATTTTTTTTTTTATAAATGTATCATAGTATCGATCAATCAGGAAATATAAATAAAGAGCGGCTAATGATTGTTTTATCATATATATAAATATATATTCATATATGTATATATATTCATATATGTATATATATTCATATATATACATATTATATAAATATATACAAATATTTATAGAAATAATATCATTCAACTGAAAGACACTTGGCTAACTGAATGGGGCCTAGTTGCCAGGTCTAATCAGTAGACTTAAGCAAATAGACCAGGTCAGAATTTGAAATTCTAATTTGTCGGGAAATAAGCGCTATTAAAGCCCAGTAAATTGATTAATTGAAAATAACTGAATTTCACTATCAATAGATGACATCATCTGGACTGCACACAGACACTCACCCGCTATGGACATGAGGCACTCGAGAACGCGCGCCGCGCTGCGGTCGCCGACGACGCGGGCATTGGCAATGCTGAAATAATTGAGATTGGAGGCATCGGTTGATGCGTCAGCAGAGCTGCTGCTGGCCGCCTCTAGCTCGGGCAGCAGATTCTCCTGACCCACATAGCAGAGGGAGAGCAGCTTGAGCAGATTGCGCGTTATGTGGCGAGCTGTGAGCACCGGACCCAGGCGATGCGATAACCAGACGAGGCTCTCCGCGCTCATCTCGCTGATGCGATTGTTTTGCAGGGCCTTGGCCTCTGAGATGCGCGATATGACCGACGCCTGCAGTGAGTCACAGCCCTCGTCGGCCCCCGGCTGTGGTGCAGACTCGGTGGCCGACTCAGTGGCCGCTGCGCTGGTCACCTGGCTGATCAGCTCGAAGCTATCGACGCTCTTTCTCGAGCCAATGTCACAGTCGATGGCGCTCAGCTGGAAGCTGCGTCTCAAGCTGCTCGCTGGTATCTCGATGGTGGGTGAGCGTGGCCCAATCAACGGGGCTGGCAATGCAGCAGGCGGTGTCTGTCCTTGGCTCTGCAGCGACAGCTTGTCCGGGGATAACTTGGCACCGTACATTAGCTCGCTGATGGCCAGCTTGTCGGGTGAGCTGCCATCGGATTCGCGTGCCTCCTCCGCCACGGCTGTGGACGAGGGACGCATATCGAACGAATCAATCGACTTGTTCTCCTGATCCTCCTCGAAGGTGAAGAGCTCCTCAATGTCGGGCTTGGGCTCGGCCTGTGCTGCGGCTGGCGGCTCCTCTGCGGCATAGCTGAGATTCTTGCTGGTGCGCCGACTGCCGGCGCTATGATAGTGATAGCCATTGCCCTGCTCCGGCTCCTTGTAGCCGCCGACAGCCTCGATAAGCGGCGCAATGAAATGCTGCAGAAAGCAGCGCAGTCCAAAGCGCACGATCAGGCGCAGAAGGAAGCTGTGATGATAGAGCTTCACGGACTTGCGCGACTTGAACGAGCTGCTCGAGGAGAAGCGCAAGTGGCCGCCATTGTTGCTGCTGCTGCTCGTGCTGCTGTTCGCCTCGTCCACCAGGGCGCTGGTCTCCACATCGTAGAGCTTCAGCAGCGGCTGCAGCAAATGCTGCTGTGTCTGGGCAATGCCCAAGGCCTGGGCGACGGGATCAAACAGATTCCAGGCGGTCAGTATGGAAGTGCGCTCATCCCGCAGCAGATCAATGATGTGTGGCAGCAGCAGCTCCACAGGCGCAAACTGCTCGTAGGCGTACGACAGCGGCTCCAGCAGGCGACGCACATGGGCGCAGGAGGACATGACCTTGCACTCGGCTATCTTGCGCTCGAAGAGCACTCGCTGCCGATCCAGCTCTGTGAAGCGGGCGCACTCACTGCCGCCGCTGCAGTTCAGGTGCGTGTGCAGCTCGAGCAGCTCAAAGTTGAGCTGAAAGGCGTGCAGGGAGCGCACGAACGCGTAGATCGCAATGTAGTGGCTGGGAAAGGGCAGCAGCGCCTGGCTGAACATCGGCTCCAGCAATTGGGCCGCGCTCGTTGGCACGGGCAGACCCCGACAAGGCTCGCCCTCATTAGGCTCCAGCTGCAGCAGCTGACGCACGACCCGACGCACCGGCATGGGCAGCTCCTGGCTGTGTATCTGGGTGAGCGTGCGGCACGCGGCCAAACGGCACTCAAAGCTCGCGCTGGGTCCGTTGCTGGTCAGCAGCGGCCGCAATCGCTGCATGGCGAACAGCTCCACAATGAGACAGCCCAGCACCTGCAGCTCTCGCGTGCGACAGTCGCTCAGCAGCTGCTGTAGACTCTGCCGGCGTCCCGACGGCGGCACCAGCAAATTCTTCGAATTGGTCTGGATGGCTCCATCGAAGGCGAACAGCTGATTCGTGAACGAATGCTCGGCCGAATTGTGCTCGAAGAGCAGATCGCTGCTTATCATTTTCTCCTCAGGATTGGCTGATGCCCGCTGCTGTGGAAAGGTGCGCGCATAGAACGTCTCCAGCGTTTCCAATTGCTGCAGCAAAAGCGCCGGATTATATTGCTCCGGCAGCTCAATAAAGTTGGTCATATTATAAAAACTGGCGCCGGAGCCCGATGGCTCGTCACTCGGCCGCAGCGACATGCGCGGCGAGCTGCTCTCCACACTGTTGCTCTTGTTGCCGCTGCTGGCTGCGTGCAGATTTTCGGTGCTACGCGCCAGGCGCCTGCTGGTGTGGCTAATGCTGTTGCCATGCAGCTGTGCCATGCGGGGCGCCGTCTTGTTGAACCACGGCGACGCATAGCGACGCGGCGGATGGGCCTGCGTGAACAGCTGAACGATGCCACGCTGACTGAGATTGCAGTGCTGATCGACGAGGCTGAGGCAGACGTTTTTGGACTTGATGGCCGCCTTGCCGCTGAGCTTGTAGCTGTAAAAGAAAACGCAATTAAAAGAGAAAGTTTTACTTGAACTACTCAAAGCCTACCCGAAGTTTAGGTCAATCCAATGATGCAGTCGCTCGCTGACATACTGCGACTCCAGAGCCTCGCGATGCTTGCATATGAAGTCCTCGGGGCACGTTGCCCACGCCGGCAACTCCAGATCGGGCAAGTCCTCGTGTATGCTCTTAAATATCATTGGATCTGAGTAGAACTCGGGTATGCACTCGTCGGGCGTCCATTCTTGTAGGCGCTGTATGGACACCGGATACTCGGCGGGCACCCAAATGGGTCGCACGTGGGCGCAGAGTATGGACTGCGGCGTGCGCCGTGCCATATACACAAAGTATGTAATCTCCGAGAGAAAATCGGATACATGATGTGCCACCTGCAGTTGCTCCACGGGGCTCACGGCCTCGACTGTCGCATGCTGACTGCCATGCGTATACATGAGATCCAGATGGACATCGCCCTTGTTAAGGCGATATTTGCTCTTGGTCAGATCGCGCCAGTTGAGGCCGTTGCGCGCCGCAAAGTCCGTGACCCAAGGCATTATGTGGTGATGGGCAGCATTCGAGAGGCTTCTGCCACAGGCATTGTTCAGTATGGTGAGATAATCGAAGTTGGACAGTTGTCCATTGCACCACATTTCGCAGTACTCGCGTAGGTTAAACTGAGCTGGATCGTAGGCCAGCTTGAGATCGATGGTGCTGCTGGATGGCAGCTGTTCCGGTGAGCCGGGCAACTCTGGACAGCTCAAGGGCGACATGTCCACCGCTGCCGATTGCTCGCCCATTAGCAAATTGCACTGCAGACGCGGCAGTACTTGCAGCCAGAGATTCTCGCGCAGCATCACGTGCTGCAGCCGCAGATCGCCAAGGAACAGACCCTCGGCCTGCAGGTGCCGCGACAGCTGCAGCAGCTGGTAGATGACGAAGAGTGTCTTATTGTAGCCTCGGCCCAGCAAGGCGGGACTGTAGCTGATGCAGTCATACAGGCTGCACTCCAGAGCTGGCGGATAGTGCAGGATGCAGAAGTGCGTGCTCGTCTCGATGGC
This sequence comes from Drosophila mettleri, assembly GCA_035047625.1. Classification (NCBI taxonomy): domain Eukaryota; kingdom Metazoa; phylum Arthropoda; class Insecta; order Diptera; family Drosophilidae; genus Drosophila; species Drosophila mettleri. The sequence continues at coordinate 14,460,995 of JAWNPI010000018.1, forward strand.
CACCACAGCGGGCAGCACATTGGCATGACAGTCGCCGGATAAGTTAACTTCACTGCTAGAGATTCCATCGCCGTCCTTTTGACACGGAATGACTGGGCAATTGTAGATACGTTGTATTAACTCCCGCAGCACCACATCATGTAGCCGAAATCCACCGACGTTCGCTGACATCTGCTTGGACTGGGTGCCTGTATTCGACCTGCACTGTTTGACATGGGCGCCCGCATATTGCTTATAGGCCTCCTCCCAAAGCTGCTTGAAGTTGAGATTGGCCACATTGGAAACAGCCTGTGAGTAGGTCAAGGGAAACTGTGTGTTATCACCGTTTGCTCCTCGTTCTGGCAAGGGGTGGACTTTTCGCTGCGACTGTTTGCGATATGTTTGCACCAATATGCGTGTCCACGGATGCTCCAGTTGCCCCGTGGGATGTGCGCGTCGATCCAGCAGGGGCCAGGCTGTGAATTGAATAATTTTGCGATGACGTTCCAACGCTTGTAGCCAGGCCTTATCGCATATTAGCTTGTAGACGCCCTCGTCTGATTCACAGACAATATGTTGAGGATTAATACCGATTTCAAGCCATATCGCGTCGTCGCTATCGCTCATGTCTAGGCCTCCGACATCCACCTCCAACTATACAAAGTTAGTTGCAGTACGAAAACAATACGAGCTGTGCAAAAATAGAGATGGGCACGGGTCACAAATTGTCTGCACGATAGGTAGCACGAATGACCGAAACGATATATTTGGGCACATATATGAGAATAATATTATTAATTAACTTATTAATTATTAACAGCAATATCATATTTATGGTAGAAATACTTAAATCTATTTTTATTACAAATCTAGTGTGCTGAAAATAAATGTAGTTAGATTTATATTTATACCATAATATTGCGTGCAATCGCGTGACTTCCACTCTGTAGTTTCACAGCACTGTCAGCTGTTAGCGCTGCGGCAAAAAATACCAAAAAACGAGGTATGTTATGTGCTAATATACCAAGCGATAATTCATTTAGCGATGTTTTTCGATAACATTTTAAATTTCTGAAGCTTTAAAGCAAGTTAAACATACAACGTCAAACACTTTCACTACGAAGCCATCAGTTAAAGGTTAAATTTAATTATTTTTGAGTATTTAAAAAAGCACTAATAGCCAGGTCAACAGCCAACCAATTTGTGTCGAGTTCAAAAAGCCGACAGCATCAACAATGCTGCGAAAACACTTGATGATATCTTGTTGACTGGTCGCACAACCAATGTCATGTTATTGTTATTATAAAGAATCACGCAAAGAAAAAAAAAAATATATATGTATATGAATAAATAGGTATATAAATTAAAAGAATAAATAAAGTTTATTGTTTGCGGAAAAGTAAGCGACAAGTAATCAGCGTTAATTTATTGCATGGCTATGTACTGCTATGGGCGTATTTTCACTTTCGTCGTTTCGTTATCAGCAATTGTTTGTGATATTTGTTTACTTATGCAAAATATATAATTCTGTATATGTAATCAAAACACGTGAGCAAAACGCAAGCTCCCTTTGGCTTTACTTATTTAAGTATATATTTATTACTTAGTGAGGAGCGGAATTGGAACATTTCTCGTTTTATTCACTCCATTGTCTCTCGCTCAAATCGCACTCAAGTTAGATTTAAACAAAACGAATATCAGGACATGTTTGTTTATTATTATCTTTTATTAGTCCACTCGGACTTGTTTCATATGCCGCATGAGCCGTGGGAAGCCTAATCTTATCAGCGAACGTCTGCGCACACGAGATTTTATGCTACCATTATTATTAGTTTGAATGTATTGGTAAATATTTATTTACTTTTTCCCTGATGTCGGCGAACTTCACTTGAGCACAATATTACACCTGTCCGTAAGGTCAAGGTGTTTCATTGTTTGGCTGCTAGCTGTACGTGTATGTGTGTATGTATGCGTGTTTGTATTTAAATTAGATAGTTTTATCACACATTTGTTGAAGAGCCTACAAAATGAAGCTATTACGGCAGGTGAATGCAGAGAGTGGGTCATTCATCTATAAAAAAAAAAAAAAAAAAAACCGTTAATAGACAGACAAACAAACTTCTAATGGGCATGCGCAAACATTGAGTGCGCTACAGTTGAGTTTGAGCTGGACAAGCGACAATTATCACATGATATCAAGTGTATTTCACTTCCGTTCCAGCTAAAAATATATATTTCACAAACACATCATGCGCGAGACATGTGTCTGAAGTTTTGGTTATATTATACGTCCCGCCCCCAGCTACTGGAGCCGATTCCGGCTGTGTATATTAGGAAACACTCGAGTAAATATTACAAAAAATATGCCTCAATTAAATATTTAATTCTGATGACAAGCGAACAGACAGTATTTGCGTGCTAAAGATTCTTACAGCTTTTCACACTTTTAATGACTTGAGTATATGAATTTTTTTTTTTTTTTTGCTTTTTTTTTTTGCTTTTTTTTTTGCATGCCTCGCACAGGTGTTCACAGCTATATACATAAGCAGGCCTCCCGCCCTGATCAATCACTGGTTTATTATTATTTTTTTTTTAATAAAATCTTTATCATATTTTATGTTTTTGTATTTGGCTTATAAATAATATCACGCCGAGTACATATAATTAGGGTATTTAAAATGCCTACGAAAGTGTGGAAGAAATTCGCCATATACAATTTATATGTGATTTTTTTTTTTAAAGCTCTATAAATGCAATTGAACCATTAATGAGCCGCTTTGCGCAATTAAGATAATAAGATGTTACGAATTTCGATGACACATCTACAAAAGGTAACAGCCAAGAATATGGGCAGGCGGGCTTAGCCGACTGCATAATACGCGTTGGGTGTCAAGAAATAGTAAAAATTGAGTAAAATACTTAAATTTTTGGCATTTAAAATAAGTAAAATATTTATTAATAAAAAAAAAAATAATACTATTATTAATTATCTGATCTATACCACACTGATCAATACAAATTATCTGACGATTCCAGCAGTAAAGGTTTTAAGTAATTGGAATTACTTATATGTCATACATTTCAAGATTGTAGTCCAGAGAGTTTCCTTTAAGCACCTAAAAAATATAACATTTTTACTTCTATCTATTGATAGAACGATTTTTGTTATCAATATATTCGAGCGAGTATTAAATATTTTATTTTATTAAATAGATCAAGAGTTATGCCGCAATACCAGATTATCTATGCAGCTAACTGCATCATACTCGCTCGAATATATTGATAATAAAAATACTTTTTTTTTCTGATGCAGTAAAAGGAGTTTTTTTTATTATGTGGACTATCTGCAGAGTAGACCAAGAGTTATCCTGCAATACCTGATGCTGTCAGCTTCTCGAGAGTTGAATCTGGAGAGTAGGTAAACCACTTGCCATATGTTTGGCTTGCCGCAACCTGTAGTGGGCGTGCTTAAAATATTTTATGACTTTATAAGACGTAGAGTAATTCAAGTTTATTTATTCAAAATTTATTCAAGTTTACACCTTCAAAACGCAGACAGGTGAACGAACTACAAGAGACGCCAGCCCATATACCCATTCGACTTCATGAACGAGTGTAGGAAAAAAGTACAAATAAAGCATTTCAATTACATACAGATGCGTGAATTGGCAGCGTGCGACTGCAATAAACTGAGTCACATGCTGTCAGATTTATATCGAATATATGCCACACTATAGTGCCCCATGTCGAAAATAGCAACCTTAAATCTTATCTAACTCCACTTGCAGTTCGCTGCGGCGCGAGCCTTTCAAAAGTTAACTCTAGATGCTCTGCGGTACAAAAGTCATTGAATATAAAGTCGCTGGCGCTATAAAGATTAGACTGTATATTACTATTAGTACCGCTGTAAACGCTATATTTAAGATAGCAAGTTCGCTAGTTGCTTTTTACGACATGTACGTAAGTTAGATAATGCTGCGGCTGAAGGAATATTCTCAGTCAAAAGAAAAAAAAACGACAGTAAATAAGTCAAATACAAAAAAAACCCATTTATGCAGGGTAAAGATCAAAATATGTTGGCCAATTCCAATACACAGACACACACACACACACATACAGCTCAGTTAGTTGACAGCCTTCAATTTGCTGGCACTCTCCTCTAGATTACTTAACTTAACTCTTGAGCTTGATAGCTAGATCGACACTTGTGCGCGTTCCACTCCAGCCAAAGTAGTTCAAGTCTCGTGACAACTTTTCATGACTAAACCAAAAATGGATAATATCTCAACTGAGCTGAGCGACTAAGTCGAAAACCTGTGCTGACTTTTCCTGGCCACGCGACCTTAAAAATGTCAAAAAGCTGTCTTTAGTGCTCCACACATTTGTAGCAAACTATTTTAATTGTTTAAGTATCTATTAACTGGTTTCTCTCTCTCTCTCTCTCTCTCTCTCTATTTCTATCTCTCTCTCTTTTTGTTTGTAAAAAATATAAATCGTTTACTCACTTTAGTTCAGTTCAATTCATGTTCATGGCATAACCTTCTTAGTTGTATAAGATAGTCAATAAATAATGCCCGTACTATTTGAATATTTTATAGAACTTATGTATTCATTTGTATTATTCAATTCCCAAGTCTAGTGGGTGCTATAAAATATAGATGTTTAGTAATTGATGTTAATTTAAATACTTTTGGGGGTTTCCCAATAAGTTTAAAGTTGCTTATATCTCTTTATCTATTCAGTTATAAATTTTTCAATCAATATATCAATAATCTTTAATTATACCTATTATTCTATCAAGAATCAATATATTAATGAACCATTCATCTATTCATCAATCTATAATTCTGTATATTTATATATATTTTTTATCAAATCTATCAGATCTATAGATCTATCAAACTTTCAATAAATCAATCTTTCCATTTGTCTATATATCAATTTATCTGTTTAACTATAATCCACTGCTTACATGCAGTTTTTTCTACCTGCCTAAAATAGATTATATAATTATAATTAAAATTATATAATTATATATAATTATATTATAAAAAATTAAAAATATTTTATATTAAAATTTATAATATAATATTTCTTTATTTATTAAATATCAGTATTTAGCTTATGTTAACCGTTGATTTGTAAAATTGATCTACTTAAACAATACTTCATTAACCCCTTGGGAAACATAAATAAAATCAAATTTTAATCGAATGGGAAGTGAAACTTGTTTCTTTTTTTTTTGCTCTCCCCCCTTGGCTCAGTTAGATATTACTTGAATATAACTGTTATGGGCACATATATAACTCTATATATATATCCGATGTGAGCTGAAGTTCCTTTGCAGTGTCAAGGTCGGGGGCAATGCATTTTTGAGGTTGTTTCTTAATTGTGATTATGATCGTGATCATTGTCATTATTAACTGAGACAGCGACATATGGTAGCAAAATGTGTTCCAGCTGCTGTTTCCAAATGGCTCCCTTGCCCTGTCCCAATATTAATGAAAGTGCGCTTAGCAGTTGACACTTGAACATGGGTATCGGTTCCACTGACATTGAGATGGCAATGGCACATTCATTTTGACTTAAAGAGCTAATCGAGTGCACATTCTGCATATCTCGTTGCACAGAGCCGTCTGTCGGGGGCACAGCAAAAGTTGTTTTGCCTACGCCTTTGGTCGCTGCTTTAATTGACCCAGGCGCTCAATGTGGCGCCTCTTGGAGCTCAGTTCCAGTTACAGTTCCATCAATTCAAAAGGTCACAGTCCGCACTCTACTGATTGACAAAACTCTTGCCGAGACCGCGACCAGCAGCGCCATAAATAGACGCCCATCCATAAAGACATTTCATTTCGTACGCCTCAATTAATTTCGACGAATAAATAACGCAAAATACTCGAATCGAAGTTAGATATATGGAGAGTATGAGTCGAATTTTCGTATTATGTATGTATAAATATTTATATACATATTTTTATACCAGTTGTAACCGGAAATGTTTTCGGTCAGGGACACGCTGTTAGCGGTTTTAGCCGGATTTGGGACTTTACATGGAAATATACCCAGCATTTGCAATCATTTTCATTATACCCTAACTTGTGTGCTACTCTTGGCTTTGATGTGAAACAATTTACTAGCAAATTAAGAAATTGTTAATTATGTTAAATAAAATAAATATTTGAAAACACAGATCAAGTTTTAGAAAAATTTAAAAATTTAAAAAAAGGTTAAATTAAAAAAAAAAAGTTTAATATTATTACTAAAAAAATTAAAATAAATATATATATATAAAATATTTAAAAAATAAAATATATAAAATAGTTAAATACATGTATGTCTTGATCTTTTAGAATAATTGAAAAAAAAAAAAATAAATATATATATATATATATATATATATATATATATATATATATATATATATATATATATATATTTATTTTCAATTATATATATATATATATATATATATATATATATATATATATTTTTTTTTTTTTTTTTTTGTTTTTTTTTTATATCTGCAAAGATTTAAATAAGTTAAGAAGGCAACTATCTGTCAAAGATAAAGATTTATGTTTTCATAAATATATAATTATTGAACTTTAATAATTATATGTGCATATGCGACTTGATTGGTCATGCTAAATAATGAAAGACTTTTAAATCAGTTTAAGCCACATTTCACTTTTTTATCTTCTATAATTTGAAAGGGTGTTTTGAATGCGTCATGCTCAAGTGAAATTTACATTTCATTATTATTTGGCATAATTTCTTTTGATTAAAATGATGTACAAACAACTCAATTTCAATTGCAGAATGGCTCTATGTGAACTGGTATGCAGCAAGTCAGCAGGCCAATTGAAGTAGCAGCAACAATGAAGATCATCACACGCAGCTACCGAGCTGTCTGTCAGATCGCTTGGGATCGGATTGTGTCACATGCGTGGGCCATTTGATATGTCTGGCTGGATGGCGGAGGCGCTCTTTAATTTAAGCTGTCGACATTAATTAATCAACAGATATGGAGAGTTACTCAGGGTTAGCTGGACAGAGTGGCAGAGTGGCAGAGTGAGCCATAAACAATAAATATGCTGATAGCATTAGCAATTAATAAATATGTTTTATTAGTGGCCGTTATTATCAATTAATATGCAATTTCCTTTCGCTTGTTCATTTTTTTTTCCTCTTTTGGTCACTTTAAGCAAATTTTTCTCAGTAATTTCAAGTATATATACATACATATAGTACAATGATATATGAAATGCTGTCAAGCTTGTGGAGTGTTTGCTCATGATAACCAGACTATTGTTGAGTTCAATCATGTACAGCGATTGCTCTGCAGCCTGGACAAAGTGTGCCATTGATAATAAAAATAAAAAACTTGGCTGATAAACCTGCAATGTCCATAGTGACATATACATATACACATGTATATATAACATATAAATATATATAACATATAAAATAATACTTAACTGTCGCCAGGCACTTTAGCTTGACAAATAATCAATAATCTAAAGCCGATTGTGATTTATATTAATCTGTATAAAAGCACATATCTGTGGTTAATATAATAGAACTTTTCGAAATAATCCAACGCAGTTAGATAACATGCCTTTGGCATACAGATCACGTTGCGCCTATAACAATTCAACTCTGGCAATGATCATTCATTTCGATCATTTTAGGCCGCAGCTCGAGTTACGCTCATCAAAGAACTAGTAAGCAATACTTTTACAACAATTTATATACGTATATATATATAATGTATCTATCATAACTCAACCGCAATAAACCGCACAATTTGCACCAAGCAAAAGTCGAATATCATGAAAAAAAAAAAAAAAAATTACTGCTGGAAACCAATTTTGGTTAGAATTATAGATGTAGTTGCATATTAACTACTTATATACACTGTATAGCGTGCTCGCTCAACAAATAGTAAAACCATTCACTTTAGCACCCTGCTAGAACCAGCTACCGACACCTGCACCTCCATCTCCCCCTTGAAGCATTATTTAATTGTTTTTCACAAAGCAAAAAAAATTAATAATAAAAAAATAAAGATTAAAAATTGTTAACGGTTTTTAACTAGTTGAACTTTTTTTGTTGTTAATGGTAAAAATAAAAGATTAAGCGGATAATATTTGTTGCACGTGTTGAATACTCTGTTTTCGATGGTGTAATAAATAAGTTAAGTGATCTAGCTGCAAATGCCTAGTACGGCAAAAATACCCTGTTTAGGCCATATAAGTATCTAGACAACTTATTTGATAGCTCAAGTAGCCTCGAGTAAAGCTGAAAAAATTAGATATTGACATATGTTATTATAAATTTGAGAAACTTAAAATATCTTGATTATATTTTACATCTCTAGCTTCTCTATTATATATATATGCATATAATTATTTTTTATTATTCATAGGTTTATTATATATCTCTATATGAATTTCTATAAAATATATACCAAGCAATATAAATATTTTCCTATTATTTTATATTTATTTAAATATACCCCTTCGCTTATAATTTACGTATAGGGTATTTTTGTATAGACAATTGTTTTAAATTGAAGTTTAATGACCATTTGCAATATTTAAACTCTAATAGTTTTTGTAGCAGGAATAGTTGTTTGTTCTAAAGTATCTGTAGCGCGTGCTCGATAAGCTAATGATTCACAGTGAAAACCCGTTAAAATATTCAATACAGCTCCGAAATGCGAGGTATATAAAAACAAAGTTCCTTGGGCGGGAACGCATGAAGCATGTGAAAGACGTCGTTGACCACGAGGACGGGCAGTTGGGCCAGATAGCGATTTTTATGAGTGGGGTCTCTTAAAACTATATGAATGTATACTATGTCTAAGCGAACAACACACAAACAAACATAAATACATATGTATACATACATGTACATGTATAGAGCTTGCGATTCCTTGACGCACTGATCGATGTTGGCAGCGACGCCAGCAGCAATAACTCTCAACAGCAACGACGGCAATTCAAGCAGAGCAGCTTCGGCTGAGCTGCGCAGCAGCAGTGCTTATCTGTTCGCATATAAACTAAAGTCAGTGGAAATAATTTCTCATTTGAAATTTAACAGCCGACGTGCGCGGAAGGCAGAACAAAAGCGCGCTACATCGTGTGGTGTGAAAAACCGCTAAAACAAATAAACGACGAAAGAGTAAAAGCACTCACACACGCACGTATTAACAACAACAACGAAATTGAAGTTGAAGAAGAAGAAGCAGAAGACTGAAGACTTAAAAGCCCACAAGAAGTGCGTGATTCCAGTGCGCTTTCATTGCACATTCCAGTCTCGTGTGCGCAGTACGATTGAAGTTGTCGCTGCGTGCGGTTCTTCATCACTGTCTCTCCCGCTCTCACTACTTCTTTTCCTCTTCCTCTTCTCTCACTGCCGCTGTCTATGTTTGGTGTTTGCTTTCGCTAACTGTCCTGTTGCGCGTGCGCCAAAAGTGAAAAGTGTAACAAAGAAGAATAATAATAAATACATAGCTTGTGCCCGTCGTTAAGGATCTGTGCGACAAGTGCGAATTATTATTGTTTTCGCCGCAGCGAGCAGCGAGTAATTTGTAACCGTGGCGAAGGAATTGTCCAACTTGTTAACATTACAAGAAAACGCGGCCGAGATGACACAACAACCACAATGGGGCATAAGTTTATCAAAGTGTAAGTGCAATAAGAATCTAATCCAATTGGAAGTGTATGCAAGTGTGATTCTGTGTGTGTGTGTATTTAGTGTGTTGTGCTTTGAATTGGGAATCCGAAATTCAAATCAGATTTCGAATTCGTTGAACTCTGGCTCAACATACTGTAAATGTTTCTTTAATTATTGTTCAACCGACATTGACCGACAACAACAACAGCGCATTGAATGCAAACTTAAGTTTTAAGCGTACATGCCTTATAATATTTATGTGTATGTATGTATATATATATTTATGTATGTTTATATGTAGACCACATAAAATAAACAATGACAAAACATTTTTTGCTTCTCTGCATTTGCACTTCCGATTCAGTTTTTTGTTTCGCAAATGATTTGGTTACGGATACGATTCTTTTTGTTTAGCCATACTTTATGCCAGGCACGCGTCAACATAATCATCAATAATCTTGCGGTCGATCGTTGTCTAATTTGCCTACGTCTATGTATAAATGACGACGTCTGGCATCGAATTTGCATGTGAATAAAGAAAGGCGAGACGATGACGAAAGCAACAAGTCAAAAATATAGATAAATTAAATAAAGCTCAGCTCAGAAAATTCTTGGTATTTCGTAGCGGCCTATGCATATATGTAGGGTGCACAACAATGGAGCTTATCGATTTACACATGCCTTTTGCACATCTAACCGTATTTATTTTTATTAAATGTCATCTACAGTTTCAATAAGACCTTAATGCGCTACTTAACAATTTATAGCCGATTTCATCTGAACGTCAAATAAAGTAACCGAACGTGTTCATATATATTCGGGAATTCTTGAATTTCTTATGTCGACAACTCGTCTGTTCAGTATATTTATATAAAAATTAAATAAAATTGCTTATATTTGCAAAATTATTTAAAAAAAAAAAAAAATAATGTCGCTCTCCAACGGTATATTTTTTTAAAATACTTTTAAAATTTAATATTTAATAAAAAATATATTTTAATTTTTAAAAACATTAAGTATTTTGTTCTCCTGTCGCAAACTAAAAAAGTTAGAGTAAATATTTTCGATATTATATGGTATATATATATATATATATATATATATATATATATCTCCCACCTATTTAATATAAAAAAAACTTATAAATTAAGCTTTAAATTTTATATTCTTTTTGTGCCTTAGCAATTATCATAAACCTGTTAAACTCTCCTCAGATTTCTGCTGTCATCAACTGAGCTACTAGCATTAGAAGTTTGACCTGCTTATAAAGTCAGTGCTCACTTCCTTTCCATTGTTTTGTTTTTCGGAACCTTTTTTTGGTGAAGGTCAAAGAATTTTCTTTCATTGTTTTACACTCTGCTCCAATCGGTTCCCTGCTTTCGTTTCAGTCTTGAGCAAGCATTGTTTTCGTAAGAACTTAAGCATGTATAAATTTATAAATATATTTTGATGATATATATTTATATATAGTATATAGCTTCTAAAAAAGAAATGTTGTAAAGCTTCTCCAACTGGAATTTGTATTCATGTTTTTTTTTCTACTCGCGCGCTATAATTTGTCATATGCAAATGTTTTTTTGTTTTTGTTTACGGTAGAGAAGAAAAGTTTTTTTTTTTTGCTATTCTTTAGGTACTTTTTTATGATTATTTGTTTTTGCTTTAAACGTGAGTTAGGCACTTAATTTTTTTTTGAATAGGCCGCTTGACACTCATGATTAACTATACAGCATGTGTCATTGGCCATACAATATATCGCAGAGCCTAACGTAGGCTCGATTCTTGGATTCTGCTTGGCATAGTTGCGATATGCAATCTTGGCCCCATTGAACTCTTGACGCGAAAAAACAAAAACTTTTCCATGCCTTATCCGTTGCCGAAGTGGATCAGTGCAGGCATATCTTATATATATATATATAAATCTACAATATTGCGCGTACTTTAGCCTCGTGCTTAACGTATGAAGTCATGTCTGAAGGAATTGTGTAAAAATGATGTCGTGCCAATATAAATATAAATATAAATTTATGTGTATATGTGCATGACAACTGATAAAAATAAAGATTATACCAGCTAGGGCTTATCTCGAATCTCTGTCACAACGTAAAGCTCAGAACTAACTTAAGTTTATCCACTGGAAATGCAATTGTAAAAACTGCAAGCAAAAAAACTCTATTCATATTATAATTATTTCAGTTAAGTAATAGAAAGTCTGAATAGTTTGAAGTTAATTGAGTTGTAAATTCTTAAAAATTATATGAAATATATTTTATAATTATATATATTTATTTATATAATTTTATTTAATTTGAGATGTCTTAAAAAAATCGAAATTTAAATTCAATTTTCACAATGAATATTCCAAATTCACATTACCTTATGAGCCGACCTCTTATTAATAATATAATAAATATTCATTCTACATGTCTATAATAATCATTATACATATAATTAATAATTATATTATTTACCTACAAATTAGTCTTTAGCACGGAAGTGTATTATACGTAATTCTCGTCAATCTTTCATAATAGTAATTATTTGCGCGATTTCATTCAAAATGTTCTTTTGTAATCATATCTGCAGAGCTATCAGCTAGATAGCTATTGGGTTATACATAATAATAATAATAAAAACCCACTAATCGTGATTGAGGATTAAAGTCGAGTAAATTATGGCACACTTGACGTTATGATTAGCGCCCTATTTACATAGGCATGTATATAAATATATATATGTTTATATATATATATATATATATGTATATACCTATATAGAGCCATTGTTGCTTCGCTTACGGTTGCCACCTTATCAATACCTTTTCAAATTTGTGGTGCTCATGATTGGGATTGTATTTTATTTGAGAATCGTGTGGCTTATAAATTTTGTACGCGGCTGTCGGCGTACGGTTAAAGTATTTGTTAAACACTATGGTAAATATTGAGACATCATTAAATTGTCTGTCACTCGTACTGGAGCTATGTAAATATATATATATATATAATATATATATATATAATATATATATATATATATTTATGAGCGCTAATTTATATTGCAAATATAATTGCAACTCAGTGACGTCGATAAGGTTTACTGTTTACTTGCCTCAATAAATTAAAAAAAAATCCCATCTCTCTATAAAATGAATTAACAACTGGCAGCTGGAAATTGGGTTGGGAAACTGGAAATAGATATAGGAGAATTGGGTGTTACGGCTGCTGCTACCGTTGCTGCTGACTGGAGCGTGGATAATTACGGCCGTGACAATCAGCTCATCAACAATACTCTATTTTCTTTTTGCTCTAATAATATTGTCATGAATTGGTTAGCGATCAGAATGTTGCCAGGGAGCCTAACTGACTGCACGATGCTCGTGCATGCGAGATATACAAAAGAGACGCCGGGTGGCTATCTAAAGCAACTTCTCTCTCGCAAATACCAAAGTGTAAATGACATTAGTTGGCGACATCAAAGATATCAATATACTCTTTTGACATTTCCCGAGCGAGTATAACAAGTATAATTTGTTAGCTCGCGCACTTCTCAATTATAGCATCATATGCCACGAGATGTGTTAATAAATTGTCAAACTCATTTCTATTGACACAATGGTTTTCGGTGATCCAAAGAATAAAATAACTTTTTGTTTACATTAATTTAACCTTGGCATTTTTCTTATATAGAAAGAAAAGAAACAAATATATCAACCAAATTGAGAAGACGAAAAATTCTTTAATTGAAATATCTTTAGAATCGAGCGAACTTAATTCGTTGGTATTTATTACGTTCGTCTGATTGTTTCTTGAATTTCAAATTAAAAGTCGAAAAAGCCGAATAATAAACTCAATTTGAGTATAAATTGTTGATTGCCGAGCAACTGTGCTTTTATGATTCCTTCCTCGGATTTAGCCACGTTAACTTATCGCGTATAATAGCAGGAATTTTTTTAGCTTATCAAGACATAATATCATTTAACAAATTTTGATGATATGGCGTCATAAACTGGAGCCTATAATTCAAAAGAAAAGCATATTACACAATAAATTCATAAATATTTATATAAGATTATGCACGAGCCAAATAGTTTTCCACAATATTTATCATTTTTATTATACACGGATGTTTTTGAGAATGGGAACTTTTATATATGTTCACAGAAGATTAGCTGACGAATCGATTTAACTAAGTTTATACGTCTGACTATTATCCTTACTGACTGTCCTTCCTTGTGCTTCACCGTCCGTCTGAGTTCTTCTGTTCTTATATCTATCTTTCTGTCTGTGCCTTCTTCTTTCTGTTCCTCCTTCTATATCCTAACTTTTGTGTAGTACTTCCTCTGTCTGTCCCAACTCCTGTTTGTATATCCATTTTTTTTTTTTTTGCCGTTTTCTGATCTTGATAAATTTAGATAGATTTAGTTACTGCCAAATTTTAATGGCACAGATACAAATGGGAGGATACAGGGCACCTTCTCGTCGAGCACTGTCAAATGGGGCATTATTATTATTACTTGATTTCTTTATTATATTTTTAATGGATATTTTTAGCGGACAGAGCTTACGTGCCTGTAGCCATTACAGCCAGCAATCAAATTTAATTTGTCATTTAACAGCTGAAAATTGGTTTGTCTCTGCTCTCTAATTGAATAACTTTCAAAATCAGCCCAGCAATTGGTGTTCGCCATTCGAAAGACATTGACAAATTTACATTGACGTCAACGAAACTTTAGTACTTAATTATGATGCTAATTGATAATTGATTAAATAAATATTGTCTGAACATGGTCTCGACGCTCACTTGCAGACTTTGTGTTGCCACAACGTGTGATATTGGCCATAATGGGCTTTCTGGCCATCCTGAATGCCTACACGATGCGCGTCTGCCTCTCCCAGGCAATTACGGTGCTCGTGATTAAGAAGAACAACTCGGATTCGGGTGATGGCGGCCAAGCGATTTGTGAAGCCGATGACTTGGACGATGGCGCCGCCGCCGGTGGCGGGCAATTCGAATGGTCCGAGGAGCTGCAGGGCTTGATTCTGTCCTCGTTCTACATTGGTTACATTGTCACCCATGTGCCTGGCGGTCTGCTCGCCGAGAAGTTTGGCGGCAAATGGACTCTCGGCCTGGGCATTCTCTCGACGGCTGTCTTCACAATGCTCACGCCGCTGGCCATCGAGCAGGGCGGCTCCGACTGGCTGATTGTGACGCGTGTTCTGATGGGCCTGGGCGAGGGCACCACATTCCCAGCCTTGAGTGTCCTGCTCGCTGCCTGGGTGCCAGCCAACGAGCGTGGCAAGCTGGGCGCCTTGGTGCTCGGCGGCGGCCAGGTGGGCACGATTATGGGCAACCTCTTATCGGGCGTCTTCCTCGACAGCTACGAGTGGCCATTTGTCTTCTACTTCTTCGGCGGCCTTGGTGTTATTTGGTTTGTCATCTTCGTAAGTATTAACAATTTGAATATATTTTTGATAATAATTGGATTTTTACTGATTATTAAATAATGATTTATAAGTTTTCATATATTTTACTTTATTTTTTTCATTAGTTATTATTTATTTTATTTTTTTTCATTGGTTTTTTTTTTTAATTGACAATTTTATTTTTAATTTTTTATGCTGTTTAAATAAAATGTAAATTATTTTTTGAGAAAAAAAAAAAAAAATTTATTTTTACTTTTATAGAAATTTGTTTTTTTTTCGCTAATTTTTATATATATTTTTTTTTATATATTTATTTTTATAATATACATTTTTTAACTTTTCTATTTTGTATATATTTGTTTAAATCATCACTTGCAAATAATTAATTTAATATTTTATATTATATTATAATATATAATATATTACTATTAATTTAGATGTATTTTCTATTATTTAGTTTTGATAGTAAAGTAGTTGACTAAGTTTTTTAATATTTAACTTTAATTTTATTTGATTGCCTTACGTTTATAAATTAAATTCGAATCAATTTTAATTCTTCTTAATATATCTCCAATCTACCTATATGTATAAGTGCTTCCATTTAATATTTTTTAAATTTCAATTGACTTGAGTCAAGGCCTTTCTTTTTTGTGCAGGCATAAAATTAGAATTATTTTTTATTCAAATTCCTGCCAAGTTTAACTAACTTAGTATTTTACTGGTTTGATCTGGTATTTTGTCAGTTGATTTAAGCAACTGCCTAAGCCAATCATTGTTTTGCTTATTCTATTGTTGCACAAGCTCATTATAATATGTTTTAACTGAGATTATTTAATTAAAATTCATATGTAAATCTTGTATGCATTGATAACTTTGATCTAGAATAAACTGGTGAGATTCAGATTTCAAAGAGCTTAAGAGTTTCCCAGTGACACATATGATAGTGACTTCCATTTGAGATAACTTTAAGCTTTGACAATTTAGTATTTAATACACCAGTTTAGTATTTCTAGTATTAAATACCGAGAATTCAATATTTACACTTTTTTTTTAACTTACATGCTTGCAGGTCTTCCTGTGCTTCAGCGATCCCAGCAGCCATCCCTTCATCAAGCCCTCGGAACGCGAATATCTGAACAAGGAGATTGGAACGATTGGCCGCAACGAGAGTCTGCCGCCGACACCCTGGAAGGCCATCCTCACCAATCTGCCGATGTTTGCGCTGGTCAGCGCTCAGATCGGTCACGACTGGGGCTTCTATATCATGGTCACCGATCTGCCCAAGTATATGGCCGATGTGCTGCAGTTCTCGATCAAGGCCAACGGCCTGTACTCCTCGCTGCCCTACGTGATGATGTGGATCGTGTCGGTGGGCAGCGGGTTTGTGGCCGACTGGATGATTCGACGTGGCATCATGAATACGACCAACACGCGTAAGGTGATGACTGGATTGGCCGCCTTTGGTCCGGCCATCTTCATGGTGGGCGCCTCCTACGCTGGCTGCGATCGTGTCGTTGTCGTTGTGCTCTTCACCATTTGCATGGGCTTGATGGGCGCCTACTATGCGGGCATGAAGCTCAGTCCGCTGGACATGAGTCCCAACTATGCTGGCACCCTGATGGCCATCACGAATGGCATTGGTGCCATAACGGGCGTGGTTACGCCCTATTTGGTGGGCGTTATGACACCGAACGCCACGCTGCTCGAATGGCGCACCGTCTTCTGGGTGGCCTTTGGTGTGCTCTTCGTCACGGCCGTCATCTATTGCATTTGGGCGTCCGGCGAGGTGCAGCCCTTCAACGATGCACTCATCGAGCCGCGCAGCGTTGACTTCGAGGCCGAAGAGCGCAAACCGGATCCCAAACTGAAGGCCCTGGAGCGGAGCTCCTAGGACCAAACAGTTCCCAAGTGCCATAGCCTATGTGCTCCCGTTTCAATGCATGTGCATGCGCGTCTGTCTCTACGTAAATAATGGATGATTGATGTTTGTGCACCTGTTGAATATCGAGAATTTTTTTGTTATGGAACCTCAAGAAGACATTGTTAATGTACAACGTACATCTTGCGATCATCTATTGCAATTGCTAGTTTTATAGTATGCCAAAATGCCGGCCCCCTCCCCAGTGCGCTGTCTAACTAAGTATATATATATATATGTAGTAAATTATAAGCTTTTAGCTGCAGTTATAGCCACCCGCCCCCCAATCCCAGTCCCCAATCCCATGTATGTTACTTAAGCCTGTTATATGTAAGATAGCTTTGCTATCTATGCACCCATTCGACCCACCCACCTGCCACCTGCCACCTGCCACCTGCCACCTGCCAACGCCCACGCGCAACTGCAGCAATTTACTCTCTTAATTATTATTTAGTATTTAAACGAAGCAGCAGAAATATTCATTTTTAGTCTAGAAAGGAAACAAACAAAAATAAGTTAGAATGTACCTAATTTGCATTGCAAAATGTGAAAATGAAAACAAGCAAAAAGAAAACATTCAATTTAAATATTGTACGAAATTTTTTAATTGTTGATCAATGTGTAATGCATGTGCTCTTAACTAAACCGTTGAGACATAACTGTTTTTATAATGTTAGTTCAAATAAAGTGCATAAATATATTCAGAAGCCTGCTCACGCTTTAGTATTATTCAAGAATATGCAATGTGAACACATAAGGTAAGCTAATGCCCGACCAGCAGATACCCTGCAACTTAGACAGGGCTGTTCTTGGCAAGAGTTTATTTTTATATATGTACATCACACACACACACAGTTGCTTAAATACATGCATAAATAATACACACGCATAGATAATGCATAATAATGATAATACATAAATGCTTACTAATGTACACATACATTCATACATAATGCATACATGCATTCATACATAAATACATGCATAGCTTCACACATAAATATACACACACACTCACACAACACTCTCTCTGCCTCACACATCGTTTCACACTCTCCTCTTTGCATCTTCTCCTCTCTCTCACACCCACATACATACGTCAATCTGTCCGTAACACACTCACTCACTCACTCTGGCATGTCTTTCCTTTCTCTCTCTCTCTCTCTCTCCCTCTCTGCTTACTTGAGCTTCACTTTGGATTTTACAATGAGCAATAAATAGCTGAAGACACTTTGTTCTATATGTACTTTCATAATAAACATTTTCAGATAATAATATTGATAATGATATCATTGACATGTATATATATATATATATATATATATATATATATATATCATATGATTGATGTATAATAAATATTTTTATTAAATATGACGAGAAGCGGAAGAGTTATCCCAGAACAGATGCCCTGAAAATTGATGTATGCATCAGAGGAGATAATGCAACGAAACTTAAAGTTTCAGCTCTTGTGGTACTCAAGCTAAGATTAAAATGTTAGTTAATCGATTTTTTTTTATCGATAATTGTATTTATGTATTTAGATCTAGTATTCAGTCTCAAGACTGAGATCACTGTGGCTCACAGAGTACTTCAGACTCAATACAATATGAATGTATTTCCTTCTTAAAGAGCTTTCAAGACTTCAAAGATTTCGCGTTCTCTGAAACATTTCACTTTTGTCATAGGCAGCGTTCACTGTCACTCATAGTCGCCTTGGGATTTATTTCATTAGTCATTTTATTTTTTATTATTTTTTTATTTTTAATCTTGTAATATTTTTGTTGTTGTACGAAATGTCAGGGGTGCAGCCAAAATTGCGAAACTTATTCGATTGTGAGTTGCTAACGGGTTATGGGGGTCATAATAAGCTGAATCTTAATAGATCTGCAGGTGCGACAGCGCATGGTGCTCTGTGGCTTCGCCCTGTTGGCCATCGTGAATGCCTACACTATACGCTTGTGTCTGGACTTTTCGCTGAATCGCATTGCCAGAGAGGGCAACGGATTGGCATTGGCTCCGGCCCAACTGGCAAACGTGCAGCAGCTCACGGCCAGATATGCTCAGAAGGCCAAGTTTCATGCAGCGAATACGCCAAATGCGATGGGAAATATTTTCACGGCCATAAATGCCGGCGCGGCGAAATATGCGCATGCGGCGAGAAATACTCAAGCGGCGAAAAATTTGCATACGGCGAAAACTGCTTCGATGCCGCCAAAAAAACATTCCCGCAGGATGAGGAATGCGCATGCGCCCGTGCATCCCAGGCAGAAGAGTGGCATGACGCGTGAGCCGGAGTCAAAGACGCCGCCAATTACCTTGGCAAACAGTGCGGATATCTGGACAAAGGAGGTACAGGTGCTGATCACAATATCGTTCTATGTGGGCTACATGATCACCCACATTCCGGGCGGCCGTCTAGCGGAGCGTTATGGCGGCAAATGGATCTTGGGCGCCTCAATACTCTCGGCTGGCATTTTGACACTGCTGACGCCCGTTGTGGTGCGCAACGGTGGACCCAAATCGGTAATGCTGCTCCGCATGGTGATTGGACTGTTCGAGGGTCCCGCCTTTCCGGCCGTGAGCGCCATGCTGGCTCAATGGGTGCCGGAGAATGAGCGCGGCCTGCTGTGCAGCTCCGTGCTGAGCGCCGGTGAAATTGGCATCATATTCATGCATCTGGTCAGTGGCTTCACCATCGACGAGCAGGACTGGGCGGTGGCCTTCTATGTGGTTGGCAGTGGAGCCATACTCTGGTTCGTTGGCTTTGTAAGTGACCTGGCTCTGGCTCAGGCTATGGATAATCTCTCTCTCTCTCTCTCTCCCTCTCTCTGCAGGTTGTGGTCTGCTACAGCAAGCCGGATGACTCACCCTACATACAGAGCGGTGAGCGGGAGTACATTAAGAGTCAGGTGTGTGAGACGCTCGAGACGGAGGATAGCGACTCGAATGAGACTGTGCCCTGGAGCAACATGCTGATGAATGCACCCATTTGGGCGCTGATAGCGTCCAACATGCAGCACGATTGGAATCAACAGGAGTTTGCCAAAGAACTGGAGCAGATACTCCATGACCTGGAGGCCAAGGGCAAGTCCTACTGGAGCGAATTGGAGGCCAGCATCCAGCTGATGGCGCCACATCTGTACAGCTGGCTGGCATCCCTAAGCTCCGGCTCGCTCAGCGACTATCTGATTTCCGAGGGCATCCTAAATCGCACCCAGACACGCCAGCTGATGTCCTGGCTGGTCTTCATTAGCGTGGCCATGTATTTAATTCACGACAAGGATAGTGCGGCACGTCCCTGGAGCATTATTGCCTTTGGCGCCTATTACGCCGGCATCAAGCTGCTGCCCCTGGACATGAGTCCCAACTTTGCCGGCACACTGATGGGCATCACAAATGGTTTGGGCGCGCTGCCTGGACTGGTGTTGCCGGTACTGGAGAAACTGGAGCAAGACTACGCCATCATCGGCAGCATCCGAGCAACCCTGTGGCTAATCTGTGCCGGCTACATATCCGGCGAGGTGCAATCCTACAATCATGTGCAGCGCACCTCCTGACCGAATTTTAGCCATATTTTAGACATGATTATAATTTTTATACACTTATATTATATAGATATCGCCACTGGACTATTGCCCATATATATATATATATATATATACATATACGGTAAATACACAAAAGATTACTTAACAGTTGTTTTATGGGCTTCGTCATAGACGACTTTCATTGCTAAAACTAGAAGAGCACAAATAACTAAAATAAGATTTTCCATATCTTTCGTGTATGTAACAGGGCTGAACATTGTGTGTTGGTGTGGGTGTGTGTGTGTGGGTGTGTGTGTGTGTGTGCGTCGGGAGGTGGTCATTGGAAATATACTTAGGTAGCACAGAACGTCTGTTGAAACGCATTTAAATGCCTGCTTATTATTGGGCCGCCGCCATCAGCCGGCCTTTGTTTATTTGCTGTTCGCCTCCATGGCACCCTGTGATAGCAGCCCCGATTGGGCCATCGCTGAGACGGAGTTCATGTCGATGCCCAGATTGCGGGTGACATTGATTTGAGCGAGCGCCGCATTACGCAGCGAGTACACATGGACCAGTTCCGCCTTGCTCTTGGCATAGAGCAGCGCCTTCTCAAATAGACTGACAGCACGCTTCAGCTGGGCGCGCTGCACCTCAACGGTGCCGAGCGTCTCGTAGGCCAGCTCGCATTTGGGATCTACTTCGATGGCGCGATTCAGTAGCGCGACGGCAGCGTCAATGTCACCGCGCCACTGCAGCATCATGATGGCCTGATGAACCAAAAGTGCCGGATTTGTGGGCGCCCGTTTCGTGGCAATGTCATAAAAGCGCTGTGCCTGTGGATATTGCTGCTGATCGGCCAGCACCTGGGCCATCAAGCTGTAGCACTCGACACAATCCGGAAACTTTTCGATGGCATTCTCAAAGTCCTGTATGACGCGCTCCAGGCGCTTCTGATCGCCGGACATTAGCGATAAACGATACTCGGCATAGCATTTCTGTACATTGGCAATTGCATGATTGGGCGCCAGTCGCACCGCCTTGTCGAACTCCAAGAGCGCCGCATCGATCTGTTCCAGCAGCAGCAGTATCTGCGCCCGCTGATGATACACATCTGGATTGTTGGGCGTTAGTTTTTCAGCTGCCGCAAAGTCTTCCAGTCCCTTATCGCGCTCCTCCGTCTGAATGAATAATGCAGCACGCCTAATATACGCATAGGCACGGAATGTCACATCCGCATCAGCTGATGATGAAAAACAGATTTACATTAGTGACGCAATTCGTGTGAATTGTGCAAATTGCATTTACCATTCGCCAGTATGGCATCAAAGTCGTGCTTGCTGTCGTCAAAGGAGCCGCATAGTAAATGGAATGTGCCGCGCATCAGGAGCGCCTCCACCTTGTACTGTGCTTCGGCCTCTGAGGATTCGATTTCCTCGGTGCATGCCGCAATGATCTCGTCGTATTTCTGGTCATCGAACGCACGTCGTGCGCGCAGGAAACCCCTCAGCGGGCCATCGGTCTCAGCTGATGGCGGCACATTCATCGTTTGAAGCGGATCAGCTATGAAGGAGCGCATGTAGGTGTCGATGAAGCTCGCCGATGGCACCACGGGCACACGATCCAGCAGACCCCGTTCGGCGTCCAGGCGGCCGGTCTCCTTTAGCACGCGATCGGCAAACATGATGGTATTGTTGTTCTGAAACATTTCCAGTATACATGTGGCGGTCACATCGTCCAGGCACTCGGTCATATCCTTGGTGGACTCGTGGGCACGCGCCCGCCTATAGTAGGCCTTGGCATAGCGCGGATTGTATTCGAGCGACATGGAACAATCCTCCTTGACCTTGTTCCATTTTTTTAACATTTCGTAGGACGCAGCCCGATTCTGATAAAATATCGCCAAGTCTGTGCGATGCTCCGGTGGACACTTGGCGATGGCCTTGTCGTAGAAGCTGATGGCCTCATCATATTTGCCATTCTTAAAGCAATTGTTGCCCTCCGTCTTGTAGTTGTTGGCCTCCTTCAGCGGTGACATCTTCTCACCCAGCTCTGCCGACTTCTTCTTTTGCTCCAGTTCCGCGTCTGTGGCGGTGCCATCTATGGACAGGTTTTGTTTTTCAATTTTACCCTTTTGTCGCGATTTACCGGCATCGCTGGCCTTGCCTTGGCTCTTACCACTTTTGGCACCTTCACGCGAGCTACGATTCAGCACATACATGCCCAGTCCGATGGCCAGGGGAGTGCCCAAGAGGAGGGCCACCTGCCATTTGCTTAGTTTGACGGAGTGAATGTTGAGGAAAGTTGCCATTTGTGGGCCTTCCTAAATTGTGTGTGCAGCTTGTGAAAACTGCAATTAGACAAAAACATTGTGTAATAGTCACTGCCCGGCCGTCTTATCATAATACGCACAGAGTTCTGAGCGCGAATAGCGGTGGATTGCTAACTATGTACATATACCGGGCGGGGGGGCCCACAATTTGTCAGCTTTAGCTTTGCCCTTCCCCTTATTGATTTTTAACACATGGTCAGTGTGTGTGGGTGCGTGGTGATTTGGCTACTCACGTTTTTCTTGTAATTTAACACTGCAATGAATTTTGCAAATATGAACTGTTGCTTGAATGCTTTTTAGTGAAAAGTAAATAAAAATTAATATTATGGAATACAACTAGCCTGCTTAGAAAATAGAACACACCGAACTACCGAACAGCTACGTAACTGTTGGACTGTTGAACGACTGTTATGCACATGTGACAACTGGCTGAAACGTGCACCAAAAGCTCTCTGATATGATACTCTCAAAGACATTCACCACTAAACAGAATGTGGGGTGTAGCGATAACAGTTCTATTCCTATTAGAGTTAACAGACAATATGATTTGAATGGGCCGGAGACAATATAGTTGGGATTTTATATATTGAGAATAGCATAATAACAAGTTTATACTTCCACTCTTATATGGAAAGACGCATTTGTTATTATGTATGCATATGCGTAGTTAAGGTCATAGCGGTATTTCCGCATCGACAGTAATACACTGAGTTCTGTGATACCAATAAAGGAATATAATACAAGCATTAAAGTATATATGTTTATATACATGTATGTGGTTGCCGTTGATCGCAAGGCACAAAACTGAGTGCAAATGAGTTCAACTAAAAGGCTATAAATATGTGCAAAACACTTGCTCAGTGCGGGAGGGAGATGCAGTCAAATGCAGCACACACAGACGGACAGCTTTTTTCTGACTGTGCATGTGTGCGCGCTTGTGAATTGTGTATTTAAACTTTACTTCCAATGCACCACACACAATGAAATTGTTATTTTAGTTTTCATTTTTATTTTATAAGTTAAGCCTAAAGCAAACTTCATAATTTGAAAAGTACTAAGCTTAAAATTAAGTTATGAGTCCGTAAGTATATGTATTAAGTTTAGGAAATTGCAGAAACTAACAATATTCAATACGTAATTCCAGTGCTTTTATTTCCAGCGCCAGCCGACAGGGCCAGCTGCCGCCGAAGCAGCTTTAATATATTCCACTCCGTTTCCTTTTGGACTGCGCTTTTTCAGTTGCTATCAAATATCTTTCTATACTCTTTTCCTTTTCTTCTTTTGCAATTTTAATTCGGTTATTTTTGTTCTTTCTTTTTCCACACTTTCAAGTCTTTCGATGTGTTGGTGTCTCTTTGTTGGCACGCCTGGTTTATCAGTTTTTCACCATCTTTTTGTTGTTGTTCGTGTTCATGAGCTTGGTTAAAATCTTCCTCGAGTGGCCGGACGGGTCAAAGTGGTTGGTGTGCTCGCTTGCCTCCTTCTTGGAGCGCTGCTTGCCGCTGTGGCCCGAAAAGATGTGTTTGCCATAATCAAAGTTGTAGTGCTCGTATTCATCAAAGTGTGCCTCAGACATGTTGCTTATTTTTTTTTTCTTATAAATGTAGTTGAGATCTTGTTTATAATCGTAGCTATGGCCTTTTACTTATTTTCCTTTTCTCAGATGTTTTTTTCTGGATGAAAGTTTTTATTTTGGTATATGCGCTACTTCCACTGGCCCTCGACGTTGTCACAGCAAAGTACGAATGGAAACTGAACTCTTTGTCGCATGCAGCCACCTGCTTTTATACCCGGACAGAGCTTTTTCTCGCACCGTTTCCGATGCTTGATGTCTGCCTACTCTCGCTCTCCCAAAATAGTTTGCCCTGTGAGCAATGTAGACATTTATAACTTGTATGTAAACTATATTGATATACTTACTTTCGCACTTACTCTTTTTGTGTTCTGGGTTTTCTGTAATAATTTATATAATAAAATATTTTTCCAATTTGGGTAAAATTTGTTCAGATTTTTTGCTCAAAATGAACTGTTTATAGTTTGTATATTTGGCCAAAACTGAATAATTTCACAAAACGTTGTTTAAGTAAAATGCTGCATGGAATGCCTACTGAGATTAAAATAAAAGTTTCGACACAGTTACTTTTTAGTTTCGTTAGCGTCTGGAAGTTTCGTTGCCATTTACCACTGGGTTGTTTGTTATTCTGTTCTCTGTCTTTTTTTTGCTCGTAAAATGTATGCTCGAAAAGGTCTTGGGAGAGAGAATGAAAAGCTTTTAACAATTTTTGCTGCGCAATTTAATTTTTGTTGTGTTTACAAAATGCGCGGTAAACAAAAAAAAAAAAATTTGAAACGCAATGAAAACGTCAAACATATTTTTCGCCTCGACTATTTAAATTATTTTAAATGTCTTTCATAATCGACACGTTTTTCAATATACAGTGTACACGCACACATACTTACATGCATAGGCATGCATTTACATACATATACGTACATACATGCATATGCGAGTGTATGCATTTGTTCTTATATGTATGAGGCCACGTCATTTTCTGAGACAGTGCACATGTGTATGTTTGTTTCTTATGTTGCATCATCATTGTCATCAGGCTGCGAACACATGTTGCATTTCCAAGACACTGGCCGGCTCATTGCCACAAATTTTCCGTTACCCAGAAAATGTCAACATAGACGAAAACAAAATGAATGTCTATCCTTAAGCAACAAAGAACAAATGTGTGTGGGAGCACGTAAATACATTGTGTATGTATGTATGTAGTTACCTAAGCACATGCAAGCATATATGTATGTATGTACGTGTGTATGCGTGTTAGAGCTTAAGAACGAAGGCCTGTCCGGACGTCAGTGGGTGCCCTCCTGTCCGACGACCTAGTTTCCCCTAATACCTATAGGTTTGTGTTTAGAAAAAAGCTTTTTGTTTGTTTATATAAATGCATTTGCCAGCGTATCAGACATGCCGGCGATAAACGCTGTTTACCGCTATCAGCTGGCAGACATATTAGTCATTCAACACTTCGTGATTTCTCGAACTACGGCAAGCCAAAAGTTCAACGTGCTTCACAAAAAAAAAAATATCGACAAGCAAAGCAATAGAAGATTCCCGAAGCTCGGTAAAATAAACGAATAAAGTTTTTGTTTATTTATTTGCCTACTTGATCAGTGTACTAGCCTTGCAGTGTTGTCAACGCTGCAAATTTGCTTAGATTGTTGTCTACGCTAAGCTTTAAAGCGTTTTACACTTCGGTGTGTGTCTTGGCTAACAACATTTAAATTCTTTACAAATTTTAATAATCAAAAGAGTTGAAAATCATACAAAGTTCTTAAGTTACAGAATTTGACAGAAGAAGGCAATATTTTACTGAACAGCCGTCATGCTCTGGGCGTTTATGTGGCGCCCCTTGACTGCCAGCATATCCGTTATTTGTTCAATCAAGTTGACCATTAACTGACTCTCGCTGTGTTTGAAGAGCTTGCTCTCTGTGCTCCCATCCAGAATGCATTTGCGGATTTCCTCCATTTCGTAGCACATGCCAATGCGACTGTCATAGTTGGTCTGGCGCTCAGCAGCCGGCAGCTTGAACTCGATTTGCTCATTATTGAACAACAATAATGTCGGACACCACAAGTTGTTCAACTGCAGGATTTGGATTGGTATTAAGGGATTTCGGGGGATTTTTTTTACCATCAAGAACTTACTGTGACAGAGCTTTTGGTGCCGCGTATGGTGGCCGTGCTCTTGAGATCCTGCTCGGCGCTGAGCTGCAGCAGAGCGCGTCGATTGTTCTTAAATGACAGCTCTATGTCGGCGGCCACATCCACGCCCTCCTCATTGAGCTTGCCCTCAACCTTCATGAACATGGGCACCTCTTGATATATCCACAATGCCAGCTGTATGCAGTCGGCTGCCCAGTTCTTGGTCACCCCCGCATAGGTGGACGACGTGGTCTGGGCGATGGGCAGCTGCCAGCCCACTCGGCACTTAACGTCACAGACTCTGCCCAGCTTGAGTCGCATGATCTCGCTGCGCAGAAACTGATAGGCAGGCAGGCAACGCGACCAGATGCCCTCCATCAGAAACAAGCGGCGCGCCCTCGCCTTGCCCACAAGCTGCACTACCTGCTGCTCAGCCATGCAGAGTGGCTGCTCGCATAGCACGTGCTTGTCATGGTTGAGCATCAAGTGACACAACTCACAGTGCATGCAATTCAGCGGTGATATATAAACAGCATCTGCAACACATGCAAAAAAACAAATTTATTTATGATTCGACTGCCAGCCTTGAGCACCTCTTAAGCTTCATTTTATATGAATGTTGAATAGGCAAAAAGATTAAGTTAATATTCCATGACCAATTACCAATTGGCTTGGTAAATCATTGCATTTAACTTTATCCAACATGTTTCTTTGCCTGCTCATCTGGTCTGCCTGAGTATTCATTGACTTTTCTACCAACTACTACTTTTATCCGCCTATGCCTAAGCTCATTTTGCTGTCTCTTCGTTACATTGTCTATCCGCCCATCCGCCAAGCAATCTAAATGCATTTTTATCCAACTGTCAGTCATTTGTTTGTCCGTCATTCCGGCTGTCATTTATTCGTGTATCCGTCTAACCATTTGTCCATGCTTCCGTCTGAGTATTCATTTTTATTCCGATTAGATCAAAATATTTCGATAGACGAATTATTGTATTTAATATTATCCGATATATGGTTTTTCTGTGTATCTATAGACTTCTCCATCAATACGTCCGCTCATCTGTCTTTCTATCCGTAATTCCCTCACTTTATATTGCTATCTCATTTTTTCCATTGTCTCTCCACCCATCTGTCAAGTACCTAAAATTTCTGTTTATCCGGCAGTCAGTCATTCGTTCATCCGTCCATTCGTCCTTTCGTCATTTTACTCATATTTTTTCCCATTCGATATTTATTTACCCTTCCTGGGGCTTCATGAATTTCCGTTGACTTACCTACATCTGGGCAACGTGCCAGATCCTCAAAGCTGGTGAAAACATTGGGCACTTCATGGCGATTGGCAAAGCTGAGTGCCTGCGAGCGATAGGCGTCCATGCAGGCAGTGATGCAGTGCCTCTCCGGTGGCAAAACGCTGATTGCGGTGGCAAAGTCTTCGGCCAGAAGATTAACGGGCGCAATGCCCCAGCGTAGTTTCCGTTGCGGCTCCTCGTCTGTGCCCGAGTTCCATGTAGATTCGCTCTGCCTTGCGCCGTGTCCAAGCAGCGCGTGTGTCCCCATATGGTGCATGCAACGTTCAGCCAAAGCTGTGGGCGACAAACCAGACCAGATTAGCTGAGCAATTGCCAACTATAGCGAAAACTACGTCGAACTGTGTAGCAAGTCGCGTAAAACGCATTTCATTCATACAAATCGCTCATTTTATTTAATATATATATATATATATATATATTTTTTTTTTTTCTTTACTTTTTCCACGAATTGGCGAAATTGCGGGTGTTGCTGTTCGCTGTCTATCTATACCCAACAGGTTACTAGTCGCAGTTGCAGTCGAAGTCACAGCCGGGGAGTGGCAGTCGGACAGACGAAGGCGACCAGCCCATCTATGTCGAAACGAAGACGACGATCGCATTATGTGGCACTGTTTAGTGCGCGCCAGTCTCAGTTCCTCCATAATTAGTCATATTTGTTTAGCATCAAAAGTTGTGAATGACTGCGCCAGCCTGGCTGCCGGCGGATCAGCCGGCGCTTGGCTGACAGAGATGAGCCAAGGTGAGCACGACTTGCGTGTGCGTCAAAGCCAATAAGAATTGGCCAAGAGTCTATGCTGATAATGATGTAATTAATACTGCATGATGAGTTAGATATTATCATAAAATGTCTAATATGATTAGGCTTAAACTTAATATAATATTAATCCATATATTTCGAAACTTGTGGCTTACAACAGCATTGCTTTAGTTAAGCTTATTACGTCTAGGCTAAGCTGATTAAAAAAGAAACTGAAACAGTTCAATTTGCTTAATTCGCTTAACTTACTCATTTTGTTAATCAATTAAAAAATTCTCCAAAATAATCCAGCTGATTTGTGTACAATAGTAAAGCTGGCACTGATGTCTTATCTATTTTAAGCAACTCGGCTAGATAATCTGTTTAGCTTAAGCGATGTCAGCTCTGATCTAAAGATTTTGATTTTTAAAATTTTTTTTTATTTATTAAAAACGAAATTTTTAATAATATCCAAAGTTTTTCAACCTTCAATAAACTTTAATCGAATGACAATTACTAGAGTTAATGAGCTTTTTAGCTTCTGCGTTAAATGTATAAAAAAGCTTCCGCTAACTTTTAGAAACTTTAAAAGCTTTCGATCGCCTGTATGTAGCGCTTGGTTCTTATACGCTTTTAAATGCACTTGTATGTAACACCCAGCAGCTTTAATGATAAGCTTTACATGCTTTTCACATTAAATTGTATTTAATGAGCTTACAGCTTAAATGTTATCATAAAGCTTCGCGAGCTGCCGAACAGTTGTATGTATAGCTTTATGAATAGTTTCTGACGGCCTTCAGCTTGACAAGTCGTGTTAGCTAGGCTCGTGACACGACACGAGCTCAGCTCGGTTGAGTGGCAGCCGCGGCTGGTCCTGGCCAACTAAGGCGCTGCACGTTGAGCGGCCATTAGGCGGCGCACTTTACGCTTAACGCTTCCACTGCGTTCTGTCAGCGCTGGATTTTCACTTTCTTTTAGAAACTGTTCGCAGTTGATGTTTGTTGTTGTTTTTGTGTGTGTGTTTTTTTTTTCACTTTTCAATAATTCGAATTTCGAATGCGTGCAACAATGTAGCCAAAGTGCGAGGAGCTCTGACGGCGCGCCGTAGGCCAAACACAAAAAACACACATGAAACACAAAAATTTGTTTATCTAATTAGCTATGCGCCGGGCGACAACAACATTTCACTCGGTTCATTGTGGAGCGGTTTTCGCCAGGCTTAGCATGCGCGACAGGTGCCAACAGCAGCGGCGCCGCGGCAAATCGAAACTGCGCCCTAACCCAAATGCAAGTGCGCGACAAATGAAAGTGTTCTACGCGAAGGCAGCGGAAGTTGTTGTGGGTGAAATTATTATTATGGCCAAGTGAAAGGTTGCCCAATTTGAGATCGTTAAACGTGCCACGCACCACGCCGCTGCACTGCGCCTGTGCGTGTGCGTGTGCGTCTGCGTCTCTCTGATGACTCTTTCCATGCGGCGACATGTTCATTAAAGCCACACAGCACCATAAAACACAACAGCAACAACAACAGCAGCAGCAGCAGCAGCAACAGCTGAAAGGAAAAACAAATTTGCATGCTGGCAACATAAATCGTTGCGCAAAATATTTAACAAGTCAGCAGCAACAGTTGAAATCAATAAATTTATTGATACGATTTATATACGCGGCCGGCAGGACGTTCAACATGCAACACGCACGCGGCGCTAATTAGAGGGGGCACAACAGGAGGCTGCGGCGACAGCAAAAGGCTGCAACAAAACTGACCGAATGACCAACTCCATTGCTCATGCCAAGCGGAGCCGACAAAGCACACGGGGGAGTGGCTGAGCGGCGAGGTAAATATAAATATAAATATAAATATAAATATAAATATAAATATAAATATAAATATAAATATAAATATAAATATAAATATAAATATAAATATAAATATAAATATAAATATAAATATAAATATAAATATAAATATAAATATAAATATAAATATAAATATAAATATAAATATAAATATAAATATAAATATAAATATAAATATAAATATAAATATAAATATAAATATAAATATAAATATAAATATAAATATAAATATAAATATAAATATAAATATAAATATAAATATAAATATAAATATAAATATAAATATAAATATAAATATAAATATAAATATAAATATAAATATAAATATAAATATAAATATAAATATAAATATAAATATAAATATAAATATAAATATAAATATAAATATAAATATAAATATAAATATAAATATAAATATAAATATAAATATAAATATAAATATAAATATAAATATAAATATAAATATAAATATAAATATAAATATAAATATAAATATAAATATAAATATAAATATAAATATAAATATAAATATAAATATAAATATAAATATAAATATAAATATAAATATAAATATAAATATAAATATAAATATAAATATAAATATAAATATAAATATAAATATAAATATAAATATAAATATAAATATAAATATAAATATAAATATAAATATAAATATAAATATAAATATAAATATAAATATAAATATAAATATAAATATAAATATAAATATAAATATAAATATAAATATAAATATAAATATAAATATAAATATAAATATAAATATAAATATAAATATAAATATAAATATAAATATAAATATAAATATAAATATAAATATAAATATAAATATAAATATAAATATAAATATAAATATAAATATAAATATAAATATAAATATAAATATAAATATAAATATAAATATTAATATTAATATAAATATAAATATAAATATATATTCATAAGTAGTCGGGCCTGAGCAAGCAAATTTTATATTTACACTTTGCATTCTTTTGTGAAAGTCATGCAACGTCAAGTTCGTTGTCTAAGTCTTTTGTTTTGTTATTTTTTCCTGCAAATTTTGACAATTTCTGCAACATTTCGCTTTAATTAACACATCAAGCTAATGAGCCGGCTTCGAAACTAGCAACAATATTGAATGATTGTCTCTTTATCCGTGTGGGTTGTTGTTATTGTTGTTGTTGTTGTCGCAGTAAACGCTTTTAATAGCTTTACAAGTTTTATGCATGTCTGAAGGCGTGCGACGTCAACAAAACTCTTGGCAAAAGACGCACACGCCCAAGCGCCAGAGCCCAGCATGACTGGACTGTCGCAGTCTTCTGTTGTTGTTGTTGCTGCTGCGGCTATTTGCCTTAAGCTTTTAACATATTTTTCAATTTCAGCACCAAAGAAATGTTGATTCAGTCAAATGCCAAAGATTGCTTTTTATGCAACACACACAAAACATGCCAATTGTACTTGTCCATGCAACAAAAGCGAAAGTTGGATCAGACATTGACCGCCCAAGTAGCAGCAGCAGCAGCAGCAACAGCAACAGCAACAACAATCACGACAACAACAACAACAAAACTTCTTGGCAAGTCGAAGAAGTGGCAGCTCTTGAATAAGTTCAAGCTAAAATGTTATATATATGTTATGTTATATTATATGAAAGTCTTATACATGTATAAGACTTTTTGTCACATACATATATAAACAAATTCTTTTACATATTTTTGAAAGCTTCAGCTGTAGCAACAATTGTTGAGTTTTTGGGTGAAATGTTATTTGTTGCTTGTGCCAAATAACTGTTAGTTAAAACGTGCTGAGAATTTCGAATTCTTTGAGCAATAACAATAAAATAAGTTAATACTTTTTTATTTATGAGCAGAAGTGTGTGCAGAATAGTTTAAACTATTTTGGAAGCATGCTCTATTTTAGCATAATAGAATAAATGTTTTAGGCATGATAATGTATTAAAAAAAAATGTTGGCCTCTTAAAATAAAATATTTTATGTTTTGATAAATAAAATTAATAAAAATATTTATAAAACAATAATATGAATATACATTTTAAATTTAAATGAATATTTTAAATGATTTAGTTATTAATGAGAAATACAAAAAAAAAAAGATTTTTATAAAATACTATATATAAAATTTCTGAATGAAAATGAATATTAAAAATTATGAAAATGAATATATTAAAAATAACAAAAAAAATAATAATAATAAAAAATAAATAAAAAACAAATGATAAGAAATTATATAATTATAACAAATAATAATGTAAAATATATTTTCAAAAAATATTCATTAATAATAATTAATTAATTCTAATAAAACAATATATAGTAAAACTATAAATAAAAAAATAAACTAAAAAAAAAAAAAAGATTAATAAATTATATAAATGATTTAAAAAATCAAATTAAAAAAAAATAAAATAAATAAATAATCAAAATAAAATTATAAACATAAGACAAAAATCTATATTGAAACTAAAAAATGATTATTAACTGCCTATAAATATATAATAAATAATGCAAATATATAAACTGTTGTCCTTGCTGAACTCTACATTTATTTTATAAAACTAAGCTAATCAATTGATTATTAATTGCAGTTTGAGCAAGTAGTAGAGGCTTTTTCTAGCCAGTCGTCTAAAGGAATATGACTAAAATTTCGTTGATATCACATTAAGCGCAAACATTGTCTCCGGTTCGTTGTGTTTGATAATCCCCGCGTAGACAACTTCATGGTCAGTCTGTGGCCGTCAGTCAGCTAGTCAGTCAGTTAGTCAGCAACATGTTGCAGTGAAAAGTGAGTCTGTTAGCAGGCGGAGCTGAAGAGCTGTGGAAGGCGCGAGACCAACTAACCAAAGGCAGTGGCGAGCCAAAGACAGCAGCAACAGCGCCAACAACAAATAATAAAAGACGACAACTTTGGCGTATGGTGACGACGTTGACGTTGCCGGCAAGCAGCGACGCCGACGCCGACGTCGACGGTAACTGCGACTGCGACGCATTTATATTGATTCGCTTTGGTCAGCCAGCAGCGACAAGTGTAGCTGGCAGATGTAAAGTAAACGCCGCTTGGCTTATAGAAGAGAAGAGGGCATGATAGAGAAAGAGACAGAGAGCGATAGAGAGAGAGAGAGAGCGAGAACAGGGCGCCGTAAGAGGAGACGAGGTGCTTGGGGTCTCAGTCTGGCTGCTTGTCTGGTTCGATGTACTGCCGTAGCGACGCTGACGCCGTAGCCGTCGCCGACGCCGATGTCGCTGTCGACGCTGTAGCTGACGCTTCTTGAGCAGTTTTCGAATTTGAGTTTTGGCCAACACACCGCGAAATCAGTTAACAAACGGACGCGTTTTGAAACGGATGCGCCAACGAGCAAACGACGCAGCCTCTAGCTCACAGCCTCAGCTAAAAGTTTCCTGCTCCTCGAAGCGCTGCGAATGACTTGAGACTCTTCGGTCCGCGTGCAACAAGTGTGATTCGCAGCACGTCGGGCTTTGTCGCTTAAAAGTGAAATTTACTGAATGAATTGAAATGAAATGCTCGCCAGCCCCATGCAGTTGCCAACGGAATTGGGAATGGGAATGGGTTAGCGATTAAGCCAAAAGTCTGATTATTCACTTATTCATCTGTGACTTGTGACTTATAACAAAATCAGCAGCAGCAACAGCAGAAAAACCAACAGCAGCCGTAAAGAAAATTACTGCAAATTATCTAAACGCCAAGTGATAAAAATTTTAGCAAAAGAAAAAGGATTATTCGACGACAGATCTGCGACAGTCAAGTGAATTGTGTTGCGTGTTATTTCGTGTTCGTTTTGTATGGTACGTATTTAGCTCAGCAATTGCAGATTAGCTTTCAGAATATTATTTATGTATTAATTTATATATAATATAATTATCATATAAAAAGGCTTAAGCTTATCAATCAACTCTCGTGTATTCGTGCCTATACAAAAAAATCGAATAAATATTTAAAATTAAATAATATATTTATATAAAATATTTAATATTTAAAAAAAGAGAAAATAAAAGATCAATAAATAAATATATAAATAATAATAAATAAAAAATATTAATAAATAAATAAATAATAATAAATGAATATTATTATATATATATTAGTATAAATAAATAAAAAAAAATAAATAAATAAATAAATATATATATATATATATATATAATTAATTCTTAAGTAATTTAAATATGCATAATAATAATAATATATAAAATAAAATTAAAAAAATAAATTAAAAAGAAAGAATAAATAAATATAATTATATATATATATATATATATATATATATATATATATATATATATATATATATATATATATATATATATATATATATATATATATATATATATATATATATATATATATATATAAATTATTTAATACAAAAAGAAAAAAAAATTATAAAAAATAAAAATGATTTATATACATTTTTATTTTTTATATTTTTATTTTTGTATTAAATAATTTTTATATTACAAAATATATACAAAATTCCTAATTTTATATAATTTGATTATGTGGGCTTGCGTTAATATAATTTGTATGCGCAGTTTGTTAGAAAAGTTCTTTCTATAATTTTATTTATTTTATTTTTTTTTTCTGTTATTAACAAATTGTTCTTTTATATTTCAAATAAATTGTCAAATTTAATACAAATATTACCAGCGAAGCAACATTTGTTGAATAAATGTATAAAAATATATAATTTATTTTCATATGATACATTATTATATTAATTATATAATATATTAATTATATATTATATTATATTAATTATATAATATATTAATTATATATTATATTATATTAATTATATAATATATTAATTATATATTATATTATATTAATTATATAAATTAATTATAGTAGATAAAAGATTGGTTTTAATAAGGCCAACTATGCTCTATTGATAATTACTCGAATCGACTGACAGTTGAGTTTGTTTGCTTATCGATTTGAGCTTAGCTCTTGTGGGAACTCTCAATTTTCGCGGCGGATGCTGCAACTATTGTCGGCGAAATCGAATGTGCCGTGTTATTTGCACTCAGAATTAAGACGCTGCTCATCAGCTAATAGCAGCAGCTGCAGCTGTGGCAACAGCAACAACAGTAAAACACATACATCACTCATGCGCAGCGTTGTCAGCGGCTAGCGCCAAATGTTCGCATTGCAGTTAAAGGAAAAGGAGACAATGCCAAACACTTGCAACTGTTGATTTTTCCAACTGTGTGTGTGTGCGAGTGTGTGAGTGTGTGTGTGTGTATTTATCTTTCACTTAAAGTGAAGATGACATTCTTTAAATGAAATTAACTGCCGGCAGCAAAAGCAACAGCAACAACAACAGCCAACGGTTGCTGCGGCTACTGCAAATGTTGCTGCTGCTTTGGCTGCAATTAGTATTTGTCTTGGCTAATACGCTGCCATGTTGGTATGCATCTCCAGTTGACCAGTTGCTGTTGCTGTTGCTTTGGTCGCTTTTTATGTCACGCATAAAAAGTGTCGCACACTTGAATGAATCTTTTGGCTATGCCTTTGCTTGTCACTTAGTTGTTGTTGCTGTCATCGCTGCTGCTGTTGCTGTTGCTGTTGCTGCGCTTGTTTGTTTATTTATTGGTCTGTTTGTTAGCTTTTTATTCATGCCGGCTCATTGGCTTAAGCGTTCACTTAACAGCTGCCGTCACTTTGCGCGCGAGGTCTCTGGGTTGGGCCACTGCCAGATGCATTTCCAGATAGTTTGAAGTATCGAAAGTACATTAAATACATATTGAAAGATATTGGCCAAATGCACTGCAAATATATACCTCACACATCGTCACGTTTTCCAAGTTGATCTCTCGTGCAGATAAGCAAATATGTTGCGCTCCAGTGTGGCCTACACTCAGCGAAAATAGGATATGAATAACTTGCACTTTTCAGACGAGTGAAAAGTCAAACGTAACTCAAATTTCAAACAATATTTGATTGGAAAAGCTAGATACGTAGGCTGTTAACGAGCTACTAATAGGAGTAAGTGAGAGAGAAATATATAGGTTTGCAGAGAGAAGTGAAGTCAGACGCTGTGAAGCTATGTAAGTTTGGAAGTGAAATTAGTTAGAAGACTTAACCATAGGATATACGCACCTGAGTCAACCCAACCGTTCCTCGTCAAAAAATGCTTTAAAAGTCAAATATCATCAAGAAATATCAAACATTTTTTTTTTATAATTTTAGATTACTAAAAATGTTATAAAAATGGTTTTACAAAATATTATAAATGTTTAAAAAATATAATTTTTATATTAAAAAAAAAAATAAATAAATGTATTTATATATATTTATTTAAGTTTTTGTATGCAGCAAATAGTCTAGACTTCAAGCATGACTTAAACTTTTAAATAAAATATTGCTTTTAGAGTAATTAAAATCAATTCAGCTAAGAACAATTTCTATCAAATAAGCTTTAAATCAGCTAACATCGAAGAAGTATTAATTTATTTATGCAATTTAATAAAATATCTTTGTTTAGCAGAAATAGAATTTTCAACTCTCATACTCGAAGTAAATAAACAGATTACCTAACAAAAACTTAAATTAACACCCCTTGCTGCTTACTTCTCACTGTAACAACAATTCAAGCCTTTTTAATATAAATAAAATAACATAAAAAATAAATAAATAAAATATCCCGTTGAGCAAAATGCAATTAAATTCATATCAGGTTTACAGTCTGCAAGCCTAAGCACAAATTGTTAGATCACAGACTTTTTGCACAAATAACAGCTGAGCGCGCCACATGGATAGACTTTGCAGCGACTTCCTGCAATTCGTGCTGGCTTTTAAGATAAACTCGTTTAACGACCGAACTGGCAGCTCATTCATGTAAACATCATAAAAGTCAATTAAATAACACAAAAGTTATGCATAATTAAATGTATTATGCAAAATAAATCGTAACTGCGGAGCACATTAAATAACAAGACAATGTGACAATTGTGTGAAAATTACAATTAAATACAATTTAATGGGCACAAAACTAGGCCTTGAATTGTTATAATATATATTTTATAGTGGAAAATAGTGCTAGAAATTAGTTTAACAAATTTAAAATTTCTTAAAGACAACAAAAGCAATCGCAAATTAGGAGTAACCCAGATTAAGAAACTTTGTTAAAGCTTAATAAGCTCAATAGGTCATCTTAGATCTATCTACGCTCTTTCACACGCTCGCCCTCAGTAATATCGACTTTTTCTTGTATTCTACATTGAAGTTATATAAAATATTCTATACTTTGCACAAGCCTCAATAATTTTAAGCAGCCTAAAATAGATAAAGAATGTCTATAAGTACTATTATCTATACAAGTTTATTTTTATTACAATTTTATTTTCGATCTATATAAATTTGAACTATGATAATATTTATTAAAGAGCAAAGCTATTTGAGCTTCTTTTATAAATATATCTCATTTCATATATATATATACATATATATATATACATATATATATATATATATATATATATATATATATATATATATATATATATATATATATATATATATATAATAAATATTATCATAGTTCAAATTTATATAGTTCAGAAATAAAAATATATATATATATATATAATTCCAACTACATCTTCATATGCTTCTTTCATTCATTTCTGTCATAACCTCCTTCTGCAAAGCTGTCGGGCTTCGTGTAATGCAAAAATTGTTTTCAATTTTTTTTCATTCACTTCTTTGATGAAGCATTAAAATAAAAGTAATTACAGCCAATTCTGTGCAGACCACGCCCCAAAAAAAAAAGAGAGAAAAATAATTAGCCAACTTCGGTGGCTTCTTGAGCAAAGCCGTCGGTGAATTTTATTTGATTTTAATTGCTGTCCGAGCTGAGATGTTTGCCATTTAATGGCTTTATTTATGCGTGTAGTAATCAAGTTAATTTTTACGATTGCCGCCAAGCGGCAACCGACGCTGTGCAACAGCCTCAACAACAACAACAACAACAACAAATACCGCAACAACACCAACAACCAGTAGAGCTGCAAAATAAATGCAAATTTATATATATACATTTTTTTTTATGTTCCAAAATTGAAAAACTCTGCTCGAGTTTCACTTTCAATGGGAACACGTCCGATGACAGCGCTGAGTGAAGAGTTCGCGTTCGTCGAACGACGCTGCAAACCCTAAGGACATGGACCAAAAGATATTACCTTTTGTGATCCGCAGAGCTGTCGTCGTGGGGACGCTTTGATATCGACCACCCAAAGAACTGATGTCCCAGGCGATTTGATTTTTAATAAAGTTGTCTGCGCGCCTCTTTCTCTCTTTGAAATTTCGAGATTACTTCAAGTTTTCATTAAGAAGAGAAGTAAACGTGAGACCGACTAGTAAACACTCTAAGCTATGCTCTGAGCTGTTGTCCCCATTCTGGCATTTATTGGCTGTTAGGCGGCACTTATCATTGAAGGGTTGATAAACACATTAAATGTTTATTTATTAAGTATTAAAAATTGTATTATTTATTATTTAATTTCATTATTATTATTAATATATTATATGATTATTTAAAATTTTTATATACTATTTATTTTTATTTTATATCTACTATTTATTTTGAATTTGAATATGAATGACTTATCAAAATACTTTTAAAATTTTTTTTTTTTAAATTTTGTTAGTTATATTATAAATAAAATAATATACATAAATTTCAATGAAAATTAAAATTCTAAAATTTTAATTTGAGTATGAATGACTTATCAAAATATTTTTATAATTTTTTTAATTTTGTTAGTTATATTATAAATAAAATAATATACATAAATTTCAATGAAAATAAAAATTTCAAAATATATTTTTATTTTATTTTTTTTATACCCTGATCCCATTGAAAATGGGAAAACAGGATATAATGTTTTTTTTTGTTTTCATTTTTTTTTATATTTATATTTATTATTGATTTTTTTTTATTTATTTTTTTATGTTCATTTTCAAATATAGATTCATTATTAAATAAATGCATTAAGCTTTGGCAATAAAATTGAATTTAAGTTTAAAACTTTATGTTGATAATTTAGTCAAATTTGTTAAGTCATTTGCTCTAACAAGATAATATTTGTAATTATAAATAAGTATTTATAATATGGATATTATCTTCAAATATTTGAATTCATCTCAGCCACTCTGCCTTAACTACAATTTAGCCAAAAAAGCACGCGGCAATTAGATAATGGCAGATAAAAAGTTGTTCAATTACAGAGCAAGTTCGTTGCCCAAGTCTTTCGCTTGTAATAGCCGAGCGATTGAATCATCTGGAATGCATAACAGAGGCAAAAAATAAGAAGAAGAAGAAGAAGAAGAAAAAAATGTAATTTGAATTTGTATTTCCAGATAACCCGCAACGTTTCATGATGATTAGCGAACGCCACAAAGCCCTCAATTTGCTGTCAATATTTTGCCTGTACGCCGCCTGCCACGCCCCCTGTGCAGCTGACGCGGTATTTGAGGTTTTGCCACAATCAGCCAGCCAACAGGATGAAGTGAATGTCTTGACGTTTGTGACGCCCAATGCGACAACAGGTGAGCCAAGAGAGGAAGAAGGAGGAGGAGGGGAAGAGCATGGAACGAGGGAGAACAGCTAACCAAACGTGGGGTGCAGTTGTTGGCCCGATGCCCGAGCTGCCAATGAACCGCATGAAATGCCGCAAATATGAAAGATTTGCACTTTGATTTTGCTTTAACCGTCAAATGCCGACATAATTGACACGACCACGAGAC
Source organism: Drosophila mettleri (assembly GCA_035047625.1). Classification (NCBI taxonomy): domain Eukaryota; kingdom Metazoa; phylum Arthropoda; class Insecta; order Diptera; family Drosophilidae; genus Drosophila; species Drosophila mettleri. The sequence goes on from JAWNPI010000018.1 coordinate 14,501,276, forward strand.
GCGACGCAATCACCTGTTCACCAGGGGGACGGCGGCTATTTTAATAGCCAGCATTAGGAGATCCAAACAATTTTAACGCAATCATGCGCGGTATTTTAATGTGGTGCAGCAAATGAAAGTGAAAACGGCGCGGGACTTGGCAATTATGCAAGGATAAATGGGAATACCAAAACAGAAATGGACAAACAAATACACACACACACACACACACACACATGTAGTGAATGGAATGGAGCGTAGTTCGGTGCCGCCCAGAGCCATTTAATCTTTGGCAATTTATAAAGCGCCCACTGACCACCGCCCCGTCCCGTCTAGGCACAAAAACCAATTGAGCCAAACAAATCGAAAATTGCCAGCGCATGGCCCCCGAACAGATCAAAATGCTGCAGTCCGCGCACATTTCCTGCTTCAGCGTTGATCTGCGTCGCATTCAAATGGAAAGCGATTTGTCTGGCTTCAGCTCATAACTTATGCGGAGGCTCAGCCTCGGTCTGTGGCTCAGCCAATCCCAGACGTTGGCCCGTTGATCAGTCAATCAAGCAATGCCCGCCTCGACGGCTGGCCTCCAGTGAGCCAGTGAGCCAGTGAGCAGGGCCAACGTCACAGAGTTATTTGACACTGCCTCAAGGCTGCAGCTTGAACTACGACCTCAGCTCTATTGGCTGACCTGGCAACAGTTAGATCTTGCCCCCTGAGCTAAGGGCAGTTCACTCACTCTTGCCATGAGCCTCGAGACGAATGTGTCTGCAAGAACCTTGCCGTGGGGCGCAGACGACTGCGTGATACTCTGTTCGCGGTCATGTAAGCTCCAACAATTGTTAAAAACATTAATTTTTATGTATTAAATTGAAAGAGCAGCTCCAAGGCAACTCAACTCAGCTCGTAGCCCTAATAGTTCAGATAATATAGAATTTTGAATTTGCCACGCCTCTCTTTGGCGTAGATATACAAAAACAAAAAATGTGTGCTACCTCTAAATTGTAGAAAGTTATAGGGTATTTTCTATATGCCACGCCCCCAACGAGGAGTACAATTTATATTTGAATCAAGAGATCAAAAGAAACTCGAAACTTCAAGTTTTTCCCGTAGCTCTAATAGTTCGATAGATATAGACTTTTCAATTGATTTGCAACTTGTGGGCGTAGATAAAAATAATCTATATATTTTTCGAGGCAAGGATATATTCCTATAATATATATATATATATATATATATATATATATATATATATATATATATATATATATATATATATATATATCTCAAGTCAGCCTAGGACGTTCTAGAAGAAACATTTTTCATTTCATTTTTCATCCGATTTTCCACGGCTCCAATGGGCGTAGATATATCCGCAATATCTTGTTGATCTCTCTACAGCCTTAGCTAATATACGCTTCATTGCCACGCCCCTAGTGGGCGCATCAGGATAAACTTGAATTCAAATTTCAAGTCTCTAATTTCAATAGCACCCAAAATGGCTTGAGCTCGGACGGACAGACGAACGGACGTACGATCGGACGGATATTGTAAAAAACAAATATTCCCTTTTGCCTTAGGTAACAGAGTATTAGAATACATAAATTGTTAAGCTCCTCGATCTTCCTAAGGCACTCAGTCACTGCCTTTGATACACGATTCTCAGCTTAAATGAAAGTGTTTTGCCGGCTGCACGAGGCATCTCGGCCAGGGGACGGTGCCAAAACATTTGTTAACACTTTAACGAGTTATGATTGGGGGGCGGCTGGGGCCAGTCGAGCGCCAGTTGAGCGCCAGTCGCGCTCCTCTGGCTGACGGGCAGCAATTAAAGCTGAGCAGGTTCAAGTTAATTGATGCGATTGTTGAACGTTCGATTCATTGCAGCGCCACGGCTGGACCACAACAACAACAACGAGTGGCGGCCACTGGGGCACGGGGATCCGCTGCAAAAGGATCCCACCTACGACTACAGTCCGCCGGCTCTGGATCGCGTGCGCTACTGGGCGGAGAACAATGCGAGCAGCGCCCCAGATCCCAGGCAGAAGCTGCCCGCGGAGCTGTTGCGCAACAAGACGAAGAGCGAAATTCTGCTGCTGGGCGTGGCGGGTGAGCGGCCAAGGCCGAGTCAGCAGCAGAAGCAGCTGCCAGCCAAGTACGCGCCCATACGCCGCAGCTACTATGCGCCGCAGCACATGCCCCACACGCACCTGATGCCGCCGCCCATGCTGATGAAGGGCATGGGCCATGTGGAGTATCGCCACAATGTTGTCAGCTCGCCCAGCAGCGCCGCCTACATGAGCTACATGAGCTCGCCCAGCATCAGCAGCAGCAGCAGCGGCCACAGCAAACATTCGAGCAGCACGCATTACTATAGCAGTCCCTCGGCTGCCACGGCCTCGTCCTGGTACACGCCCAGCATGGGCGTGACGATGCCGCATCGCATGAGCTACGCGGACGCACACCATCAGGAGTCCATGCAGCACTACAGCTTCTCGCGGCCGCAAGCGGCCGTCAGCTATGCGCCCAACTCGATACATCCGCACTCGATGGGAGCCAAGCCGTTGGCGGCGGCGGCGCCCATACGCAAGCCCTGGCTGCACGAGCTGCTGCAGAAGGAGCTGGTCAAGCCGACGCTGAAGCAGCGCATGAAGCCCACAATGCCAGCCACAAAGTATCTCATGGGCACCACCAAACCACAGCAGCAGCAGCAGCAGCCACTATCAATGGCCAGCCCCACGCGGCCTCCGTTTACCTATGCGCCGGTTACCTTTGTGCCAGGTCCGCCCACCGTGGCCACGGCCACGCAGTCCGAGCTTTACGTAACGCCCACGATGACCGTGCCCACAGCCAGCTCCGGTTTCCGGCCCATGCTCATGTCGAGCGCACAGCCAACGACGACGACGACGACGACAACGACTTCGTCCACAGCATTGCCCATTTATAGGAATCCGACGACGACGACGACGAGCAGCTCGCGGCTGATGATACCTCAAACGAGCAATCTGGCCCATCGACCCACGGTGGCGCCCGCTCTGGAGCTGACCACCGATGCGCTCTTCTCGCACTACAAGCAGCCGCCGAAGCCGCTGCTCGGCCCCATGTATCTCATTATCGAGGGTCACTCCAAGGTCAAGACGTACGGACAAAACGAATTGGATCCGCACAGCCCCAAAATTGTGCCCATCATCTCGAAGCGGGAGCCGGTGGTGCGCATTGCGGATCCCAATGAGAAGCGCGGCACCGTCGAGAGTTATCAGGTCAAGCATTTGCATACAAAGACAACGCCGCTAACCACAACAACAACAACCACAAGTACTACGACAACAACAACAACAACAACAACACCAGCGCCAGCAACAACAACAACAACGACGACCACAGCGAGACCTCGTCTGAGCGCCACAACCACAACGACAGCAGCGCCAAGCGGCAACAGCGACAGCAACAGCGCCGCTAACGCTGGGGTCCATGATCTGCTTAGCTTGCTGGACAACATGTTTGCCGATGCGCAAGATATTGTCTCGACCACGCCCACAATGGGCAACGGCAGCAGCACCGTCTTAAGGCCGGTGACAATGAAAACGAAGCTGCAGCCGCAGCAGCCCGAGCCGCGCATAGGCAGCCAGGCGGCGGGCATTGAGAGTATGCTGGAGACAGCTGACAAAGATGATGATGATGATGATGAGGAGAAGGTCAAAAGTGGTTCACAGATCGCGACCAGCACGGAACCTGAACAGCCACCGCGTGCCACACGCCAAATCTTTGACTATGATCAATTGCCCGAGTCGCGCATTAAGGCCGAGGCCAAAGACGAAGCCGAATACGACGACGTCGAGGAGGAGGAGGAGAAGGAGGAGAAGGAGGAGGATGGCGAACTGGACAATCTGGAAGATGTGAGTGAAGACGAGACGTCAGATAGCGAACATAATTTACTCAAACGCATCGATAAATTCGTCGATGATGGAGACGATGATTTGGATGATTTGATTGAGGGTCTATCACCTGGCCAAGCTGACGACGATGATGATGATGATGATGATGATGATGATGTTGGTGTTGATGTCGAGCAGCGGCATTAATATCATTAACTCAGCTCACATTAATTTTTTTTCTTAAAACTGCGCTCTATACCAAATCTATCAGACATTTTTCATACGCCTAATTGTTTAAATTGTAAATAATAATAAGCTTTAAGGTTGATCGTTTGATCAGACGTTGTTAGTTTTTAGCACTTATCTATCATGTATTGTTTGTTGCTTATAATGCTGTAATTTAAATTAAATTATCGAAAATGTCTTGTTTTTTAGTTGTTAAGCGTGCAATAATTGACAATAAATAAATATATTATTAATTTATTAAAGATTTACTTGCAATGGTTTGCGACTCTGCTACAGCTAATGGCAAGCAGTAGTTAACGGCAACACTTAGCAAATACAACCACCTATTCAATAGACTGAAAAGCTTCTTAGCCAAGACTATAACCTTAAGAAGATCGCTTATTGCTCTCTCATTCAATCTTCTCTTAAGCTTTGTACTACTGTTTCAGCGATGCCAACCCTCCGTATTTATACGTAGATCTACATATTTTAAAGAAGATCTACGTACCCACGTATCTTGAGACTAAAACTACGTACTTTTAAAAAATAATGTAAAATATTCTTAAACTGCAAATTTTAAGTAATATCAATATTTTATGAATAATGATATGATTTATATTGAGTTAGCAGCACTAAATTATTATTTCGATATGTTTACGAATGCCGTTTTCAATGGGTTAGCAGAATGTGCATGTAAAAAAATGGAATTGTTAACAAGTGACACCGATGAAAAACCATACGTAACTCCAACCAAGAAAAGGAAAGTGCACTACGATGTGAAATACTCAACAGCTTGGGAAAAAAAGTATTCCTGGTTGACAAGAAGCAGTAAGGGTAATCTTTTTGTTAATTGCAAATCTTGCAAAGCAGATCTCAAATGCTCTTCTGGCAAGAGGGACGTAGAGAAGCATGAAGCTTCTGTTAAGCACAAAAAATATTTGAGAAGTATGTATAGTGTTGGGTTTTATAATTGTATAATATTATAATCGTGTGTCCAAGTGCTTTTTGTGCTCTTTTTATACGTTCGTAGTTCGATTTCCTTTAATAAATTGTTCTTTTTATTGTTTTTAAGCTTTTTAAAAAAAAGTACGTAGATCTACGTATTTCAGCAAAATTGTGCTACGTAAAAATACGTTGATTTTGTAGCCTGGCTACGTAATTCTCAAATTTTGACTTGGCATCGCTGTACTGTTTAATCAACTGGATATTGTTGCGTGCTCTCTTTGACTCCCGCATTGCTCGAAATAAAATACAAACGTTTGTATGCATGTTGTCGGCCGCTCTGCAATTTTGCTTTGTTTATTTCTGTTTCGATTTTCAAAGTAACAGTTGAGAATTTGACTTCGAAGGGAACGGTAAAACAGACCGCTTCCAACGCTCTCTGGAAGAAGTTCCATGCGCGTCGTGGGTGACAAATAACAGCAAATACTACACACAACGAAATTGTATGACAAGTGTTTAAATTAAGTTAATCTGTACAGAGTGAATATTTCAATCAAATTAGATTAACTACAGTTTTATGAGTGCATTGATCTAAGAGTCTTACGTATTTGTTTTTGTTTACCAAAGATCCAAACTGACCGCTAAAACTAAACGTTGTTGCTGTTTTATTGTGTTCATTGCTTCGCTTTCGCTTTTGTTTTCATATATAAGAGCGAGCGAGAAAGTAAATAAAGAAAGACCAAAGCAATCGAGTATAATTTGTTGCAGTTTGTCTTTCTCGCTCAGCGTTCCACTGGAAATTTCGTTTGCAAATTGCAGCAGAAAAAACTTTTACAAAACACGTGTAGTTAGTTAGTGTCCTTGCCATATATGAGTCAGAGACAGAGTCTGTCGATAAGTTAAAGTGATAAAAAAAGAAAAACAAATAAGAAATCAGTCAACTATGTAACGCTAATCACCCACACACTTGGACTTTGAAAGGGTGACTAAATATGTCGGTGTCAAAAAATATCTGCCAGAGACTAGGCATAAATGTACATACATATGTGTGTGTATGCGTATATGTGCGTGTTTGAATAACCTTGATTTGTCTGCTAGTGTCTTAAAACAGATTGAACAAATATTTTGGGCTGTTGGCGTCTCGTCAAACCACAACAAAAAACTAACCAAACAAACTTCTAAGCAGAAAACAGGTTCAGCAATCCAACGTGCAAAAACAGAGAAACGGCACAAAAAGAGCAGAGCAGAGTAGAGAGTGCGAGAGAAGTTGAATGAGAGAATAGCGTGAGGCGTGCAGCCGACTGCAATGAAAAAAAAAAAAAAAACTGTTTTTCTTTTTTTCTCTGAACCAATTGGAAGTCAAATTCCATTGATGTAAAAATAATGCGGGTTTGCCTGTTACGAGTTCTTATCAGCCAAATGTCAGACGGCGCTGATAGCATTTCGGTGGGAGCAGACAACAGTTGCCGGCTGATAAGCTGCCAAATTTGATTGTGTGTGGCCAAGCATCCGTTTACATTGTAAACAGACATATGTATATACATAGTATATATATTTTTATAGCTGCGTCTGAGCACCCACACATTAATTCTAATTGGAAGTGTGATAAGATTTTTAAATTCATATAATACATGCCATAAACAATTGGCGGCGATAAGCTTACCTCATCTTCAGTCGGCTAGGCAACACAATTGACCTGCATTACTGACCTACTTTAGCTGGCGGCTTCAGTTCTCGCCAATTTTGCCGGTTCGGCGACCGGTTTGTCAGTGTAATTAGCTGACCGAACATGCGCTTCAATTAATTGCATATATAATATATATATATATATATATATAAAAAAATATATAAAAAAAAATACATATATATATATATATATATATATATATATATATATATATATATATATATATATAAATATATATTATATACCTTACTCAAAGCATTTCAAACAGTTGTCAATCAACAATTACGTAATATATACATATACATGCAATGGGAAGTTTGTTGCTCACTCTTATTGGACATTGTATAAGAGTACAAGATATCGTAATGTCAATGCCCTGCTTTAAAGTATAAGTAAATATGAACAAATTTAAAAAAAAGAAAGAACTCAGCGAGCACCTTGGCCATGTAAATGCCCACATGCATACACTTAGCTATATATATATATTATTATTTTTTGTGTCTTCTACATGTGTAAGTCTATATTACACATGTGTTGGCTGAGTGCAGCTTTTATGCCTCACACTCATTCCGCTTCGCGCTGCTGATGTGCCCATAAGAACTGCCTAATAAAATCGCGTCACGATGACTCGGCTTTGTAGACTCATGCTTGAACAGTGAGTGCAGTGGCGTATAAGAACTGTTAATTGGCTAACGCATACGTATAAGAACACCAATGTTATTAGTTCGTAGCGCGTAGTGCATGCGTATAAGAGCAGTTCTTTGGTATACATATGCGTATAAGAAGAGTTTCAATGATAAACATGTGTGTATTAGAGCAGTTCAATGCAATCAGTAACATTTCGTTTTATCTGCTCCAATAAGAACATTATAGACTGTTTATAAAAAACGATAAGCTGCGATATAAATCGTGACATAAATCTTATCTATGTGTTTACGTATATTTAAAGTTAAATATAGCCAAAATAATTTCAATTAAATTGCTTTTATTTTGATTTTTAGCTCGACAAATGACGTCGAATATTTGTTACTCAAGCAATTATAATATTTTGTGTGATAACCTCAAGACGAACTGTGATTCAAGTGCTAAATTACTTTAAAAATAAACCAAAATACGTATACGCATTAATTGTTTCAACTAATTTCTAATCAAATTTCTCTACTGTGAGAATATCAACAAAAAACAAGTTACGTGAACGCAAATTGCGAATGCGAGCCGTTTCGCAAACTAAAATATATACTATTCCCTATATATTATATTTATATATGTATGTATATGTCTCTGTATCCGTATATGTGTGCCTATATGCCTAGTATATCAATTTTGGAATAGTCTTGAGTGTGCCTATATACATATATGTAGAATGTGCCGCCGTTATTTATTTTTTTTTCGCTTAATAAAACTGCCCTCAAACAGTTTTCTTTTCGTATTTTTATTTTTGCGCTGAATTTTATTTAATGATGCACTAGATTAACCACTAATAAAAAACGAACTTAGCTAATCAAAAACAATTGACTAAATTGCAGTTTGTTTTTAGCTAAGTTACTGTGACTTGGCGTGTTTAACAGAGTTCAAACCAATTTAATTAGCTTGCCAATGGCTTTTTCACTTGATTACTGATTAAGAATTTTTTTTTTTTATAAATATTTACCTAAATATTTAGACTTGATTAACAGAAAAGCTGTATAGAAAAAGTCTAAATAATAAAATAAATATTTGCTATAAATAAATCAATTATTAAGCTTAGATTTGGATAATCAGCGAAGTCTACTAATTCCGAAATAAAATGCCTGTGGTTCAGATCGAAGTTCAAGAATACAAAATACATATGAATATATATTTTATATATATTTTTTTCTGTATTATTTAATATATATACTGATTTTAGTCGCATATATACCTACATATATTTTGCAAATATTTCAATTATATTAATTAAGTTTTAGATTTATAGTTCAACTGAAAATAGAAAGAAAATCAAAAAATTGCAGTTGGATGTGATCGACTGCTTAATACTTGTTTCATAAACAGTTAAATATATTTTATAAAATTATATTTTCGTATTAGCTATACAGCCGCTTGCAGTCTATATATGTAGCATCTATATGTAATACCTATTTATACAGCCTATACGTTGCACCCATATGTTGATTTATAGTTGGGAAACAGATTTAATCACGTGCTAAACTTTTTGTTATTTCAAAAACTGAAATTTATTTCCTAGCGCGCACAGTAGGCGTACCTATGTACATATATATATATATATATATAGCCAATAGAAAGCTGTCAAATTTGTGGAAATATTTCTGCTATTTTTGACTGCCTAAAGAATCTAATCTGAGCTCCACAGCAACTCAATTATATAGCTGTAAAAGGTAAAGGTTTTTCTGATTTGCCGCACACCCAAAGATGGTAAAAATAATAATACAGACAATAAAGATATATATATTTTTATGATTCCAAATTTCAATAATAGAGTTTGTCATCCTGCTTTGTTTTCCGTATTGGGTTCAGACTAAAGACTAGCTAAAATAGAACAGATGGCCTCAATGCAAGGCGTGCATTGCACACACCCAATATACCCTTTTAATTTAATGAACGGGCATATCTCAGCTAGTCTCCAGCTTAAGCTTGTATTTATTAAATAAGCTTTGAGTAAAAGTTATAGCGATTTGATTTTAGTCTAATAAGACATGTACTAATAAGACTTATTATGTCATAAAGCTGATTTCCTAATAAGACTGTATAAGACTAAGCGATATTTTCAATTAAGATTAGTAAATATATAGTAGCTATTACTATAAGATTCCAATTTGCTTAATATGCAATTATCGATTAAATATTCTAATTGGCAATGCCAATTGGCGTAATTTTCGTATTACAACTCCTATAAGAATCCTCTCTGTTCGAATGCTACTCTAAGATAAGGCCAGAGAGCCAGGCTAGCTGACAGTTAGCGTCGCTTGCTCAATTAGAATTTGCAATGCAAGTTTACGACTCGTGTTTTGCGTTTTGCGATCACCTCGCGTGTTAAACTATGTACTGTGGCTAATCTGTTCGATCGCGCAATGCCTGTTACCTGGTGTCGGTGGCGTTGGGGGCTAGCACATGCAATTGCTTATCACAGTTCAGGTTTTGAAGCCAGCTAACAGCTTCCACTTACACCGATGTGAATATGTTTCTCTACAATATATATATATACCTGGTGTATAGGTAAATATTAATTTACTGTAAACTGCACCGCCCTCTGCCTCTCTCTCTCTGTCTCTGTCTCTGTCTCTCTGTTGAAGCACATGAACTTTAGCCGCAGATTGTTGCAAACCAGCTGCGGTTTTGTGATACATGTGTGAGAGTTTAATTTTAGACAACAAAGTGCTTCGATCGCTGCGATCTGCTGGCTTAGCTCGAGGAGCCGCGTTGATAAAGCGTCGAAAAGTAAAAGAAAAAAGTTTCGCTTATCAATTGCAAAATGCTTAGCGTTTAACAAGAATGCGAACGATAAGATTCTAAGTGTGAACAAAAAAAAAAAACAAATAGTAAAAAAATTCTAATCGAAGTTTCTCTGCACAGCCGAGCAGCTATTGACAACGAGAGAGCCATGACAGCGACCAGAGATCCCAAGGATCAGGTGCCCAAGACAGAAACACAGCCGAGTCACAAGAATGGCCCCGCCGGCGGTCTGATGAAGCGACTGCGACGCTCCGCCTCGGTGACGGAACACAATTTGAATAATCTGCGCAGTCGCAACTCGACGCAGCATCTGTTCGATCAGCACGGCAATCCCATTGATCTTCGCCAGTATCGCAAGGTGCTGGACAGGGATGAGAACGGCAATGGGACGAGTGAAAAAAAGCTGCGCTATCGACGCACTCAGAGCGTGACGCGCGCCGAGGAGATCTCCAACAAAGAGGCCAAGCAGCGCAAGGCACAGCCCGACAGATCGTGAGTGACAAGAGAGCTTTACAGGGTATCACAGTTAACGATCTTATTATCTTATAGCATACATCGTCCCCGCGATTCGTTGTTTTCGTGGAGCTCAGGCTTTACCAACTTTACGGGCCTGGTCAACTGGGGCTTTCTGTTGCTTTGCATTGGCGGCTTGCGCCTGGGCCTAGAGAATCTGATCAAGTGAGTATACATAGAAGAGGCAGAGAGAGAGAGAGAGAGCGAAGATCCTAAAGATCACTAATAACCCCAACAGATACGGCATACGCATCAACCCCATCGACTGGTATTTCTTTGTGAGCGGGCGCGATCAGGGCGAAGGTCACAATGCGCTATTCGTAATCATGTGTGAGTATGCCCTCGAAGGTCTCTCTCTAGTAGAGCCTCAATTCTAATTGGGTTATGCTTGCAGACTCATTTGTGCACATATCCCTGTGTCTGGCTGTCGAAAAGGGTTTGGCTCTGGTAAGTACGAAATTTACTCACTTTGTAAATCGCATCGGCTCGACTGGTGCAATCGATGACCGCATTTATTAATTAGCCTCCACATGGTACTCCAGCGAATTTGTTTTAGAGATTGCCGTTAAAAACTTTTAATTTCCAATTTGAATTTATGGTCGAAAGAAGAATTAGTTTTAGACAGCTGCTACATGGCAATGCTCAGAATTGTTCCAATTGGATTTTTGACTTTAGTTTAACCTGCTCGCAGCAGAGGGCGCTAAGCACATGTGATGTGATTTCCTGAACGATGAGATCTACTCGAGGCATGGATTCATTTCAGAATTTTTCTTAACATATTTAATTTCCTGATTTCATTATAAAATTGCAGCTTTAATCCAGATTCATCAAAAATTATGGATCCATTTCCAATTCTCAATTAATCCAATCCAATGCGCTTCGTTAATTTTTTTGCAAACAAAACTTTATATAGATTATTTTTTTTTTTACACTTATAAACAAATCTTGTATGACAATTAATAATTCATGCATTGAGAGTGTGTGTATGTGTGGTCTAATTTATGTATGAGAGAAGCAGTTGGTGCATGGCTTTAGGCAATCTGAACGCCCGCTCCATCACAATATTTCATTAACATTTGCTTGTAGTCGGACTCTAGTGGTGTCATTAGATTATTCACCTCTCCTGGCGCAACACTCCGCGATAAGTTGGACAACGCTCTGGCCAGGTACTGGCGGCCATCCGTCACGTCGGCCAGGTGATCCAACTGTTTGGGCTGTGCAAATGTCAGCTGCGAGAATGCTGCCTGGTAGCCAGGTTCGGCATCCACCACAGCACCAGCGTCACCGCCAGCCTCATTGCCATCCAAATAGGGCAGCTTCTCTGGCGGCCGTTCGAACAGATCAATTAATGCGTGCAGTAGGCGTGACCAGTACGCTTTGTATTGTCCAGAGTACAGCTCGGGGCATTCGGTGAGCAGCTTGCTAACGCCCACAGCGACCATTTTACGATCCAGCTCCTTGCTCACCTTGCCCATGTCCGTGATGAAAACTCGCTCCAGCAGCATGCCAAACATGCCCGGCTGTATCTCTTCGATGAGCTGCACTAACGGACTGCCTCCAACCTTGACCACATAAAAGCTGAAGAACACAATGATGCCATTCAGATATTTGGCGGTCTTCGACAGCGACAGTCGTTGAAAGAGCAAGCCAAAGATCTGGCGCATGCTCGTCTGCAACTCGGCGCCGGTGTAATAAAACAACAGATTCTGCAGTAGATAAAAGCCCTCATGATCATTTGCCTTTGACGCGATCATCTTTTGGAATATACCCAAAATGCCATTCTAAAATATAAATATTATTTAATGGGAAAGTTCGTTGTGTTAGTAAACATTGTTTACCAATTTGCCTAGCGCTTGGATGTGAGCTGAGCCTTGTTTGATGAAGGTCGAGAGCAGACGTATCAAAGGCGTCACATTGCCACGGCGATCCCATAGCGGTGGCGCCAACAAGCAAGGGAAGAGTGCCCAATATGGTTCCGGTATGGGTCCGCTGCCCTCGCGCACTTCCATCAATACCGACAGCATTTGAAATACGTAAGGCATAAACTCTGTAATGTCTTGCTGTAGGATGCCTTGGAAAACGGGAAATAGCGCTTCCTCGAACGAACTGACCGCCGTCGCATCCGCTTGGCAAACGATTCTAGAAGGAATTTTTATTAATTGAATATTCTTTTAAATATTTAAAATAATATACTTTATCGATAGAGCCAATGTCTCGAATAGATAGTGATTGAATAGCGGGCGAGAAGGATTCTTGGCGACAAATGTGAGAATTTCGGTGAGGCGCGGCAGCGCAACAGCCATATAAGGCATTGAGCCTGCCTGCAGTACCTGAAAGCTGCGCATGATGGCTGAGCAACGAATATATAATGAATAATTTGTGCACACATATATTTTATGTTTGACCTTCAACTCACCTTTCATCACATATTCATTCTCCGCTGACCCCGTCAGCGAAAGCGTTGCAAACAAACCGCTCACCAGCTGATTGGAGTGCGGACCAATGACCTGGGGGCCAAAAATGAGCGCATTGTTCGAATCACGCATTGTTAATATTTTCTCCAGCGAACATGCTGCATAGCTGTGCACCACTATGCTCTCGGCGGGCAGATGGCGAATAAGATCTGGCAGACAGTTCATCAATGTCTCTGGTCCCAGCAAGCTGCGAAAGACCATCACATACTTAATGGCAGCTCCTTTAAGCACTGGCAGTTCGTTCACTGTGACAAAGAAAGAAAAGTTTTACTACGCCGTATATCCATTGGTCGAACCGAATTACCATTGGGTCGCTGCAATTCGGGCACAATGTGATCGGCGCAGAATTTTGGCAACGGCACCAGCTCAGAGCTTTGTGTGATGCCGTGCTTTTGTGTGCCGCCTCGTGATGCCCAGGAAGTGACCAAATAGATGGCCGTATCTTTGGCACGCCAATTGGCAACGGGATCCTCCTTGTACTTGCCCAGCAAGATTTGTAGGTATTGGCCAAATATGCCAAAGATCTTTTGCTCAAAGTTGATAGAGAGCGTCTTGACCAAGTCGCAGGCGGCGCGTCTTCGAGTATCAATGTCGGAGCCCTCAATATCCCGTCGGATATACTCATCTGGACTGTCCTCGAACAGCTCTTCGTCGGATGGACGGATGTCCAGATTGGGTATAACAACTTTCTCGCAGATGCGCGCCAATATCTCTGGATTCTCAAAGATGCCATGATAATGTTTGCGCTCCGCGACCACCGTAAGGAATTGCAGGGCATTCGAGACGAGCTAAAGCGTATTTCATTTAATAACGATATCAATAGTAAATTTAAATTTTACTTGCCGCATCATATTTTGTGTGTAGACTGGTTTTCACCAGCAACTCCCAGACTGCAGTCACAAACTGTTCCATGTACGGCTTAAACTCCTCATCGTACTTCCGCGCATACAAACAGATATTCTCACAGACCTGGGAGCGTAGGTGCTCCAAAACGCCAGCATCCTCATCATCACCGGTGCGCAGAACGGGCACATCAACTGCCAGCTGTTGGAGGAAGGCGCCCATCCAGGTGCTCATGTTGTCTTCAAAAAACTCGGGCAGATCCTGGGAGTTGAGCGAGAAGAACACTTTGTTGACCAGCACTAGAGAGCTATAGATGACCTTTAAGGCCTCCGCATTGCCTTCGTGCAAAGTGGTCAATTGCATCGTCGCCTGCAACAGATCCGTTAATGGCTTGGCCATGCGGTCCAGCACGAATTTAATCTCTTCCCACAGCGACTGCGATTTAAATTCGTAGCGATAACTCTTGAATAGTGAATGCGCTGTTTGCAAAATGCCATTGATTATATTGAAATCGCCGGAGGCGAACTTCTCCACCATTTCGTCGATCAGCTGGGGCCATTTCTTGGGGAAATCATGTTTTCCTATAATGCTCACCGCATCGCTTAATTGCTTCTGCAGCGCTGTCGGCGAGTGCAGCATCAATGTGACGATCAGCGTTTTGATCGTGTTGCGATCCATGGCGTGTATGCGATCCGGCTCATCGCTATCCTCGTGCGCGGCCCAGTTACGTTTTATATAGTTCTTGAATGCAATGGCGCCCGCAACTCTTATGGTCATGTCCATGGTGGCCTTGTCGATCAGATTGAGCAGCAGCACTGGATAATTCTGTTGCAACTCCGTTGACTCCAGCAGCTTTTCCGCTGTTTAAAGAAAAAAACATGTTTAAATCCAGATATATATATACATGCACACGGTGTGCCGGTGAGAGAGTAAAATTGCAATAGGAGAGAGAGAAAGAGTTTTTGATCAACGATCTCATTTTTTTTCCGTTGATTATTGTATGAACCGCTATGGTGCCGCCGTTTTCCCGCGCGCGCACTCGTACAATGTTGCCCTCTCTCGCTCTCTCTTAAGCTCGCACATACACACACATACGCATGCTCTCTCATACTTACCAGGTCTGCGGACATTTGGATCCGCACTAAGCGTCTGTTGCAAATAGCCGGCAAGCAATTGCAAATTGGCGTCGGTGATTTCCATTTTGTTGTTATATTACTATATATATATATTTAATTATATTTATATATCACGTTGGGTATTGCGTTTTTGATTAGTCCTGTTAAACACTATTATACTTGGAACATATGACGAAATTGCGCACACAAAGCGTTAACGAACAAGCGTCGTGCGAAACGGTGGAATGACGAATGTGTGAATATAGGTGATGGGGCGCTTAAGCGATGAACCATTAGTAAGACTATCGACACAAGTATTAGCGATACATCGAACATTTGATAAGCAACTTATTATTTCTGACTATCGATGTACAATAACTGATGCCTCTTTTTGAATTTTTGCAGGAAATAATATCCGAGGGACTTGGAATGATTATTCAGATAACAAACATTATTGTTTCCGTTTTTTTGCCTGTAGTCATCATACATGTTAAAGGAGCTGCCTTCAGCATAAGTAAGAAAGAAAAGGAAATACCGGTTTTATATACATATTCAAATATATATTGTTATAGTGGGCGCAACAACTGTGTGTTTCTACTACTCCGTACTGTTTCTCAAACTGTGGAGTTACGTGCAGACCAATATGTGGTGTCGGAAGACCTATTATCAAAGGCAGCCACGTGAAAGAAGACCCAGCATTACAGTAGCAGAGTTGAGTAAGTATTTATTTAATTTAAAAGTACATTTCATTATTATTTAATGCTAAATTTAGAGAGAAAGCATTCAAATGGTGGCGAGGATGACGAAGATGTTACTAAATTGGTACAATATCCAGAAAATTTGTGTTATAAAGACATCCTGTACTTCTTGTGTGCACCCACTTTGTGCTACGAATTGAATTTCCCGCGCACTTCGCGCGTCCGTAAGCGTTTTTTGCTGAAACGTTTGCTGGAAGTGCTGATTGGCGTAAATGTTTTAATGGCCCTGTTTCAACAATGGATCATACCGTCGGTGCGTAACTCCTTGATACCATTCTCCAATATGGATATGGCGTTGGCCACAGAACGTTTGCTGAAACTTGCAGTGAGTATGGATTGTGCTTTGCCTGATGCCCTTTTGATAATTGTTATTAATATATTATTTTTATAGCTTCCCAATCATTTAGTCTGGCTGATCTTCTTCTATCTGCTGTTCCACTCTTTTCTAAATGCCACTGGCGAAGTGCTAAATTTCGCGGATCGTAACTTTTACTGTGATTGGTGGAATGCGAATAATATCGACACGTTTTGGCGTACCTGGAATATGCCGGTACATAGGTGGTGTGTACGCCATCTATATATCCCCGTTGTGCAAATGGGTTATTCCTCCCGCCAAGCATCCACTATTGTGTTCCTATTCAGCGCCTTTTTCCATGAGTATCTGGTGAGATCTTTTATAAGAAATAATTGCGTTCAAAAATTGAAATTATTAATTTTCTTTTGCAGGTCTCGGTGCCATTGCAAACGTACAAGATTTGGGCTTTTCTTGGCATGATGGGTCAAGTGCCGTTATCAGCTATATCCAGATATGTAGAACGTCGATTTGGTCCCCGCATGGGAAATATTATTGTTTGGGCATCTATTATATTGGGGCAACCGTTGTGCATTATGATGTATTATCATGACTATGTCATTACACATTTCCAGAATGCACTGAATGCCACTGCACGTAGCTAGACTTTGGGTAATATTATCTGGTCTGTACTTTTTCTTTAATTATAAGCCAAATGCAAGTTGAAGAAACTTGAATGCCACACACAGGTCGTGCATAGTACTGAGTAACACAAGTCAATTGTTATTTTATGCATTTGTTAATGATCTTAAGCTTTATGTAAATAAAGAGAATGGATTTTGATTTCTGTATTTATTTTAAAAATTTATATTTACGCTTTTTAACTAGTTCCACGGGTCGACGGGCAGCAGTAGTTGAGGTGCGATAGTTCATCACTAATGAACTATCGATGTTTTCGTCAGCACTATCGATAATTGTTTGCTCTACTTAATTTTCTCTCCTCCATCAGAACCAAGCCAAAACATATTTGAGTTATTTTTCATAAGAAAACGAAGTCATATGTAGTTTTAACTACAAATATATGTGCGCGTTTCTAACTATTTCTAACTAGCTTTTATTCCAAAACTGAGCTAACGAAATCACCATATCGCTTAGGTAAGCTCGAATACCAATTGCAAATTGGTCAATAGCTCATCGGCGTTTTCGCGACGCCCGGCACAGACACACACATACATACATAGACAACATTAGCGAGAACACGTATATACGCACACGCACGCATAGGTTAGCTGTGAATGTGTGTGTTGCTCGTGCTTTGAAAAGAAAATTTTTTATCGGCTTGCAAAAGGCGCAAGCTGCGTGTGAGAAGCGAAACGCTTTAATTTAAAATGCTTATAATTTCCAGAAACGTTTGGCGTTGTCAGCAGCAGCGTCTGCTACAAATTGGGAAACCATCAGCAGTCTACAGCACTTCAAAATCAATTGAAAAGCAAACTAACTTAAACAGAACCACCAGCAGCAGCGATCCGGCAGCAAAAGCCCCAACAGCGGCAGCAGCAGCAGCAGTTTGTAGTCACGTAAGTGTAGCGCACCAATTGGCTGAGGCATAAATCTCATAGTTGGTTTCGTGTATTTCTTACTAAAGATCATGAGTGGTCGGTATCGTGGCGGTGGAGGCGGCGGAGGCGGACGTTATGGTGGAGGAGGCGGAGGCGGAGGCTACGGTGGTGGAGGCGGTGGTGGTGGTGGCGGCGGCGGCTACAACGACTTTGATAACTATCGTGGCGGTGGCGGTTGTGGAGGAGGCGGTTACAACGATAATTTCGGCCCTGGTCCAAATCCCTTCAACAGTAAGTGAATCAATTATTAAAACAGCAATCAATGCACAAACGACAAAAATGTCAACAATTATATTATTATCGACTGATTCGATTATCGACAATTATATAAATAGCTTGTCATATGCCAAGTCCAATATAATTGAGGCTTTTATAGCTAAAATGATAATTTGAAAATTGCTTTAATTTAATTTATCTAGAGTTCAAAAAATACATAAAATTCATTAATATATATATATTATTTATTAGCTTGAGTTTTACAATCAAAGCATTCTATAAGTTGGTTTTTGAATTTTCCCAGTGGGTCCCAACATCTCGGGCAACGATCTGATGCAGCTGATGAGCGCCATGGCCAGTAATTTTAGCATGAACTCGCAACCACCGCAGCCAATGCGTCAGAGTTGTGGAGAATTGCGGAATCATCACTGCGGCATGTTCGTGGAACTCTCAGGGCGACTGTTTAAGAAGCGTGTCAATCGTTTCGCCGAGCTGCGCGATCGCAATGGTGGTGCATGTCAGCTCGTCGTGCTGGAGGACAAGCATCCGCGTGTGGCACGTCGCATGAATAATATGCCAGAGAACACAACGCTTACGATTGTCGGTCAGGTGATGCGAAGGCCGCACAATTCATGTAACCAGACAATGCCCACAGGCGAAATCGAGGTGGAGGTGCAGGATATACTCAGCATACATTTTCCAGCTGGCGGCACTAAACGTGCGGGTGATAAGCGAACCTACAGCACCATGGCACAACAACAGAGCAGCCTGGGCATCACCAGCACAGAGTACAAGATTGCCAGTGAGTAGATAAATTAATGAATCACATTAACTTATTTAAAAATGCAATGGGTTTTTTTTGCAGAGAATGAGAACATCTTGAAATACTTTGAGAATCGCGATCTTACGTGCAATGATCTGCGACGCGATGATGTAGGCAAAACAGTCACCTTGGTGGGCTGGATACCATCGACCAAGAACAATAAATTTTTGCAGCTAAAGGATGGCTACGGTCAGACTCAGCTCATGATCGAGGATCAATCTGTGAGTAAATATATAGTAGAGTAGAGATATAATTATAAACTGAGATTTCATCAGAAAATATTGTAATTTAATAGAAATTCTAGATAGCTGAAACAATATTAAATTGCTCTCAAGTATTTCCATAATTATTATTAACTCTTTTTCTTTGTAGCTTATGGATACTTTTATGTCCACTCCGGAGCAAACTGTATTGCAAATTGTTGGCAAAGTGCTTGGCAGGCCGAAGGCAAACATAAACTTGGTAACTATATAGAAGCATTTAAATGTCTCAAAATGTATTAATAAAATTTGTTTCTCATTTGTAGAAATATGACACTGGCGAAGTGGAGGTTAGCGTGACCAATGTCAAAGTGCTGAATCCTGATGACCCTTATGAGGGTCCTATAAAGGTTAAGGAGAAATTACAGAAGATGTCCATTGATGATCTCGAGGCTGATGAGGCCGCAGCTGCTGCTCGCAACGCAATCAGCGCCAATAATGGAGAGGGCGATGTGGATGGGAACGAAACAACGGTACAGAGCACAGTTCAGGCTAGTGTCGAGCAGCAGCGTCAGAAGGTGGCGGACACCAATAAGTTTGCTGATCGCACGCACAATTGCGGCGAGCTAACATCCAATGAAATCAACGAAAAGGTCGTCATATGCGGCTGGTTGGAATTTCAGCGCATGAACAAGTTTTTCATACTGCGCGATGCCTACGGACAGACACAGGTGCTGATCTTGCCCAAGACGAAGGGACTGGAGGAGTATGCCGAGACTGGTGTGCCCATCGAATCGATTGTACGCGTCGAGGGAACCGTTATTCCACGGCCAGCAGCCACCATAAATCCAAAAATGACCACGGGGCATGTTGAAATCGAGGCTGAGAAGATCGATATACTGAACGCGGCCAAAAAGAATCTCCCCTTCGAGATACGTAAATTTAATAGAGCTGGCGAGCGCTTGCGCCTCACGCATCGCTACTTGGACTTGCGTTTCAATGATATGCAGCACAATTTGCGTTTGCGCTCGGCGGTCATAATGCGCATGCGCGAGTATTTGATTAATTACTTGGGATTCGTGGAGGTGGAGACGCCAACGTTATTCCGGCGCACACCCGGTGGCGCACAGGAGTTTGTGGTACCAACACGCAAGGCGGGTCACTTCTATTCGCTTGTGCAGAGTCCACAGCAGTTTAAGCAGATGCTGATGTCCGGCGGCATCGATCGCTACTTTCAGGTGGCGCGCTGTTATCGTGATGAGGCCACGCGTCCGGACCGCCAGCCAGAGTTCACGCAGCTTGACATCGAGCTGTCGTTCACTAGTCGTGATGATATAATGCAGCTGATTGAGGAAACCTTGCGCTACTCGTGGCCCAAGCATTTGCCCAAGTTGCAGACGCCATTCAGGCGCATTACCTATGAAGAGGCCATGGAGAAATATGGCACCGATAAGCCGGACACACGTTTCTGTTTTCTGCTTAACAACGTCTCGGACATTATCGAGAAGAGTGAAAACTTCAAGGGCAAATATGAGGACTTTGGCGCCTATGCGATTGTGGTGCGCGCCAGCGAGGCCTTCTGGAATGGTGCCGCACGCAAACACTACGAGAGCCTGAGCAAGGTATTTTCGGGCACGCTGTTCGTACGCAAGTTCAATTTTGCCAAGGACGTGCAGGAGAGACTCACCAAGCTGCTGGGCACCGACGTAGCCACCGAGATTATTGAGAAGTTTGATTTGGAGGAGAACGACTTGCTTTTCCTGTGCATCGGACCCAAAGTGGAGACGGTTAGTGGACAGAAACATTTAGTTAATTTTATGAAACTTTATTTATTTTCCAATTCCCCTCAGCGTAATCTACTGGGGCGCATTCGCGTGGACTATCACGATTTTCTGGTTGAGAATGTTAAAACAAAGAAGTCCAACGAGTATCGCTTCCTGTGGGTCGTAGACTTTCCGCTGTTTGAACGCAATCCGGCAACAAATCAGCTGGAGAGCGTGCATCATCCGTTCACGGCGCCGCTTGTTGAAGACTTGGATAAATTTGCGACCAGTTGTGACAACCTGGAAACCATACGCTCCGAAGCCTATGATTTGGTCCTAAATGGTCAGGAAGTGGGCGGTGGCTCGATGCGCATCCACGATCGTGATATGCAACAGTTCATCTTAGAGCAAGTACTCAAAATTCCCCATGATCATCTGGCGCACTTGCTTAGCGCCCTGGAGTCTGGCTGCCCGCCGCATGGCGGCATTGCTCTGGGTCTGGATCGTCTGATAGCCATATTGTGTCGTGCGCGTTCCATACGCGATGTGATTGCATTCCCCAAGTCGCTTAATGGACGGGATCCGCTGTCGAATGCACCGGTGCCCATCTCAGATGAGGATATGAAACTTTATCACATCAACATACAGGAGACTGAAGCGGAAGAGGATAGTGCAAGCAACAACGATACAGCGAACTCACAGGAGGACGACGATCCAGATGCAGTGCGCGCACCGCCGTCGCCCATGTCGGGCACCAGCGATACGGAGCACACCACAATGGATGTTGATGTAAAAAGCGAGCCCGCTGAGGAAGTGCCAGTGCCAGTGTCAGCGACAACGCCAGTGCCCGAACCCATAAGCACCAACAATGCGGCGGCCGAAGAGACTGCAACGCCAGCTGAAGAGTTGCTAGCACCGGAAATTAAGAACGAAGAAGTTACCGAAAGCTCCAATGTTGCCGAAACGTCGACAGCGGCGACACCAGTGCCGCGTGCCAAACGCGTAATCAAGAAGAAAGTGTAGGACGGACGCATCGAGTTGTAGGCAACAGCGTGATTGAAGGATACGACTTAGCATTTTATCGATAAGCTCAAATTATAATATATATATTTAATGCTGTTGCCGTATGCCGAAAACGCCACCGTTCTATTGCCAGACAACCAATGTGTGTGTAGGGCGGCAGCACGAGCAGCAGGAGGCAGATCCTATCCAATTGTATTGTAAAATGCCAGCTGGGGTGCGATTTAGTGACCATCATTGGCTTAGTTGCCCCATCTAATCTCCACTCGCATTGCGCACCACCGCCACCACCACCACTACCACCACCAACATTCGTAAGTCCATTATTAATGATATACATGCATATGGCGATTTATTACAATTTACAATATAATTATATACGAACTGCTATTGTATTGCGATTTGTTTAAAAATACAATAAATCAATTAATTAATAATATTTCAATACATTTGCTAATATTACTATATATAGACTTTTCGGCCTATTATTATAAAATTAAATTAAACTATCATTCTGTGACTTGGAATGTCATATTCATGGATTGTGGAGGGGGCAAGGGGTTGGGTTGGGAACTAAGTGTGCACTCAGTTAGTGCACGCTTGGCGTGCTGAATATATCATTGTCTATGTATCCGTAGGTCAGATTACGTCTGTAATCCCACCAGTTTATTGGCCTGGACAATTGACGATCATCGAGCGATTCGACAAATTCTCCAGAGCCGACATCCTGCTCCTCGATGGAGTCATCGCTCTCGTTATCCGCTATTAGTGGCGGACTGTAGCTGGTCCAGTGCTCGTACAGATCGTGTGCGTCGGGTGCATTCGGCAGATTATTGAAATTGGAGGCCAGCTTGCCGAACTGATCGATGTGCTGCAGCAGTGGGTCGACACTCTGCGTCGGTATGCGCTGCGGCAGCGGTGGTGTGCGTGGACGCTTGACGCCAAGCGTAGGCAGATCCGTCCACTTGCCCAGGGCATAGGGCGAGGTATCGTTGGTGTCTATCAGAAACATGCCTCGTGTGCCGGGACGCACATTATCGCCGGCCTCCAGCAGATAATTTGTGGGCGGACACATGCCCAGCAGATAGGAGATGTAGCTGCTGCAGGCCCAGCCCCAGAAGCCCTTGGGCGAGCGTATGGACTCCAGGTAATAAGCCGTCGCACGCTGATGGCTGCAGGCAAATGAATCTACAAGGAAAATTCATGAATAAAATATATATTTTTATATCCTCTCTCTAAGCTGTGCACGCACTCATCCACTGTGGCCTTGAGCAACCCGGCTGTGAAATGCCGCCGTTCATATAAAAATCGGCATGGCCGCAACGCTCCAGTTTGCCCTGCACCAGGGCATTCGTGTGTATCACGTCCACAAACTCCGCATCGCTCGGGTCCAGCTTGTCGTTGAGGCCGGCGGTAATGAAGAGCGGCATCGCCGGATCCAGTCCAGTGATGCGGGGCAGTTGAAAGGATTTCAGATTGCGCGCTATATAGTTGGGCACCTGGGCGCCCAGCGAGAAGCCAATAATATGTATATCCATGTTGCCCATCTCCACCAGCCGCTCAATCAGCTGCGAGGCACAGGCGCCCGCTTGCCGCGTATTGTGCACAGCGCTTATATAGCATGGACCCGGCGACAGCACACTCCAGTCCACATAGATTATGTTGTAATCCCCTTTGGCTAGGTATTCTATAAGCAGCTGAAACTCGTTTCAGTTGCTCACAATTTATCACATTCTCGACTCACCGTCTCGCATCTGTTGCAGCGGATTCAGGAACATGTCGGAGTTGTAGCCGTGTATGAGTATCTTGGTGGGATGCCTTGGATTGAAGAACGAATTGGTCAGATTGGATTGCTCAGCCGTTGCATCGATGTGCACACTCTGACGATCCATGACATTGTGGCGCGTGTAAATATAATATTTGACATCCGGATCGGGGCAGCTGCGTCCTATGGCCCACTTACAGGGTCCCACGGTTATATCTCGATTGGCAATGGGCTTCGCTGGCACAGGAGCTGCAGTCGTTGTCGCATTGTACAATTGTGGAGCAGACTGCATGACAAAGTCAAAGACAGAGGCGCCATAGCAACCCGAGGCTGGAATTTGAAGATTTGTGTTAATAGAGATTCAAGTTAAGAACTTGGTGTTTACCTAGGCATAGGCAAACCAAGGCCAACAACAGCCTGCTGCAGTTCATCCCTCAAGTTGTTTATTTCTTGGTAAAATTAAAGCGTTTGCCAGCTCTGCGTTGCCCGAAAATGTTGGAGAAACTGAATGCCGCCGGCCCTCAAGCCGTTGGCCAATTTGGCCAATGTGCTGGCTAAAGTGAGAGTTGAGCGTGAAAAAAAAAGTGAAAACACTGAGAGTTATAGGATTAGCTAATTGAGCTGAGAGGCCAATGCTCAGCTAAAGCTTATCTGCCTACGTGTTTGTGGTTTCAATAAGTGCGCAAGGCATACAAGTTGAGCACGTCACATAACAACAACACAACTCAAGCGATCGCTTAATGTGGCTTGTCTTCAGCTTTTATAGCCCTGGAGCCTATATGGAGCGTCAGCTCTATGGACTTACGGCTTAAGCGGCATTGAGATAATGCCAGTTAAATGCAAATATTTTATTCCCGACCCACATCAACACGCTCAAAATTGGGTTTGTTTTTGTTTGTCTGTCTGAGGTCTGGCATCTGGTGGAATTATTAGTGAATAAAATTAATTTAATAATTGATTTTCGTTTGGTCTCCAGGCACAGTTTAGTCATTGGCCAATTTCTAGAGTTTCTCAATTTATTATCACAGCATGTGGCTGCCAACGCCCACACAGTAGATGATCTTTATATCTATATCTAGATATATATATTTATATGTAGCTATTTACATAGGCTTTATATGCATAGTTGCTGTCTATATTTTCAGGGGCACTAATAATCTTTTCGCCATGGAATGTCACTAATAGAAGCATTAGCGCCTGAACGAGAAACATCTGTGACATTCTCAGGCAGGCAGGCACTCTCCCACCATCACTCTCTCATCTTTGTGGGAGAGGATGTTATGGCTGGGCGGCATCCATTAATTTATTTATAACTTAGTTTAGAAACATTGTCAAATTTATGAAGACTTTTCAAGTTTGACACGCGCAACACGTTCAACAATATCTGGAAATATTTATATATAAATATACTATATATACACATGCGATCTAGAGGCATAAAACATCAAATAATGGAATTCTTTATGCGTTATTTATTATTATTTCTTATTAAATATTGTGATTAGTTTTCAAAAAAATTTATTCCGGGTAGCTTAGATTCCCGGGCGCTTTGAGCGTACCCTCTTCAGCTTGCTTAATTATGCGCTCGATTTCAAGCTTTACTTGATCCTTAACATGACTTGGATATATGTTTAGCTTAGCTTTCAAGAGCTTAAGAAATTCCGTAGTGATACTGTCATCGTCATCGGTTTGAGCTCCCATATCATGAATTTTCCTGACTTCCTCGATGTTATTGTTGTTAATTTCCATCATAATTGCAGCGAATCTATATTTAATAATTGAGACAGTAATAGTTAATTTTATATGTATATATTTAATAAAAAAAAATTGAGTAATGTAAATGTGTTTTATAAAATTTTTAAATCTATTTGCATGAGCCCCATGGACACCTGGCAACTATAGGGTCTCTCTCTCTCTCTCTTTCTAATACGCCACTTGGCTTTGAAATTTTTAATAGTCAATGGAACTACAGAGTAGAACTACATACATATATAACAGAGCTTTCTGGCTGACGCGCATTGGGCGTGGATATAGAAGTTTATTCATTGCGAAATCTGTTTCTTTAATTATATAAGAGATCATGCTGAACAATTTGTAATAATTCTTAATTTTTCTGTAAATGTATTTAATATTGGGAGATCTTAAATTTCCTTTCCCACTGCCTTAATGCGTACATAAACTAATAAAGCCATTTCATGTGATAAACGATAGCTGCATTTCTTGCAAAATTTAAAAGACAATATTTTTCTCAAACACGAGCCAAGCGGCTTTTGCGAATTTTTTAGGTTGGGTCTATACACACACAAAGAAGACACGGTCACGCTTCCAGCTAAATGCAATGCAATTATTATTATTTTATTAAAATCTGATATTACTTGATCTTATTGATATATGACACTTGATTTGCACTACTTTTCCAATATTAATAAATTAAGTTTTATTTTAGATGCATATGATTACCAAATTTATTTATAAGCTTCTTGGAACGTCTTAAACGAAATGGGCTAAGTAACTTTTCTTTGTTAGAGTTTTCAACGGAAAATAAAAAGTTATCGATGATTTTAGATAAGCGTGTTAAAAAAGGATCGAATTAAGTGTTAAGCTCAAAGTCTCTAGTCATATGTATGTGGGGGTGGAGAGGCATGCGAACAGATGGGCAGGTCTAGATCAAGTCGATAACTACATCAACGTATATAATAATTAAAGTTTATATCGATTTCCTCTAATTTCTATTTACATTATGGGTGGAAGTTTTCTAAGTCTGCATCAAAATATATATATATATATAGATTTATATCAAATTATAATAAAATAAATAATAAATATATATAGAAAGTAGCTTATGGCATTAATTACATTGAAATTTAATATTTCAGTCGTGTAACGCCGGTTAATACCTGGCAATGAGTAATAGATTGTTGACATTTTCTGCGTCTATTTTGCTAGAGCGAAAATTTGTAAGGTCAAGGCGCTGAGCGCGCGGCATGTGCTATCATTTGCTTGGAGCACGTCATAATCTAAGCGCGCTCCATGCTCCACATCTAGTCGGGGGCCTTATCAGCCGAGAGCTGCCTTCAGTCTCGATTTCGAGACTTAGTACTCGCGCGCTTAGTCTAGTGTACGGATGAGTAAAATGCGCTGGCAATGGCAGCTGCCAATGCTGCTTATGGCCATGCGACTGGCACATGGCGAACAGGCGACAACAGCGGCGGCGGAGGACGATGAGGCAGCTACGTTCTTTACTCGATTGTACAAGCGGAATCTGCAGCAGCTGGTGGCGCTGAGCAATGCGAGCGTTGAGCCCTGCGATGATTTCTATGCACATGCATGCGGCAACTTCGGGAAGTTGAGTCAGGCCGAAAATCCAGATGATGCACTGCCTCCGTTTTTATACAATCTGCAGGATCGCATGGAGTTCTTTCAGCTGCAGCACGAAAACTTTCAGACGCTGCCGGGCAAATTGTTGGCCCAACTGTATGGCGAGTGTAGGATGCGAGGGCAGCAGCATGCGCATCTGGAGCATATGCTAGAGCAGGTGCCTTTTCTGGCTGCTCACCAGGAGCTGCTTGCTGACTGGCCTTTTCTGCGCTATCACTGGCACCGTCAGCAGCTGGACGAGCAGCTCAACTGGATAGAGCTGGCCGCTCAGCTGGCGTCGCATGGCTTGCCCACTCTGCTGCACATCTACTTTGCCGAGCAGACCATCTATGTGGCGCCCATCGAAGAGCTGCCCTGTCCCAGTCAGCGGGAGTTCAAGGCGAGCATGTCGGACATTCTAAGAGATCGTCATGCGCAGGTGGCGCACATTGTGGCGCACGAGATGCGCATGCTGTGCCGTGGCATGCGAGGCGAGCTGCCATTGGCCAATAGCCTGACCGAGACTAAGAGGGAGAGTCAGAGCACGTCGGCACCTGGTCGGGAGCAGCTGGAGCTGGATGACAATACCATGGATTATATGCAAAGCTTCTTTGGTCTGCTCAACTTTACGGAACAGCAACTGGCAATGGCGCGCAAGCTGCCGGTGAATGTGGCGCGTATCACACGGGCGTGGAGCGTGCTGCGGCAGACAGAGCCGCGCATCGTCTACAACTATGTGCTATGGCAGGCGCAGCAGCGTCTGGCCTACGCGGATTGCTTCGAGCTCGCCACGGAGTTTGAGCGTCTGCTGCACACCGAGTACTGGCAGTGGCATGTGCTCGCTCCACAATTGACACGGGACGTGGCACTGGCCATGTACCAGCTGCACACTACGCGCTTTCAGCAGCGCCGACGCTCCACGCTGGGCAGCCGGGACTGGTATGGACACCTATTGCCGGCGTCTGTGGCGCGTCGCGAGTTGCAGGTGGGACGTCTGCTGCAGGCGCATGCCCAGCACTATCTAAATATCAGTGAGCTCACGTCGTGGTATGGAAAGCTGCACTTAAAGCCGTATCACTTTTATGGCAACCTGCTGCAGCTGCGACGCGCTCAGCTGCGGCACAGCTTCGAATCGCCCTATGTGGATGCGGAGGATGTGCAGCAATCCGCCTACTTCCTGCGTCACTTTCTGCACTTTGTACTGCTCTCGCTGCACCGACCCATGTATCATTACTATGCCACTCAGGGCCTGGAGCTGTGGCGCGAGTCGCGTCTGCTGCAGGACACTGATGGCTACTATACGGCACTCGACTGCCTGGAGCGACAGACGCAGCAGCTCTACGATGCCCAGCAGGCGGCCATCTATCGCCCATTGAGCGCGCATGAGGTGGCCGATGTCTTTCACTTCCATCGATCGTTTCAGGCAGCTCTGCGGGACTATCGCTTCTGGCTGCAGGGCGAACGATTCGTATTCGCCGAGCAGTTCGTGCTGCAGTACTTCGGCCTCAGCGAGCATCGCATACTCTTCTATGCGGTGGCGCAGCAGTTGTGCAATCGCCACGATGAGATCTTTGCGGCGCAGCTCAATCGTGGCTACATGAATCTGCCAGAGTTTCAGGCTGCCTTCAATTGTGAGCCGCAGGCACAAATGAATCCTCCGGCGAAATGTATGTTGAATAAATGTGAATAGCCAAACCGAATACTGTATAAATAAATAATTTTAAGACTATTTAAAGTTATAAGAAATATGTAAAAAGTTTTTGTTTTTATAATTAAGATTTATTGAAGAAAGTAAAGCAATATACAAACAAATTTGTATTTAATATTTAAATTAATTTTAAGTTATATACATATATTTATTTGTTTTATTTTTTGTTTAGTCTGTTATACATTTTAGTCTTTGAAAGTTTAAATAAAGTTAAAATTAAAGCACAAGCAATTCAAATAATAATAAAAAAATTAAAGAAAGACAATATTGTTTGATAAAAAAATAAATAATAATTACTTATGTATTAATAAATACATATAAAATCTATAAGAAAATATACAGTCGCTAAAATTGAAAATAATTAATATTTTCATTGCACTCTTAAAAATATGTGAATGAAATTTTTGTATCATAAATTCTAATGTTTTTTTTTTAATTTTTGCTTAACCCATTTTATTTTTAAATATTAATTTTAATTTATTTATTTATTTTTTTTTTCAGTTTAACTAATTTAAATTATTTTGTACTAATATTTTTAAATACACACATACTTCAGTTCCGATTCAAAATATATATTTATTTTTTTATTCTTAATATTTATAATTATGAAAAATAAAATATAAAATTTAAATAATTTTATGTATTACAATTATTTGCAAAATTCAAACAGTTTAAAATATGTGAAAAAAATTTTAAATACAATACATACTTAAATTTTATATAGTTTCTAAATACGTTCAAAATAGCTACAATTAGAACAAATATACTATCTAAAATATATATAAATAAATATAACAATAGAATTAGTACATCTATTATATAAAAATAGATAAATATCAAAAACAATGAAAATAAAAAGCATTAAAATAATATAAATAAATTTTGTATTTTCAGCACATTGTTTTTCCGCCACTTTTCTTTCGTCACCGCATGTCAAGTGGAACGTTTTCAATATTTTGTGATCAATGAACTTAAAATATTTATTTCCAAACATTTTTCAGTAATTGTTTCAGTCATTATGCACATGATTTCAACATACACATGCATATATATATATATATATATATATTTTTTTTTTTTTTGTATTGTCTTTTTCGAGTTCATTTCGAAAATTTGCGCAGTGCATTTTGAAAATGAGTTAATGACAACTGTCAGGTACTCACAATTGGTATGGAAACATGGTCCAAATCATGCGTCAAATTGTTTACAAAAGTGTGGGCGCCATCTAATCTATAGTATATACTCATATGCGTATTTCTTAATATTTTTCTTTTAGGTTTTCAAAATCTTTAGAGCTAAAGTTCAGAATTTATGCGTTAGCTCAAATCAATTGACATTTGACAACGTCATCTTCACTTGTTTTGTCTGTTCCAGATGACGTCATCCTACGCAGGTTCCTTTGCACCTGAAAAGCTGAAACAAAAAACTACACAATGGATAGAAATGAAACAAACATGTTTGGCAAATGTTTATATAATATATGTATATGTTTTATTTTTAATGCAAAAACCATTGTTATATTATTTTTCAGATATTTTTTTTATACATTTTTTTTCATTAAGTTTTCTTGGTTGTTAGCGGCTGCGGCTGCGGCTGCTCGCAAAGTGTCACAGCGGCTAAAAAACATTTATTTTATTTATTTTCGATGTGGATTTTCGTTAAACTTTAAAGCAACAATTTCTATTGGCGTCTCACTTTGGTCCATGTGCTTTTTGGAAAGCAAAGCAAAGCAGCGCAAAAAGACTCTTTTCCACTATATAATTATATATATACACCGACATATTTTCATTTTCCACTTGTCAGTTGACAGCGCAACGTTTTTCTCTTGAGTATCGTTCTTTTCCCAAATATCCAACATCTAACTGTGGGTGTGTATGTGTGTGTTCTTTCTATTTTATAGATAATTTAACGCCAATGTTTAGCATCGCAAAGTATTTGAATTTTTGCTATATTTTGCGCAACCCGGCGACCAAGTGCGTGAATCGCTTTTAGTTGGGCCAAAGCCTCGCTGCAGTTAATAGCGCAAATAGTCCGCAAAAAACTAAAACTAAAATAAAAAATAATTTTCAAAATATTATAAGCAATAGAATCCAGGTAACCCCAAGATAATCTTGTGCCGAGTGAAATTTCTTTGCATAATCCCAATCGAATTTAAGTGTGCCGTGCTAATAAATTTATCGAGAAATATTTGGAACTGTTCCAATCTATAAAGCTGGAATTATTATGCCAACAATTTTTTGTTTTTTTGCTATATGAACTATAGACAGACATTTTGATTGCTCTATCAGCAGCACAACAACAAAAAATAATTTAAAAAAAAGACATTAATGCAAATATATAAACATATATACAAATATTTTTATATACACAGTATACTTGTCTATGTGGAGCCTGTCGCCAGTTTGAATAACATTTTTTTATATGCGTATAAAAAGAAATAAAATAAATATAATTTAGAAACAAAATGATATGTGTTTTTTCAAAAATAAATGGGCGCCTCTTTTATGTTTAGATCACATATAAAATGATCACGCGCGAGCAAATATTATTATTTTGCCTGACCTTTGCGAGGTTGTCTGAGCAGATAAAACCATTCAATTGGAATCTAATATGATGCCTTAATAATTTATTAAATGCTTTTTCCAACATCTATTTATAGCACTTGAATAAAAATGAATGAGGCTACGAATCTGTTCACCACCTTCGGCATTTTGGCCATTTTACTTTTCTTTCTCTGGATCATCTATGCAGTGTTGTAAATAACACAGACCCCAGGCTGAGGCATAGAGCAAAGGTGAGTCCTACACTTAGAAAATAAGTGAAAAATGTAAAGAAATTTAAGAGAAATATTGAAAATGGGTCAAAAATCGATTACATTTTTAGAACTTTTACTAGGTAAGAAAAATGTATACTAAATCTTCGAAATTCATAGGCTTAATTTGGAATGTTTTGCTTATCAAAAATATATTTTAATAGCAATTTCTGGTAACTATAGACCAAAAACCAATTTAAAAACTATTTTTTTTTAAGATTTGAGCTTTTAATAAATGGATTAATGGCAAATTCTAAAATTGTGTTTAGCAGTTTAGTATATTGTAATATATGCGAAAACAACATAAAGAAATAATGTCCATTTTTTTATACATACTGTAAATTATGACACAAATGTATATTAAATTTGAAGATATGAAAATCATAAAGATGTAAATATTTAAGTTAAGCATTAAGGACTATATACAGCTCCGAATATATAGATACATTTGAGCTAATTAGCAAAGTATATAGCCTTAAGGCTAGACTAAACAAATTTTCAAGACAGAAAAGCAATAAATTCTATCCCAAATGTAGACTGACAAATGCATGTATTAATCAAGCAACAGTTGCTGAAATTGTAAGCAAAACTAATTTATGATCATGAGAGAGTATTACGCATTCTGTTATAATCGAATCTAGTTAAAAGCAAATTTTATATATGTTTATAAAAAACCAATATTTTTTCAAAAATCAATTTTCAATTTTAATTTTTACATACCTTAAGTAAACGATTCCAAATACTACATTAAAAAGAAATTTTCAAAAATATATACGCACAGAGCACTTGAAAATTTCAATTAGCTGAAAATGTAGGGCAGAATCGGGGCTACGTGCCTTGAAATGTTTTGGACATGTTTCAAAAAGCCAAACAAACATATGGCACAAAACGTATTTAGCTGGCCAACGAAAATAAATAGAAATTGCGATTTAGACTACAGCTGCCTGGAAATTAAAGTAGCATGTTGTCCAACCTTATAGAAGCAATCACTGAATAACAAAGAAATATATAAAATTTGAAAACAAATAACAAACAAAAATAAGAAATAAATAAATAACCTGAACGAGGCCCAAAGCAATTTGCCAACGTCTCAGATGAATGACGGGCAAATTGAAAATACGAGAAAGAGAAACTGGAAGCGAGATGGAGAAGTTGCCGTGGAAAGGCTGTCAAGATAGCCAGTGCCCACACGCCAGCACATGGAATCTAAACATGCTTATAGATATTGAGTATACGTATGGTGGACGATACATATAGAGACGATGTGTGCCGCATCAAAATATGCGCAACAACTGGACACCAACACGTATGGCCAGCCAGCCAGCAAATATATATAAATTGTATCTCTAAATATATATGGATACATGTGTTTGATTATGTGTATGGTTATGTGAATATTTATATATATATATATATAAATATATATATATAAACCATAATTCCAATGCGGTGGCTGCTGGCTGCTGTCCGAATTTGATTCTTGATAAAAATTTTAGGCCAGTTTGTGGAGAAATATTTTTTGGTGCGTTTCTCAGTTATTCCGTGCCATTTGCTACGAACGGTTTACCGATTCCTGCGAATTCTTATACTGTGTGTAATCATAGAGTGCATTGCTATACCAAACAATATATATGCATATATAAATGTGACTTAACTAATTAGTTAATTACACTTCTATTTCTCTATTAAAATCCAGCAAGCCACAACAACAGCAACAACAACAACAATAGCAAAATGAATGAGGCCAGAAGTTTGTTTACCACCTTCATAATCCTGGCCTTCTTGCTCTTCTTGCTCTATGCCTTCTACGAAGCCGCATTCTAAATAATGATTTGATTATAGTTCAAGGATATATGCTTACATGTTGAATTTTGAATTCCAACAAAAATATTTTTAAATATGAACAAATAAACACAAATTTACTTACGACTAGGATTTTTTGTAGAGCGTTACGCGCGTTTAAGTCGCTAGCATTTAATGGATTTCTATTAGTACCCTAAGCCAGGTAAGTCGAAACCCAATGATAAAAATACATTTTTTAATTATTGCCAGCCATCGCAAATCAAAAAATATAATGAGCATTTCTCTGACATTAATTATTTAAATTAGCAAAGGAAAATATAGCTAAAGCTCTTGATTATGCTCAGTTCTTATTTTTTTTGGCAGCATCGTCAAAAGTTGCGACATTAAAAAAATGATTTTCCAAAAAAGTTTTCATTTCTTTAGCGACAACATTTCGACATGGCCAAGATCTAACATCCCTTGCGATATATATAAATACATATGTATAGATATGTACATATACATGTGTATAAAATGGCATTTCAAATATATTTTAGCAGCGTGTGAAATTTGTCAAACGAATTCGACGCGATATTTTGAGCGTTGTTAATTTTTTGATTTCACTTTGATTTTTTTGTTCTCTAATATTTGTGAAATTCATTAAAATAAAATTATTTATTGCATTGAAAAGCAAAGGCATTTGATGTTTTTTTTTTTGTGGAAATAGTATATATTTTTTAAATAGAATGTTATTTTAGTATTGGTAGAGAAAATTCCAATTAGTCAGGAAAAATTCAACTTTTTAATCTTTGCTAAAAATAATATTTTAAAAAAACACATTTCTTGCTGCTATTGTTTATGCGTTTTACCAACTTGAATACAAAGCCAATTTATTTATGTATTTAAAACAACAAATTGAATTTTAATATTGGTTGCCAAGAGCAACATCTTCAAGAGCGCATTTCGATTTTCAAATAAATAATTTTGGAATTGCTTTACTTCATTCAAAACTAAATATATTTCAATATGCCAGCTGCTTTAGCTTTTTGGCTTGTTTGTTACAAATGTTCTTCTTGAAATTCTTATTGGATTTTCGTCTTCCTGCAGATGACGTCAAAGCTGCAGGCAATAACAGCAGCTGCTCGGTTCGATCGGGGGCTTTGCATTGCTACAGGAAATGTGTGTTCCGGTGAGTTCCATTTCATTTAATCACACACGTTAAAATATTTATACATATTTTTATTTATTTATATATTGCAGTTATTTGGCCGATCCAATTGGAACGTGTGGGACACAGACAAATTTTATAGCCTGAACGGCCTTGGCGTCATCTGCTCTAATCATTAATATTAACAGGCAATATTTTTGTTTCGCAATGGAATTTATTAAATTAATCATTAATTGACCATAATGTACAGTATAAGTGTGTTTAGAAACAACAACAACAACAACACGAACAGCAACAACAACAGCACATGGCGCACATATGAAAATAGCTTATTTCATTGTTTAACACTTTGCACATAATATGTAAGATCTTTATTTAATTATATTTGCATTTTTTCGTTAATAACAACAACATCAATATCTGCAAAAGCAGCAAAATGCAAAAAAATAAAAATAACAGCAAAAAGCAGGAATAAAATAACAAAAAGGCAAAAAAAAACGAAATTTTTTTCTGGTTTGGGTTAAATTTAAAACTTTAATTAAAGCAGTTTTTTGTTAAACCAAAAAGTTATAAAGGAAAGGAAATTGTGAAAGTAAGAATAAAAATTAATATAGTATAAGCCAAGTTAGTACATGCATTAATTAAGTAAATTTGAAGATATAAAAAAAAAAAAATTGGCTGTTGAATCAAATTTTAATGTCTATAAGCTCAAATCGTTTGAAGGCTTAAATTTAGTTGATAATTTTAAGCGTCTTACGATCATCCATAGGGAATCTATTGTATTTTCCCTTAGCAGCCATAGCCGAGATTTCATCATTCATTTATAGATTTTTAGTTCAGATATGAATGATAATTATGAAAAGTTCCTTTAATAAATTGAAATTGCTTTGTGTGCTCAATAAAACTTTCGAAAAATAAACAAGCACTAAAAATATTTAAATTTTATTTCTTTTTATGTAGCTAGAAATTATGGCTGATTTCCGTTTATACTTTTGATTACTTTTATAGCGCTCATTTGTGATTGCCTCACCTTTTCGTTGCAGTGATTACGCGTTCATTTGGACTAATTGACAAATGGCACGAATTTCTCATTAGTGTTTGAAGAGATTTTTGGTAGCATTTCACTTCAGATAAAAACTTTACCCAAATATAATAAATAATTATAAACGCAGCACAGTCTATGAAGCTGACTGGGTTTGGTTTTAGAGTTGTCGAAAAAAAAATATTTGTTTAGTTATTAAAACTATTTAGCTAGAGAAGCTAAATCTTTTTGTAATGTTCTGATTTATGATTGATATTTTTTACTATATTAAATTTAAATTAATTTAATATTAAGACCTAAGAATATACCCAGGCTAATTTTATATTTTTATTAAATCCTCAGAATCTTTTAATTTTACATGCATATAACTTCGCTTCCCAGATGTACTTTGATAACCCTACAACTTGGCATAATAAGCTCTATCAATTACTGTGGAGTTTGGGCCAGCAAAAATTGCAAGTAAGTCAGACACATTAGAGGCAAGCTGCCTCTGTCCTACTGCC
Organism: Drosophila mettleri; assembly: GCA_035047625.1. Classification (NCBI taxonomy): domain Eukaryota; kingdom Metazoa; phylum Arthropoda; class Insecta; order Diptera; family Drosophilidae; genus Drosophila; species Drosophila mettleri. The sequence goes on from JAWNPI010000018.1 coordinate 14,537,201, forward strand.
GCACAAAGTTGCATTGTAATGTCAGCTTGCATAATTGTGGGCAGTGACCACAATTGTGAGACCCTCACGACTTCCACTTGAAGTTCATTTGGATGCCGCCGCTTGCCGCTCGAATTTGGGGCTTTAGTTAAATTCGAAAAACTTTAAGCTTTAAGAATGCCAAATCGATGCAATGAAGCATGGCTCTCATGTGGCTCTTCCGCCCGCTGGTCAAGACCGGTTTGCCGACTCTGTTGGTGTCCCAAACAGTTGCTATATTCCTACCTTACTGATGTCTCTCTCTCTCTCTCTCCCTCTCTCTCACTCGCTCTCTATGTTTCTTTGTCTCTCTCTATGCACTAAAATTGTGCAATCGTGCGGCTAAGAAAAAAGACTTGAAAATAGATTTTTTAGCCGGTTTTTATACGAAAAATGTTTACATTGATTAAGCCTATGCGCGCATATTTACAAGACTCTTATAAAGTAGGATTCATATACGATTGCTGCAATTTGCTTGCAGCCTCCTAAATCAACTTCTTTTGGTTCAACGCTTCGAGGCGCAGACGTCGCGTCAACTGGTGTCCAATGAGCATGCGCAGATGCAGCGGCGCCAGCTTCATGAAGAAATACTGCAAATGTGAAGGGAAGTTGAGATTGAAAGTTTTGTTATTTATTATATTATTTATATTGAAATTATATTAGATGAATATTTTAAAATTCTTACTAACTTACTAAAATTTTCTAATATAAATTAAATTATTAAAATATTAACATTGTGTACGTATTAAATATTTTTTTTTTTTGTTACTCTTGGAATAGTTCTCGGTAAGTTGTACACATACCGAAATCAAAAATGTTCTACTGTATCACGATTTCTCTGGATGCTGGTATTGAGAATGCTATGCTAGCAGAGCTCACTTTTCTGCACAGACTGAATTTGTATTCAAGTAAGTAAGTTAGTTGGAGTGCATTCGTTTCTAGTTTGGATTATGCCGAATCAGGCTCCCATAGCAGCTTATGGAGTAAAGTTGAATATGTTAATTTAGAACTGTGTTAAGAAAACTGCTGTAATATTCGATATTTTTATGTATTGAATTAAAATTATATTACATAAAAACATATTCAGTGATATATTAATATCTCTGTTATAGTTTTAATTTGGGTCCCAATTAAATTCTTTTATTTTATTCTACCAAAAAAATTATTTTATTATTATCTCACTTTCTTAGGCTTAAGAGTTCAATCATATCTCATAAGATAAGCTCTGCATATATAGCTTCAAAAATTGATACCAATTTTAAAAGTTAGTAATCCTAGCTAAACTTGAATGTATTTAATAAAATTAATAATAGTAAAACTAATATATTTTTTTTTTATATTAAACAAAATTTGTTAGCTTTTCGTTTGGAAATAATGTTTCCTGCATAAGCTCTACTTTGATACATATAGATAATTAAATTATATATATAAATATTAAAAAAAAAAATTTATATATATATATATATTATATAATATAAATAGTTAATCGCCTCACCTGCAAACCATGCGTCCAGAAGCCCGTTGTCGTGCTAGTTTTGCCCAGCGTGAAGACAGCGGAGCGCGCAAAGCTGCGAGCATTTGGTATTAGAAAACCGCCGCGCATCACCGAATCGGAATACTCATTCATTTTGGTGATGACGAACATGGGCATGACCAGCTGAACGGTGACATTGTGCTCGGCCAGCTCCTGTTCGAGAGCCTTTGTGAAATAGGTGACGTACTTCTTGCTGGCCGCATAGACAGCCATATTTGGCATGGGCTGCAGCTCCGATCCGGAGCCAATGTTAACGATGGCGCCTCTGCGTGCCGCCTTCATTTGTGGCACGATCTTGCGGGTGAGCATGGTGACAGCGCCAATGTTGATGGTCAATATATCCCAGATGGTGTCCTCTGACACCAGCTCCAGTGTCTCCGGATAGTCATACATTCTGCCCACATTATTGACTGCAACGAAATGTGGGAATTTTCAACGGTTAAGGCCAGATATGCTTACTGGCCAAAAACCTTGCCCCTGCAAGGTTGACTTAACCAAAAATGTTAAATGTGCTGAAGCGCGTCAAAGCGTTTATGCATTTGGCAAACAATATTCGACATAGAAAATTATTTCGATGTACTTGAAAATGTTTGAAAAACTGCCACACACTCGCACACACAGTCCGTCGAATGGCCCAGCGAAGAGCTATTATAATTGCACGCAATTACGAGTATCTCTGCTCAACTTGCTTTTGTCAATGACATTGACAACGATGAAAAAAAAAAAAAAAAACAGAGACTTAATTGTTGTTGTTACTCGACATACGGTTACTGTGATCCAACAATGAGTTGGCGATATAACTGAGAGATGGGCGGGTGCCACAGACAAGTTTATTTTGCTCAGAGACTAAAATTGGATTTGATTTGACAGAAATGCAACTTGAGCTTAAGTTTAATATTTTAATATCTGAATAATATTTTTCGCAAAAGTTTTAAAAAATACTATAATTTATTTACTAATTTTTAAGCAGAGTTTGACTTGCATGAATTAAATTTGAGATATGTATATATATATTTATATATATAAAGATTTTTAAATGAATTCAAATTAAAATGCATTTTTGCCGAGAATTAACAGCCTAAAAATTCCTAATAATTTGACTTTTTATAAAATTTTTACACAATTTGGTTAGTTATATCTCTGTCAGAATTGTTTAATAAATATTTTAGCTCAAGCTTATGAATCTTAAACTTGAAGAAAATATATGTTCGATGCATTAAATTAAATTTTCTCGAATTGCAGAAAATATTTGTTAAAGGTAAAGTGTCGAGTTTCAGATCAATAGGTTTTACTCTATTTTTTGCTGTCTTATTGAAAAAAAAAAAAAAAACTATTACACTCTGATTTGCAATATTTAATGGAATCAGGTTATAATAATAAACACGAAAAAATTTTTCTTTGACTATTAAAATTTTTTTTTCATTTTTCCTACTTTGATCATACAAATATATTAATTTATATTTTCTTTACCTAAACACTTTTCTCTTACCTAGTATACCGACTGGTATGCCCGCCAATTCCTTCTCAATTTGCTCGTAAGCCTCACGTCCCTTGGCAAAGTCCACAGCTATCCATTTGGTCTTCACCTTGTGCTCGAGCTCTGTAAAAGTTGTTTCGCAAGTCAGCGTGGTGTCACTTTTATTATCCGCAAAAGATGTAAACTCACCAATCTCATTGGTTACCGCGATGAGCTTCTCCTTCGTGCGCGATATGAGCACCAGATTGAGACCTTGGCGTGCCAATTCCTTGGCATATTCCTTTCCAATGCCATCTGTAGCACCGGTTATCACTAAAAAGAGAAAGGAAAGTATTTTAATTGTTCTTGGAATGGAATGGGACTTAAGGCTTTAGCTCATCAGTGCCTTCTTCTCTCTCTTTATAATTTTTGATATATATATATATATATATATATATATATATATATAAATGCTGTCTTGTAATAAAAGAGCTCATCAATAAGGCTTCTCTGCGCGTAGCTCGTTAATGTCAGTTAGCAGGCTCAACAGGCTCTCATGCTAAAAAAACAATTCTTATAGCAAGCTGAGACGCTTCTCTTATATTTTATTATGAGGAGTATATTTGCATTTGCATAAGACATTCGGTTTGATATGCTGGCACAGGTAATACACGGTTAACGGCTTCACACACCCCGGCTAATAATTTATTTAAACAGTTTAGTTAGTTGAAAGTCTTTACCATACCCATCAGCTGCTACTGTCGTGCCCAAAAAAGTAAATACAAATATGAATACCAGAAAAATTGGCATAGAGACAAAAAATAAACTCGCTTTTTTCTTGATGGTGCGATAAGTTGGTGTTGCTGTTGCTGTTTCTGTTGCAATGAGTCAATGCAACAGTTGCCGCTGTGAATGCGCAACTGGCTAACAGGCGGCAATTGCTGGCACCGTTAAAATACACGTTGTTGTTGATGTTGATGTTATTTTTTGCTGTTGGCCAGATTTGTTGCCCAATATTTGTGCAGCGGAAATATTGGCAGTAAATGGCAGCTGCAACGGCTTGTGTGCATGGCCAGGTTAAAGCGGAAAAATGTGCACAAGCTCTTCAGAGATTGTCTTAAAATTTCAGAAAATAGTTCTATTGGGGATAACAAAACAAAATTTTTGTAAACCTAATTATCAGGGTCAAAAAGAGTTGAGAATATGAGAAAAAATTGTTTTTAAAATTTAAAATTACTTTAAAGAAAAATAATTAAATAATGTGAAGATCATATTAGAATATGTTGTCATTTAATTAATATATATATATTATATAATTTTATTAATATTATATTTAAAATCATGGTAAATTTTAAAAACCTACTTTATGTCCATAACATGATTGCATAATAAATAATTATGTGATTTGAAATTAATTTAATTCATAATATACATTTTTTTTTACAAATATATTTATTTTATTTTAATATTATTATTATATTTTATTATGTAATTGAAAATCATGCCAAAAAGCGAGAAATGTATTTTAATAAATCCGGTTTTTTTTCATTTTCTTTAGGGGAGTTGAATGACTTTAGTGTGTGTCACAAGCAAAGCGTAAATAAACATTGAGAATGTGAATGCTGGATCAGCTGTTCGATATGCCGCTCTTATCAATGAAATAAACTCAAATACCTTATCTAATGAAAATGTATAGTAAGTGGCTACGATAAGTAATTGTTGCTTCATGCTGACTTGTCTTAGTCTCTGGATCCAGGAAATGATGTGTATAGATGATCACGAAAATAATTCTATTAAACTGCCGGTGCAATTACCTTCATTTTGCAAGCTTATAAATTTGTATATAATTGCATAAATTATAAGTACACGAAGAGATCGCATCTACATGTAATGTGCATATATATTATATATAATTATATTCATAAATTCTTTATGCTTTAATAATAAAGGCTTTAAGGTGGGTTGTATTTATAGGAAAGTTATAAAAAGGATATTTGACAGTTTGGTAGAAGAGTTATTTGTATATTGATAAAGATAAAAAAAATTGGATTCTGACTAATATATTGCATACAATTTTATTTAAATAAATTTCTTGTATTACTAATTATTTATTTATATTTTTAAGCAAATCAATTTTTTTTACATTACATTAAATTCTGAATTTAAAAATTCTAGATTATATTTAGTTTTTTTGATTTTAAAAAATTGTTTTAGCTATTTAATTCAAATGTATTTGGTATGCTTGATCAAGTTTTTATTAAATTAGAAAATATTTATATAAATTTTAAATATATAATTTTGTTATAGGCAAACATAAACAAAAATGTAAATAGTTATTAATTAGTTAGTTAACACAAATAATAGTATAAATGAAAACATAATAGACTATGTAAATTAATTTTCATCAAAATAAAATATACGAAAGTGTTGCGAATTATGTAAATTTGTAAATGTGCAAATGGACACAACGACAATTTGACAGAGAGAGAGAGAGAGAGAAAGAGAGAGAGGGCAAAGCTATTACATGAAGCTTACCTGCCCATTTGCCAAATTTGTCCAGCAAGGTCTGCGGCAGCTGTGGCTGAAAGTACGGCTCCAACAGCGCCTTTATAATGCTAATCAAAGACTTAAAGTTGTCGTAGAGATAGGCGGCAATGGCCAGAGTGCCCACCAAGTAAATGGCCAGGGAAATTAGCTGCCAAATGAACGCCATGCGTAACAGTGTGTAAATGCTCAATTCCAGTGCCGGCTGCATAATGAATATATTATCTTTAGTACACAGTCTATATAGTTCAAGCAATACGAGCACATATACATATATGTATATCAAGTGAATTTGATAAGCAACAGCTGGTAGCTGGTAGCTGGTAGCTGGCAGAGCTTATACAATCAATTCAATTCACACTTATCAGCATGCTAGGCACACATACTATATACGAAATAAACACGCACTGTTTTCAATTGAAAATTTATTGAATTTCAATTGAAACTAATTTTTTTGTATAGTAATACCAATGTCTTCACCGCTTGAGCTGGGGGCACAAGTAGCGACTCGGAGCGTCGATCACGCACTAAAAACCGAAACCGAAACCGAAACTGAACTCAAGCTGCAGGCCGCGCAGAGCTCACGACCACAACAAATCGTATATTACATATGTATATATATATATATATATATATATATATATTTATATATATACACACTCTTTTTCGGGCCTTACAAGCTACAATTGTCTCTCAAGTCATGAACATGAACAACAGATACGTATCTTATAGTGGGGCTTGTAGCTGTTTCGGATCTTTTTCGGTTTTGTAGCTTCATTACTTCATAAACAGCAAGAGTTTATGTTTTGCTTGCGGTGTGAAGATTACAAAATCTGAAAATTATGAGACATTTAATTATCACCGCGGTATTTTTAGAGATTTTGAACAATTTCCTCTATGCAAGCAAAACTGTCACTCTTAAATTGGCTGACATTTTCTCAGCTTTCAAGTGCATAATTATACTACTCCGACTCAGCGTCTCGCCATATATTGTAGCTTACAACTAATTGGTATCAATTAAGTAAAAGATGCAAAAATCATTTTTTACACGCCATGAACTGAACTTGGAACCTTTTTTAATGATAACAAATTTACAAACAATGTCAAAGTGTTCAGAGACAACAAACGTTTTAAATTATTAATTAAGCTTTTACATGTGGGTGAAGTTAATTAACGGGTTTCCTTTTATTATTAAGCTAGGAGAAAATGCTTTTAGTATATTAAGACATTAGCAACATCAAAGGAGAACGAATTTAGTTTCGTCATATTTCAGTTGCTTTTCCGAGCAGTTCAAATAAGTTTGAGTTTGTATAAAGTTTTCAAAACTTGTAGAAATTTTGGAATATATAGTAAAAAAAACCATACATTTTGTTACTAAATTTAAAAAAATTACATAATAAATAAATCAGGCGTTAATGCCATATAGATATGTGTACATTCTATATTACAATTGATAAAAATGAATAATTAAATCTTAAGTTTTTGGAGTTTGAGCGAAAATTAAAAACAATTCAATATGTATAAATTCAATGTTGCTAAATTAAAAAAAAAATATTATTTTTAAAACTCAATTTTATATCTTATATTATTTTAACCTTTTAAAAATCCTCAAAAATACCCTTTTCTACCAAATACTCTTTCTCATTAAGAATACAATTGCTGTAATATCATCAATAATTTAAGTGCCTTCATTAGGCTGACGTCTTTCAAACACTTTCTATACAAAATAAACAAACAAATCATACTTCAAATGCCAAATGCTCAGTAAACACAATAATTGAAAGCTATTTTGATTGCACTTGGCTTGATTGAATGAAAATCTCGATATATGTAAATAATTTGACTGCAAAAACTATTTGAATGGTTTTCAGAAAAGGCTGTTGATAACATAAATTAGGAAATCTTTTCACGGAAATTGTGTTTATATATACGGTGTGCTATATTTACACGCATGTCTGTTCGCCTAAACAGCTATTTATAAATTTAAATGAATATAAACAAATTAGGGATTTTGTAGATAAGATAAATTATAAACAGCTACAACTAAATACCTGAACGGTCCGAAAAATTACTGACGTGTCTATTCACTACAAAAGACTGAAAAGAACTCTGCATGCAATTTCTGTACGTTCATGAAAAATTATTGATTTTGACAGTGAAAACGAAAAACGACTGTTTACAGAGCTTTTTAATATGTGAGAAGCTTCAAGTGTGATAGCTGAGACACAAGAGTCAAGACACAAACCATGCGCATTTCAAACGTAGCCTAGAAGTATGCAATGCTTTTAGTTCCTATCCTTATTAGACATAATTTTGAAGAACATTTGAACCAAATTCAACCGTAATCTCCATGGAAAAGCGAGCATAGCGGCATGTTGGACATGATGCCACAAATAACCAGGAGTTTCGTCCACACCATCCCGCAGCTGGGCCACAGCGCTGCGTGCATATTGCTCTGCAGTGGGTATGAAGAGGCCGCCACTCATAATGCGCTTGGAGTAATTGTTAATCTTGGTGACCACGAAGTTGGGCGACAGCAGCTGCACGTGGATGCCGAATGGTGCAGCCTCCCACTGCAGGGCGATGGTAAAGCTGCGCACGAAAGCCTTCGTGGCCGCATAGAGCGCCGCGTACGGCACGGGCTGCATTTCCGTGCCGGAGCTAACATTGACAATGGCTCCCTTCTGCTTGGCGGCGCGCAGACGCTGGAAGAAGTAGCGCGACAGCTGTGCCGCGGCTAGCACATTTGTATCAATTAGCTGCTGCATTTGATCCTTGCCTACTCGGGCGAGGCCGCCAGGAAAGCCAATGCCCACATTGTTAACTAGGGCAAGAGAAGAATGAGTTCAGATACACAAAGGTCCAAGTGCATATCTACTTAGTATGGTAACGGGTATATCCTTCAGCTCCTGCTCAATGTGTTCATAGACCGCTGAGCCTTGCGTAAAGTCCGCCACGACAATCTTAACCTGCACATTGCACTCCGAAGCTGAAAGAGTTGAAGAAGAAGTAAGAAATTCTTCTCAATCCATTTAGATGAAAACTCACTGATTTCTTTGGCAACTGCCTTGAGCTTGTCCTCGTTCCTGGCTATCAGTACCACATTGATGCCATTGCGCGCCAGCTCCATGGCGTAGGCCTTGCCAATGCCATCGCTGCTGCCAGTTATTGCCGCCCAACTGCCAAAGCGCTCCTTGATGCTCAGCCTGTGCCTCGCATCGCCGATCACACGCAACCTCAGCAAGCGGTAGGGCGTTCGCAGCAGCTCGTATAGATAACAGGCGAGCGCATATATCCCCACGCCGATAAGAAATGCCGATAGTCCGGCCAACATGCTGCTGCTTGTGCGAATATCAATTAAATTCCCGTGTTGAGCTGAGCTCGACTAACAACGGACTGTGCACATCGACGGCATACATCGACTGCCAGCGTGCCGTATCTGATAATATAGACCTGCCGATTAAAGGTTCTTGCACGGCATACAAATTCGTTCATTAAAGAAGTACAAAAATAAAATAAAAAAACATGTGAAACGCGACAAGTACATTAGAAATTCCAACACTTTGATCAATTTGGTGTCTTCGTTTATTGCTATATCGGTCGAACTGTTAAATCAAATTCGAATAAAGAAATTGTTTGTTTACGTTTTTAATTGTCGTTTGCCTGCGACCTGCTTTGTTTTTCCATTGCTCATTAATTATTATCGAATTGCATTGCGCTACGAGTCGGGTGCATTGCACGATTTATTGGCATAGGGCCCATTCACTCTCAATGCCATTTCAACAGAGAGAAATTCTTAAGTGCAGCTTAGGTTAGGGCAGTGCCTGCTGCTTTTATCAGCTCTACTCTATTTATAGTCAAATATGCTTATCTTATCAGTGCACATTGGATTCGTTTATTAGAAATGCTTGCTCTCGTTAGATATGTTATCTCTTCTTTTACATTTTTATCTGAACTATTTGCTATCAAATTTATTCATTTTAAATTTCTATATGTGTCACAGGGGTTTCAGTTTATATTTGCATGTCAGTATCTCAGTATGTTTGTATATCTTCATGATTCTATGTCTGTATGTCTCCATATTTGATCATGTGTATGTCTATATCTCTCTCTGTGTGTCTGTATTATATGCTTAAAAGGGTATTTTTATAATACCTTTCATACTCTAAACCAATTTTAATGAACTTGTCTAGATTTATATAACAGGCAGAATTAGAGACCCAGATCTTAGAGACCCAGATCTTAGAGACCCAGAGATCAGAGATCAAACTGAGTCAATCGACAATTGTTCATACGCCTGTCACGCGACTTGAATTCAGCGAACTCGCTACAATTGGGAATGAAACATAAAATTTTGCTATTTGCATTTTAAATCTTTTTCTATTTATATATTTATATATATAAAAATAGATTTAGGTTACTAAAACTTAATTACTTAAAAAAATTAATTTAAAGAAAATAAAAAATTATAAAATATAGTAAACCATAAATACATAGTATATACTTATATACATGCATATTTATTAATATATTATTGATATATTATTGCAACAGGATATCTAACTATGTTATCTATATATAATTGACTTGCAGCATAAACAGCAATTTGGTAGACTTTGTAAACTAAGTATCTTTTTATTTATCTTCAGCTTTAGCATATCAACTTGGAGAATTTTCTTATAAATATTACTTTATATCATATATAAACTGTGAAATTTCTTTTACATTTAAAATTCCAATTAATCAAATCCTAAACATTTGCCGCAAGTGACATCATGGCCTTTCGCTTGGGGTTTTTGGCTGTGGCTTGAGCTTTGGCTTTGTGCGCTGTCTCTGCCAGCCAAATGCACTTACACATATCACAATTACTGGCATGAGCGCATACTTAGCGCATACATTCATAAATTAGAGAGTCAAAATGGGATTTTACAAAGCGCTAAGTACACATCACACATATGAAGGAGTGTGAGTGTGTGCGGACCGGCTTTGGCCTAAGAAAATTAGGAAACGGAAATGTGCGAAGCGGCGCTGTGAATCGAACATGAAGTAAACCGAGCACAAGAGCAGACAAGACATGGGTTATATATCAATATGGAGCAGCGAGCTGTCTGTGAGTTGGCGGCCAGGCCAGGCAAAAATATGGGCTGACATTTTTCGTTGTCGCCGCAAAAACCGCATTTATTCAAGTGTCAAATAAATTCATAGTTTTTCGCCAACAGCCACGCCCACGCTCGTTCGACAGCATTGGCGTCGGCCAACTAATTAAGTCAAATGGCGCGCTGCTTGACTGTCTGTGTGTGTGCACCAAAAAAAAAGGCTAAAAATCATCCTAAAGCCGAAAATTCATTTTCTGGCGCCGCCTGGAAGTATGCAATGCTTTTTGAAGCGGCGTCTAAATGCATGCAAAATATTTTCCCAACTTATGCTAAGCACATTTAATTGCTTTTTAAGCGCACTTCGCTTGACAGTTTTGGTTAATTAATGTTACTCATACGCCGCGTAGTACAATGCCCGTTAATAATCTTTAAAATCGCTCTCAGTGACTGCAGCTTAAATAAACAGATAAAATACTGTCAGCCTTCAAGCACACACACACGCACACACACACGCACACACACACGCACACACACAGGGACATGCATATGCCAAGATAAAAGCACATGCCAAAGAATCAGAATCACAAGTGGAACTGGCGCAGTCATTGTCAAAAAATCAAAAACAAAAACAAAAAAAAAAAATAAGTCAAACAATTTGAATTATGTTTGGCAATTTGTACATCCGTTTCTGCCTTGAAATCGCCCACACATAAAAATACAAACACAATTTTCCACTATATCCTGTAGCTGCTTAGTCCATCCCCACTTGGCTACACTTGCTACATGTTTATATATATGAGGGAAATTATTGTTTGCTTTGTTGCGACTGCCGCTGGCTGCCTTTATTATAGAGCAAATGCGCTATATGCACGAGCATTTCCGGCCAATGCTCATTTTTATAACATTTTATTGTGGTTATTATTGCATTTGTTCACAAAAAAGAGAAGAATGCAGTCATTTTATTGTTCCACAAAGTGGTTTACTCACTTTTCACATTCCTTTTCTTTTTCGTGTTAGTTCTTTTTTTTTTTTATAAATTTTAATTATAAATCTATAATTAATTTTTATATTTACTTATTTAAATTTATTTTAAATTTTCCATTAAAAATTGATCTCACTGATCATGTCTAGCTGTGAATTGGGCATAGCTGGCCAGTCTGGCTAATACAATTTGTGATATTATTGAAATAACATTCTTATTTATTATTATTTATTTATATTTTATAAAATAACTCTTTTAGTAAACTAAAAAAATTGTATAACGATTTTTTTTTTGTTTCATGAAATCATAAGGAATAATATTTAATAATTTTTTTTAATGACCTATTTTTATAATAATTTGTTCTACATTTTATCAGAAAATTTGGTTAAATTTTTTTTCTTTTCTTTTTATTCAAAAGTTTATTTTACTAACTTATGATTTCTCAGTTTCTCTTCTTTAATTATTTATTTAAACTCAAATATATATTCAAGTCTACTGCAAACTCAAATATAATCTTTTCAATTGAGTTTACGATTTTGAGAACACATTTCCATATAAAATTGCAGCCAAAATCAAGAAACTCTTGTTCTTCTTGCTTCGTCCTTCTCATGCTGCCAAAAGATGTAAATTAATTGCTTTAGCATTTTTCGCGCTCTAATCTCTGACATATCGTTAAAGCGCATTTGGCATTGTTGACTGGGTTACTTAAGGATGTTTATGTCATCCACTGAATTTTAAGTAGTCCAAAGGAGGCTGACAATTTGATGCAGTAAAAAACTGAAAAACAAAAAAAAATTGAAGAAAAAGAATAAAAGAGTTGTCAAGTGAATTCGTGATGCGACAAACAAAACAGCGGTTAGCAAGAGAGTTGGGTTTTTTTTTCAATTGATTGACTAGGGACTACCCTGTGTTACGATCAACAATCAATATTAATATTTATTTATATTTGTGCGATAAGATTGGCTTATATTTTTCATATATTCTGGATACATTGGAAAGTACTACAGACTTGTACATATCCTCCATAGATTCCATATACTCTGCACTCCATGAATAAAGGGTATTACCACTTTGAATGCTGGCAAGTGGGTGGCCTATCCTCGCCAGATTTCGCCCCGTAAATGGCGCATGAAAATTAGCAAGTTGTCTGTCTGCGGCTGCCATTATGCGGCACACTTTGAATGGCAGCCGCGAATTGAGTTCGCCTTTCTTTTTTTTTTTTTTTTGACTGTCGTCCGGGTCAGGCTTGGGGTAAAGGCTTAAGCGTTTTATGCCCAAGTTAATTAGCAGTTTGTACGTTATCGTTGCCTATAAATGTCGCCAAAAACTTTGACCATAAAACTGCAATCAGCGGTAAGTTATGTGGCCAGAAATCACAGAAACAGTCAGAACACATATGGCCAGGAGTGAAGAGGACACGACACCTGTTAGACCTGCAGGCAGCCAACGAGAGCCGATACACAGTCAGAGAGAAGCTCATAAAAAATGACTAACAGCGCGACAGGGCAGCAACAGCAAAGCGATTAGGAGAACAAACGGCAGGAGGATTGAGAGCAGGAGCAGCAGCAGTGGCTGAAGCTGGACCCGTCCTCTGCATCGCAAGTGTCGTTTTGAAAAATTCAAATCTCGTTGCCAATAAAAGCCAATAAAACTCGTAAAATAACTCAAACAAAAAAGTGCCGCTCCGGTTGCGGTGCCCGGATGTGGGACCGGATCCGGGTCCAGGCCCGAGTCCGGGTCTGTTCAGCTGCTGCGGCAGCTGCTCGTTCAAGTGTTTTTGTGTCGCAATGTTGCGGCTTGGCCATAACCATAGCAAACGGTAATGGAGCTATTGAAGAACGTTGACTCCTGACACAAGCGTGTCCAAAGTGCAATGAAATTCAGCGTGTATTGAGTGTGTGTGAGTGTGAGTATTTGTGCCTTTTAAGTTGTCATATATTAAACTGTTTGCTGCAATTCGCAATTCACTTCAAACTTCAGCTGCTGCGAAGACAACTTCTATTTATAGCCAACTCAGCAAGCGCGTGCCGTAAATAGCATAGGTAATGAATATATCTGGCGTCTACACCTGTTTCAAATATGTCGCCAACAAATGGGGCACTGCCTGAACTGAAGTCAGCGTGGGCAAGGCCCGAAGGAGATTTGGAGTGTGTGGAAATTGTTTAATATTATATATATAATATATATACTCTTCAGATATATTATTTTATCACTATTATTTATATTTTCAAATATATTATAATTTTACTATTATTTATTTTGTATGATAAATATATATTCTCTCTTCAGGTTTATTATTTTATTCTTATTATATGTTTTATATTATTTATATATCTACTTTTTAAATATATTATTTTATTATTCTTATTTATTTTATATTATATATATTTTATTATTATTATTTATTTTACTTTATATATATTTGTATATCTCTCATATCTATAAACACTTTCTCATAAATCTTTCTCTAACAGGATTTGCATTAATCAAGCCACTATTTAACAGTTCACTCGTTTCGTTAGGCTTAGTTTAGTTGGCTCACAAATCAATGCAATTGGCAACATTGTGAATGTCGTTGCTTGGCTAAACTTTCACAATTTGCATTGGCCACAGAAGTTTGCCCTGATTTTTCAATTTGCTGATCAATCGACAGTAGCAACAACAACAACAACGATTGTTAGACACTGCACACTGAATGCAAAATATTATTTAGTTTTTCGCCATAAACAACGCACTCTGCATGCAGATGCAGCCCACGACTTGCCCAGCCATGCGACAGTCGACCATCCCATGCTGGGTTCGAGTTGGAGTCCAAGACAGTGAAATTAATATGCATGTTGCGTGTCGCTTAGCTTGGCTTCTGGTAGCAACGGGCATTCCTTGACGCATTGGCCGATATTTGAGTGTAGCTCCAGGAGAGTCAACTGGCGCTATCGCGATGCCGGCGGAGCGCGTCAAACGGCGCGCCGGCCAAGCCAAAAAATCGGCTGCCCTTTTGACAGGCCCGGCCAAGTGGGCGCAAAATGTGGTAACAGCATTCACATCCTTCCATTGCCAGGATGACTTCAAGTAATATATAAAAAAAAAAAAACCGAAAAATAAGAAGAAAACGCGACAAAAACAATTTCATGCATTCAAATGCCAGAGCACTGCACAGCATGACAGCGTCTATATATATATATGTTACATACCAAACAAGCCAGATGAGTCGAAATTCGAATATTCAATACTCTTAACCTCAGTCTAAGCTGCAGCTTATTTAGCTTAGCAGAGTAGCTGAATCTTGTAAAATTCTTACAGAATATTGTAATATATAAAATATATTTTCCTATACTTAAGTTTATTACATCTACAAAAAGTCTTTAATTTTTAGTTTTTATAAAACGTTTTGATTTCGATATTCTTAGCCTTACAAAAAGTAATAAAATTAAATATATGTCACATATTTTTTATTATTTTATTCACAGTTTGTTTATCTATTTTGCTAGGGCATAAAATTTCTTAAAATGTAATTAATAATAAAAAAATTTATATTGATCTAAAGTCAAAAAATATTTTGACTTGGTAGAGCATAAATTGCTATCATTAAATTGTTTGTTTTTATTTTATTAAATTAAATAAATAAAATTTGTAATATAACAAATTCATTATCTAAATGCGATAGCTGATTCTAAGTTCAAAGTACCTCAAGTATTTTATGGCATATAAGCTTGATTTTCATATATTAAATATTTATGTTAATTACCAATTCCCTAAACTGAGTATAATTTACCTTCGATAAACAATAATAAATAAATTAAAGTTAATCTAAAATATTTATATAATATATCGATAATACTATTATACTACTCTACTTTAATCAAAATAGTTATTATGCCTTACAAATAGTGTATTAAAAGCGTATGAGCATTTCTTTATGGCTGGCTGGCAGACGAAGCTGCCCTAACCCTGGCGCTGAAGCTCTTCAAAAAATAAAAGAAGAAATTGTTGTACAAAATAAAATGTCTCTTTGTTTTTGCACTTTGGCCAAGCGAATCCAACAAAACACATAAATCTTAGCATATGTGCATTAAATTGCTTTCCCGTTCCAAAGATCTGCAAATATCTAATATATATACATTTATATTTATATATTTAATTCTTAGTTATCGAGAGTGGGCTTTAATTGCCGCAACTGTTGAAAAGACTTGAATTTTCAATTGTTTTTCTATTGGCATTTTCACGAGTTTAGGTTAATTCACACCTTCCTTTGGCTCGAGTTTGTCCTGCCGACTGTCTCTGACTCTGTTTCTCTGGTTCCTGCCAAAAGCTGTCGACAAACTTAATGACCTGAAAACTTTTCGATAATGTGTATGTGTGTGTGTGTGTGTGTGTGTGTAGAAATGTGTGCACGCCTGCGGAAATTATCAACTCGTCGCACTTCGCACAAAAACCAAAAATCCCAAAAAATGAATGGAAGCTAATTTCCAGGAAGGCGATTAGAAAGCGACCAATTTAACTGTGGCAGCAAAAACAAAAGGATTTCCGCATCCTAAGCGCTTGACAAAAAAGGTGCCAGCGATAAGAGCAGATGTATAGAGAATTTAGAATAAGGATTATGCATTTAACCAATTTACAGATTGCTTAAAATGAATCTGAATTGTCAATAGTAGGTTGGTTAGTAGTTAGTAGGTTGGGCATTTGTTTACTTTTATCCCATTCATTAAAATTCTGTTTGAATTCTCTATATTAATTTCTTTATTCATTGTCATGGAAAATATTACTTTATTTTTCAAAATATTTCATTTGTCATTTAAAAAAAAAACCTTTTGCCTTTTGTATTTTAGATATTACAATTTTTTATTTAAACAACCTTCAAATTTTATAATTTTTCTTTTTATCTTTTTATATATATACAATTTGTATATATTGTTCATTCATTTTTATATAATTATTGTTTTTTGTTTAAAATTTTTATTTTTATTATTATTTGAATATTTTTATATTTTTAATTTTTTTTGTTTGTATTTCTATATTCTAAGGTTTTTATATTAATATTATATTTATATTTATTTTTATACGTTATTTTTATATATTTATATTTATCATTTATTATTAAAATATTTATGTTTATTAATTTTAGTAATTATAAATTATGTATATATTTTAATTAAGATCGAAACATAGCTTTCCATCGGTTTCATTATTTGTATATGATGCAAAAATATGTTTCTGCTGTGGTATTTGAAGTTACATTCCTTCTCAACAAAACACACTTAAAATGATTTCATAGTTGTTTTTCTGTTAGCCCATTGTAGTCCTGTCGCTGTCCGGCAATTTGGCCAACCAAGTGAAAGCCACGTGACTAACATAAGCAAATACAGTTATAGTCGAGGCAATAGCCACAGCTCGAGTGCTCGAGAAATGTTTTGTTTGGCAAAAATCAAGATGTGTGCAGCATCAAAAAAAAAAAAAGGCAAAGAAGAAAACCCCTTTAACTGCAGCCCAGTTAAGAGCGGGACAAAACGTTGCCAACAAACGTTGTGGACGTTACTCACGCTGAAAAAAAAAACAAAATTTCGAATCGTATGTTTATCTTTGGCGTGGCCTTTGTCTAGCTGAAGTGGCGCTGTGTGTGTGTGTGTGGGGAGTGTGTCTGTGTGTGCGTGTGTTTTGATCCTTTTTGCGCTGTTTTTGGGCTATAAATAAACGTTTAGCTGGTGCGGAAGCACGGCGACAGAAACAGCGCAGCAGTCTGTAATACAGGCAACACAACAGGATGACCTAGGGGAGAAGTGGCGAGGGTGTGGCAAGCAGGTGTGTGGCAGGGGTATGCTTGTTTGTCTAGCGGCAGCACGTGCTGCTGCGGGTTGCGGTCAAACCATGTGCGTGTGTTTGCATTGTTGTTACAGTTTTTGCACTGTTCTCGCCTGTTAACTAACTTCCCTTAATAGCCACATAATCGAGGCTCAATTAACACTGTTAGCCCTTCGCTCGGCCCCCAACTCACTGGCTACATTGTGGCTTTTATTTAACATGCATTTATTAGAAATTTATTAGCGCATCGCCAATTTTTACAGTGCACATTTTATGCAATTGCATAAAAGTTTTATACTGGCGCCACTCGATTTCATAACTCACACAAAGTATTTGCCATGCCATGAGGTAAGGAGTCAGAAGTCGACCTCTACACTTACACTGATTGGCATCGGATGCTGCACCAAGAACCTGTTGACCATTTGCATTTCATTAAGTTTTTCGTTGTTCCTTTGTAAGTTTTAGCGTTCGTTTTACTGCCTCATTTAAATTCTAATTTTATGTTTGCGTTTATGCCTTTGTCGAAAGGCAAACACATACACACACGCACACATATGTCTTGCTCTATAAAGTTCATTTATCTATTTTTATGTATATATTTCTGTGCGGATTTTCCGCTATGCATATTCGAGTATATTCATAATTGTCAAAGAGAAAAACTACTTAAGATTGTCATTGAGATAGAACTCTTGGGGCTTTTACCTAACTCATTTGTTTGTGCGCCAAATGCACAAGTAATCCAATCTAGTTTAAAGCAATACAATTTAATAAACGCTGTAAGAATCTTAATCTTTAAATTTTGTGTTGTTCTAAAAATATTATACTCAAGATTAAAATTTTAATAGCTTTTGAGACTTTAAGCCTGAGCAATATAAAAATTATATCGAACTATAATTATAGAAGATTTGACACAATCAATATACTATCTCGAATTCTTATACAAACTTTTATAATATCGTATGAGATATATACTTAAATACACATATTTAGTATTAGACACTCTTTAATTTCTAAAATCTAAAATAGAGTATTTTATATATATAATATATATATAAATTATATATATAATATAAAATTTAAATATTTAATATATAAGATCAAACCTCTAATAATATTAAAGGCTATATAAATTTATAATGTTTAATTGATAATAGAAACTAAAAATTCAATGAAAAGAAAATCGAATAAAATTTTAATATAAAATAAATAATAATAATTGTGTAAAATAACAATAAAAATGTACAAAATTAAATCTAAATTCTTAGAATTTGAGATTTTAGATCTTCAACCTTGAAATCATAAAATAAAAGTGTTATAAAAAAATCTAAAATTTCATTTCAAATCATAAGTGTGTAAATGTAAAAGTAAAATAAATAAAATAAAAAAAAAGAAAAATCATTAAATTAATAAATTTAAATCTTAAATTTTGAAAACTTATAAATACTTAAATCTAATAAATCAAAAAATTATTAATAAATATAAAACCTAAATAAATATAAATTTAAATGATAAAAGAGCAATAAAATTACTAGCGCACTTAAAAAAAATATGAAAATCCCATTTATTTACAATTTAAGAATGATATAGTGTAGAGATATATTAAGCTTTTTAAGAGCTAAACGTGCCTTAATTGTTTATCGTTTGGTTTATTGCAACATTATTTAAAGACTGTGGCCATTTGCTCGTGTTAAGAAGATATCCAATACGTTTACCCTGGCCGGCAGATGGTGTCATAAATCTCCTATGCCTAGCGAATGATTTTTTTTTTGCGCGGGTAAAAAAGCGAGCTGCACATGTGAAAAGTAAAATTCTGAAAATTTGGCTTTTCTGTGCGTATTTGAACGAAAAGAGGAAAATGTTGAAAGCAGAGAGCGAAGAGAGCAGAACGCTGCATGAGAACCGAGCATGCAGCAGAGCACGACGCGACGCGGCAGCGGCCGAAGCCAGACGATGGCCAAACGAGCTGCAGGTGCGGTGGAAGGGGCCGAGTTCGCTTGGAGCGCAGCCAGTTGGAATTGCACGCGACAAAGGCGCAGCATGAGAACGGGGATGGGCGGAGGAGCAGGCGATACGGTGTCTGTGGTAGGCGGCGACGATGACGACACAAAAAGGCCGCAGCGACGGCAACGACAACGTCGACAACAGCAACGATTGCTGCCGGCTGAGGGCTGCTGCCGCTGCTGCCTGGCTGCTGCTGGCTGACTGCGAGCAGTCGTCAGTCAGTTGGCCAAGAAACTGGTAGCGTCGGTGTTGTGAGCCAACAAAAGGCTGGCAGCTGGCAGCTGGGCAGCTGGCACAGTCACCGGCTCTGCCATTGCCACGAATGCTCTGTGTGTTTGTTGGCCATAGGGCACGGGGCAGTGCTTTGGATTGGCTTTGGCTTTGACTTTTGAGCGACGCGTAGCCAGCCAAGAAAAGTGGCCAGCCAACCAGTCAGTCAGCAAGCCAGCCAGTCAGCCAGCCAGCGAGCTAGCCAGCCAGCCAGCCAGCCAGCCAGCCAGCCAGCCAACAAGAGCAATTACTGGCCAAGAGGTGGTGATGGTAAAGGTCCAAGATGATGAGCACGCGCCAAAAGCCGTTGCCAAAGTAGCGCAGGATGACAGTGAAGGAATATATTTTTTTGGCCGCAAACGCAGTTTGATTAGCCAAGTCAAACAGTGTTTTGACCCTGGCCAAGATCGCCGCAATGGACGCCAATTGACAGCCAGGCACACACACTGACTCGCACACCACTCTCACACACACACACGCAAACACATGGATTGGCATAGTGGTGCAGTGGAGCAGCAGCAACAAGACCAGCAGCCGCTTCGCAGGATGCGTTCGTCTCGATTATACAGCTAATAAATGAACAAACAATAACAACAACAAAAACAAATAAAAAACGTGTCGCGCCGCAGCAACAACAACAAAGTGCGCTGTGCTATATACGTGTGTATGTGCGCGTGTGTGTGCGCGAGTGTGCGCGTGTGTGTATATGTGTGTGTGAACCTTTTGAGCTGACCAACGTGCGCCGTCAACTTTGTGGCCAGTGCCAAAAATCGAGGTGCGCCAATGGAGCAACTGGCGTAAAGCCCAGAAAAAAAAAATAATAAAATACAGAACCAGCACCAGCAGCAGCAGCAGCAGTCGCCGCAGCAGCAACAACAACAACATCAGCTTTGTTTCAGCTGGTCGCTAATGATTTGCGATGTCAGCGATGTCCGCAATGAAAATTGGCGCAAAGCATACGCGTGCGAAGCCTCAAAGGATGCGCATCACGCGCAGAGGTAGCTACGAATATCAAGCATACGCAGCGTGCAACAAAATTCAAAATATACGAAAATAAATAAAGTTTAACTCAGCTTATAAGTAGTAACTAGTGCTTAAACACACAATATTTCAATATATTAAACACTAAAAAACATGATAAACAATAAAAAAAAAATATATATATATATTAGCAAACATCGAATACTTCTATACCAATTATATAATCGATTACAAGCTACTATGATATAACCCAATACAATTATCTAAACATTAGTGCAATATTATCTATATATATATATATATATATATATATATATACTAATTGGTAACTGACAGCACTCTTAGACAATTCGAATATAAAATAAAAATTATCTGCGTGGGTTTCGTGCAACGCTGCGAAAGAACTCTTTCGAAGTTGAAACAGCAACAGCAGGAGCAGGAGCAGTCGCAGGAGAATAACTGAGCTGTTAATAGATTGCAAAAATGGTGAGTATTGGGGCAAATGGGAAACGGGGTTTATTACTAGAATCGAATATATAAATATTAATTTTATATTTAGCATTTATATTTTATATAAAACTTTATCATATAAATCGTTAAGTACATATATGATATCGATATTAGCTTAACGACTTGATATAGTTTCTTATTAATCTACTAAGGTAAGGGAAGACTGTTGCTTTTTAATATAGTTCAAAAGAGATAAGGTAGAAGAATTACGCTCAACATTTTCAGACTCTTAACTCAGTTGAAATAAAGAAATGAAATTTTTAATTTGTGTATATTATGAGATTAACAAAGAGTAGATTAGAGTTGGAGCTGTGTGAATAAATGAGCGAGAATCACGCTGCCTCTGATCATGTTCCATATGTATTCTCTCCTATGTCAGCTCTCTGGATTTGCAAGCTGCGCTTTATTTTGAGCTCATAGAATAAAAGTAGTACAAAATTTAATCTGAAGAAGTGAGCAAGCATTGGTGTTGGTCTTCCAAAGTTGACCACAGCTAGGGAGACGAACTGCTCTCAATTACAGCCTATTGGATGCATTTACAGAAACTAAAATAAAAAATATATGTATTTTGCAGCTAATTAGTTAATTAATTTAATAAAACTAATTTTTAAATAATTTTACAAATTTGAAACTTAATAAATTTCATTTAAATTAATTTATAATAAAAAAATAAGTAAATTTTTATAAATTTATTACATTTTTTTTAATATGTGTCCCTTGCAATACATTAAAACCTTTTCAAATTCATAGACTATTCATTATAATTCAAATAAGTACAGAAAATAGTTATTTAACTAAGCTTTTAAATAAACTATAAACAGATAAACATACTTTATGAATTAATTTAATTTATAATCATTATAATATTTAATTATAATTTTTAGTAAAGTATTTATATTTAAGCCAAAAATAAATATCTACATCTTCAGTTTAAGCGAGTGAAAAGCATATAACATAAAAGAAACTACCTTAATGCTCACAGCTGTCACCACAAAAGATCAGCCCACAAACGAATCTCTTTGGAGTAGCACTTGTTTTACTTCTTCTCCTCCACTTGTATTTAAGCCAAGTTGGCTAAGGCGAGAGCAAAAGCCAACAGTCTGGCGCCACATAAATAAGCAAAATGCAGCACAAAATGACATGTAAAATGCGTCATATGGCGAAAGGGGGGGAAGCCAGTTGGGATAGGCGTAAGAGTTACGCTTAAGACATACAATTTATAGGCTCTGCAAAAATGACACAGCACACAGCACGCCCCCCAAAACCAAACAACGCCCCAGTCGACACTCAAGGCCGCAACTTGTATTTATTAGGGGTTCATAACTAGAGAGCATTAGACACAGATTTCACCCTTGCCCAATGGCTACACTTATCCGATCTGTTGCTGGTTCAATGCACAGACGCCGCCACAGAGTGCACAGACATAAAAAATATTATCTATGGTCCAGAACCCGAACAAGTGCCTCCCAAAAATACCAAAATTGTAATCCAAAGCCAAATGAGGCTTTACGTGAAAGTCGTATTAATTTATGGCCAGTGTTCAACAAAGGAAACATCTAAAGAGTATATCCAATGCAGACCAATTAATATTTTTAAATACTCGAACATGCGCTTGTTTTTCAATTTTTAATGTTATAATTTATGAGCGCAAGTGCGAATCACTTTCAATTAGAATCGTTACTGAAAAACTTGTACATGTCTCAGATACCCTGTAAATATAGTAAATGGGTTGTTTGCATTTTTATATAAAGGTTGAATGGTATATTTAATAAAAAAATATATAATAATAAGCTACAATAATTATATAATTAATTATAATTATGATTGCTTCGAATGTCTCAAAATCTAAAAATATTTAATAATAAATTTATTTAAAGTATTTTTTATTTTCTTTAATAGCAAGAAAATAATTTAATGTTAAATATTAAATTTAATTTAAATGTATTATAATTATTTAATTTTATATACTAAACCCAATTTATAACATGAATTTAAAAAATATTCTCTCTTTCTAATAGTTATGTTTCCGCTATCGTTTAATGTATTAATAAAATTTAATAGTTAAATTATTTTTATAGATTTCGCTATTTTATTGCATATTTCCGCTTAATTAAGTAAAAACAATAATTAATAATTCTGCTAAGAAGAAAATATAGGTACTGTATTTATAGTATAATGCTTAAAAATATACATATAAGTAAAGTACAGAGAATATATTATATTTACTATTTCATATATTCTAAAAATATATGTGGCAAGCCAAATCTATTCTCTTAGTGGTGAGCATCGTAAGGTATCTGCTCGTCGAGTGCTCCACAACTTTACTCCCATTCTTCTGGGTAGAAATTTCCGAGCCATTAAAGCAATTAACAACAGCGGACTGCACTCAGTAAATTAGCTCAAAGGAGCTGCTGGGACTAAAAGTTCCTCAAAACTAACACGAAATTTAATTGTGCGCGCGGTATGCAAAAAGGACATCGCCAGGACATGCGGCATGCTGGAGCTTGAGCAGTTCGTTTCTTAATGCTGGCGCATTAATTTTCGATTTTTTTTGCACATTTTTTCGGGATTTTTTCGTTGGCAATAGTTGAACGTATTTTTTTTTTATTTTTGTTAGCAGTTGGCATTCGCTGAAAAGGAATTTGTTGACACCAACAATGTTTCGGACATCCTGGCAAATAATTCTTTGCCCCGTCTGCTGCACGCACCCCGCCCCCGTCAACGCTGGGACGGAAATTGGCAACTAAGCCAAGCAGCGAGCGCATTGTGTCCTTTCCTCTTGACTGCCTGCATATGTTTGCCTTGCAGTCTTCGGCTAACTGACAATGGCTGCTGGTCAGCCCCGGCCAGAGTTCACACTTCCTTTTGCCAGTCCTTATCATTCAAGCCAAACAAGAACAAGAACAAGAACAAACTAAGCGAGCAGATTCTGGTCCGTTTGCATTTGAGCACGTTTCAATGAACGGCCCAAAGATTTATGGCCCGCATTGATTTTATTGATGGCTCGACCGTTCGCATTTTTAAATAAATCGAAGGCAATGCGCGCCGGCAAGCAATTAAAACTAATTGAATCGCCCAAAAAAAAGAAAACATTGCCCAAAAGAACATGCAATGTGACAAATAGTTGCAAATAAACGTCTCTGCGGAGAATGGCCATCTAAATACAACTAAAGCACAGCTCGGCATGTTGAATGTAAATTTCTGCCATGATATGAATGGGTTGATAGGGGTAAAGCTCTGTGAAAACAGAGAGACTTGTTGTTTGAGTAAAAATAAGAATTGTGCTCAAGAAAAAAAAGCTGTATATAAATGTTTTAGTGATTTCTTTGATTTAGACATCAAGGAGATTGAAGGATTGAAGAAGTTGATCAATTAGTCGATGAATATGCGATGGTTGATTATAAAAATATTATGAAAAAAGAAATAAATGTGTATTATAGAACATTTTAAATAAATACAGATAGCATGGCTAATTAAATAAATAAAAGTAATAAATAAATTTGATAAATAAATGAAGAAATAAAATAGATGAATTAGACTAAGCTAAATAAAATAGTATTAATTTATTTTATATTTATTTTTTAAAAGTATGTATTATATTTATATTGCGTTTTGAATGCACCTATTTAAATACATATAAATAAATATTGATTGATATTATATTGATATTCTATATATATATATATATATTAATATATATTTATTTATTTAGAAAAAAAAAAAAATTGAATATTTCTGCAGACATAAGCAAATACACAAGCTTTATTTTCAATTCTAAATTGAAGTTTAAAAAAATATAAATGAATACTGGCAACGTGTCTTATATGCATCTATTGATCTAATCCGTTATCGATCAATAATATTTTTATTTCTTTATAATTCATAAATGCTTAAAGCTTCTCATTTCGTTTGACTGATATTCAATTGCCGCTGCCCCCAGCATCATCAAAGCCAGCAAGTGCCATTCGCATTGTCTGTTGAAATTATGTTTTGGGTGCAAAAGTCAGTTGCCATAATTTTCGTTGGCGTAGACATGGCAAATAAAACAAACAAACAAATAAATCGCCAAATTATTATTTGGTCCTATGCCTCCTGTCTACTGTTTGCCTAGCTTGAGCTTAAGCCATCAGCCAGCCGCCCAAAATAATTTTTATTTTTATGCGGCGCTTCGGCAAAACTTTGTCTGCTGCGCTGCCATTGTCCAGTCATAATGATTTACTCGATTTGCATATTTTTGCACTTAGAAAAATGCACAAACGATTTTTCATTTTCTTGAAAACTTATTAGTGCGGCGCGGCGAGCCTTTGATGACCAAAAAGGGAAGTTGACTTTGGGTTTCTATTTTTTTCAAAATTTATTTTTATAATTTTTTTTCTTATTGTATAATGATGCCTGGCTATCTATTTGTTATGCATGGGTTTTGGTGGCTGGTGTCATGGCGTATACATTGCGTATACGCCCTGGTGTCCCATTCGTCTAGAATGCTCCATCTGCAATTTGCAGCGCCTACAAGTCTACTGCAGCAAATTTCTTGGTACAGCTCCAAGACATTCTCACTTCCTGCTCACAAATTTGGCACACATTGCCAGCAACTGGAAGACGGCAACAAAACATAAACATAGACGCAACTGCGTCTGGCTGCCAACTTGGCAGCAGCGACAGCAGCAACGCATCCTGTGTGTGTGTGTGTGTGTGTGCGTGGAATGCGAGAGGCTCGCGTCGAGTTGGCCGCTGGCCACTGTTGGGCGGGAGGCGCCACTTGGCACTCTCATTATGATTTTAATTGCTAACACACACACACACACACACAGTCATAGCTTGCGCTTTTTTGACGAGTTGCCCAGTTTGACAACGTCATCAGTTGTTGTTGTGCCTGATCGTTTATTGGCCAACAGTATTTGGCTTTGGCAACAGGTTTCCAATTATCATGATTATGATTATAGGTATATATATATATATATATAAATATATATAAATAAATATATATAAATATATAGTATATATATGTAATGACGCTTTGATTGGCTCGACCTTGACCAAGAGAAAATTGTTGGCCATCGTCACCGACTTGTAAAATTTATTGGCCAATATTCAGGCAAATTTTATGTTTTTGGCTTGCAATGCTCAATGCTCGCCGCCGGCCTTTTTGGCAGCAGTTAATATTTAAGTTTTGTTTGCCAATTTCCTCAGATTTTGCCATTTGTTGTTGTTCGCATTTGTTTATTTGTTTTGATTGACATTCGTTTGCCTCAGTTGTTGACGCGTCGTCGTTGGCGAATGTTGCCGTGCCGCTGAAATTCCTTAATCCTGGAGCTTACTTCTGGCCACTCTCCCAGAGCTGATAGCTTACACACACACAGCCACTGTCCCAACACACACGAATTTAAAAGCTTTTGCTAGACATTATTAAGAATTTTTTTAAATTTTGTTTTGCTTGTTTTAGTTTCGCGAAAAATGTTGGCAAAAACTAATTAAAAATGAGAAGATGATGCTTAAGTGCTCTATGTGCCTCTGTTTTTATTGTATACTAATTATTACGATTAATCATGCTAGGAACTATCTAAAAATATTTTTGTGTTTGCTGTATTTGCATATAATAGTGTTTTAAGCGATTCCTTTATTTTCTTAAATAAATAAGAAAAGCAAATTATGTTGGTGGAAAAATGTTTTTTATTTATAATAAAATATTTTTCAAATTAAACTATATTTATTTTGATATACATATATGTATATATATATATATATAATATATATATATATATTATATTTTATGTGATAGGATATCTATCTAAAAAAAATTCAGACCTCAACAATATTTAGCAATTAATTCTTTCATTACGGTCAGTTCTTTAAGGTTAGTTATTATTCCATTGCTTTTATTATTTGATATATAGAAACACAATAAAATGAATAACTAAATAAACAAATAATATAGAAACTGTTACTATTTTAATTATGTTCATAAATAAGTCTAAATATAAAAATCTTTCATTAAAGAATTTTGTGTATATAATATAGTAGAGTTATCAAAAAATAATAATGCCTCATCATATCGGTATTTCTTGCTCAACATTTGGCAACAATTTATAAAGCATTTTTCAGTGCAGATTATGCACTTGCCATTTAACTAATTTAATAATAATACTAAAGCAATTAATTAAATATAATTAATTTGTTTAGCTGAACATATGTATACATTTATATACTCGCATGTACATGGTTGTCTTTTTGTATCTATTTAATGAACAACTCTCGTATTTTCAAGTGACAGCTTCTGTCTTACTGCATCGCATTGGCATCTTCAAGGTATACGTGCAAAATGAGAAAAAATCTAATTAAATCTAAGAAAAACTAGCACTAATTACAATTTGTGCCGCCGTCGTTGTCGCCGCCCTATAGACAGTATACAAAATACATAGGATCGAGGAGAAAAAAAAACCAAACTAACAAAATGATGAAGCACTGAAATAGATTAGGCGAAAATATACAAACAGACAACTGCACGGTTGCTCTAACTGTATAATCTGTGTCTCTACATCTCTATATGTAGTTAAGCATATATAGACACATCTGTGTCTGTATTTGTGTCCGTTTCTCTATGTGATATACGAAAATAGAAGCGACGGCGACGATAGTCGCGCGTTTTCAACGCGTCTTTGCCCGCGTCAATTGCGCGTCATCGCCTCGCCGAGCCGCGCCGCGCCGCGCCGTGATGTGTTCTGGTGCGGTGCGATGTGGCTTGCCTTGCGGATAGATGGTCGGACAGTATATAGCATCAGGAGCGATCCAAATACTATTTATATAGATAAGATATATTGGGTATATATGCGGGCATGTACCACTTATGTGGTATATAAGGGCCTTCTGGCGACAGTTCTGCGCAATTTTTTTCTTCTTCTTTTTTTGGTTTGAATTTTTTTTTTTTCGGTCTATGCCTTTCGCTTGTCGATCTTCGGAAGCCGTCAAGTGTGTCCGAAAATAGCAAGGTAAATGAAAAATCTACAAACAAATAAGAAAATCAAAAATCAACCAAAATACATAAAAGTAAAACAAAGAGTGAAGAAAATCGCCCAAGAAAACAAAAAGTCCGCTTTCAGCTGCCGAACAAAATAAATAAAAGCAAATTCGCAGCGACGAAAAATAGTTGAAAAAATATACAAAAATTCAAATTTGTTTAAAACGCCAAAGAATGAGGCACTTTTTGCGTCGTCCGTGAAACATGCTATATAGATCATAGAACTCAAGCGTCTTTTATATAATATATATATATAATATATAAATATACATATGTGATATATTAAATATATGTTTACAGGCATACAAAATGTGTGGCGTTTTCATTAAATAAAATTGTCTGGTTTTTATTAATAATCATCAGATTTTAGATAAATGCATAGCAAATGTTTTTCAATTTTTATGAGCCCAAATAAAAAAAAAGTTTTTTTTTGGTATTTTTATTATTAGAAATTAAGTTGATTAAGTTTTTTCTTTACCTATATAATTTTATTTAAATATTTCGAATAATTAAAAAGTATTAAAACTATTTTTTTTGTTGCTAAAAACGCTATCGTAACTATGTCTCAATTCCAAAATTATAAATTAAAAAATTACTTATGGTTTGTTATAAATATATATAATATATATATATATTATACATTGTATTTTTTATTTGTTATATTTGTATGCACTCTTATATATGTTTTATTTTTATTCAATATTATTTATATTTTTATATACCTTAATTACTTTTGGTTAAAATAAAACCACAAGGCATTTTTTAAAAATCCTTTATTTCTCATAATATTTGTACTTTTAAAAATATATATATAAAAAAAAAAAAATAAAACAACTATTACAGTAAATATAATTTTGATTTGACTAAGAAGTTATTGAAGACCCTTACTTTTATTATAGAACTTACAAATATTATTCTATATAAAAATATAATAATTTTTATTTTATTTATTATAATTTTTTTAATACTATTTTCTGAAAACGTTCCTCTTTGAATAACAAAAGCTTTAAGATCTGATTGCATTGATAAAATATCATGCCCTTTTGGCAGTGGAATCTACTCTAAATCTACTAATGTGCGCAACAGTTCACAAATGTTCACACCTGATGTCAGGTGTAAAATTTTCCTTTGTGGTGTCTCTTACATAATGCCCGAGAGACCGCCCAGCGAGCGAATTTGTCTGTCATTTTCGAAACGCTGTTATTTTTAGTCAAGCACTTTGCTGCACACTTGCTCAGCGAATGAATGATGCGGAAGGTGTAGTCTGTTAAAAGTTAGTTATCCACTAAATTAAATGATAATCGAACGTAAATCACAGGAGTGGAGTGGCAACTGAGCAGCTGTTCAATTGGCAATTAGGACTAAGTGCTAGCAGCCCCAGGAGTCAATAAATCAGATATAATTAACATGTGCGCAGATGTGGGGCCTGGAATGGTTTGGATATATTGTGGTATCAATTGGCAGCCGTTCAATAGCACAGTTCCGAGCTACTCGTCATCAGCCCTGACCTCAGTTAACTAGCCAAGCGAAGTCATTAAGTGTGCGTGCTTGTGTGAGTGTGTGTGTGTGAGTGGGGAAGCCAAGATCGTCGGCCCAGAATGTGCTGCTGGCAGACAGTTTGTCTGCTCATCCAGAAACTTATTGGCAAAACTCCATGATCATAAATTATGCAGTCCAAATTTGTTTACGCGCCAACGCGGCAGGTGGCGCTTTAATTACAGTGTAGAGGCATTACGAATATCTGTGTGTGCGTGTGCTTGGGGAAATCCCAGGACGGCTGCCAAGATTCCTCAGCACGCAGCGGCATTACGCAACAACAGAACTTGAGAGCGGAAAAGTTCATTGCCATTGAGATTCTTTGGAAGTGAGCGTGAGAAAATCTTTCGAGATTTTGGCAAGCTACCATCTTGGCAAGCGCCCATTCCCATCGTTGCGTATTGGCCTGAGAGATCCCATCCCATCCCTCACAGCCCCCCAAACAATTGTCGCCCCTTACCAAGCCGGTTGAGGGCTGAGAAGTCCAAAAGCCGTGACGTATTCGTTGTATCAATACCGGACTGGCCGAATACAATATCAAAATTTAATCAATGCGAAATTTAGGCGTATGTTTTGGGTTATCAATTTTTCTGCAAAAAAAAAAAAGAGTTGTAAAAATATAAATTCATCTTTTAGTTTCCTGGCAAACAAATATTACTCGTATATTGGTATAATAAAAGATTCTATAATATTTATTATTCTGATGCTTAGTTAAGACTTTATATTTGTTAACAATATATAGATAGATTAGAAAAAGTAAGAAATACTTCTCTAGTTGTTTTTATTTGCATTTCTTTTGCACTTAAAAACAAATTTAATATAAAATGCCTTCAGAAGTATTATATGATAAAAAAATATATAATATTTAATTGTAGTTAATTATTATAAAATAATATATATATATTTATAACTAATTGCTATATATATAGTTATTTAATTTTATTAGAATTATTTATATATTATATTATTTTATTATATTCATGAATTTAATAAATATGTATATAAATATTTTTTTTTATAGATTTATATACTTTAATTCATTACTACCATATTTAATTAAATAATACCTTTTCTTGCATGTAAACATGTCCATAGATTTCTGCTCCTTTCACTCACGTTCGCTCACTGAACTAACTCACACTCGCTCTTTCTCTTTCTATCTTTACAGTGATGCGCTAAAGGAGCCTCGTTGACCAATTGTAAGCCACGGCCGCTGCAGCTAGTCCTTGGTCTGACCAGCCAATGGCAGCGTAGCGACTGAAAGTTCAAGTCGGTAGCAGGCAGCGTAATGCACTTGGCAAACGTTCAAAGCTGACGGCAAGTGGCAGGCACACACACACACGCGCACACACACCACTACACACATACATGCACACAGGCATCGAGACAGAGAGCTGCGATTGCTGGGCTCACACGCGCATGAGGAAAACGTTGATAATAAATCACGCATACGCCTGTTGGCACAGCAAGAACTATTTAGTCCTACGGAGGTGCTTGGGTGTGTCCTTGTGTTTGAGTGTGTTTCAGTGTTCGTATGTGTGTGCCAAGACTTGCACAGGCTGTTGGCCAACTGCAGTGCGCTGCTCGTTTTTAGCCCGGCTCGAGCGAACATTGGCCGCAAGACAATTGCACGAACGATGCCTTCTTTGCTCGCAACGCATTGGCCCGACAAAATGCGCCCGAACGACCAATCAGAGCGCAGCTTGTGCGCAACGCCCTTGGCCAAAAAAGAACTCGGCGCCCACTGACACAGCGACGCCACAGGACCCAGCGCTGCATAACATTATGTATATATTTATAATTTTTTTTTTTAATTTTCTTGTTTTAGTTATATTTCTTAACTATTGTAAGCAAAATGCCCAAAGCCCATGCCCACAGAACAACAGCAAATGTGGGCGTGAAATAACTTCTCTATGAATATATATATATGATATTTAGACTATTATTTAAGAACTTCAATTATGATGATTGCAAAATGCGTAAGAAAAGAAAGATTAATAAAAAGTTGTAAAGCTTCCGAGCGGCACGCAAAAAAAAAAAAAAAAAAAAAAAAGGCAGCAAAAAAACTGTTGTCAATATTGTTTAAATTTAATTACATAGATCTACCAGTTCTTACGGTTGCTGTGTAGTGGGCATGCCGCCAATTTGCATTCTTGACCATCAATAGGACCTGGCTAACAAATACAGCCATGTTAACCACGTACAGGCTGTAATTTGTCGGCTGGATGACAAGGGAATGTCGTGACCAGATCAGACCGTTGGCTGCCAAACAAGTTGTTTGACTCAGGGAGATATTCTGTGCTGGCCGGTGAATGAGATCGCCCAACGCAGCGGTCACAAAAAGCTGAAGATGCGATATAAATATATATATTTTATAAATCAATACATATATATATATATATATATATATATATTTATATAAAATAAATTAATTTCATTTATGCAACTCACCCACTTGCCAAAGGAACCACAAAAGAAAGCAGTTTTTGCACCTAAATGATAAATAATATGAATATTAAATATTTTGAGCTAATTTCGAGTTTCGCACCTGCTGGCGACTCCCACAAGAGGCGCGCCCTGTGCGGCACAAGACGCCCAGCAGAGGTGATCAGTCCATTGAATAGAACTGTGAGAGTTCCCGCTCTCCGTGACATAAGGATGCGATATATAGGTTTTTATGTATTTTTAATTTTGAAATTGGCCTCCGAACTGTTTCGTATAGTTTTGATGCTAGTTACAAGATTTTGACAGTTTTAAAATCAATATTTTGTCGTGCCATATTTAAAATGCCCTGGTGCTTCGCCATAATTTATTCAATGCCGTTAATTATGAATTGTCCTCGAGTATTATAACAGATTAAAATTGCCTTCTGGTGTGTTTATTATCTATGAGCTGTCATAAAAACGAAGGATCGATCGCGGATGTTGGTAAACAACTTCTTTGGAGTGTTCCATTCTCCATCTTAAATGCTTTAGGATTAAAAAACCTTGAGTCAAAAACACAACCATATTAACAGCGAGCATGCTATAGTTTTTGGGTGTAATAACCAATGAATAACGTGACCAAAGTATTCCCGTTGTGGCTAGCGTTCCCGACTGTTGGAGTGACACATTTTCGGGTGGTCGCTTTAAAAGATCTCCAAAGCCAGCGGCTACCAAGCCCTAAATAGGAGACTTCTATTCGAGCTTTAAACAGATTTAACATTGCTTCATCTTCACTTACCCATTTGCAAAGGGGTCCCCAGAAAAACACCGTTTTCGGGCCTAATTTGCAAAAGATATTTTAGAAAATTGGTAAAATTGTTATAAATGGGTTACGCACCTGCCGGGGATTCCCACAATGGTCGCATAGACTGCGGTACTACCTTATCGACGGAAGTGATGACGGCATTATATAGTTTCGAAAGGGGACCTGTTCCTTTAGACATATCAGCACATTTGTAGGCATATATTTATATCGATATATTAAAAATTTTGGCGAATTTAATTTATTAATTTTGAATTTTGATTAAAAAAATACATCTGTCCTCGTGCAGGCAGATCCCTAAAAGCCGATTTATTTATAATTGAATACAAATACATGGGTTACTAGTTGAATATTTTCAAAGTTCATTTTAATGAAAATAAATAAATCTTGAGACTACAAATTGAATTAAATTCAAAAGTCAATTTAAAACGCAAATTTGCGAGCACAAAAACGCCAAATTGAGTGCAAATAAGCAGTGAGCGGTAAATAAGTATTCTGAACTATGGTCACACTGAATATTAAACAGCTGTGTGTCAGCGCTACGTGTGAATGGTGGCAAATAATAAGTGATATGTGAAGTTAATAAAGTTGGCGTTTAGTTATTATTTAAATCTAAATTCATCGTTATTTTGTTGATTTAAATAATGGATTCATTTCGGGAAAGAAGTAACAGGCTTTTAAGCCAAAAAAGACTCAGGCGAATGCCTATTAATTTGCGAAAGAAAGCAATTAGGGAGGCACGGAACTTAGCTGGAATGCAGCAGCGAGAAAGAAGCCGAAAGAGGAATGCAAAAACAACGTCTACTCCAACCCGTTTACAAAGCGACTTTGAACGCGCCGAGCATAATGCAATGCTTTCAGCAAGCTCCCAGGAGTTGCAACAGATTCTGTCGGAGCTCGAGGAACTGGCGGATGTGCCCTACGATGCAACGCCGGCTGAACTTTTGGGTCTGGTATGTGTAACATGTGAGCGCCCGTCATGATAGCATTCTTAGAGAGCAACCTACGCCTGTGACGACACAATATTTGCACACTTTTTAGCGCCATCGTTGTGGCCCTGATCGGCAACTCAATTAGCATGCATCGTCACTTTCGTAGTTGGCTGACCTACTCCGGTAGCAGCTGCTAATTGATGGCTAGAATCATAAATGTTATGGCAGCTGATGCCGTTAAATATTGCCGTTAACTAAAATGTATATATATTTCATAATTTCAGATTGCCCAGGCAGAGAACCGTGCCACAACCATCTACGTGCAACGCGATGGCCTTAGCACGCTCAAGATCATGGTGAGTTGTTTGTGCAGACAGAAACTCACCTCTCTATTAACCTCACAGCTGTTTGCACCCGTTTGCCATTCAATTGATTATTTACACACGTATAGATTTGTGTGTGTGTGTGTATATATGTTATTTACATGCTATCAATTTGATTGATTTCCAATTTGTCCAAAGTTTTGTTCAGACACTAGTGGAAATATTGTGTATTTTTATTGGTAATCAAAAATGAATTAGAGCAAAGAAGTTGAGAAATTCTTGGGATCTCTTATTAGCATAAACTAAGCTAGACTCCATTGTAAATTGAAAATATATTTAATATATATAAATATTAATATAAATATTTAAAACCACGAAGACAGATATATCAAACTTTTAGTAAACTTAAATTATTTATACAGTAATACAAATTACTATTTTAATATTATATAATTAATATTCAATATTTAATTTTATATATTTTATTTATTTATTTTTATTTTAATTTATACTAAATTCTATAAATATTACAATGCCTTATAAATATTTTCGGTTATAAAATCCTTTGAAATTATTAAAAAATATTAAATCAATATTTATTTTTCTAATTTCACTTAACTTTTTGTCTATATTTATTTATCACAGATCCTTTAAAATTATTCAAAAAATATTCATTTACAAAATATAAAATTAATAATTTTTAAGTGCAATTGCAAACTCTTATACTTTTGCACTTATAGACAGCAGCATGCAATGCACACTTATACTCTGATATAAGATTTGTTTTATTTTTTCTCAATCTCTCTCTTCTCTCTGCATTCTTATTGAATTTTAGCTTCATCAGCGCTCGCCGACTGTTTCTCAGCTGAAAAAGGCCATCGCCACGATCTCGTGCGCTCAGCTGAAACGAAGGCAGCGTGAACGGCGTCGAGTGGCAGACGAAGAGAACGCTGGCCGTGCCGAAGGCGGGAGCGGACAACAGGTTGTGAGATCTGCCGGCGCTAAAGTTATGCCTCGCTCCAGTGGCGAGTTAGTTTATTCGGCGCTGCGCAACGGGCACGAACATCGCGCGCTTGTTTCTTGGCGTTTTCTATGGCGATGCTTTGCACTGTTCAACGTGGATACCAATCAGCCGATCGATGACAACATTGACAACGGACGCGCGACTCTAACGGCACTGGGCATTGAGAACGGGGCCAATTTAAAGTTTGTGCATCGCGTCAAGTATTTCGGTCGCAGGCGGCAAAGCTAAGCACACACACAACAAAAAAAAAAAAACTAAGAACTCAAAAATTTAAACAGCCAACCATCCAATGAGAAGGAGCCTGAGCCGTGTCCAAAACACAGCCATTCAAGATAATGGAACATAATGCAATACAACTGTTTGGCATCTTGCTGATCTATACAGTTGTGCGGCTCTGGGCGGCGCCCGCCTTCGAGGATGGCAACAACAACAATGTCAAGATCACTAAGCACAGTCTTGAGCTCACACAGACTATCAATATACAACGTCAGGAGTTTATGCAGCGACAATGTGATCTACTGGATGCCGACAACCAGACGGTGGATGATCTTACAGAACTGCAAATGGATCATATGATTGTGGATAAGGAGCACAAGCTGCTCTACTGCTACGTGCCAAAGGTACATGCCTTCATAAAATTACTCAATTTTCTTTTTATTTTATTTTTTTATTATTTTCTACGTTAAGTTTGGACACAACGTTTTTTTTTCAGTTTTTAAGCACACTTTGCACAATTTTACATATCACATACCCTATGCTCATTATAGAAGAAAAGGGATCGTTTCGCACTGTCATGATTTAATCTATGATTGTTTTTAATTGGGTATTTTTTTTGTATTCAGAATAGTTTCTATATATAAATTTCACACTACAGAATATATAATTTTCGATATTTTTGTAGCTCGGCTATTTCAACAGCTAGAGCCATTAAATTAATTATAGTTTTGGTAAACATTTTACTTCCTAAATACCGGTTTTCGATATTGAAAACCTGACGTAGTTAGGGAGCACTGGGAGTATTGATTTTTGAGTGTACTCAATCTGAGTCGTATTAAAAAGCATTTCACTGACTGCATACAGGGTATTTCTAGTCGCGCACCTAGCACTTTGTACAAATTTCGTTTACTTTTTTGCTGTTCTGTTCGGACTGTCCATTTCGCCATGTGCGGTTGAGCTCCCTTCCGCTTGCGGCTGTTCAGCGTGTTGCGTGTTTAAACGACCCTTTGTCAAATGCCTCTCGTCTATACATAAAAACAAAATAAAGCAAAAACTTGTTTTAGATTTTTTAAACTCCACGTTTTCTCTTTTATGAATCTGCTGACATCCGATGCTACCCCAGAGACAGCGTCGCACCAGCAGCAACCTAGACCGGCGTCTCTTAAACTATATACTTCTTGCAACATGTACAACGTGGTTTTAATCGATTTCGAATTGATTGCGGCGCTTTCACCACACTAGTTTGACTAGACAACTAGACCACAAGTGGCACAACCTGATTGTTTGTCTTAGTTCAAGTGTTTAGTGGGGGGAGGAAGGCGCTTATCAGAAGACAACTTTATAAATCTATGAAAGGCAGAGGCCGATTTCGCTTAGATAACCTTACGTAAACCTCTGTGCAATTATAAATCGCATTGTTTTCAATATTAATACTATACTAAATATAATAAATTAGGCTTAGAGCGTATATTTATAGATGAATATAATCCATGTATATTATTATATATATATATATATATATATATATATATATATATAAAATATATTTATACATGGACAATCGCATTGGAATTTCGAGAACCTATGCTGAAAGTTTTCTCATATATGTTATACACATGCTATTGCGAAGCTTATCAAATTTACTAGTAAAACACAATATATATATATATATATATATATATATATATCGATAAAAAACATTTATATATTTCCTTGGAATGCGCTGAGTGTTTTATAAAATGGATTCTCTGAAGACTTAAATTTTATATCAGATTTTGACTGAAAAAAATAGTATATTAGCTCACATAATCTTAAGTTTTAGCATCCGCTGATTTTAAGCTTCTTGAAAAATCGAGCTTGCCTTATAAGGAAACCAGACTTAAGCCTGGGTTATTGTTAATAATCACTTGTTAAGCTACCAACACATATGAGTAAGTTCTACTGTCTGAGATCAGTCTTCGGCTAGACTGAATGGCAGATTGATAAGCAGTGCTCGAACTAACAAATTTTGTAATTCATTCAAGATGAGATAGAATTTTTTGCAAATTTATTTGCTTATCGGCGCAACCTTTTCTTCGGTTT
Organism: Drosophila mettleri; assembly: GCA_035047625.1. Lineage (NCBI taxonomy): Eukaryota > Metazoa > Arthropoda > Insecta > Diptera > Drosophilidae > Drosophila > Drosophila mettleri. The sequence continues at coordinate 14,574,763 of JAWNPI010000018.1, forward strand.
AATGACGTCCATTGGGCACTATCAAATGATTTGATTAATTAAAATTCGAATTAATAGGCGCACTCGATAAGCATCGGAAGCCCGTCAAACTTAATTCAATTAAAGAAAATATATAGAAGCTGGAATTTAAAAAAAAAATACTTCTGTATTTCCTCTGCCCCGTCGCTGCTATCGAAACTTATTTAGTATTAGGCGAAATATTTGATTAGATTAGGCAGCCAAATGTTTAATTGCTCACCTGCTGAAGGTGTGGCATATAAATAGCGACGTTGTTTCATATGCTCGACGCACTTTGAACCTTTCCACAACATAAGGGGTTTTATTTTGCAGTCGAATCGAATTTAGATTGTGCTCGCCTGTTTTTGGTTAAGTAATGTGGCCCATGACGTATACCGTTTGAAAGTGGCGCCACTCATGAGCCACGAAGTGTAACCTATTTTGTTTACACAATAAATTTTATGGACTATAAACGAAAGAAAATACTTTTCTAAATCTTACACTAATTGCCCGGAATAGATACCCTGCAAATTTGTGCAAGAAGATATTGGAACGAGCTAGTGTCGATTTCAGTTATTTTAGAAGCTAGAAACTTGATATTTGTAAGAGTTGAAATAAATTCTTTATATTGGATTAAAGCTAACGACGCTTAAAGCTGCTGACAGTAAATTTCGTCTTTGTCAAAGTACTCACTTTGATTTCATATTTTCGACGGCATAAGTTTATGTAGTTATCATATTAAAAGAAAAAAAAATTTGAAAATTAGATTTTTTGCAAATCATAGTATTTTTAGTATATATTTATATTATATTATATATATATATATATATTTGAATATTATATTTAGTATGTTTATATAAACGGATTTTTGTTTTAAATGAATATAGATTTAAGTATAGTATTTTTCAGTCGGGAAATCCTTCAAATATTTATTGGAAAATATATGAAAATTTTCTCATTAACAAATGCCCATGACCTTGGAAAATATTTCAATTTCAGTAATAAAATCAAATCTAAATTTATGTATCTGTATTTATTTTATGCTTTTAGACAAGCATAGGAAAAAAGTTTATATAAAATTATAATAGAACTGAATAAAGAGTAGATAGTCTAACTGACAAGCCAATCGCTAATTGGTTAGTAGATGACTCAAAAGCTACTCATATGAATGAAGGCTAATGAGAACCCATAGGTTATGCAGACCCGCGTCCGTATCGCATTGATAATCGCAAGAGTGGGCGTATCTCGTGCTCAATGGCACGCTCGGGCACAATTTGTTTTATCAGCCGTTATCAGTTGTCGATGGACATAGGCGAAGCCGAAGTGGCGACGTGTAAGCTTAGCTTGAGGGGGATTACACGAATTCCGCTTGGATACAAGTTAAAGCTACTTGCGCTGGCCTTGTTTCACTAAGTCGTTTGGATTTGCTCTTAAACCTGCCTCACCTGCTTAATGTCAGTTTTATGTGTAAAATTATATTTTATGATCGCTCACGGATTGCAAATACTTTTGTTTTTACGTTCGTTACGTTTGCACATTGCGTACGAGAGACGCGAGACGCTGAACCTGAACCTTAGCCGCGATTTAGCTGCTGTCATTTGAGGGGCACGCACAGTGGAAGCTGGAAATGTTTATGCTGAGATTTGTTTAACAATCAATGATTGATGTATTTTTCAACTGACAACTGGACATTGATACAATGTTCATTCCGGGCGAGAATAGATGGTCATACTCGTTCAGCAAGTGAAGCAAGTATATTAGCTTTGTATTTATTTATTAATTAAATTAATTTAAGCACTTGCGTCTGACAATGTTGAGATTGATAGACTAGAGAACTCATATATTTAGATTTAGAAACAATCCATGAATCTATTTATTCATAATTCATCATCCACGAACGAGTATTGTGCAGTCGACTGTGCTCGATTGCAACGTTCTAGCTTTAGTTTTGTGTATGAATAAATTGTTTATTTTTGTGATTTGAAATGTTTTTGTGGCGTTTAATTACTTTCGACATTGCCTTAGCGAATTGTTTATGTGTTTAGCTCAAATAGCTGGTTGCTGCAATTCTTGTTGTTGTTGTTGCTATTATTGTTGTCTAGTTATAGTTAGTTGATTCGCTAAGTGGCCGTCTCTGAACGTAATTAAGAAAATGTACATGCAGCAATTAAAACGCATTTTTCTCGAGCTAAATTACGATTTATAGCCATTGGCAGCTAAGTGGAAAGTCAGAGAGATATATAACTATTATATATAGTCTTACAAATAAAAATCACTTTCAATATGTATTCATAAACCTTTTTGAGCTTTTATTATTATTATTATTATAATTTCATAGGGCTTTGCACTTTACTCGTTGCTTTCTACAATTGAAGTTGTGGTCATTTTGCACAGTCGGCTCAAATTCCAATTCAAAAAGTCTTTTGTAATCATATCTATATGTATATTATATATCATAATGCCCACTTTTGATTTATGATAAACGTAATAGACATGGGGAACATAGAGAAAATATATCTAGTTTCCAAATGACTACGAAAGGAATTTAGTTAAGTAGGTTTTTGTGAAGTTTCATTTGCTCAAAGAAATTCTAAATTGCGGGAAGTTTAATTGAATTCGATTGAATACGTATTATTATTTATTATTTAATAATTATTATTTATTTTTTTTTTCTAATATATATAAACACTTTTCTGCCTTTTTCTTATTTTTCAAATATGTAAAAATATTAATATATTATTTAATTTTTGTTATTATTATTTATTATTTTTCTTATGTATAAAAACAATCTTTTTTTGTATTTTTTTTTTCATATACAACATAAAAACTGAAAATTATTAATTTTTGTATTATTATTTTTCTTATAGATAAAATCAATTTTATTTTTGTATTTTTCTTTTTTTTCTTCAAATATATAAAAATTGCAATATATTATTTATTTTATTATTATTATTTATTATTATACATAAATATAAAAATTTTTTTTTTTGGTTTTTTTTTTTTTTATTTTTCAAATATATACGCGAACCAGCAAAGAGCATAGCCAAAGCACTATTATCTGAAGCACGAGTAGAGTTTTATCTATAAGAAAAAGTAAAAACAGAAAATATGAGCAGTTAGGAAGCTCGAATGTCCGTTAACATTTATTTAATTTATATGGAAATATATTTAAATACATATATATATACAAAGCAAATACTGATTCACTGACAAGCCAACATTTTATGTTCTCGTGATTTCATAGGAAAAACAAAATTCATGTGCAGTTTGTGGCCTCATTCAAATAAATGTTTATTTAGTTAAAATTACACAACCAAAAAAAAAAATCGAATCGAACTAAACAAAAAATGTTTTATTTACGTCTCACCTCTCTCTCTCTCTCTCTCTCTATCTTAGGTGGCCTGCACAAACTGGAAGCGGGTGCTGATGCTCTTGACGGGCAAATGGCAGAACGGCACGGATCCGTTGCTGATACCTGGCTCTCTGGTCCATTCCGTTGGTATGTTCACCAAGTTCTATGATCTCAGTGAGGAGGAGCGCGCTCAGGTCTTCAGCGAGGAGTACACTCGCTTCATTCTGGTACGGCATCCATTTGAGCGTCTGCTCTCGGCGTATCGCAACAAGCTGGAAGGGGGCTCGCCCAGCGCCAGGTACTTTCAGTCGCGCGTGGGCCGACAGATTGTGCGCGAGCTGCGACCGGGCGCTAGTAACGCGTCTCTGGAGCAAGGCAACGATGTACAATTTGGCGAGTTCGTACAGTATCTCTTGACTCCAGAGCTGAGTCGCACCAATCAAACGGACTACAACGAGCATTGGGAGGTCATTGCCAAACTGTGTAATCCCTGCGCCATGAAGTACAACGTTGTGGGTGAGTAAAAAAAAGCTGGAGCTCAGAAATATTTACATTTACTAATCGTATTTATCACATTAAATCTGCAGGCAAATACGATACTTTGTTAGATGATTCCGCATTGGCGCTCTACCTGGCGGGTGCCAAGAATTTGACATTCCCCACCGGCCACAAGCCGTCCAGCACGCGTGCGAATCTGAGAAAATACTTTGATCCGCTGCCAATTGGCGCTATACGTCGTCTATATGAAATCTACGAGGAGGACTTTCGCCTATTCGACTATGGCTTGGACGATGTATTAGGCTTTGAATTCGGCTGATAAAAACTCTCTCAATGCATACGTATATGAAATATGTGAGAATGTGTATAAAAATGATTCGATTTTCAATATCCATGCCATTTGTACGCGGCATGAAAATTATTTTAATAACCATGTGACCATGACGCTTTCCAATGGAGAACTTTGTGATTTTAACATATAATTAGTGTAGGCTCAACAAGCAATTACTTCCAATTGATATGCATTTAATTCAGCGGCACGCGAATATTAGCTTATAATGGCAATATTACCTAAGGAGCTTTCATGTTAGAAGTAACAATAAATAACTTTAATATTATTTTATTACCTAAGCTAAATATGTTTTCGTCACTTATCATAAAATATGTTCTTGGGTAACGCTCTCTATTCCATATTTGTATGTTGATTTGCTACATTTTAGTATTAACAATATTCCAAATATAATTTTAAATTAAATTTATGTATTTTAAACTTATTCTCCATGAATCATATAAATTGTAAATTTTAAACTTTAATGGCTTCAATTAGCAGCAAATGTTATCTGATCTGCGGGGCTACTTTCAATTAATATAATTGTAAATGACTTGCTTTTGTTTTATATTAATATTATTAGAAAATGTTTTGCCATAGTAAGTTTACTTTGAACTGACGTGACTATAATATGCAAATTATGATTAATTTTTTGGTGAAAGAAATTTGAATAAATTACCGTCAAGTCTTGAAAGACTAATTTTAGGCAAATACTCAAATATTAGAGCACCATTATCTATTGGCATTTGCAAATAAAATGATAAATTTTATTTTATTCTTTATAAAAAAAAATGTGAAAGAGAATCAAGTCGCTTGAAATGCAGTCAAGTCTTCAAATACTAATTTTAGTCAGATATTCAATAAATGCATAATTGACTGCTGTACACTTTCACCTCATTCTTATTATATTTTGTTCACACATTTAATAACATTTAACATTTAATGACTAATTAAGGTGAGTGTAGCAGGTGAGGAAATAGTTGTTTGCTATTTCCTGGTTGAGCGCCGCTTACTTTTTAATTTTTCGCAGCATCAATGAACCTTTCTTATCAGGTGTGTAGCACGTAAATGACGCGATAAAAGTTTTTTATAGTAACATTCCACGATCGTTGACGTTGACGAGCTTTTGCGATTACAGGGCAAGCCCTCGGGATTTGACCAGCGGAGAGCTTACAAATATTGCATCAGTTACAGATGCAAAATCAATTTTGATCATTTAATGCCGATTATTGTATACCCTATAAAAAATGTTTGATAGAAGAGAAAGTCGTCTGCCATTCACTGCACTATTATATTTTCATTAAATCATTTTTCGCCAACCACTGCAAGTCTATGGATAACATAGCAAACAGCTTTTAATAGTCTGCATAACCGCTGCGATCGGAGGAAAAAAAGCTACACTTGTTGACGGCGGCGTCAGATTGTTTATCACCAACACAATGACAGCGAGACAACATCGACATATATGTATATGACAACTGAATTTAAATACGCAATTTTTGTCAATAACAAAGTTCAGGCAGGCGCCGTGAGCAAACGCATTCTGCACGACCATCAACCCGTGGCAATAATTTGGCAATGGTATTCAAACGGTTTATCGGCAACAACAAACTGCTCCATACAATTCAAGGTCATTAATTAATTTTTACACATACATCAACGTGTATGTGTGTGTCTTGGCTTAATCAATGACTGTTGCTTTTATTCAACAATAACTTAAAGTTAAACATTGACAAGACATTCGAAAATAACAATTAATGTTTCGCATGTGTGTGTGTGTGTGTGGGGTATACATTGGTTTTGTTTTCGAAAAAGCAATAAAAACAAATAAAATATATTGTATGTATCATATTCTCTTTTTCAGTCCTTCAATTTGCATTTCCGACTTAATCATTATAGCGCTGCTTCACTGAACGATACTTTTTCAGCGAATACAACGCCTCCACCTCCTTGGCGAGGTATCGTCCCTGTGCCAGCAGAGCGACGATCTTTTTGGGATCTTGCTCATCCTTGTTCTTCATGAAAGCATCTTTTACTTGCTTACGAAACTTTTGCGGCCCATTTAGGCCGGGATAGTCACGGCCCAGGTATTGTAACTGCAATGGAATTTACGCAACTTTATTACCGTTTCCCCTTCACATGCGCCCTTGCTCCATCTCTATCGCTATCGCTGCTGCAGCACTGCAGCTGCACGTGCTTTAGGCTGGCAAAGTGTTTGCATTCATACTTACGTGCTTGTAGAGAGTGATAACTTTTGAGCGCAGCTGTGACATCACCAGTAATCAAAGGTATTTGTATAACTGTTAAATGCAAAATATAAACTAAACCTTTATACTTTTTGTTGCTTTACACTCGGTGCTCAGATGACCAATGCCGAAAGACTGTCGGGGTGTGACCGTTTATGAAACGGTTATATTATCGATAGCTCAAACTATTGCGAATGCAAGTTGGCAGCGCCAACTGAAATTATTGATAATTTCTGTTTGCTTAATATATATGTTTATATGATTAATATTAAAAAAGTATATAAATGTAATTAGTTTTTATTCTGCTAATAAAATAAGTATTTTATTTTATTTGCTTTAGTCTACAATAATTTGCTATTTGAAGCAATGACGTCGATACTTACAACTTGCCGATAGTATAATTATTTAAGCAACCTTTTTATTTTGCTTGACCATGTGACAGTTAAGCACTTCAACTCAGTTGGCAGCACACTTTTCAATGTTCGTGTCGGCCGGCCGGAATTTAGCTGGACTTTTTCGGTAAGCTGCGCAGTTGTGAGATTCCATTTTTTTTACATTATTTCAATTTGAGATTTGATAGTTTTCGCAGCATCTCAACTACCTGCGCCAGAATGGCAAGTGAGGTAGAGAAGGCGCAGAGCGCAGCCGCATCCGAAGACACGATTTTCGGCAAGATTTTACGCAAGGAAATTCCATGCAAATTTATCTACGAAGACGACAAAGTAGGTGCAAAGTGCAACTGATTTATATAGATTAAAAATTATCAAACTTGATTTAATTTAAATTTAGTGTGTGGCCTTCAATGATGTGGCACCCCAGGCGCCAACCCACTTTTTAGTTATACCCCGCAAGCCGATTGCGCAGCTCTCGACCGCCGAGGAGGGAGACGCCGAGCTTTTGGGCCATTTGATGATGGTGGGCAGGAAGGTGGCCAAGGAGCAGGGCCTGGAGAAGGGCTATCGTGTGGTCATCAATAACGGCCAGCACGGCGCCCAGTCCGTTTACCATTTGCATTTGCACTTCCTCGGCGGCCGCCAGATGCAGTGGCCGCCCGGCTAACGGTTAGGCGTTTTCAGTTCAAAGATAAAGAAAACGATTTAATAAAAATAAATAAATACACATTATTAAAAGTACAAAAAGATATTTCTACAAAATATACAGATGAAAACGTGTAAATTCAGTAGCGTCTGGCTGGAAACAATTGCTTGAAGTCGACGGCATTGTTGAGAAATTTGCGCAATTTGCCCTCGTTGCGTGTTCTCTCGGCAAAGCTGTCGCGGTCCAAGCAATTGAGCATGATCTCCTCGGCGCCCAGCTGGTCGGCAATGCCGCCCGAGCGGCGCAGCCTGCGCGTTTTCAACATATCCAATTTGGTGCCCACCACCAGGATGGGCACGTGGCGGCGCCTCAATATGGGCCGCTGGCGCTTATGGCGATATCGGCAGATCTGGCGCAGCGGATGGTAGAGCAGGTCGTGCAGATTGTCGTGTGTGCGCATGTCTAACAGATCGTACACCAGGATGATGCCATCGATGTTCCGAAAGAGGCGATTCCTGTGCTCGCGCGGCATACGCATGGAGCGCTTTAGATCATAGAATTCCACAAAATATGGAATCATCTCGCATGCGCTTGCCGCCCGGCCCTGAAATCGCTTATACGAGCCAAACGCCTCCTGGCTGTGCGACGAGGAGCTGGGCGATGAGGACGATGTCCATTCGGGTGTGGGCGGCATGCCCTTGGGGCATGGATACTCGTGCAGACGCACCTGCACATTCCACCAAAGGTCGCCGACACTGCGGCCATTGGCCGTGGGCGTGTCAATGCTGCTGGCCAAAAGATCTGTTAGTCGCGACTTACCAACACCTGCAAAGTGAACTGAATTTTACTCGAAGGACTATATATATATATATGTATATACAGAGTGTGTGGACTACCAACCTGCCTCGCCGAGTAGCAATATGCGTGCTGTGGATACGTGTTTTTCTGATTCTAGCTCCATTTTTCTTCCAATTCAGTTGCAAACATGTATATTTCATGCCCAATTGCTGTCAGATCCAAGTCAATTGCATGTGCAAAAGGCCAACTTTGATTATATTGAGGAATTAATTAAATTTAACGGCGCAGCAATCGAACTATCGAAATTATTATTGAGAATTTCAATTCAACTTTTCTCAAAGAAAAATTGTAAAATTTTTGCAATTTGTAAGTTGTAATCAAAGTTGCGTATGCCAAGTTATAGCAAGTTGCAGCCATCTTGTCTTGTTTGCAGTTTATGGCAGGAAACTCACCTCGAAGTTGGCGCGAAACTTCAAATTGAAATTTGGCAGCTTTGCCAGTTGGCAAATAAAACGAGTGAAAAGTTTGGTTTTAATAGTTTCAAACATTTGTTTATTCTTTATAAACGTTCATTTCATGTCATTTCATTTGTGTGTTCACATCAGTGTGTTTTGTGGTTTAATATATCTACAGACGCCGTTATTCTCGGTGTGCGGCTGGAGAGTCCGCATACATCTGCTTAATGCTTTAAATTCTTCATTTTTTTTTTTTAATTTTGTTTTATTTGGAAATAAAATTATATACTTGTTGCAGCATATATACCTATATATATATAAATATATATATATATATATATATATATATATATATATATATATATATATATATATATGCATATACGCATATATAATATAGTATGCAGTTTAATCAATAATATAATTTAATCGTTTTCGTTTCAGTTTGCAATTAAGTTTTGGTAAGAGCTTTTAAAACATATACTTGTAAGTATTATGTATACTATTATATATATATATATGATTTTCATTTTGTTGTTGTTGTTCATTTTAGTTGTATCTTTCATATAGTAAATATATATATAATTTTTTAAAATTCGAAAAACAGCTATAAACAGTTTATCATAAACAACAAAACTCCGAAACGAGCTTAATCATGTGGTGAGAGACCCGCTCTGGGGACCGTGGTGAGTATGGTGGTGTCGTGGTGATTATGTGTCGCCAGTTGCATGGGATTTCGTTAATTACTTGAATTGTGTAAACTAATGGAGATGCCCAATAACGGACCACATTCAATTAATATATGTATGAATGTATATATTTGTATGTATGTAGGATGCCGACCATGCATATGTATGTATTATCTATATATGGTATGCTTATTCTTCATACTATGCGGTGCTGTACTGATTATGTATAAATCTTCCATTTTTTTTACTATTCGTTTATTCTGTTCGGTATATATATATATGTGTATATATGTATATATGTATATAAAATGATTTTGTCGCAGATTCTTTATGGTATGTGGGGGTATGTCTGCTTGTATTCATGTGATATTCCATACGTATTTGCATATAGTGCGCACGCATTGTGGCCTTTAACTTATAAGTCAACATCAAACATTTGCCCTATATTTTGGTATACCTAGTTTATACTTATATATCTTGTCTTGCTTGCTTTATTTATTCATATATGTATGTATATGCCACACACCGCATACATACGCATCTCCAGGCATGTATGCATGCAGTATGTCATAAGTGCGAATTTCTCTGTCAGCTTCCATTCATTCATGCCAGCTAGTTGTGCCTCTATATATATATATATATATATATATATATATATATATACATATATATATATATATATGTATGTATGTATGTATGTATATCGTATTTGTTGCTGTATTTTTAATATTTTTTTATGATTTTCGTATGGTGTTGTTAAATGCATTTATGCCTGATTTATGCGATATAAATTACATACACAAATATCTAAAAATAAAAATACATGGACATCTACAGCATGTGGTATTGTTGCTTTAACTATTATTTCATATAAATTTTTTAATATTTGCATTATTTTTTTTGATTTTTTCTGTTGTTTTTTTTTTTTTTTCTTTAAATTTAATTGTTTTTCTTCTTTTCATCTACTGATTTGTGCTTTTTGTGATGGCTCCTGCGCTGCTGCTGCTGCTTGCATTGAAAACGTTTCGAAATTAAACGGGTATGCCTAACGGCAAACATTGTACACGCCTAACGGTAAACATAGTAAATCCATGTTTTCATTTATAACATTTGTTGCTTTTTTTTCATTTCTTCGTTAATATTTTTTTTTGGTCAGTTCATGGGTGGCTTGGGCTGTATAAGTGTGAGTGTGCTTATGTGTGCGTGTGTGTGTGTGTGTGTATGTATGTACATGTAGCGTGTTGAAATACACTGTTCTACAAAATGGTGTTCAGCGTGTGGAAATAAATATAACCAAACTGAAGAAAAACGCAAATGAATTTTCTTTTCCTCTGATAATATTCATAGTATATATATATGCATATATATATATATATATATGTATATATGTATGTGTATATACATACATACACATATATTTATTCATATGTATACCCATATATATATGTATATCATTTGCCTTTTATTCATTCATCAGTTTAAATCAATAATCAACATCATTTTATATAATTTCATATAATTTGTTTAATATTCAAGTATTTTGTTGTTTTCTTTTTCTAATATATATATATGTATATATATAGTTTGTTGTTGTAAGTTTTGTGTGTTTTGTGTTTAGATTTGATAATTTACAGTAATTATTTGGAAAAGCAAAGTACATATTTTTTTTGGTTTTTGGTATTTTTATGAACAATATTTTGTTAGTTATTGTGGAATTTTTTTACGGGGTCTTTAAGACATTAATTTATTAATTTGTTTACTTGCGTAATTTAGATGAATTATATTACATAAATATATTTTGTTGCTTGGTATTGTATTCTGTACTGTATTTGTGTGTATTTGTTTGTGTTTGTTTTCTTTTTTTTTTCTTTGCCTTGGTGAACATAACTACAAACTGTGTGCGGGACTTTGTAGGTCCCCAGCTACGCATTATAATTATTTTATAATAATTATTATAAGTTTTTATATACCATTTTTTGTTTATTTGCTTTTGGTTTTTTACAGGACAAAAACATCTAATTTAATAGTTAATTCTTTACTTGCAATATGGAAATAATCAATAATAATTATGGCCAGCCCTCAATATTTGGAACATGCTCGCACTTAAACAAATTTGTCTTTCCAGCTTTTGTTGTTTCTTGTCATATGCTTTGCCAGTTCATTGAGTGGGTATAACATTATAGAGGTTTATATATATATATTTATATATAAATGTATATAGTTTAGATTTCACGTATATATATATACATATATATACGTTTGTATATACATACATATGTATATGCTTGAATATAATATATAAATAGTAATAACTATTATTGTTCTTAATATTTCTTGTTTTAACATTGTATTTTTTTTTTCATTTTCCTTTTTCTTTGCCATATTAATAATCATTTATTTAGTATGTATGTATAATATATGTTCATTATGATCTAATATGCTTTTCCAAAATAATGATAAATCAAATACGAAAATTTTTTAGAGTATTAGAAACCTTAAGAATTCGACATAAAGCAGAATGCAACTCAAAGCAAAATCAGCAATAGTTTATTTTATTTTTTTTTTTTTTTTTGTTAAAGAATATTTATAGAAATGAGAAGTTATCGTAATGTAATTATTTGATATATAAGTTAATTAATTTGTTTTGTTTTTTATTTTAAGGTTTTAACTGATGATATATATTCCATTGAAATCACGCTTTAAAGTTAAACTTTGGTTGTATTTGCTTTTATGTTGCTGATGTTATTTGTTGTTTCATTTTTTAAATATTTTTTTTTTGTGTTTCTTCTACTTATACATCGGAATTTTTGTTATATTATTCATATAGCTTCTTTTGCCGATTTGTGTATACATAACATAAGTCTATGCAAGGGTTATACATAAATTATTATTATTATTATATATATATATATATAGACTCGCAATATAATATATTTGTTTTACTTTTTTGGTTTCTTTACTCAATATGTCTGGCATTTACTCACATGTATATATGTTTGTTTGTTGTTTTATTATTTATTTACTTACACAGTTATAGTAATACATAATGCTCAATAATTAAATATAAATAAATAATTTACATAACAGTTTGTTTTATTTTCTTTTTCTTTTATTGTTTCTAATATTTTCATCAATTTACTAATAAATTGTAAACATTTTTCTTTGCTTTGTCCAAAAGAAAAAAATTAAGTTTAGCAAAATTAAAAATTTAGTTTGTTCTTTCACCATTAAATCAATTTTTGAATATATATATTTATATATATATATATATTGAGTATATAGACTTTTTGAATTCAATTTTTAACATACTCTTAGAATTTTTTTTTTAATTTCATTTAACTATATGTGTGTGTGTTTTTTTTTTTTTACTTCAACAATAAACGAAATGAAAACCTTTAAATTTAAATGGAAATTTGTAATTTAAGTTTTTCCTATTGGACAAAAATATGTTTAAAAATGTTTTGGTTAGAACTTAAGCGTTTTGTTCTCATTGGAATGGAATGGTTTCATTTTGTTATTAATTTTTTATCTCATCAGAAAAGAACGAGTTTCATTAACTATGATATTTGTTTATTGATTGTTGTTTTTGTCTGTACTTTTTTGTGGGGTTTTTTTTTTTTTTTTTGGTGAGGTTCTCGATGATCTGTTGATCCGACACGATTTCCACGTTGACGGCTTGCTTGAGTTCTCTTTGGTTATGCTTCTTTCATATATGTGTGATAAAAGGTGCGCTGTTATTCTGAAAATTATATATAATAAATAAAATAAAATTAGTTTTGTATAATTCATATGAAGAGCTTGACCTGTTACCTGCATTGATCAGCCATGTAGCGTTTACTTCATGTTCTTTAGAATTTCATCGGTTTCCTCGGGATCTTTGAGAGTGTGCCATTGGGCTATGGGTCGACGTGGTGAGGCCAGCATATCGGACCAATGGCGCAGTTCGGTGCCGGTACCCATGCAGCCAAGTATACAGCGTCCAATCGGCTCCGAGGTGCCAATACGATCGTAATCCACAACGGTAACAACAAGACAGATTTTCTAAACAATTCCCAAAATCGTCAGCAATGGCAAAAAGCAGAGCGTTAGTTTACGTATAATCGATCGAGCAATATTCATCATCTAAACGGTCTCTTGAAACGGGGAAATGGAGCTGCTATGCGCTGAGCATAGAACTTTTGTTTCAATTGTTATTGGATGAAAGAATTTTTTTTTTTGCCGAGAGATAAACGTGTTCTGTATTCCTTCGCCTTCTTGTGGGTATTTGAGTTGGGAGGGAACTGTTTATGGTTGGCTTAGGCAGGCAGACATACTACAAGTTCTGCATTGGAAAGCATTTAACATAGGCATAGTTGAACTACAGTTAGTTTGCTATTTTGGGTGCTCAGCTAGAACAAGGTGCAAGAGTTAAGAGCTTTGGTCTGGCGACCGAATAGCCTTTCAGAGAAGGATGTCTCATCATAGTTGGGAACAAGCTTTAAAGGAGTTTTTATCTAAAAAGGTTGGCGACATATTTTCAAGCATTACAAAAAGCGCCATTAAATACAATTGCTAAAGTGAATGAATTAATGCTGGGTCCATGTTTGGTATGGATTTTTTTTTTTTTTTTTTTTTTTGTTAACAAGCATTGCATGCATTTGACTAAGCTTTCAATTAAAAACGAAAAACCAAAGAAAATGTTATGAAATGTAGAGAGTGAAAGAGATAGTTAGATAGAGAGGGAGAGTTTTTGTTGAAGTGAAAAGCGTATGAGTTTCCCTCTTTGCTGGTGTAATGATCTTATAGATAGTTCGCCTCTCTTAACCTGGGCTAATGAACAAGTTACTTTTTATTTTTATATATATGTATGTATATACAACATTTTGTCAACATTTAAGCTGAAGCAAAAAGAAAAATGTTCATTAAATACGTGTAAACGAAAATGTATAATATTCAATCCCATTTGTCGTACATATTTTTTCATCTATTTTTTTTTCCTTGTCAGAATATAAAAGTTTTCATTGCGTTTCTACTCAGGTTTTGGTTGGGGGCCGGGGCCAGGGCGCATTGGAATTGGGGGGCGGCAGTGGACTAGCAGCCGAAGTTCTTGAGATAAATTTGCAACGTAATAGTTTGGAATGTGGTATGTTATGTTATGTTGATACGCTATACTTCTCTTTGGTGTTCGCATTCATAGAGTATGTATGCTTAAGCTTGTACTGTATTTCTTGTATTGTAGTAGTACTGTAGTTTGAGTGGTTGGTTGTTGTTGGTGGTTGGTGGTGCGATTGGTTTATTCGATATTCAAATCAGAAGACAGTGTCAAAATAATGTACCCATATTGTGGTGCATTATTGACGCCGCTGACGATAGTTTGCGATAGTTTGTATTATGGAAAGAGTAGTAGTAGGTAGTTTATAGGTTTTTCTTTGTACTTAAATAGTGAGTGTGTTTAACCTTAACCAATTATCGCGAAAGAGAGAGAGAGAGCGAGAGAGATAGAGATAGAGCGAACGTCACTACTGCTCGCTCCTTTATCATTATCTGTATCTGGTTCTGTATCCTTAGCTACGTTTTGCTGTGTATTTGTGTTCTCTGCAGTGTAAATAATTTTGTTGTGTAGTTTTAACTACGAAGCGCAACAGACCTAACCTAACACAACATTTTGTCATAGTCTGTGTCAAAATTAACATTAAACATATACAATTATATATATAAATATATAGAGATAGTTTAGAAATCGAAATCAGAATCAGCAATAAAATTAAAAAATTTCTCAAAATATTTTTATTGAACTTGTCAATCAACTACGAAACACAAAAGCAAATCAGGGCAGATTTTATTTGTTATATTCGCAAACAACTTGCTGCGCTCAGCATAATTATTGTTATTATTTACAGCCGGCATGTGGGCGTGGCAGTCGTTGGGCGAAATATATATAGAAACATAAAATATAAAGCAAAAAGTGTAGTTTTTTTTTTTTTAGGTTTGGTTAAATACAACATTGAACATTGAATACGTTTTCGGTTAAGTTTTATATATATTATATATATGGTTTTTTTTGGGTGGGGCACACATATAACATTTATATTAGTTGAAGGATTTTTGGAGGTATTTTTTTCTGGGTAATACAAAAGTAATTTCTTTATGTTTTTGGCTAAACATTTTGTTTCAAGAGTTCTGTGGCATTTGTTGCTTGGATTTGGAATACGAGTATTCAACACATGTAATATACAGTATAAAGTTAGTTATTTAGTTACAACAAACAACAACAAATTGCACGAATAAAGGCTAAGTGTGTGTTTGAGTTTGGAAGGCGGGTTTGTTTATTGAAACTGGTTTTGTTTTTGGTTGATAGTTCAGAAGGGGACAGCTTTAAGTAACAGTTGACAGTAGGTAGTAAGTAGTAGTAGTAAAGTAGTAGTAGAGTAGTAGCAGTAGTAGTAGTAGTAGGTTTTTATAGGATAGTATAATACATTCTCGCATACTTGTATTTGTTCAAATGGTACTTCAAATGAGAACGACTCATTATAGTAAGGGTTGAGGGTGCATTTTTTGATACTTGTCTTCTTCTTTTTCAAACGTTTGCCATTTTGCATGATTGCAATTTTCACATATGGATCTATAAAATAGAAAAAATTGAAAGAAAGAAAAAGAAAACATTTTCTTTTATAATAATAAAGTAAAAATTTGAAGTTGATGAGCAGATTTTTGGTTGTTAGCTTTTTGTTAGTTTTGTTTTTGACAGTTTTACGCACACAGATAACGAAAAACGGTACTTGGATTAATAATAATAATATATAAATATATATATATTATTGATTATGAGATTAGTTAACAAATCTTGTACGTCAATAAAAAGAAGAAGTAGAAAAAACAGAAACAAACAATTAAATGACCAGAACAAATGAAAGTAGAAACGTTGGGTAAAATAAAGGCCAATCCCAATAATGGGATGCGGCAAATGTGTTTATATAACTATAGAACTCAGGAAGTTGTTAATAAAGTCTTATATGCTTTGGTTTTAGCATTTAAGGTTTCATCGCATTGAAACGTATCAACATATGGAAAATCGCAAGATTTACAAAGAGCCCATGAAAATAGAATTGACACGAAGCTTTTTGTCGTTGATCGTTGAACATTTATCGCTTATCGTTTATCGATAATAATTGCTATGCAGATTTGTTTCCACTTTCGTTTGCCTGCTCATAAAAAGAATTAGTAAAATCAAATATGTATATATATATATAATTATATATAGATTTAGTTAATTAGTTTAACGATAATACTTTGGAACATTTAAACACTTGAAACTCAAGGCGAACAACAACTAAATCATAAGATACGAAAATATATATAGTTATTAAAGATTAAAGATAAATTCTCATCATATTTATTTAATTTCAGATCGAATATCATTTGAGCATGGAAAGAATGTCAATTGCTTCTTCAAAAACATACTTGAAAAATGTTCTGTTGTTTGTAAAAGCCTAGAAGAACTTTAAAACTCCCTCTGTCGAGGGAGTTTCTTTTGGTTTTTGGATATATTCGGCGGCAACGTTTGCATTTGGTTCTCCTCCCGTTTGGGAGGTCCGAAATATTTGTAATGCGAGTGTCTGAATTTCAATTTATGTAGATTAAATTGTTGTTAAATTACATGCAAAAGTGAAGCTAGAAGCAAGCGAATTTAAATGTACCGCTAATATTTGAGCAAGAGCCGTTAGAATTTAGCCTTAGATATGTTTCTTGTATTTATATTTGGTAAAAAAAAATGTGCAGATTTTTTGGGTGATGAGAACGTTGCCAGACGAAAATATATCCATTGATTGGTATTACATGATATATTGTTATTATTTATTTATTTTTAGCGTACTCAAAAAATTACTTAAGACTTAGAGACAAATAGACAGAGATAGAGAGAGAGAGAAGAGTATTATATAAAAATATTATGCAAGTCGAAAATTTTGCGCTAAAGTAGTTGAAAAATCGAATATTGCGAATTGACCAAAAAAATTAATTGGGTAGAAAAAAATTGGAATTGAAAATATTTTGCTCGCTGCAAACGTTGCCTTGGCGTTTGCATTTCATTATTTGATCTTAGCACGAAACCAAAACAAAGATAATTATTTAAAATCAGATCAAAAACAAAATCGAAATACACTTGGTTATACATATAGATATAGATAAAAATATATATAGATATACGGGCGAGTATTTAAATAGACACTGAAGCGTTGCCAAAATTGCCAGCGACTCAAAGGAGGGAGTCGCTGGCGGCACTTAGACAACGCATTGGTAACACGCTATATTACCAGACAATCCGCCGACGTCCATCTTCTTCAAGTTCTTGGCCTCGAGAATGACAACCGTTAGCTTTCCGGCGGTCGGCACATAGCGCAGCGAGAAACAAATATCACCGAGCTTTTCCTGTTTGTTGTGCGAAAAAAAGTTAAGAAAACGAAATTGTTTTTATGGATTAGTGATGACGTTCATATTTGAGAGGAGTTCACAACATTGAAAACTTTACATAAGTTCTAAAAATATGTTGGATTACATTTAACACGATTTATATACGAATACATATAAATATATTAGCTAGACAAGGAACGCTCAGGCTATGCCCAAGAAGCGTCATTGTTGGATGAGCTCTGTGGTAGAGCTAAATTTCGATGATCTATTAATAAGTTTTTTTTTTAAGTTTACTTTGAGAAGAAATCAATAGATTAAAATAGAATTTTGTTCGGTAATTTTAAAATATAAAAATAATTTTCGACTCTTTAATTATTTATGTATAAAAAAAAAAAAATATTTCGTAAATAATCTCTTGAAATTATGTTAAAGCTTAGCTGAAAAGCTTTTTGGAAAAAAAAAAAATTGAAATTAATAGAGTCAGCTATTATTTTTATACGATATATAAGGATTGTGCAGCAACAGACATATATATCTGTGCTGTTTGCACATTAACCAAAGGGAGTTACTCAAACAGATATATCCGCATATAGCCATACGGGGACAATTGGGATGGCACTTAGTACTCGTATATAGTTATGTTTCTTTTTTTTATTTAAACATTAATTTTATTTATAGATTAATATTGACACAAAACGAAAACGTCACAAATAAGTACATGGAAATACATTTACTGCACGTCTTAGAGCTTCGATTTGTTAAAGTATATGTATGTACACATTTATATATATAGATATACATTTATATATTGATATATATATAAGTGCGTTTATATGTGAGAACTGAAAATTGATTATGAACTAAACCTGAACAAACAAAATAAACTTATTTACTTTTGTTTGCGTGTTCATTGTTTCTTTGTTTATTTGTTGTTGTTGTTGTTGTTGTACAGAGTTGTCTTTATTTAGATGTATATCGTTGTTGCTATTTACGGTTCAAAGACACAAAACTTACACAAAAGTCATAATGCTTATAGACAAACTGTATATCAATTAACCCAGCTCAAAACCAACGGCGCAAAAAGCAAAACGGAGTTTTTATTTTTTATCGGCTATATTTTTGATATAAGAAGCAAAACGATTGTATGTGAGAGAGAGAGAAAGGCAGATGGTGAGAGAGTTTTGAGATTAAAGACAGCCAATTCATATGATATGTACAGTTTGGCTACGTTTTGTTTGTGGATAACTAGCCGGGCCGTTTGGCCTCAAAAAATGTACTTAGTATTTAGGAAAACAAAAAATTATATATATTTATATAGAAAGAGAGCGAGCGAGAGAAAGAGAAAGAGAGAGTAGAACGAGCTAAAGTAAGTGAATATTATTTATGTCTATGTACATGAAAGGCATCACAGAGTAATTATAGTTATATATATTACAATTGAGAGTGAACAAAATTATGATGTCTAGCATTATCTAAGTATAATACTTTAATAATATAATATAAACCCTGAGTTGGTTGGAACTATTTGCATTTGTTTGGGTCTCGGTTTTTGAGTTTTCGATTTTCGATTTGGATTTCGTTTTCGACTTGAGTAAATCTTCTCGTTATATATACTCTGATCAATTGCCAATTGATTCAATTCAATTCTCCAAAGCCAGCAATTTGAACAAACTAACCTGGGATTTCTGTTTGTGAAATAATTGTTTTTGTTTCTTTTTTTTTTTTTTTGTTTAACTACATGTGTTCTTTGAATATTTAAAGTTTAAGAGTAAATTATTTTATTTTGAGAGCGAGCGAGCGAACGAGCGAGCGTTATATATTAACAGAGTGAGATAAAGAGAGGAACAGTAATATATATATATATATATTTTATATATAGAGAGAGAGAGAGACAGGAAGATAGAGAGTTAGAAAGTGTTTTTTTTTTTTCGAGTAGTCACTTACCGCTACTTTGGTTTGAGTTTAGAATTTGAGTTTTAGAATTGAAAGTTTTGGCTTTTCATGGGCTTTCAAAATGTCTCAAGACTTTTATGTCGAATGTTGAATGGTGAATTATGTTTATGCTGACCACAATAATAAAAAATCAAAAGCAAAATATAGAAAAGTCAAAAATATAATAACAATTAAGAATAAAAAAGGAAACCAAATAAATTATTGTTGATTAAAATTTGTTGATCATTTGTTTTTATATTTGTTTCTGACTGTCATCGAAGCTCTGCTCAAACATTACAGCACACAAACAATTCGCAAATCATAAATATATTTAAACATATATGTATATATATATATAAAGATATATATAATTGCATTATACATTTATCGGGCGAGACAGCGATAGAAGAACATAAGAGATAAAATTTAGTCTATTGATCAAAATACGAAAGAAGCATTTTTACATTTACCTTAATCAAAATAAAAGTTTTTCACTCTTTAATAAACGATATTTTAGAGTTTTAAGAACAATTTATAATTTGTTGATTTTTCATTAAATTTCTTGTTTATTTTTATTGCATTTTTTTTTTTGGTTAACGGAACGAAACACAAACACAACGAAAATAACTTGAACACATTTATGAGGACAACAACCAAAGCAAATAACGATAATTATGAAGTTGCTCTCCCAAGGAGAGTTTCGATACTTACATGTTCGTTCAAGGCAATTCATTGGTTTTCCAGATGTTGTTATTCAATATGATTCAAATTTCGAGTTCGAGTAAAGTAGAGTTTTGGATATTGAATTTTTTATAAAATATTTTTTGTTTCAATTTGGTGAATTTTGAGTCGAGTTGTATAGATTTTTTTTGGTTGTTGATTGATTTTCGTTTTTTTTGTTATTTGATTTTGGTTTTTGGTTTTTTAGCGATACGTTTAAAAATAATTAAAGAGAAAAATGAAGAGCATATTAAAGATTTTTCAATTGCAGTTCCATTAGAATTTCAATAAGTTAGCAAATTGTTGTTAAAAGAAAAAAATAAATGTTTTGCTTCAACGAATTTGTTTTAGTGTACAAGTTGTTCAAGTTGTGTCTGAGTATCAGGGTGTGTGTGTCTGTACAGGTGTGTGTGAGAGTGAGTTGAGCTTGAGCTTGAGTGTGTGTGTGTGTTGAATATAGTCAAAAAATTAGTGTGGAGCACTAATATAGGTGGCATAAATGTCTTAACTAGAGTATATAGTCGGAAGAGTATAATTTATAAGCAAAAACATGCAGCTGAAATGTTTTTCTTAATTATTGTTGAATGTGTTTTATGCACGATTATACGATTGCAGCTTAGTATATGTTGAAGTAGCTTTGAAACAATCTAAATTTAAGAGTATTCTAGAGAGGCTATTATATATATCATAATAATTAACTTAATTAGATTTGAAAGCCCTTTATGAGCCCGAATTAGAAACCATATAATTGTTCACAAAAGTAACTAAAATCTTACTTTACGTAAAGAAATATGCTGCTTATTTTTTCTTTGCATTATACCATAATATCTATGTATATCGTTATCATATATTATCATACTTGTACATTCTTGCTGCAATAGTATAAAATATTCGGTTGACCGAATAAATTTATGGCATTGCTTGTTACTTTTCTTCTTCATCAAAATCATTTGCATAATCAGGCTGCTTCCTCTTTTTTTTTTTTTTCTTGGTATAGTTTTTGCTGTACATGTGTCAGTTTGTTAGTGTGTGTGAGCGTGTGTTCGTATATTTGTTTTCTTAGCATTAAAACTTAGTTAGGCTTAGTAGTTGGGTGCACAAGTTAAAGGCTACTTATATGCAAATATTTAGCGGAATTGAGAATTGGGAAGGGGCATTTTATAGTTCGAGTCACAGTGCAAAAGGAAAGGGAAAATTTGTGTAATTAGCAGAGAGAGAGAGAGTGAGAGAGAGGAGAGAGGGAATGTGCATTTTTGAGTGGAGTTCTTATATAGGGCATAGAAATTTCGTCAGAAAGTTTCTATAAATTTTTGTGTATACATTTATATATATAGTTTGAGACCATGCTGCTTTTAGTAATAATTATTATTATGCCACAATTCCTCTCAACAAAATAATATTGCAGTGTAATTATTAAACAATTTTTTGAATTTAAAAAAACAATTCAACTACAATATTAATGATGCGAGAAAAGTTGCAGTCATAACTAGGGAAAGTTGTTGAACGATGCGTAAAAAACTCTTTTAAATTCTGATTTATTTTGGACATAAATATATATTTACAATACAAACAGGTATTGGGTGTAGCAAGTATTCAGAGTGTATAGAGGGGTTATATAAATATATATGTGTGTGTGCGTGTTCGATGCATAGAAATAGTTATTTAATTATAATATATAATATAATATATATATATATATTGTTGAAGTGTTTTCTGTTGTTTACAAAAGAGCGACAGACCAAAGAGACAGAGCAAGTTATATAGGATAAAGAATAAAATGAAGGAGAACTAAACAAATTTTGTTATGCATATGTGTTTTGTTGTTGGGTATTTGTTTCTTTAATAACTTTTTAGTATTTGTTTTTTTTTTTTTTTTTTTTGATTGTATTTACCTTCTACAAAAGTTCAAGAAAACAAGAGTTTTATTTTGTAATATATTTATGTATGTATTGAAAACAATTTGTTGACGGGGGGAATTGAAGAAAGAGAAATTGAAGAGTTTTTTATTTCAGTTGTAATAGTTGTAGTTATTTGTACTTTGTGTTGTTTTTTTTTTTTTAAGGAAAATCAAAAAGATTTCAAAATTATGTGCAAACAAATCAAATTGAGTATTTTATCTTGGCATAATCTTTGATCAACTTTGCACGCAGAAAGTTGATCAAAAATTAATGTGGCTTTGTTTTCCATGTTTGTCTTTTGTTATTGTTGTTGGTTTTGTAATTGGGTTTAATGGAGCATTACAACTGTTATATAGATAGATATAGATATAAATATAGTTTTGATTTTAAATCAAGTTGTTATTTAGATTTGCATTTTCGACTGGGTGTGTTAAGAAAAGTTGAATAAAACTTTTGAACTCTGTCATTTGTATTTACTTTGTTCATGTTGTTGTTTGTCTTTTGTAAATTGTTTCTGTTGTACTTTCATGGGCATTGAATGGATCTGGGATGCTAAATACATAATACTGGAGCCGACACACATTTTTTTACATATATATTTTTTTTTTGGTTTTGTTTTGTTTACTTTCAAAATACAATTATTAAAGTTAGACTCTGGTGGCAGGTGTCAATACACACGAAAAAAAAACACAAGTTCGACTAAGGTTTTTAAGGTTGCTCAGATAATAGTACTCTGTATACACTGTCTAGTTTACATAAGTCAACAAATTCACACGCTTTGAGTTTTCTGTTTTGCTGTAGAGTTTGTGGCTTGTTCTGTGGGACAACTTAAACAAACCCAAGTATCGAAATCAAAATGATAAGCAACAGCTATTGTTGTTGTACTTGTTGTTGTAGTTGTAGTTGTAGTTGTAGTTTTTGTTTTGTTTGATCCAAAGTGAAATCAAATCAATTAAAACCAAATAAATAACACTTAGAGGCACATTTAGTTGTTAAGTACATATACATACAGAATGTAAACACCAGGGATAAGCCGCCCTTACCCCCGGATAGTAATAATAAAAAAAAAAAAAAACATTTTATATAAATATATACTTTTGTATACATATATATGAATATATATATTTTTTGGGTGTAAAATGGCTGCCATGGGCCAATCTCTACATACCTGTCCACCTTCACCCTCAACGCTGATCAGATCACGCCACTCCTCGATGGTCTGTGCCAAGTCGATGGTACACAGTGGCACCTTCACCTCGCCGATTTGGTCGTGCTTCGAGAAGCGATCAAAGTCAAATATAGCAAATACGAGTGTCTTATTCATAGCATCGGCATAGGGTAAGCTCTGTGTTTAGACACCAGTCAGTTGAGGCAACTTCTTAATATCGCATATAATCCAATTTACCTTAAAGGTGAACGTCTCATTGAAGACCGGACTCAATGTCTTGCGGTGCACCTTTGTCTCGAACTTCTTCTTCTTGTCGGGCAGCAGATACACTTTCACATAGGGATCGGAGGTGCCGCCCATGTCCAAGGCGGGCAGCTCCTCGGCCTGTATAACGGTCACGGCCAAGCTATTCGAATTGAAATCGTATTCAAGCTGCAAAATACACATTATAGAATAATAGCCGCAGCACATGCGGTATTCGTTCCCATAAAGAAGAAAGAGACAAAATAAACGATATTAGTTAAGAGTTAACAAAGCATTTTTAATTGGCTTAAATGTGTTATGAACCTTGTGTGCTGCATTCTAATTTTGTGTATTTTTGTCATCAGATTTTCTGTGTGACAGTTTCATCAATTGCATACATTATTATTTTAAATATTTTTTTTTTTTGCCTATGGAAAATTCAATTGAATTTGACCGTTAAATATTTGATATTTATTAATATTAATTATTTAATTTTTATATATTTTGTAAATAATTTTAACCAATTTTGATAATATTGAAAAATTTTAAGCGACTTGATAAAAGTTTGTTTTTTTTTTTTAAGTTGAATTTATGCATATGTGCGGAATGTGAATATAAATTTATTTGAAGGCTATAGAGTAAGATATTTAAAGCCATCTTCACTTTCAGTTCATGTATAAAAAAGTAAAAAGTATTCGAAATAATAATGTATGTTAAATATTTCTTAGGCAAAATTTCAAGGAAATATTCACAGAAATTTTCAAATTTTATTCAGATAAAACAGTTTTAGCTTTGTACTAGAAATGTTGTGAGCAAGTGATAAAGTTAGGCAATTAGTTTGTAGTTTAGGTACGTATTTCTGGTTGACTTGACTTGACTTTACTCGACAGCTGTTTCCTTCATATATATATGTAAAAAACAATAAAACAACAACGACAGTGCATTGACATTAACTATATGTTGTTATTGGATTAGTTGGGTTAGTTGAGAGCGTGTTGCAGGCCATTTGCATTTGTGGCGAGTTGAGTTGGTTTTTGGGGGGCATAGCTTTCAATGGATGGAGGCTTACCTTGAAGTTGAGTCGCCCCAGTTTTTGTTCGCTCTGTTTGTCCTCTTCGTCGCCTTCTTCGGCATTTTCGGTGAGTTCCTCCATATCAGGCTGAACCTATGGCATACCAGAACCCAATAACTACTAAGATTTGATGGCATTTCAGATACTTACTTTCTCCTTGTAGGCCGATCCCAATAACTGTACCGATTTCATATCGACACCTTTCTTACCCTTACCATCTTTGGTTCTTCGCTTCTTAAGGAATCTGCGCACACAGAAAAATATGATACCAAAGACGACGAGGAATACGAGTATTATAATCGTGACCACGCCCCATGTGGGCAGCCCAGTGCGTTCAGCAATTGCCTCGGTGACTACTTCGCCAGCATGCTCAATCTTTTTGATAACCGGCACGGAGGTGGTGGCAGCTTCTATATATGGAGCACTCTCTAATGTATTCAATTTAAGAGATAAATATTATCGAAAGCTTACCCTCAGCCTCTGTTGTTGTTTTTGGTGCTATTGTTGTTTCCACTTGTGCAATTCTTTGACTCTCGGCCGCCTGCTGTTCCTGCTGCTCCAGTTCCCGAAACTTGGAGTGATGTGTCGTTTCTTCCAGCTTCTGATTGGCCGTCTCCAAGTCGGCCGCCGGCTCAGCGCCTGACACAGGCGCAGGCTCTGGCTCCGTTTCCGATTTCGCATTTGGCGGCATATTGCACTGTGATTAAAACTGAAAATAATTGAAATTCGCGATTGGTTCAATTAGAGCTGCTTAGAATTTGTGGTTATTGTTTGATAAGAATTTGCAGCTGTTTAATAATTTATTGCTAATTACTGGGAAAGTATGAATATGAATAAAATATATTTGTTACTTCTCAAGAGAAGGGATTATCAAACTAACTATAGTAGCAAAATAAGTTACTCTGATTGGCTTTTATGAAAGACCTAGAAGACCCAGATAGCCTAGTCGGTTTTCTCTTATATTTTCGTACAAATAAAACTAAAGATATTTATTTAAGAACGTTTATCATTAAGGGAACGTTTGTATACGTGATTAATTTAATAAGGATTTTGCTCTCAACTCTTAATAACATAGGTTAGAATTATATATTATATTTACGAATATATAAGCAATAGTATTGTACAAAAATTGTATATTATATTATATTTTTATAAATATTCCATAAATCTACCAAATAAAAAAAAATATATATACTTCTTTCTGATTAAAATTTAATTTATATTTATAAGAAATAACAAATTTTCCATATTTGATGCTTCCGACAGTTTCACATCTTTTTATTATTCCTGCTAAATTCATGTTCTTTTAAAATTTTTTCTTATTAAACCTTTTTTGCGTTCTTTTTTTTATTTTTATAGTATTATTATTTTTCTTTAATTTTTTATTTAATAGCAACTGAAAAAAGTAACCTTACTCAATTATACTTTTTTTAATGGCTTCTCTCTTTGCTCAACTAAGCTTTTAGTTATTATAACATTTTTCAAAGAAAATTGTTCAAGTTTTCCTTTTACTGTGAAAGGAACTTTATTTTGTTGGCTGATAATCGCCGTTTAAGAATAGCGACAGCAAAGTTCAGTCAAGAAATCCTACAAACGCCGCTGGCAATTTAGCTTGCGTATCCTTGGAAGCACTAGAAATGCGGCGAGGGTGTCAACAATTGGCGCAGCAAGTAAAAGTACTTATGAATAGCATGCCAAGGGCACGCACACACACACACACATACACAGAGAGCGAGAGAGCTTAACCCTCACACACACACACACATGCGCTTATAGTCATTGAAGTATTTCACTTTACTGCTTCCATTTTTATTTCTAATTAAATTCATTTGTATTAAAAGCCGCCTTTACCCACTGCTTTTGATTGTTTGCTTTTTTTTTTTTGCTATGGTGTGTCGACGATATTGCGGAGCATTATTTAATTAATTAAATATAATTTCGTTGAGTAGTGGTTAATCTGAAAGGAATCGCGACCCTTTATCATATGGCGTGCAGTCGCATAGCCTTTGACCTTTGAGTCGGAGTCCTTGGCTTGCAATATTCTCTCTACTTTATGTCATTTTTCTTTGATTGACAGTGAGCGGCATGCACAGCAGCTTGCCGTAATTGAATGCCTGAACCTCATATAATTGGCCAATTAAGTAAAGAATGTCATGTCATCAGAGCTAATGCAAAGGTGCTTATAGCTGAGAATATGATTTGATTTTGCTTTTGCTAGAAATTGATTTGTGAGTCGAGAATTCTTGAATTAATCAGAAAATATGAATGTGAATCAATTTAATTTTTTTTATACAAATAAGACTTACTAAAAATTTAGCGTAGATGGCATAAATCAAATTTGTCTTACATTATCTCACAAACTCTTAAGTAAATGTTAGGCAAATTTAATTTGAATATTTCACTTTGAAGTTTCTTAAATCAAAGGTGAACCCTTTTTGTTGTTTACATAATTTATAAGCCAAGATGAAACATATTTTCCAGTCGACTTAACCTCTAATACCCCTACGCATATGCGACGCACTTTATTCATGGCAAGAAACACTTTATTTATTTTTAGCTGCATCTACTTAGTATTCGCGCAACAGCTTGTAGTTGGCATAAGTAAAGGAATTGCCATCGTGTCGTATGCGTAATTTAATGCGAATGCCGCCAATTGCTTCCAGCTGAACTGAGCTGCTGTTGCGGTTATGTGGACACCAAATGACGTCAAAAGTAATGGGAAACTGAGCATATGAAGCTCCCAGTCTTGGTCTACCTCCATCCAAATGCAAATAAGGTTCACCCACGCACAGCCTCGACCAAATTTGTATATAGATCTGAGTGAAATACGAATGCGTGCTCGCATTTAAATACAAATGCCAGCTGCTTATGTTGACCTGTGTCTTTAAGGAAGCCTGACCACGCCCTTTGGTCGCCTGTGCCGACACTGAGATCCATTGAGTAAATATTGGCGACATTTTTCGCAAAATCAATAAATTTAAATGCTAGGCCCAAAGACTGTTTTGGCCCTTGGCAGCTGTCAAGTGCTGTGAATTAGGACGTGACGCCAGCTAAGTGGTCTAAGTGAGTTCCAATTGCAAATTGAGTTTATTTGATGAATTTAGAGAGCAAAATTCGGAGTCTCCTTTGTGAAAGGTTAACGAACATAAATAAATTAAGCTGCTAGAAGAGAGAGAATTCAGAGTCGAGAATTGCTGATTTCGAGATATTTATTTAGTAAAGTATGTTGAGACAAGTAGCAAACAGGTTGCGGAATAAAAGCATTAATGGCTGCTCTCTTTGTCTTTCCATTCCATTTTCATTGCATCAACTTGAGGTAAGAGCCTGGATGCTCTTTCCCCACTTCTATAGAGTATATTTTAGTGTTTATTATTCATTAGATTTTTATTGCTCAAGATTTTAATACTATGCCGAAGACTGCCGCTGGCTGCCCCCGTTTTATTTTTTTTTTGGCTACCCAAACACCTGCCCCACTTAATTTCGCACATGAATATTTCATATATTGCTGAGGCAAGGAACTGGAAAAAGGAGAAATAAAAAGCCAGAAAAAATTTGGCACATTTCGTACGTGATATTATATTAATGCTGCAAATCAGAAGCTAAATAACGATCTCTATGTAAGGCAGCCGAAGAAATTGTGGAGACTTCGCTGAGTAGCTGTCATAAAAGTGGCAACAAAGGAGATAGCGCAACAATATATAGTCATTGTGTGTGCATCTACCAGATACTTCGTTTTCACACACACATATTAAGACACGCATGCACTTTATTGTAGCACACATTTGAGCGTAGCCGCAACAATTTTTTGTCATCTTGCCAGCGCTACTTTGTGCCTTCATTTTACACACACCTCCATGGCGCTCTGTCGCTTGGGCACACGGGTCAGCTAGGTGTGCAATGTGTGTGTGTGGGTAAGTATGTATTTTTTATGATGTGCCTGGTGCCCATTCGTCTGGCACATTCGAGCAAAAAACTACGCAGTTTTAACTGCGGCTTGGCAAAACAGATACAAAACTTTCCGCTAGCAAGTCCCAAAAGCTTGACCTCCGAGCTTTGTTTTCTTAAATAAATTGCATTTTATGTGTTTTTCCTAATTGCGTTTTATTTATTTATGTCTTGGCACACGAAACACTCGAAATGAGGTCTGTGTGATGAAACTGATTGAGCATTAAGCGAAAGTGGATAATAAATTTCCATCCTTTTGCTAGACATGTTTATTATATCTAAGTCAAGTGCTATTTTAGAGCATATTTTAGTCAAGTTGAGCTCATAATATAATCTTTCGCAAAGGTATTTTAAAAGGAGTATTTTAAATACCTTTGCGAAAGATTATATTACGAGCTCAACTTGACTTTAATAAACTGAAGCTTTAAATACTCCCTAATTCTCCATCAAATTCTAGCCAAATATCACAACTCATGAACTTTGCTATAAATATTTCGATATAATCTCTGTCAAGGCGCTGATAATTGCTTTGCACCTGCCGAGAAGGTCGCGCGAATTTGACTAAAAATAGCAACAATTGGTTGTCATATAGAGTGGGCGGGAAATCATTTAGTGATAAGATAAATTGAGTTCATAAAACATGCAGCAGGCAGATAAGTATTGCTGATGTCGTTGCCAAGTGACAGGCACTCAAATTGCAGCCTAGCCAAATGTCAGAGACTGACAATCAGGCTGTCAAAACAAATTAAGCTCTGGCCCAGCCAGACGCACAGCGCAGTCAAATATTCGACAACAACAACAACAACAACTACAACAAACATGTAATAGAAATAGAATTAAGTGTTTTTTTTTTCGCAGTCGCACTGCGCGGGCGGAACACAGGAAGGCGACCCTCATTGAAGCTCAGCCATTAATTGTTAAGCTTCTTCATTCCCTGATAGTCGCTGAGCAGGAAACGGTTAAACTTTTCAAGAGAGCGCGCACGACAGACAGAGAGAGAGAGAGAGAGAGAGACATTTGTTTTGCCTGCCCCTACTCCAGCGTTTGCTCTCTTTCGCTCTCACGCGCTGGCTTTCTGTCGCGCTCTCTGCGCTTCCTGCGCACATAACCCAGAGAAGGCAACAAAATAAGCTAAAAGCCGTGGGTAGAGAGGAGCAAAAAAAAAAAAAGAAAAAAAAGAAGGCGAAAAGAAAAATGAAAAACGGAAAGAAGAAAACCAGACGAACGTCTAAGCAAGTTAAGATTGCTAAGGCGACAGTCTCCCACAAGGCATTGATGATGGCGAAAAGAAATCTAATTTTCCACATCATTATGCTTTTCCCTTTCAAGCGCTGCGTTCGATGATATTCCGTTATTTGGTTGCATCTACGAAAGCTGCACACGAAAAAACATTTTCCACGTTTCTTGTAACAAAATGATTTTGGGCAATAAATTTGGCATGAGCGTAAGGGGTCAAAAGTACGCACAAACTCAATAGGCTACGCGCTGCATGTGTGTGTGTATATATAAGTGTCACTCTCCATTAGTGTATGTGTGTGTGTGTGTGCGAGCACCGCCAACTTGATTATTGGCAATTATGTGCGGTTTTTATATCTGTTCCCAGGGAACTTCGCACATAATTCCTGCTAATAGAATAAACGCTTAGCGTCTACAACTTTAGCATCTTCTTCTTCTAGTCTCTGAATTTGCTTAATTTTTTGTTTTTTTTTGTGCGCACATATTTTATGTTGGCCACACAGCTCAGGCAGCCACTTAACATGGGGCCAGCGAACAATGAGATGCTTAATTAAGTTCAGCTGGCCCTTATTGTAATCTGAAGGACACAGTCTCTTCGGGCAGGTGGATTAGCTTGAGCCCGACTGGCAGCATAGATTAAAAGGTCATCAAATTTGTAATGTGAGTAAAGTAGTGGTTAGAGATAAAAAATATGTAAATTTTTACTTATATATTAATTTGCATAATTTTTATTTCTAACTCAAAGGAATTAGGTAGTAAAAAGCCTGTTTAAGTAGAAAAAAAAAAAAAAAAAGAAATATGAACATGTATATATTACGCTTGTAATTATTTGAGATTTATGTCGTTAATTTATTAAGGGTATAAAAAAATTTTTTTTTTAAATTGATTTAGTAATATTTTTGCAATGAAAGTGTTTGTTTAATTTATGCTGTGCACTATTTACAGATGATATGCCCCAAAAAGTATGCTATAGCTATTTGAACTAACTCAGCTTTCATATTTACCTTTTATTTAGACAATGATGCCAATTTAGTTAAAAAAAGCGCAAATCGCAATAGGTTAGTATATTTAGTAGTTAACGTAGTTTTTTTTTTTTTCTATGTGTTTTGCTGTTGTTGTTCCGTTTAACTAAGCGTATTTGTGGTAACGTTGATCCGGCAGAAGGGCGGAAGGCTCAAGACGGTCTCAGGCTCGGGCTGCAGGCAGACGAATCATGTGAATGATGTGTGTGAGGGCTGAATGTGTGTTGTGCTGCTTGGCTAGTGAGGCCTTTTGCTTAGCGCTAGTCTCACATGTAATTTGAACACTTCTGTTATCGATTGGCGTATATTGATTGACGATTAGCAGTATCCAGGACGAAGTTGCGAATGTTTTTGTTGTTCAACGCGTGGTTAACGTATTTTTGTATATATTATTTTTTTTCCGTTCGACGACGAGTAGCATAATGCAAACAGCATGAGCGATAAGCGTATGAGAGCGCAAGAGAACGGGAAAGAGAGGAAGAACAGCGCGTATACGTAATATTAAAAATACAATGGTATGCGTAAATATTGATAGAGCGAATCTCACTGCTTGTTTTCTGTCTTTCTGTGTGTGTGTGTGTGTGTGTGTGTGTGTGAGAGTGTATGCTGTAATGTATGTATGTGTGACTGTGTATGTGTGTGTGTGAACGATTTGAGGGGAAGGACAAATTCGCTTTTGCTGCTTGTGCTGCTGGACACGAAGACGTTGTTGAAAGCAAATTCAGGATAGAGATTTTCTTAGAGACGATTTTGTTCTTTTTTTCATTTTTTTTCGAGCTTTTCTCTTGTCACGAACGCACACTGTTTAGCTGGTGAAGTTTTCGGGGATATTAATTTGTTAAGTTTGTAAAATGATTTCTTAACTTTTTGAACTTTTTGGCCACATATATAATTTTAATAATAACAGTTGCATTTTCTTAGTGGGTCACAGTGCGTAAAATCGTGTGGAAAAATCAATATCTAAGCTGGGCACATCACACGCGCTTTCACTTTCAATACAATTTTCAATAAGCCAAGATTTGCTCGTTACAGACTCGTTTTTAAGATTTTCGAATTATCATTGTGAAACTTTCAGCTAAAGCAAATGAATTTGCTTAGGCAACGCTACAAATTCTGATACACAAAAAATGTTCTGATTTTTAGCACAGCGCGTGCCAACACACACACACCCACACACACACAAAGAGAGACAAAGAGAGTGAGAGGGAGAGAGAGAGAGAGAGAAAGTCACATACACACACACACACACACTTGAGCACACGCACAACACTTTTCGGGCCTTTCGCTTATATTTGGTTTTATGTAATAACTCGATAGGCATTCAATAAGAAATACTTTTATTATTCCAATTATATTTTCTTTTAGCACTCTTCGACGGGCATTATTTTGTGCACATTTTTCGCTGGGGCTGTGCAAACACTTGACTCTTGTTGAATTTTCTTCTATTCATTCACCTTCAGCACAGCGCTTGTCACTTGCAGTCAACTTCCACGGTCGATGTTCATTCGCGTTTTGGTCTACACAGCCAAGGAGCAGCTAGGAAAAAGCCCTCAAACGCTATTCAACTGCTAGCAGGAGAGCGAATCGGGTCAGGCATCGATTTTGCGTTGGTGGCCAGCGGCTGGGGCGGCGCGTCCGTTGTAGACCTGAGCAGAGCTTTTCGCGGAGAGTGTAGACTTTGGCAAGCTCTGGGCGAGCCAAGTTCAAAAAATCATAAATTCGTAATTTAATATTTTAATTTAAAATAAAAATGAAAAAACTGTTAAAGGAACAATAAAAAAAATATAATAAATATTTTTTAGAAAAAAATATTATTTCAGTCATAAAAAATATTTCTTATTACAATCATTTTTCATTATGAAACTTTCTTATAAATAAATAAATCAAAATAAAATAGTAGCTAAAAATATATTATTTCATTCGTAAAAAAAAATTCTTAGCAATTTTAACATTATGCGATTTTCTTATAAAAGATTTTAACATTGCAATTGGTTAATCCAATGAATTTTTCAACAACTGTTGTAAAAGCTCAGTAAGCACTCTTAAATTCTTTTTCTCTCTCTCTCTCTCTCTCTCTCTTTTACTGCTCATTGAAAACATCTGACATGCAGCCACATGTTTCGGCACTAATGGAGCCATAATCTAAAAAAGTTGCGGTGCATGCGTACTACTGCAAATATTTCTCAATGACAATGGAAAAAGCTAGACGTATGCAGGCAGTGAGTGAGTGAGAGGAGCTTTTACCCTCACGTACGCATGGGCATTGCTTGTGTATTTGTTACACATTGACCACAGGGTTCATTTTATAGTAAAAAGCTGTAAGCGCAGCTATTGCAAGCTTTTCATTTGAGTCTGTGCTATGGCTGCGGTTACTGCTGTTGTGCAATAGATGGCGCCAGTGTGGCTCACACTCTTCAGCTGGCGCAACACAAACAATAAACAAGCCAAGAGCAAAGAGATGTGAGAACTCTAATGCACAGACAGCATCATTAATGGGCAGCCGGCACTTCCGATGCGCAATTACGCATGGCAAACACAAATCAAAATCAAAATTCAAATGTGATATGAAAATCATGTCCTGGCAACAGCCCGAGCGAGCGAAACGCACGTGATCTACTGCAAGGATGAGCCACAATTATAAATTGTACATAATCAAATGGATTTGCCAATAATTTCACTTATTTATAAAGTCAAAGCGACGGACAGATTTTTGACAAGATTCGATGAAAACTGTAACGGGTAACGGCAAAGAGGTTAGGATAGTGGCATGTGGAGTGTGCGTGGCTCGAACTCTTACTATGCACATCCATATTTACATTTCGTGCTCAGGACATCAGCGCTTAGCAAACAAATGTTCAGGGTAAATATTCTATAAATATGCCTGGGACTTGGGCGACGCATTGACAAGGATCGAGTCCGGGTCCCGGTCCGGGTTCTGAGTCCTGTGCCTGGCACGAGCTCTGTGCTCGACTTGCCAAGAAATGTCCTTATGCTGTCTGCGATTTGCAGGAGTTCGTGCTGAAATCATTATCCTGTTACTTGTCATTAATTCAGCATATCAATTGTTGTTGCTGCTGCTGCTGCTATTGTTGCTGCTGTTGTTGTTGTCATTATTGCCGCTCAGTGCGCCCAGCCGTTAAATTGGCAGCTTATAAATTATAAATTTGAATTTAATTGGCCAACTAAGCGCTCGAGGGAGTTATTGTTCTATCATTTCACTCATAGCTTAAACTTAAGTTTTTCACATTGGCATTGTCAAGCTTTCTAAATTGAAGACATTTCAATTAAAGCTTAAAGTGAAGGCTCTATGAATGCATAATGTTAATTAATTGATATATTTATAGATATATTGAGAGAAAGCATCATCTGTGTGGTATCATTGTTGTGCTCATAGTTGCTGGGACTGCCTGAAAAATAAATATGTGGTATCCATGAGGTCTACAAGTTATACAAAGACTTCAAAAAGAGAATTTTTGTGGGTTTCTCTGATGATTCTGTATCACTTATGCATTAAATATAGTTTTTCCATACACTTTGCTTACTTGATATTTTTATTATCATTAATATATGTTTTTTTTTTGGCATCTTTGGCTTAATATTGATCTTGTATTTTCCTTACATTTTTATGAAAAAATATGTAAGTATAATTATGAAATTCACAAGGAAAATAATTTTATTTTTTTTTTTTATTATTATTGACATTCCCACATGATAATTTGGTGAAAATATCTTAATGAATAAAAATTTATAAATATTTATTTTAAATAAATATTTTGCAATATGGCCTTAGTAAGGAAAAATTAAATATTTTTCTTATTTATGTTAAGTTGAAATAAAATAAATACACATATAGATTTATGCATAACCTAAACTTAAAGCGATTCTAAAAATTCGTTTTTAATAATAAAAACCTAAAGTTTTACTTTCAAAAATGTTTGAAGCTTCTGCTTATCCTGCATTATTGATCAATCACTCAGAAAAAATTAATTTTTAATAAAATCCTAAATAAATAACACACGTTTTATTCTCGCATTTAATTCGACTTGTTGGCATCTTCTCTAAATACATTCGTGTGGAAATTTATTTCAGATGCACCATGCAGCTAAAATTATTAAATAAAATAGCTTTCTGCGGTTGCCAGCAATCAGATTTAGACATTGCTCCGGTTGCCAGCAAAATGGCAAAAGCGAAACTCGTTAACAGTCGAAAAAGCAGCCGGATGGCCATGCTGGCCAAGGAATTTCTAGTACATTTAATGCTTTATTATGAACAGTAAAATACAAATTGCTAAACGTGAATTGCTAGTTGGCCAACAGCAGCAATGCCGCTCATGGCCAACTGATTTATGCGGCTTTAGTTGCGGTTCGGTTTACGCTTTTATGGTCGACACTTTAAAGAAATCGCTGTCGGTTTTCAATCCAAAAAAAAAAAGAAGAGCACTTGACATCAGCTGCATTTCAGCATCAGCATCAGCAGCAGCATCGGCATCGTCATTGAAATCATCATCGGAATGCAATGGAAATGACCACAGAAATGCATAAACCGCTTCAATTGTAATTAAACGATTTCATATATTGCCTCCAACGAGAAATTACAAATGTGACCAACAACAACAAGGGCAACAACCACAATAATAACAACAACAGGAAGAGGAACACAACAATACCAATTGTAATAATCATAAAAGCTGTCCGAGTCGATCGCTCAGTCAGGATACAGCAGCAACAATAGCAACAATTAAATTAATGCTGAAAACAGAAAACAATTTATTTTGTTGAAAATGACGCAACATATATATACAATAAATGAGAGTGTGTATGGATATAGGTATGGGTGTATGTGTGTGTGCGTATGCGTGTGTATCCCGCACATTATTTAACATATATATCAGAGAGCTGCCAGGCAAATAATCAAATCACACAAATTTCAATTGCAGCCGCTGCAAAAACCAAGCCGAAAATAAAAAAAAAATAAAAAAAAGGAAATCACTACAAACGTTAAAACTAACAATCATAAAAATCTGGTTATATTTTATTTCTTCATCCAGCTGTTATACTTTTATAGGCAATTTTTGACCACAGCGCCTGAGGCGCTAAATTTATGCAACATTTTCAAAAGTAATTTCTATCGAAATACATCAATTTTATTCGAAATACATTTTTATAAGAATAAAAATAATTTATTTAAAATTTTGTTGATTTAGCATGTTTCTCGATGATTGAGCACCAAATATGAATACGATTTGATTTATAAAAGTCAATTGTGATCCAATTTGAAAACTATTATTTTTAGAAAGAAATAAATAAGTACAGTATAAGAAAATATTATGTAATAATGGGAAATATTATTGTATAGATATCATGATTCTATGTGATAATGGGTGATGATATGATATATATTATGATATTATAATAATAATGAGAGATAATATGTGATATTTTTTATTTTATTTTGAATTTTTTTATTATTTTTATTAATTTTTGTCAATATGTATGATGGTTTTGTTCGGATTGGATATAAGTTTGTTCCAGTTGAGAACTTAAAAGTTGAGTTTAAATTAAATTTTCTTTTACTCATGATCATGAGTTTAAGTCAAACTTGCTTAACTACACTTACACTTGTCTTAAGCCTCAGTTTGCAAATAACTAAAATGAAAATGAAATAAAAAATTAATAAATTCTTTAACTGTATTTTAGTAAAGTCTTATTAGAAAAAATATATTTATTTTCAAAGTCTTATAAAGCCTCAGTTAATTTTTCCCTTAATTTTCAATCAATACTAAAAGTATAAGTCGGTCCCTTGAACTGCTCAATATCAATTTAACAAACACTTGTTGTGTATGGCTGCTGTGAGCCTGGCGCAAATCAGCCGAGTAGCACAATAAAAGGAAGCCTACCTAAGTTGCGTTGCGTCAATTGATAAATCCTTTAATGCTATGTTCTCACACACACACACACACGCGTATAAGAAAATGCTTTTGGTTTTGGCTAGGGGTGCGTGTAACACGGAAAAGAAGTCAACTTTCGATTCGGGAAAAAATAAATCCAGTTTACAGATTGAGACACAAGGACACGCAGTGGCTGATGCTTAGCAGCAGCAGCAGCAGCAGCAGCAGCCCATGGGGGAATTTCAATGCCTGCTAAGCACAACGACAATAAACTCATTGAACGGCAGCAAAGACAAACACGTGCCCCTTGCCAGAGTGCGTCGAGCGCGATAGCGCATAGAGATGGCGAACATGTCGTGCTCAAATAATTGAATTCATCAAAGTTAACTCACACAATTGTCAAATGCCGAGGGAGGTGAGTGGCCCGACCTTCGGCTGCCTTCAGCTGTCTACAGCTGCTGTCTCACTCGCAACACTCGCCGAGTTAGTTTTCTAAAGTTGTTGCCTTTGATGATGGCGCACGGAGATGGCGGCACTTGCCCAAAAGAATAGCGTATAAAAAGATTTACGAATTGACAAAGTGCAAGTAGGTTTTAGGGCACGACACGGCACGGTCAGGAGGCGGTGGCGGTGTCTATAGATGAGCCTAAACAGAGCAAGAGCAGCCTGGCAGTAGTCGCTACACATTGAGGACATCCGCAGGCAATGACACATACGACAAACAACTTGAAAATCCATGTCAGTGTCACGTAGCTGAGTGCCTACAACAATAACAATGAGCGCAGCACGGAGGAAGAACCAGAAGAAGATGTTGGCACCAGAAACAACAACAAACAGGCAAAAGTCTCGAACTCGATACATCGAAGCAGCGATACACTGCGCGAGAGGAATATTGACTTGTTGGGGAAAATTTTAGAAGATATTTATTAACAGAGATTTTATATTTTAAATTAATTTAAATTTAAATATGTACTACATTTAAATTAAAATATAAAAAAAATGCATTTAATTTAAAAACATAAATACAAATTTTCATTTTAATTTACTTTCATTTTTTCAGTTATTAATGTATTAATTTTAAATTAGAAATAAAATTTCTAATTTATATTTATTTTTCAAATAAAATTTAAATATAAACATTTATTAAATGTAATTTTTAATTTAAATTTATTTTTATTTTTCAAATGAAATTTAAGTATAAAAATTTATTAAGTTTAAAAAGATAAGTACAATTTTTATATTAATTTTATTTTATTTTCAAATTAAGTTTATTTAAAAAACATAAATAACATTTTGAACATAAATTTATTGTTAAATTTTAATTAAATTAAATTAATCAAGTTAAATTTAACTGTCAAAATTAATTAAGTTAAAAAAAAAATAGAATTTTTATTTAAGATGTATATTTATTTATTTTTGCTAAGCGTCACAAAGAACTTCGCCTAGCCAATTGACATTTCTAGACACGCCATATTTGCTATAGCTATAAAGATTTCACTGTTTTTTCTGCTT
Source organism: Drosophila mettleri (assembly GCA_035047625.1). NCBI lineage: Eukaryota > Metazoa > Arthropoda > Insecta > Diptera > Drosophilidae > Drosophila > Drosophila mettleri. The sequence goes on from JAWNPI010000018.1 coordinate 14,613,187, forward strand.
CCACTGCTTCCTCTTCATCTTCTTCTTGCTCTTGTTGGTTGTTTTTTAGCAGTCTTATTTTTGCTACTGATTGGTGTCTTTGTTTTTCTTGCAGCTTTATTTGCTGTTGTTATTTTTGTTGCTGTTGTTTATTATCATCGTAAGCGTCTGCATCGTCATCATCATCATTCCGTTCGCCTAGCAGTTTTGTCAGTGTGTTCGCATTGCGTATACGCCACGTGGCACGCACTTGATTAAGTCATTCGATTTCAATGTTTAATCAATTATGCAACGCTTGCAAATTCTTGAGTAAGTAGACGGTAAGTTATTTACGCTAATCACTAAAGCTCTGGCATCGATCCATTCGAATGGAAGTGACTCCATTCGGCTTATGGCAATCCATATTGGTTTTGTAGCTGTCCATTTTGGACAACTACTTCGACACGCTGCAGGTCATTTTTCATTCGGATGAAAATATTGATTTTGGCACGAGTTGGAGCCGGGCTGCCGCTGCTGCGGCTGCTACGGCTGGCTGATGTTGATGTCTGTTTGTCAGTCTAACGATTTCTTACTGCGGTCATTCAGCTCATCCAGCCCAGGTAGACGCGGTGCCAAATAACTTTCGTCTGGCTGGCCAAGGAGATTTATGAGTTTATGCGAGCCAAATGAAATATCGTCGAGCGCCAGCACAAATATTTGCTCAGCACTGGGCGTGAGCGTGGGCGTGGGCGTGGGCGTGGTCGTTGAACGGTGCTCAAGCAAATCAGTGGCCAAATCCATGACAAGTTGAAGTTGCAGCTGGTCGCTGTTTAAATATTAAAAACCACCGACACTTCGTGGCGCAGCTGGAGTGGGGGCGGCGACAAGTTAACCGTAATAAGGTCATCAGCAGGCAGCGGGTGGTACTCGATGTGGTTAGCTCGCTGATTTATGAAGTTGTGCGTGTGTAAACCTGCAAGAGACAGTGCAAGAGACAGAGACAGAAAGAGAGAAAAGGACATTGTGAGAAAGATGTGTCTTGATAACTCAATTGAGGACAACAAGCATACGCCACGTTGTGCCCACCTTTGGGTCAGTCTTTGTGCTTTTCATTCGCTTCCTTTGCTCGTAGCTTTTACATGCATTTCTTTTTCACTTCTCTCCTCTTCTCTTCTCTTCTCTTCACTTTTTTTGTAGTTTTGGCCAAGCGATTTATAAACGTTACAAGCATAAATAAACAAGCAGCTGTGGAAAAATGCAGAAAAAAGAGAGGTATTGAGAGGAGTCGAGGACTGTGGAGGAGCAATGGAGGCTGGAGGCTGTGTGTGGCTGACTGGCAACATATGCTGTGCTGCGTCGCTCGTTGTATATTTATTTACTTTTGCTCTTTTGTAAAATATTTTTTAATGCAGCCCACAGAGTGTTGCCAATTTGTGCAGATTTATAGAGCCAGTGCAGCGAGCGAGTGAGCCCCAGCCGCCCCTCTGACCACGTCTACTTACGTCGAGGAGAGAGCGTAAAAACAGCGCTGTTGACAATCGCCACAGGAACTGTATGGCCAAAAGGGGAAACCTTGTTGCACGGACTTTGTTGCTGTTGTTGGCGTTGCTGCTGCTGGGCCATAACTGATTGCTGCAAGCACTTACGTCTGTGTGGGTGGGCAGCGCGGCAGCTACCCGGACTGGACATGGTAGCTCAATGCGTTATGGCTGGCTGGTCGCGTTCCAGCCATTAGGGACATTCACGAACTACAAACTTATGTGTGAGAGAGAGAGAGAACGAGAGCGAAACTGTGATTGCTATAGAGTAGAGCTGGCACTTGCTCAATGAAATAAAACAATTTATAATGTCAAACAGAATTAGAGTCTACATTTCCAACGGACTAACTTAACGCTTGAAGAAGTGGCATCAGTGCTGATCATCAATAGCTAATTAAATGGATATACCATGAATGTGTGCAACAACTAGCAGCTGACAGATACTTTTGGAGCTATATAATATAATTATAAAATATTATTTTTGGGCAATAAAATTAAATTTTTGTCGTCTTTTTGTTGGTTTAATTAAGGATGTTGATGGGAATGTTTTCAGTAAAATAATAGATATACATATATATCTAAATTTTTATCGATTTTAATTTAGTATATATATAAATATAATATATATATATTTATTTTTAATTTGTATAAATATTATCTAGAATGCCATTTTATATGACTTAAAAAAATTATAAAAATATTCAGGCCAGAAATTGGATTAAAAATTTATTGAAATATTTATATGTGTATAAAAAACATTTTTAAGAAAATATTAAACAAGTGAGTGCCCTTACTGGATGCCATATGAGTAAATGTGACTGTGGAGCGGAGCAAATAAAAAATCGAGTTTTGTCAATTTGACAGGGTAATAGATTTCGTGCGTTTACAAGTCTGTGGCTGCGTCTGCTTTTAGTTGCTATTTCATAGCATTGGTCATTTCTCTGTCGTTGGTATTGTTTCTGTACCCTATAACTTTAAAAAGCGGGTATAATGTGTAGCAGAAGTATAGAAAGAGACGTGCCCATGAGCAACACATAAGCTTGGGTCGATTTAATTTGATTTAATTCCTTTTCGTTAAGTGATGTATTTATGACTCTTCACTTTAGTACAGAATATCACTTGGTCAAGCGACACACTTGAGCTTCTAATTGTTGTTGTTGCTATTGTGTCGTCAAGAATGCAATTGCTGAATTGAATTGCGTTCACTCCCAGACAGGATGTGGTGCAATTTCAACTGTTTGCTGCTCATGCTGTTGCCGCTCCAATGCCCATTGCTGTTGCAGCTGCTGTTGCTGCAGCTGCTCGTGCTGCTGCTGCTGTGTAAATGGGCGTGACCGTCTGCCAAATATGAGCACCGGAAATTAGCAGAAATAGTCAACACCCATTCCCCTAAGATGGGCCACAAATTGAATGGACACTCGGAGCGAAAGAGCGATGCTATCAAGCCGTGTAATTACTTTCGTCGCAGGACACAAATTTGTGCGCACGTTGGGCATTTACGCTAAAGATCGAAATGTCGCCGGTCTAAATTAACAAAAGGCCGCCAATTAAAGACTAATCAGCCACTTGACCATTGAGTCTGACCGCATAGCTCGAGTGCCCATTCAGTCCGTTTGCCAGCTGCCAAATGGATTTATGATGCAATCACTAATACTATATGCTCGGCACTCTTGAAACTTCTCATCTCGCCCCCCTACTCCATACCCATCTGCAGAATGTGGCCCTAATTGAAAATCAGGCAAATTCTACTGCAAACCTAACACTGATTCAATTTTTATGCCGCTCACCCTGCAGCGTATTGTGGGTATATTGACTAAGTAGAAGATGAGGTCTCTACTTGAATTTAAAGTTATTTTTTATTAGAATAAAAATGCATCTAAAAATGCTTAAATAAATATTAAATATTGCTTTATTGTGGAAAAATAGATATATTGATTATATTCGCAAAACCCAAAAAATATATGTACATATATTAAATTAAGCAAATTTATAAAAAGTTCATACTTATATATATTTTTTCAAATTCAATAATATTTATAAGCAATAATATTTATAAGTTTAAGCTTAATAATTATATTTTTTTATTTTTTGGCTCAACACTTTTCAAGACTTTGAATTTCCTCTAGAGACTTTTAGTTGTTGCAATTTCAAGAGCTTACAAATATATGTTTTTTGTCTGATTTTATTTTATAAAAAAAAAAAAGAAGTAGAAAAGCTAAAAATTAATCCGCATCATCTGCAAAAGGGGCTTACACATTTCGCTGTGGCAAAAGGGTTTAGCTTCAGGTTTTTGTTGCCCAACCGGTAAAAAAATGGGGGGGAAAAAATAAAACTGTTCCGTTGTGGTTGCATAAAGTTTTGCACAAACGTTGCGCAAATCGAGCGAGCGAGCGAATGAGCGAGCGGAGCAGCTCCAGTCAAGCAAAGGAGAAGGAAAAGGAGAAAAAGCGGCCAACTTTGCTAGCTTTTGTGTTGCATACTTTTGTGCGCTGCAGCCAGAACTTCGTTTGCGCCCATTTGAAATTCATAAATGTGTGAGTGGGAGTGTGTGAGTGTGTGCATGTGTGTGTGTGGCATATATTAGCATGGCTTGCGGTGAATACATTTAGGCGCAGGCAAATGCACACACAATTGCTTATGAAATTGAGCAAACGAAATGGAAATTCAAATAGCAGCTAATGAGCCGCTGCAACACTCGAACAGAGTAGTTGAGTAAAAAAAACTTTGACAAGTTAAGCTGCTGTATGTGTTAATTAGAAGTTGGCCGGCACGCAAATCAACATGTTAACCATTGCAAAGCTCATCACGTGGCCAACAG